>CM067842.1:820178922-821382493 GCA_034509565.1 Triticum monococcum
TACGCGCTATCTCAGAGTTTGCTTTGGCAACGCACCTTGCTCAGTCTAGTGCTTGCTTGATGCATCACATCGATCGAGTGGCTTATAAGTAGCTTTGCATCTTTCTTCCACTCATCAAGCCTGTAAATTCGGCAGCACTAGGGCTAGCTTATTTGTACTACTCTACTAGTACATATCTCTTAGGCATGCAGCTCCCAGCTTAATTAGCACACATGTGAAACACGATGTGACATTTGCAGCCAAAGACTCGCTCGTCTGGGCGCGTTGTTGCCTTTTCGTTAAATTTGAAAAAAGTGTTATAAAGTGAATGCAAGCTGCAACATAATGCTTGAAATTTTTGGGGGGAAAACTGATCAAAGTAGCCACAAGTCACTCAAATTAGGAGAAAGATTAAAGGGGAAGGAAAAAAGATCAATTGAAGATCATGCGAGGTAAGAAGACAACGTGTGCTTTTATTTTGATTAGGCCTCCAAATTAAATAGCCAGCTTTGCATGTACCAACAGCACGAGACCAGACTCGTCTCGTCTTCTCATTTGGGCATCTGGCCTGTTGCTTTTTTCCTTAAGTTGGAAAGACCCAGCAGCACTGCAATGCATGGCCGGCCGCAAGTCAATCAAACTAGTTAATTAATTAGCAAGGAGAAAAAAATTAAGGAATGTGATTGGGCTGGTTCAGACAAGGTTGAGCTTTTTACAGTTAGCTGACTCGACTCATCCTTATACTAGTCCAAGATATAGACTGCTTTGCATGTACGGTGGCACATTTGATTTTAGTTAATTATCATTAGTAGGGAACCTTCTTGTTAATCATGTGGGCATTGCTTAAAGGGGGCTAGCATCAACTAGTGATTCACGTACCATCGCAATAATCAGGCCCTTTTCTGCGATGCATGACTAGTGTGGAATATATGATGACTAGAAATATATTAGCTGAGCACAATAGGCCGGGTGTCAACAAGAGCCATCAATCAAAAGGGACGAAAGGAAACAAAGTACTCTATTCAAAAAGGGGGGGGGGGGGGGGGGGGGGGGGGGGGGGGGGGCGGGGGCGGTAAAAAGGCTTGCATATTACATCTATTCCATTTTTAACTAGTGCAAGATTGAGTATTAAGCACACAATATCTTAAGTATACTATATGAGCTTCAGATTTGGTTGAGACGTTGAGTGCCTAGGAAGCTTCGTTCGGTGGTCAATTACTAACATTTTCCCTTGTTTGGAGTGCATGCTCACATCAATTCAAAGTGTTAATTTACCTTTTACTTTAATTATCTTATGTTGTGTCAGATTTTCAAACCTCTTATACTCCAGGTCCTCATGGGCTATGGCCATTATCTCGGTAAAGTATGACGTCGTTGTGCTTTACCGATACTATACGCAGGAGGTGCTTAAGGAATAATTTTTCCTTCCATTGTGCTTTACCGATTCAATAAACAGGAGGTGCAAAATAGAGCGGCTGACATCGTTGGCATGCATGCATGCATGTATGTTTGGCTTAGAATAAGTGTCATTTGGAACAAAGGAAAAAAAACACGGGGTGTGACTTTAACAGAATTTTTTCGTTGATGCCAATTGGAAGTTAGAACATAGGCAGATATCTTATATTTCTTTTGAATTCCAATGAGCGGTATGTTGTATGTAGATATTTTGGAGTAAACCAAAACATAAGGTAAGAGCTCATGATCCATGCTTGATATCCGAACAACGCTTTTCAAAATGTATGTATGGCTTAACTTAAATCTAGTTTGGAATAAAAAAAGCACATAAATTTCGAGGATCGAATTTCCATAGAACAAAATCTTAGACACCGTTCGGAACAAAGGCAGATATCTTATATTTCATTTGAGATTCCAATGAATTACATATAGGAATCTTAGAGGGTACCAAACTAAAATTAAGAGATTATCATTTAATTTGGGTATACAATTCCCGCGGCACATTTGAAATTTTCATGTGCTCTTGGTTGGGTTCCTATGGGAATACAGTTCATGTGTTTCATGCATTATTAGTAGCATTTCAATTCTCTAATAATCAAAGTCTCCTACAATTTTTACTAAACACTCCATCCCCGTGTTCCAAGAACTGTAGTTTCAAATTTTGGCACGGCCATTGGGTACAGCTTCTGAAGTATTTCAGCGGTTGCGGCCATGCATTTGCATCGGGAACGAGCAGGCCGGTGGCTAGGAGGGCTTGCACACCGCTTTCCTGCGTGCAATCACCAGGCAGGACCTACCACGTCTCCATATTCTCTCCTGTATCTTTTCATGCAGTTCTGAATTATGATTCTCTGGTCCTCAACATTTTAGCATCAACGACAGAGCCACTCCTTCTAACTAGACTATAGATTTTGTTGGGCTAATAAGCCGTGGCGACGTGTCGAGCGTGCCCGGCGCGTGTATGGGTGAGTTGTGTGTGTTGGACGCGTCGGGTCCGCGGCGGGGTAGTGTGTGTGTGCGTGCGGGTGCAGCACGGGCGTGTCCATGCCGGTGTGCACCGTGTGCGTGTGACTAGGTCTAGGCTGTTAGCGAGTCGCATGGCGTGATCGAGGGTGCTGCCATGGGAGCTCGCCGTGGGCCGCGCGCGTCGGAGCGCGACGCGAGCACGAGCAGAGCGGGTGAAGCGTGAATGTTCGGGGGGAGTGGAGGCGTGGGTTTGTGCCCGGTGCGCTGGCTCGTGTATAAAGCCACGCGATGGCCGTTGTAACAGATGTGGAGTGAGCTCGAGTTCGTGCTCGAGGGGAAACAAGCCGTCTGTGCGGCGGGTGTTCGTGCGTCGGAACTCCACCGTGTCCCCCTTCACCTCGTGTTTTCTTCTTCCTTGTTTCGGTTTGGGCTAGGATGAGGTGACAGACAGAGAGAGGTAGGCATGGGGGAGAGTTAGGGTAGGGTTTTGCAACAACATTTGGCATCAGAGCCACGTGGAGGGAGGAGTTCGCCAACGATGTCCCTCGTCCTGTACGCCGGCGGATCGGGCAGCTCACTGCCGCAGCCCGTGCCGATGCTCACCGGTGAGAACTACACCGTG
Organism: Triticum monococcum; assembly: GCA_034509565.1. Lineage (NCBI taxonomy): Eukaryota > Viridiplantae > Streptophyta > Magnoliopsida > Poales > Poaceae > Triticum > Triticum monococcum. The sequence continues at coordinate 820,181,945 of CM067842.1, forward strand.
TGGGCAATCAAAGTCGAGGCCAATCTCGACGTGGCTGGGCTGTGGGAGGCGGTGGTGCCGCCGGAAGACGCGGCAGCGGTGGTGATCGCGAAGAAGGACAAGCAGGCGCGGGCGTATTTGCTCGGGGCGTTGGCGGAGGACCTTATGCTGCAGGTGATGTCCAAGAAGACGGCGGCGCAGGTGAGGAGCAGCCTCAAGGCGAGGTTCGTCGGGGCGGACTGCGTGCAGGTGGCGCGGTTGGGCACTCTCCGCGGCGAATTCAAGGTGCTGCACATGGCGGAGGCCGACACGCTGGACATGTTCGCTGGCAAGCTCGGTGGCATGGCGGAGCGCTTCGTGGGGCTCAGATCGACGCTGGAGGACGCCACACTAGTGGAGAAGCTGCTCGACTCCGTGCCGGACCGCCTGTACGCAGCGGTGGCTGGGATAGAGAAGTTCTGCGACGTGTTGACAATGGCGTTCAAGGAAGCGTTGGGCCATCTGAAGGCGTTCGACGAACGGTTGCGACGGCGTGGACAGGGCGGGCGGCGAGTGGGCAGATGGCCAGCTCATGTACATGGCAGCGCAGTGGCGGGCGCGGCAGCGGCAACACGTATGGCTCAGGACGACGACGACGATGGCAGGAGCGTGGCGCCGGGCAAGGGCGGCAACCGACGCGGGCGCTGCTACAAGTGCGGTGAGCGCGGCCACTTCAAGAGGGAGTGCCCTCAGCTGCATAAGGCGGCGGCGGCGGAGCGCACATGGCTGGTGGAGAGCGGCGTCGAGGACGACGGGCTCCTCTGAGCCACGGCTTAGGAGGAGTGTGTTGGGTTAATAAGCCGTGGCGACGCGTCGAGCGAGCCCGATGCTTGTATGGGCGCGCACTGTGTGTTGGACGCGTCGGGTCCACGGCGGGGTAGTGTGTGTGTGCGTGCGGGTGCAGCATGAGCATGTCCGTGCAGGTGTGCACCATGTGCATGTGACTAGGTCTAGGTTGTTGGCGAGTTGCGTGGCGTGATCGAGGGTGTTGCCGTTGGAACTCGCCGTGGGCCGCATGCGTCGGAGCGCAATGCGGGCACGTGCAGAGCTGGTGAAGCGCGAGCGATCGGGAGGGAGTGGAGGCGTGGGTTTGTGCCTGGTGCACTGGCTCGTGTGTATAGCCATGCGATGGCCGTTCTAACAGTTGTGGAGTGAGCTCTTGTTCATGCTCGAGGGGAAACAAGCCGTCTGTGCGGCGGGCATTCGTGCGCCGGAACTTCACAGTGTCCCCCTTCTCCTCATGTTTTCTTCTTCCTAGTTTCGGTTTGGGCTAGGGTGAGGTGACAGAAAGAGAGAGGTAGGCAAGGGGGAGAGCTAGGGCTGTGTTTTGTAACAACATTTGGCATCAGAGCCACATGAAGGGAGGAGTTCACTGCCGCAGCCGGTGCCGATGCTCACCGGTGAGAACTACACCCCGTGGGCAATCAAAGTCGAGGCCAATCTCGACGTGGCTGGGCTGTGGGAGGCGGTGGTGTCACCGGGGGACGCGGCGGCGACAATGATCGTGAAGAAGGACAAGCCGGCGCGGTCGTATCTGCTCGGGGCGCTGGCGGAGGACCTTCTGCTGCAAGTGGCGTCCAAGAAGACGGCGGCAGATGTGTGGAGCAGCCTCAAGGTGAGGTTCGGCGGCGCGGGTCGTGTGCGGGCAGCGTGGCTGGGCACTCTCCGCGGCGAATTCGAGGTGCTGCGCATGGCGGAGGACGACACGCTGGATGCGTTCGCTGGCAAGCTCGATGGCATGGCGGCGCGCTTTGCGGGTCTCGGATCGACGCTGGAGGACGCCATGCTGGTGAAGAAGCTGCTCGACTCCGTGCCGGACCGCCTGTATGCGGTGGTGGACAGGATCGAGCAGTTCTGCGACGTGTCGACGATGGCGTTCGAGGAAGTGTTGGGCTGTCTGAAGGCGTTCGACGAACGACTGCAATGACATGGACAGGCGGGCGGTGAGCGGGCTGATGGCCAGCTCATGTACACAGCGGCGCGGTGGCGGGCGCGGGAGCGGCAGCATGGCGGAGCTCGGGACAACGATGACGACAGCAGGAGCGTGACGTCGGGCAACGGCGGCAACCTACGCAGGCGCTGCTACAAGTGTGGCGAGTACGGCCACTTCAAGAGGGAGTGCCCTCGGCTATGGAAGGCGCCGACGGCGGTGCGCGCACTACTGGTGGACGGCGGCGTCAAGGATGACGGGCTCCTCTGAGCCATGGCTAAGGAGGAGTGTGTTGGGCTAATAAGCCGTGGCGACGCGTCGAGCGCGCCCGGCGCGTGTATGGGCGCGCACTGTGTGTGTTGGACGCAGCGGGGTAGTGTGTGTGTGCATGTGGGTGCAGCACGGGCGTGTCCGTGCGGGTTTGCACCGTGTGCGTGTGACTAGGTCTAGGCTGTTGGCGAGTCGCGTGGCATGATCGAGGGTGCTGCCATTGGAGCTCGCCATGGGCCGCGCGCATCGGAGCACGACGCGGGCACGAGCAAGTGGGGGCGAAGCGCGAGCGATCGGGAGGGAGTGGAGGCGTGGGTTCATGCCCGGTGCGCTGGCTCGTGTATAAAGGCCATGCGAAGGCCGTTGTAACATCTGTGGAGTGAGCTCAAGTTCGTGCTCGAGGGGAAACAAGCCGTCTGTGCGGCGGGCGTTCGTGTGCCGGAACTCCACCATGTCCCCTTTCTCCTCGTGTTTTCTTCTTCCTCATTTCGGTTTGGGCTTGGTTGAGGTGACAGAAAGAGAGAGGTAGGCAAGGGGGAGAGCTAGGGTAGGGTTTTGCAACAACAGATTTAACCGAGTCCTAACCACCCAACGAACGAGCGCAACTACGATTCTCCCAATTACTACTAGTTGGACCGGTAGTACAGTCTATCTCCATCGTGACCAATAAAGTTGTAACAAATCTTGGACTAGTTCATCTCGTCGATCGCTGGTCCTGTATTCCCGCTCCGATGCTGACAGCGCCGCTGACGATGTCGTGTTGTCTAGTTGTTGCTGCGGCAGCGGCGTGGGAAGAGGATCATGACGGTGCACGATGATGTCGATCTGCGGCAGCTCGGTTCCAGCGGCGTGGGCCTTGGCTGGATCGTTCTCTGCGGCCTCACGGCCTTTTCCCCAGAGCATGAAGTAGAGGCCCATCACGATGAGAACATCGCCAAGCACGCTGCCGAGGTGCAGCTCCTCACCAAGCAGCAGCAAGCTGGGCACGGCCACCACGACCATCATCATGGGGTTGAAGACGGATGCGAGCTGAGCTCCAAGGCCGTCGCCGGCGCGCTCATGTGAAGCGCGAGGCCTTCACAAGCGTCGTGTACCCAGGAGGACCATGCTGCTCTGTGCGGCCATAAGAACTTCAGTAGTGGACTCACAGCTCTCGCACTCGGACTCGTCTGTAGACTCCTCGTGCAGGGTGGAGAATAGATCAAGGATGGGCTTGTCGTGCTCGAGCACCGCCATCTGAAAAGTTGCAGCCTGAAGGGCCATAGCTTGCCAGAGCCAGCGCTGGAGCCACGAGCGCACCGAACGCTTGCGGCGGCGGCCAGCGGGAAGTAAGGGTGCCTCGCGGTATGGGACTAATGGTTGTCGGAGAAGGACTCGTAGGATGACACGCGGAAGGGCGCCGTGCCCCGGACGGGTAGCGACTCCATGTCCAGTAGCAACGCTACCTGGAGCCATGCCGAATGTTCGGCGACAAAGCTAGGCACTGAATCGGATATCGCAGCCGAGAATCATGATGATGATGAAAATTCCACCTGCGCTGGATACCGCTAGACGCACAGCCCCACAGTGGGCGCCAAATCTCGAGGCAACAAATTTGACAGTGAGTGCTAGGTGTACGAACAGGGGCTGAACCTAGCTACGGCACAGGTGTAACACTCGGATTTATGAGCTCACGCCCCACTCGGAGAGGTAGTAGGTCTACGTCTCGAGCTATGGATCTGTATTTTTCTCTGAGGGTGTATGATTACAGTAGATTGCGAAACCTTGTCCACTCGCTAGAAGGCGTCTTATATAGAGTGTGTCGTCCCCATTAAGGCCACATTACAAGGGAGATACAAAGGAAAGTTAATACACGCGTTACTGGTAGCTGCAGCTATAACTACACTTCAAGTCCAACGTGAAGCCCCTCGAACATTGCAGCTCCCACGTCGCCTCTCCACCTTCTATATCCGAGTGATGCCAGTGAGGCCGATTGGAAGGAAGACGTCCAAGTGGTTGGACCATATCCGAGTGGATATCTTGGAGTGAACATCCAAATGTGCTGTGGTCCGGAGACCCTGGAAAGATGGAATGGGGTCCTAGGTGGACCTCAGATGTCATGTCTATGACCCTACCCTTAGTAGGTGACCCCATCACTAGCAATCATGAGTGTGGACTTGACCAACATGTCTCTGAACAGAAGAAGTTGGATCGAGAGGCGGCAAAAGGAGATGTTCGGCCAAGACAGCAAGAACTAGGGAGGGCTCGACCCTGGACTATGGCCGTTCTTTTTGAAGACGGGCAAGTGTACCGGCCGATGGCTTTGTTGCCGACAAGAAAACTTGGGGGTTCTTCATTTGAAAGGTTGGCAAGGGTGCCGACCGCTGGCTTTGTTGCCAGCGAGAGAACTTGGGGGTTGATCATTTTACACACTGACATATGTGTGTCGGCCGCCGGCTTTGATGCCAACATGAAGTATGGCCGCGGTTGCAAAACTTCATTCGCAAAATATTTCAGGCGGATGGACGAGATGTTCCGCACGTTGAGTGCACGGCCAACGTATCCAGAAAACGGCCGAACGTCACCCATTGCCCTACCCAAACAAACAAAATTCAGAGAAATCATACGTCTGTTTGGGGTCGTGTATTGGAGCTGGCCTTATAACAAATATATTATATTGTTTATAATACTCCCTTCATACCAAATACATGGCATATACACTGAGTCAAAAAGTCGATGCTTTCTAACTTGGACCAAATATATAGATGAAATTGTTTATCTTTATATTTTTGTATATTTTGATATTGATTTGGTATTGTTTATCTTTATATTTTTGTATGTATGCTTGATCAAACTTAGAAGCATTGATTTTTTGACTCAGTTTATATGCCATGAATTTGGAGACAGAGGGAGTAACATCTTATATTATGGGACCGGGGTAGTACATTCTACCAAGTTGTAAAATGGAGTTGATTTCTCATGTAAAAGGATTTTGTGTCCGAAATTTATTGGTTTGTCTCCATTCATCTCATCCTGCTGAAGTTCCTTGTACTACATCCTTCCCTCCTCTATCTTCACATTTGAGCACCAACAGAATCAGAGAGGCCACTCCTTCTAACTACGCTAGATCTAACCGAGTCCTATCCACCCAACAAACGAGCTCAACTACTGACTCTCCCAATTGCGACAAGTTCCATCGGTACAGTCTCTGTCCATCCTTTCCTGACAAATAAAACAGTAACAAATCTTGGGCCAGTTCATCTCTTCGATCGCTGGTCCTCTTCCTGCATGCCTGCTCCGATTTTTACCGCGCCGGCCCCGGCTCCGTGCTCTGCTGCTGTGGCGTGGGAGGAGGATCATGGCGATGCACGACGATGTCGATGTGCGGCAGCTCGGTGCCGGAGGCGTGGGCCTTGGCGGGCTCGTTCTCCGCCGCCTCGCGGCCTTTTCCCCAGAGCACGGAGTAGAGGCCCGTCACGATGAGAACGGCGCCGAGCACGCTGCCGAGGTGCAGCTCCTCGCCGAGCAGCAGCGAGCTGAGCACGGCCACCACCACCAGCATCATGGGGTTGAAGACGGACGCGAAGAGGGGGCCCCGGCGCTTGACGCACCAGGAGAGCACCACGAGCATGACCCCTGAGGCGACAACGCCGGTGTAGAGGACGGCGAGTAGGCGGACGCCGGAGGAGAGGCGCCACTGGATGAGGTCCCGGTCGAAGCAGAGCGCGAATGCGGCGGACTGGAGCGCGCTCATGGCGCACATGAGGGCCGTGGTGGAGTAGTGGAACGGGTACTCCCGGCTGAGCCTGGCCTGCAGGATGAGCCAGAGCGCATAAAAGAAGCAGCTGCCGGTGCAGAGCAGGCAGCCCATGGCACGGTTGCCGCTGTCCGGGTGAAGGGAGGAGGAGGCATGTTCCTCGTGTTGGTGCCGGGCGGCGAGCTGGGCGGCGAGGTTGATGTGGGTGGGAGGCCAAGGGGTGACCTGGGCGCCCTTGTAGAAGGTGAGGAGCATGGCGCCGCCGACGCCAAGCATGGTGCCGGTGACCTTGGCCTGGCCGGCGAGGGTGCGGATGGCGAGGCGCTCGTAGCGGAAGAGCACGGCGAGCACGAAAGTGATGGCCGGGATGAGGTTGGTCATGGCGGAGGCGAAGGTCGCGGACGTGAGCTTCATGCCGGAGATGTAGAGGTTCTGCGCCAGCGAGCCCCTGCATGAAACATATTGCAACCAGTCAATACCGATACACACGTGTATATTGTACATTTGCATATATGATGAGAATGTATCGATCGATCTCGTGCGCTCTATATATCGCGTCATGCACATGCAACGCCGCATCAACGCAACGTAATCAATCACACGTACTACGCATTTTTGTCGTAGGTACGTATACGGTAGGTGCACGACACATGTCGTACGTACATACGCGTGTCCATCTTCTTCATCGTGACCAAGTTCTACAGCTCGACGTACACATTTATGGCGGAGTACACCTAGGGACGTGCAACGTGGGTGACGACGGGTTGAAAATTCTGGACGAGACGAGCTAGGCGATGAAGCTGCAGAAAAAGTAGAGTCCAAGAAACCTCACAATGGAATGTAAGTTGACGTACGTACATACACCATGCCATTCCATTGGAAAAGAAGGTGGCGTGTTTATACGGGCATCGTGTGAGCATTCGACACGACGACGATGCATGGCCATCGATCGAGGTGGCTCTGGCTCCATTGGGAAAGCATGCAACGCGGTGCTACTGTAGCTAGCTATAGGCGTGCGTGCATGCATGCATGGATACGCAAGTCAAGGAGGAAATAAATGCGCGCGCGGGGCGGCCGGGCGTACGTGGCTGCATGTAGACCGATAGGTGGCTCCATCGGTGCAATTGTGAGCAGTTGAGCACGCATGCGTGAGTAGGGTGATGGATGGAGTTGACAAAGCGAGCATCAGGGGCAGCACGAGGACGATGATGTTCACAGACGAGTAGCCCCATGCATGGTTTGTAAAGTGAGTGGACTGGACGTACGTGGAGTCTGTACTACTTTGTTTGGCAGGCAAAACTAAAGCTAGCGGCAGGGGATTCCATCGGGCCGGATCAGTTGGTTGTGCCTAACTAATCATACATCATGTGCTGGATAGATGGAAAAGGAAGGTAAAGTGTTGGCCGCCGGCGAGCACCCCGTGACGCATCCACCGGCCGGGCGGTTGACCTTGCATTGGGAGGGTATTATTCACCGTTGCATTGAGCCCCTAGCTACATGCATGTGTGCATCATTGCAAAAAGCAGCGTCGCACCTAAATTCCGGCAGCCATGCCAATCGGATCTGACCTTTTGCTCTCCTTCTCAATCGTCGTGGGAAGTGCAGTGAAAAGCATAGTAAAATGAAACAACAACAACAACAACAACAATTTAATTAAATTGGAGCTTACCCACAGAGTCCGCAGACGAAGGAGAGCAGCAGGACTCGCCAAGTCACCTTGGTTCTTTTCTTCCTGCTCAAACCAAATAAAGCAGCAGGGAATTAGTTAATCCAATACACAGGCATGCAAGTATATAGTTTGTCAAAAAAAACATGTAATTTTGTTTTGGGTATCAAAAAAATCATGTACTCTACTCGTTAATCTTTTTTTGCAAACTGCTGTACTCGTTAATCAGGTAGCATGCATATGGAGAGTGCTTATAGAATGATGATAATAAAGTGAAGCATCTGCAAACGTACGCATAACATACTCCGGAAGCACATATCAATATATTGTACTCTACTTTCTGAATTCCTTTTCCAACGACGGAATATAATAGGAGAAGGAAGCTATATAGACCGTAGCTTTTTCACAAAGCTCTCCTTTTTTTTGCTAGACTAGAAACAATGGGGCGTCCGGCCGGGTCAACACAAAGGGCAGGGAACATCGGAAAACATGGAGAAAGAGCGAGACAAGGACATGCATGCACTGGCTCAATTAATTGGTTTCTTGAGAGAATGAAACTACTTGACCCAACACACACACACACACAAAAAGGCAAGAACACTAATGATTCCTCGATGCTCTAATGATTTTTAGTAAAAGAAGCTCACCTCAAACTAGTATATTTACAGTTCAGTATACTCCAATAGTTAGTACTAGTAGTAGTACTAACAACCGAATGAAAAATAAGCATTGTGATGATGTGTGTGCACCTTCTAGATGCTTCGGAATATAATGCACGCATGCAATCATGCATATGTGTGCGCTCGAGTAAATTTAGTGCAAGGGGGATTTTAATCTTGGGAAAGGATCAAATGGAGGGAGGAGCTAGGTAAGGTACAGGTACCTCTCGACGAAGTATGCGATGGGCGAGAGGACGGCGGAGGCGAAGAGGAAGCGGTAGGCGACGAGGACCCGCATGTCCATGCCGTCGCTCACGGCCAGCTTGTAGAAGATGTTGACGCCGGCGAACACAAACTGCACCACCACCATCGCCGCCACCGGCTTCATCCCATCCATCACGCCCATTCCCTCCTCCTCCTCTGCTTTTGTCTGCTTTATATTATCCCCTCGATTGGTTGACAGGATATGCCGGGATGATTAATTGGACGATCGACGACGGTCGAGGTGATGGAGGTCGAAGAGGCCGGCGGGCGGACGGAGACGGGCGAGATGATGGGAGATGACGGCCGGCGGGGAGACTGGACGGTCGACGACGACGGCCTGGTTTGCTAGGCGACGCGTTTGGCTGTTGGTGTGGTTTGGGGCCGGAGAGGCGGTGGAGGGAGGCGAGGTGGGCGATGGCGGTGGAGGAGGCGAGATGAGCACTCCTAGTGCATGCCGCAGGTACATATATAGGCTGCAGGGAGGAGCTGAGCCTGAGAGCGAGCTAACGGAAGGGGCGAGTGGAAACAGGAGGAGGAAGCACACCACGATTGTCTCTCTATCTCTCTTCCTTTCTCGTGCGTGCAGCCTGGCATCTCAAGAAGCTTCTCCCTCAAACCGCGCGAGCTACATTAATCACTGACGTCAGCACGCCGCCACGTCAGCAGAGCATGTTTTAACTCCATTCACCGGCGCTTTTGAATGAATATCTATGGGAATCATTCAGTGTTTTTTTGACAAGTGAGGACTTGTCGATGCAGATGGATGCATCTTCCCCTCAAAAGAAAAAAGGCAAATACTAGATGGATGCACTCTTTATGGGCACGTCTGCATGCATCCCTAGGCTTGATCATGTCTCAATCAATCGACATTTTGTCTCAAGTTTTACCGATCCTACAAAGCGCTTTCGAAAAACTACAAGTTCACTTTTCGAAAATTGACCTAGACTTACGAAAATATCAATTGACCAAGAATTCTTTCCGCCTTACAAAATTTCCTTGTTTGAACGAAGTATCTACCACATACGAGTTCTGCCTTTTCATAAAGAGATAGAAATAAATATACCACTTGGCTATATGGGTATAATTGCCTCAAATTTTCTCAAACTACATTGCCTTGTAGATTCGACCGCATCACATCATAATTTGCAAACACTTCATCCGGTCTAGCATGTTGACGTATAATGTGCTGCCTAGTCTCTTCTATCAGATCAGTCTTTTGGTTGCATTAGCTAGAGCATGCACTTCTACATGGTATCAGAGCCAAAAGGTCTTGAGTTCAAGACCCTACCAACGCAGTATTAAATAAAAACGATTCTGCGTCCTACATCGATCCCACGTCTAAGGACTAAAAAAGCCTAGACGTGAGGGGGAGTGTTGAAATATATTGCCCACCTCCCTCCATCAGTTCAGACTTTTGGATAAGTTGGCTGGTGCATGAATTCAATATGGTATCAGAGCCAAGAGGTCTTAAGTTCAAGACTCGGCTGGCACAATTATATTGCAGCCCACTTTCGGTCCACGTTTAGGCCCAAGGGAGCTATACGTGAGGGGGAGTGTTGACGTATAATGTGCTGCCTACATGGCATATGCTGGCAACATGTTCAGGGTTGTGAGGCAGAACCAAAGCAGTTCTCTGCCATTTTAGCTACATGCGATTGGAGATTATGATGGAGCCAAAGTTCACGATATTTATCAAAGGAGCGGTTAGGGGTTGATGCTAGTGAGGGCTTGGGACATCTGCGCCGAGAGAGAGAGAGAGAGAGAGAGAGAGAGAGAGAGAGAGAGAGAGAGAGAGAGCAAGGGGACCGACAGAGAGGTGATAACTATCATATTTTGATTTAAAGACCTTTCGCTAAATATAAGGCATCTGAGACTCCTGCTATGTCTCCATGTCGAGATTCTCGTATCGATGAGAGGAATCTACATCATATGAGACGGCTAAAACCATCAAGAAACTCTTAAAGAAATTTCTGCCACCTATACATGTACACCGGAAGGACCTGGAAAATACATAGCTGATCTCGGTACGCCTCCCGCCATAACGTACGCACACGTGGCAGAAAGTGGAAGAACAAATCACACTTGTTCGCTTCGCCTTTTTCTTATGCATGCGGAATTGAGTTGTGCGGCGCACATACCATGCTGATGGAAGGACAGGCAGAAAAGTTGTCCATTTATACGTAGGTTGTTTGATTTATATGACTGAATTTATGAAGTTGTCAGTTTTTGTTTCGTTTGCACTATATATTTTTATTGATCCAAACCTATTAAAACTCTTGGTTTGTTTGTTTATGTTGCAATGGACGCAACCTAGCATGGATTTCGGTGGACATTTGTTGATAATCACCTGTATGGTCACAATCCCTGTTTAAGTATGAAATTCAGGTAGATCGATGCAATCTAGCATCCTTGAAATTCTAGTGATCATATAGAAAGAAATGCCAAGATATATATTATGGAAAGAAAGAAATACAGTTGTGTTCCTTCTTTTTCACGCGTACATCCAAGTTTGCCACGCGTGGATCTAATAGAAGCTATAGGGGGCAGCTGGGATGAGCATGCATACGCAGACGTGATAAGTCCTGCCTTGTAGTTGAAGCGGTGTGCAAGCCCTCCTAGCCACGAGCCTGCTCGTTCCCAATGCAAATGCATGGCCGCAACCACTGAAATACTCCAGAGTCTTGTACCCAATGGCCGTGCCAAATTTTGAAACTACATCTCTTGGAACACGTGGATTGAGTGTTTAGTAAAACTGGTAGGAGACTTTCATTATTAGAGTATTGAAATACTGCTAATAATACTTTCATTAGTAGGAACTGATTCCCATAGGACGCAAAATCACATAAAAATTTCAAATGTGCCGCGTGTGTCTTTTTATGAAAAGGAGGATGACCCCAGCCTCTCCATCAAGCAATGCACACAATCATCCTTTATTATATTATTCAACAAAGTGTGACAAAACCAATACATGGGTCAACCCAAGGCCACCTTCATAGCGATCTATGTTGCTACACATAGTCGTTTGATGATGTGCCCCGATCTCACGCCAACACCCATGATCTAATCCGGTGGCCTCACCAATCCATCCCATGGCAAGCCGAGAGCACCACCCGATCTAGGAGACCCGCAACGCGGCTGGAGTTGTATACCCAAATTAAAAGAAGGAATCATAATTTTAACCTGGGTTTGCTACCTTCCAAGATTCCTAAATGCAATTCAGTGGAATCTCAAATGAAATACAAGATATCTGCCTTTGTTCCAAATGGCATCATTTTTTTCCAAACAGAAATTCTATCATCTAAATTTATGTGCTTTTTCTTTCTTCCAAACGAGACTTAAGTTGAACGAAACATAAATCTTGAAAAGTATCATCTAGATGTCACGCATGGATCATAGGTCCAAATTGTAAAGAAGAAAGCATGAGCTCTTACCTTACGTTTTGGTTTCTTCCGAATAACTATATACAATATCTTTACCTAATAATAAAGAAAATTGAGTTTCTTTCATCTGTCGTGGCATTTTTCAGAAAAATCCTTCTATTTCAGAGAATTCAACCCGCAGTCCTGTTTTAAGTTATCAAACCAAATGATTTTCTAAACTATCTGTATCTTTTAAACCGTAACTTTGATTTGAACATATTATATATGAAATTTTATTAAAAAAATGTGTGGAATCTAAATATGATGTTAATTTTACCTGTTAAATATTTTTAAAATATTGTTATGGAAGCAAACTTATAATTTACAGCGCAAGATCTGTTTTTTCATACCGGCGGTGATCCAGATTGCAAATAAACACCCCGCTATAACCATATAGGGAAAAGAAAACATCGATAACTACACATGCATACCTCTGAAAAATATCGCAGGAAAAAACAACAGATTTCTCATCGAGAGAGAGAGAGAGAGGGAGGGAGGGAGGAGAGAGAGGGAGCGAGAGACGTCTTAGAATTAACCATATTCAACACACATTTTTTGTTGTTTGGTGTGAACAACGAGGCCATCGCTGGCAAGGGTGAGAAGGATGATAAGCGGCAACACAAATATGATGTCTCACAAAAATAAAGAAGATGGACCTATTGTGGTCTTGAGTGATGGTTGTTGAATTAAGAGCGTGTGTTATGTTTTCTCTCCCGTTGCAACACACCGGCTCTTTTGCTAGTACTATTCATTGGAATTCAAAAGAAATATAATATATCTGCCTATGTTCCAACTTCCAAAATGGCATCAAAGAAAAATGTCTATAAAAGTGAAATCCTGTAAAATTTACATTTTTCCAAATAATAGTTATTCTAAGACAAAGATGCATGCATGCGAACGCCGCCAGCTGCTCTGTTTGCACTTTGCACCTCCTCCATATAGTATCAGTAAAGCAAATTGGAAGGAAAAAGTATTCCTCAAGTTCCAGTCAACCGTGTCGTCATACTTTAGAGAGAGAAGGACCATAGCCCATGAGGACCTAGAGTATATAAGAGTTTTGAAAATCTGAAGCAACATAAAGATACTTCAAGTAAAAAAAAAACTAAACGCTTTGAATTGATAGAGCATGCACTCCAAACAAGGGAAAAAAATCTTAGTAATTGACCATGCATATAGACCACCGACCGAAGCTTCCTAGGCACTCAACGTCTCAGCCAAATCTGAAGCTCATAGTGTACTTAAGATATTTGTGTGCTTAATGCTCAATCTTGCACTAGTTAAAAATGGAATATATATGCAATATGCAAGCTCCTTTACCCTTTTTTTTAGAATGGAGTACTTTGTTTGCTTTAATCCTTTTTGATTGATGGCTCTTGTTGATACCCGGCCCATTGAGCTCAGCTAAAATAACACAGTCATCATATATTCCACTAGTCATGCATCGCAGAAAAGGGCCGGATTATTGCGATGGTACGTGAAGCACTAGTTGATACTAGCCCCCTTTAAGCAATGCCCACATGCATCCTCGGTTGCGATTACCTAATTAACAAGAAGGTTCCCTGCTAATGATAACTAACTAAAATCAAATGTGCCACCGTACATGCAAAGCAGTCTATATCTTGGACTAGTATAAGGATGAGTCGAGTCAGCTAACTGTAAAAGCTCAACCTTGTCTGTTCCAGCCCAATCACACTCCTTCATTTTTTCTCCTTGCTAATTAATTAACTAGTTTGATTGACTTGCGGCCAACCATGCATTGCAGTGCTGCTGGCTCTTTCCAACTTGACGAAAAAAGCAACAAGCAAGACGAGACGAGTCTGGTCTCGTGCTGTTGGTGCATGCAAAGCTGGCTATTTAATTTGGAGGGCCTAATCAAAATAGAAGCACAACGTTGTCTGCTTACCTCGCATGATCTTTAATTGATCTTTTTTCATCCCCCTTTAATCTTTCTCCTAATTTGATGTTGCTACTACTTTGATCAGTTTGCTCCCCCAAAAATTCCAAGCATTATATTGCAGCTTGCATGCACTTTATAACACTTTTTTCAAATTTAACGAAAAGGCAACAACGCGCCAGACGAGCGAGAGTCTTTGGCTGCAAATGTCACATCGTGTTTCACATGTGTGCTTGACAAGTCCACATCCAGTAGGAGTACTTCAAGTAAGCCAATTAAGCTGGGAGCTGCATGCCTAAGAGATATATGCTACTAGTAGAGTAGTACAAATAAGCTAGCCCTAGTGCTGCCGAATTTCCAGGCTTGATGAGTGGAAGAAAGATGCCAAGCTACTTGTAAGCCACTCGATCGATGTGATGCATCAAGCAAGCACTAGACTGAGCAAGGTGCGGGGCCAAAGCAATGCAGCTTTGGGCTCAACTTAGCCTGGCCTTGGATGCCCTACAAATTAGCTAGCTAGACAGGTAGATACCTTTGCTTGCTGAAAGAACAGAAAAGAAAAGCAAAGCAAAGCGGTAGCAGCAGGACACACGCTATTTCCAAATTTAAGGACTGAACATAACAATAGTTTGTCTCCGCTACTAGATATATATGCCACTAATATGGCATAAACCGTGCCACCTGACGGACGGACGGACGAAACTGGGTGGGCGGCGTTGTAGCGTACTATGCTAGATAGAGCGGCCGATCGGTCTGGTCAGTGATCGATCTGTGCTTGCTTGCAAGAGCTTAATCTGAACGCGTCTTTTCCTTGTCTGGGATGGCCGATTAGATGCTGCAACTGAAAGATTTGCAGCTGCATTATTCTACCTAGCAGCATGAAGCATGCATGTTACCCTCAAAATAGTTGGCCGATCTGTCTGTATAAAGTGACACGCATACATGTCTCTGTGCATTGAATAGCATGCTCGTACAAATTTGTTGCTAAGTCTTACCGATTATCTGGATCAGAAAAGCGCATGCATGCATGCAAGATATATACTGCATCATCCAGCTAGCTAGTGATGGAGTTGGGTATGCGTCTATCAGCGCCAGGGTTACCATCTCGATCCGTAGATCCAGCTAGCCATCGAGCTGTCAAAGCCAGCCAGCAGATCAACTCGATCGATCCATCGTTTCATTTCAGTTGGGTATGCATGATTTCCAGTTTTTGCACTTTTCACCATGAGCATTGCACAACCTTTATTCTTTGTTACTTTCTATTAGTTTTCATTGCCTTTGTGTGTTTGGTAGGTTATGAGGACTTCCCATGCACTTAGCACGATGAAATGAGTTCAAATGGACGACATTCTGCTCCCAGACTCCATTTCAGAGAGTGAAAAAGTCATTTTTGCAAAGCTTTTTCTGGTGTTGTTGCCTGGGAGCATAGTGCTTGACTATTACTTTCCTGTTCACACATAGTTTTTTTGTTGCTATAAATCCAACAATTATAAAAAAATATGCTCATCCTGTCTTTTGAGATGTCTACTTAGGAACAACAGAAATCTGCAATGGAGGAGATGAGCTAGAAAGAGAAACTGTTTTCAGCTACTGATGAAGCAACGCTAAATGGATGTTTACAATTGGTAAAGAAAAGTGCGTCCCTTATATGTGTTCATAACCGTTGCCATGCATAGACTGTTGAGCCGAAGAGCACCTGAGATATCAATGTAAGTGTAATATCGAACCGTACCGGCGAGCTATAATTCCAGTGATAAATTGAATGCCATATTGGTCATCTTACAATTTGTACTTCTTGAGGATGTCGATGATGTTCTACATCGTACCTTAGGTATGGAGAATAAGGATGATCCAGTCATTTTGATTTACATGAAGTTGCAACTTGTTCATACTTTTTTCTGCTTAAATGTTTTCTAAGATAACCCACTAGTGATCAATGAACAAGATCAGATAACACCCACCTTGGGAGAAGTAAAAAAAATGCAGGATCCGCAGAAGGATGAAGAAGAAGGTTGCACAAGAAGAGCAAATAGCCCCCCATAGATGAATGGCTGCAAGAATCATTCGGATACCACACAGGAATTATAGGTCCAAAATTCAAACTAGAAAGCATGAGCTGTTACGGAAAGTCAATTTGGCTCCGGGAGCACATGCTCCTGGGCCCATTTTTTTTTTAAATGTCAACAAAATTGAGATAATTTTTTTGTGATCTTTGTCACATACAAATGCTACCTGCAAATTATGAGGCAAAAAGATTAAGCATTTTGGCCTACGAAAAAAAACAAATTGAAGACCAAATGTCACCCCAATTTTGTTTTTTTACCAACGAAACCAGCTGCTCTGTTACGAATGAAAATTGTCAAGCATGCTTGCGACATCAACCTTATCATCTATAGAAAATTCAGATTTTTTTTGAAAACATTTTTTTCAGGGTACTGTTCACCCGGGAGCGAAAACGCCGCCCGCAAGCTCTTATATATATTTTGGTTTCCTCCAAAATATCTACGTAAAATATATCATTCCATAAAATAAAAAAATCTATCTATGTTTCAACTTCCAAATGGCATCAAAGAAATATTATATATCTGAATAGCATCGGTAAAGCACAATGGAAGGGAAAAATATTCCTCAAATTTGGCTGCTCTGTTTTGCACCTCCTCGGTATAGTATCAGTAAAGCACAATGGAAGGGAAAATTACTCCTCAAGTTCCAGTCAACCATGTCGTCATACTTTTGAGAGAGAATGGCCATAGCCCATGAGGACCTGGAGTATAAGAGTTTTGAAAATATGAAACAACATAAGATAATTAAAGTAAAAAAAGTAAACTAACGCTTTGAATTGATAGAGCATGCACACCAAACAGGCAAAATCTTAGTAGGTAGTCAACCAAATCTGAAGCTCATAGTATACTTTATGTATTTGTTTGCTTAATACTTAGTCTTGCACTTGTTACATAAATAGATGGAATATGCATCATCCTTTACTTTGTTTCCTTTCACCTTTCAATTGATGGCTCTTGTTGACACCCAGCCCATGGAGCGCACCTAGAATAACACGGGTTGTCATATATTCCGCTCGTCCGTCATATACATTGCGGAAAAGGGCCTGATTACTGCGATGATACGGTGAAGCACTAGTTGTATCCTCGGTGGGATAACCTAATTAACAAGAAGGTTCCCTGCTAACCACTACCTCTGTACACTAATATAAGATGTTTTTTTAGTTTACTTTTATAACTATAAAAACGTCTTATATTAGTATACAAAGGGAGTTTTAACTAATATCAAATGTGCCATCGTACATGCAAATCAGTCTAATTTGGACTAGTACAAGGATCGGTCGGGTCAGCTAATTCTCTGCTTCCAGCCCTATCACTTTCTTTAGTTTTCCTCCTAGCTAAATAATTAACTAGTTTGGTTGAGTCATGCATTGCAGCTGTCTCATTCCAAGTTAACGAAAAAGCAAACGCCAGATGCCCAAATGGAAAGACGATGTTGGGACAAACCCACCGGCGACCAACGCGGAACAGAGGTAGATGAGGAAGACACCATGACTTTTTCTGGCGACGAACGCCGCGGCGCACGAACGCATGTATCTTGGCTTTATTCAACTCAACTACTCAAACATATACATGAAAGTACACACGCACACACGTAGCACAACCCTGGAAGAACTCTCACATCGACCGGGCACATACCCTAGATCTTTCACTTCTATAGAATCACTTTCATCAACACGATCATCCTCGCAAGTCTTACCCTTATTTAATCCTTCTCGGATTACCCTGCTTAGTTCAGCCACATCCTTCAGCCTTTTATTATCATTGAGACTGGGCACTTTGTCATCAGGTGGAGAAGAACGAACGGACATTTCCGATCTTTTGTATTCGTGGTTCATATTGTGGTTGTTTGGGCACTTCCGTAAGCCTTGCACCTCTATTGAGTAATGCCTGAGTCGCAGCATTTTCTTAGGCCCCTCCACTTCCGGCTCGGCACATACCGTCACCGTGGCGCGGCAACAAACCGATGCAACTACAAGCAATACACACGGGGGCTTTTATAGCCAGATGCACACACACTACACGCGATGGATCCGGCCACCACTGGCCCGTACATAGCCATGCATCATTATCCCAACTAACCCACGTATGCATGCAGTACTAGATGGGCAATCCACTAACCAACAACCTGACCATCGGCTGCCTATGCACGCAACGCCTGAGGAAGCGGTCTCTCAGCAGCTCACGCGGCGCCTCCGCGCACTACGCGTATGCATGCCCACGCCCTGCATGGACCAGACCTGGCGGGTCGACATACGGGCATGGCTTGTTTCCAACAGACGAGACGAGATTTCTTGTTATTGTTGCATGCACAGCTAGCAAGCTAGATAGTTAAATTGGATGCCTAATCTAAATAAAAGCACAACGTTGTCTGCTTATCTTGCATCTAATCCAGTCACTTTCTCTAATTTGATCATTTCAACCCCCTTTAGTTTTTCTCCTATTTTGATCGATGTGTGGCTAGCTAGGTTGGTTTGTTCCCTGAAAAATGTGATGCACTTTATTTTATTCTTCTCCACAAAGTAAAGAAAAGGCAACAACGCACACCAGAGAGTAGAAGACCGAAGATGCTTGGATGGCTTGTTGCAAATGTCACGTCATTCGTGTTTCACATGTGCGTTTGACAAGTCTACATCATATCATTCAGATCAGAGCGCGCAGGTGGTACTAGCTAGCATTTCAATTTTCAAAATAAGCTAAGTTGGGAACTTCATACATGCAAGATACTCGCACAGTGAGGCCAAAATTTCTGCTTTAACCTTTTGTGCTAACAAATTCCAGAATTGACCTTGCTTGTAAAAAAGTTCGAATCTGATCTTTTTTGGTCACACCAACATCCTTAACGTTTGGCTTACACGGGAGACGCCATGGCCCATGGCGTCTGGGCCTGGCCTGCATGAGCTTAATAGCGTTGACGTGGCAAAGCGAAATGCCATGCTCCTTGGCGTTTGGAGGAAACACCACACATCTTGGCGTTTGGTCTCTGGGCGCTCAGATTTGACTAGCTGCCATCGCTGCATGCATGCACGTCGTCTGCCTGCCATAGCATGCTTAGGTGAGTGACATGAGACGTAGGTTCTATGCGTGCATGCATGGGTAAGTAGGTCGTTATGTGGGGGAGTACGTTGATTATCAGCGATGAGCCGTGACAGTGTCCTAGTTCTTTCATGATCTGCTTTATGTTAAGAAGATTCTCTGACCCACGAATGGTAAAATCGATATATACTCCACCATAAGTGCTACTAGATAGATTCCTTAACCAAGTCTTGGGTATTATCATTACACTCCTGTATGCAACTGTACTACAATGTTAGAGCATCTAGCCGAACACCTTAAACCATGCCTCATACGCCCGCGGGCGCGTCTGGTCAATAATCGGACAGGAGAGAGAAGAAAAAGCACGATCCAACCGGACCCCTCGTATCATTCCTGTACACCCGAGCTGTCTGCGAACCCTCATATTCATCTCAAATACGGGAAGAAAGATGTATGCCGTTTCCTCCAAACGCCAAGGAGCATGGCGTTTCGCTTTGCCACGTCGACGCCAACTAAGCTCATGCAGGCCAGGTCCAGACGCCATGGACGATGACGTCTCCTGTGTAGGCAAAATTTTGTGTTTTGACCCTTTTCTGAAACCTATTCGAGATCTGACCCTAGATTGAAAAAATTTCGAGATCTGACCCTTTTGCTACTGCCAGAGTCCATGACGGTAGGGTCTAACAGCCTACCGCCAGGGACTTTGTCAGTTGGAAACATCGCTACCGCCAAACGGGCTGGCGGTAGCCTACACAACCCTACCGCCAAAGTGCTTGGCGGTAGGCACGAGCACGCACTGTGTTCAATACTTAGGAGGTTTTTGACGGTAGGGCATGCAACCCTACCACCAGGGGCCTTGGCGGTAAGTTGTTATACCCTACCGCCATGGTCTCTGACGGTAGCAAAAGGGTCAAATCTCGAAAAAAATTCAAACTAGGATCAGATCTCGAATAGGTTTGGGAAAAGGGTCAAAACACGAAATTTGGCCTCCTGTGTAACCCAAACGCCAGGGATGTTGGCGTGACCAAAAAAGGTCAGATTCGAATATTTTTTACAATCGAGATTAATTTAGGAATTTGTTAGTACAAAAGGTTTAAACAGAAATTTTGTCCGCTCAGTGATAGGCCTGAGTGGAAGAAAGATGCCAACACTACTAGACCGAGAATGAAGCAAGCTACAAGCCGCACGATCGATCTGATGCATCAAGCAAGCACTGGCTAGGAGTGGTTCTAGACTGATGAAGGTGCGGTGCCAAAGCAAGGCAGCTCTGGGCTCAATTTAGCTTGCCTAGCATTGCCCTATAAATTAGATAGATAGGTAGATTGCTCAAAAAAAAAAAAGCTAGGTAGGTCCCTTTGCTGAAAAAAAGGAAAAAGGCAAAACATGTTACTCACAAAACAGCTTTTTTCTCGAAAAGAAGGAATATCATCGGCCTCTGCATCTTTTGATGCACACAACCATCTTATTAAAAATCCAGGTTCAACACAAAGTCTTAAACAATGGAACAATGCTCAAAGCACATAAAATTGCCACAACTGGAGAAAATAGAGTGAGATGACTAAACGCCTATCCTATTATTGGACCGCCATCCAAACCGATTGTAAGTATCCCGTGCAACCGTATCCCATTGATTGCGCCATATGCTCTATGTGGTCCACATGGCTGAGTAACGACCACATACGGATTCAAGTAGACGCCCTCAAGATGACCTGCAAAAAGATGTGATAGTTTATCTGTTCATGGCCACATCATTTCGACAACTCCATATGGTCCAGAGTAATGCAACCACTCCAACTCAAATATGTGCCACTGTCTTAGGCTTTAATAAATGTGATATCGTACTGGGCGGAACAACGTTAAAAGCAACGTGAATTGTTCTCCACAATCACTAGGCAAGAGGACATTGAATAAAAAGATGTTCTATTGTTTCATCCTGATCACACAAGAAACACCTTTTACTTTCTTCCCAACTATGCTTGGCCAAATTATCCTTTGTCAAGATTACTCCCTTATGTACAAACCACATAAACACCTTGATTTTCAAAGGCACCTTAATTTTCCAAATGTGTATCTCCTCGGGATAGGCCCGGTGTTAATTAAATCTGTATACATAGATTTAACCGATAAAAGTCCAGACACTGACAACTTCCAATGTAAGGAGTCTGCTGCATCAGAAAGGTTAACCTGCATTAACCTACGCACGAGATGTAGCTATCTATCCCATCGATCACCCACTAATGATCGTTGGAACTGGATGTTAAGAGGAGGGGATCCCAACACTATGCCAACAAGAACCTCTTTCCGTTGCACAATGTTGTATAGGGATGGATAATGCATGGCCAGAGGAGTGTCACCCAACCAGGTACCCTCCTAGGACCTAGTACCCTGTCCATTCCCTACAATTAATTTGCTCTTGTTGAAGAAGGCAACCTCCGTCCTCATAAGCCCCTTCCAAAAAGTCTTGGGGAACACAGTATTTCAAAAAAAATTCCTACGATCACGCAAGATCTATCTAGGAGAAGCATAGCAACGAGCGGGGAGAGTGTGTCCACGTACCCTCGTAGACTGAAAGCGGAAGCGTTAAGTAACGCAGTTGATGTAGTCGAACGTCTTCGCGATCCAACCGATAAAGTATCGGACGCATGGCACCTCCGCAATCTGCACACGTACAGCTCGGTGACGTCCCTCGAACTCTTGATCCAGCTGAGGCCGAGGGAGAGTTTCATCAGCACAACAGCATGGTGACGGTGATGATGAAGTTACCGGCGCAGGCAAGGTTGTCAGAATCATGATTTTGAATCGAATCGGAGCTCTGATGGCAGGATCGCAAATCATAGAATCTTCATTATCAGGATCGTAGAAACGTAGATTCCATGAACTAAAATCGTAGAATCATAGCGGTAAGTTTGGATCGTAAAGTCGTAGAATCGTATAATAGAATCGTGATTCTGACAACCTTGGGCGTAGGGCTTCGCCTAAGCACTGTAACGATATGACCGAGGTGTGTTTCTGTGGAGGGGGGCACCGCACACGGTTAAGAGAAACTTTGGTGTGCCTTTGGTGTGCCCCCTCCCACGTATATAAAGGGGGGAGGGAGGAGGAGGCCGGCCAGGGGGAGGAGGCGCGCCATGGAGGGGGGGGATCCTACTCCAAGTAGGATTCGCCCCCCCTTTCCTATTCCAACAAGGAGAAGGGGGAAGGAGAGAAGGAAAGGGGGGCCGGCCCCCCTAGTCCAATTCGGTTTGGGCTAGGGGGGGCGCGCACCACACCTTGGCCTGCCTCCTCTCTTCCACCAATAGGCCCATGAGGCCCAATAACCCCCCGGGGGGTTCCGGTAACCCCCGGTACTCCGGAAAATACCCGATACACCTCGGAACTATTCCGGTGTCCGAATATAGTCTTCCAATATATCAATCTTTATGTCTCGATCATTTCGAGACTCCTCGTCATGTCTGTGGTCTCATCCGGGACTTCGAACTACGTTTGGTACATCAGAACACATAAACTCATAATACTGATCGTCATCGAACGGTAAGCGTGCGGACCCTACGGGTTCGAGAACTATGTAGACATGAGCGAGACTCATCTCCGGTCAATAACCAATAGCGGAACCTGGATGCTCATATTGGCTCAAACATATTCTATGAAGATCTTTATCAGTCAAACTGCATAACAACATACGTTGTGCCCTTTGTCATCGGTATGTTACTTGCCCGAGATTCGATCGTCGGTATCACTATACCTAGTTCAATCTTGTTACCGGCAAGTCTCTTTACTTGTTCCATAATGCATCATCCCGTAACTAACTCATTAGTTACATTGCTTGCAAGGCTTATAGTGATGTGCATTACCGAGAGGGCCCAGAAATACCTCTCCGACAATCGTAGTGACAAATCCTAATCTCGATCTATGCCAACTCAACAAACACCATCGGAGACACCTGTAGAGCATCTTTATAATCATCCAGTTACCTTGTGATGTTTGATAGCACACTAAGTGTTCCTCCGATATTTGGGAGTTGCATAATCTCATAGTCATAGGAACATGTATAAGTCATGAAGAAAGCAATAGCAATAAACTAAACGATCATAGTGCTAAGCTAACGGATGGGTAATGTGAATCACACCATTCACTAATGATGTGATCCCGTTCATCAAATGACAACTCATGTCTATGGCTAGGAAACTTAACCATCTTTGATTAACGAGCTAGTCAAGTAGAGGCATAATAGTGACACTCTGTTTGTCTATGTATTCACACATGTACTAAGTTTCCGGTCAATACAATTCTAGCATGAATAATAAACATTTATCATGATATAAGGAAATATAAATAACAACTTTATTATTGCCTCTAGAGCATATTTCCTTAAAAAAGGAGAACCAGACGGTTGTGCCATTACTTGAGCTAGCATTTTAGAATGTAAATATTTATTACGTAGTAGCTAAATCCATACCCAGTCTCTTTCTACCGCCAAACGGTATAACCATTTGCTAAGCAAGCACTAATTATTCAGCTCTAGATTTTCAATACCCAAGCCACTTTGTTCCTTCGGCCTACATATAATGTTCCATTTGGCCAGTCTATACTTAGTTTTATTCTCATCGACTTGCCAAAAAATTGAGATCGGTAAAAATCCATTCTTTTTTCTACCCCTACCGACACTTCAAAGAAGGAAAGGAGGAACACCAGCATGCTCGTGAGTACCGAGTTAATAAGAACCATCATCCCTCCATAAGATAATGAGGAACAGATCTTCAATAGACTTCTGATACGTCTCCAACGTATCTATAATTTTTGATTGCTCCATGCTATATTATCTACTGTTTTGGACATTACTAGGCTTTATTATCCACTTTTATATTATTTTTGGGACTAACCTACTAACCTGAGGCCTAGCCCAGAATTGCTGTTTTTCTGCCTATTTTAGGGTTTCGTAGAAAAGGAATATCAAACGGAGTCCAAACGGAATGAAACCTTCGGAAACGTGACTTTTGGAACGAACAAGATCCAGGAGACTTGGACCCTACGTCAAGCAACCAACAGGGAGGCCACGAGGTAGGAGGGTGCGCCTACCCCCCAGCGCCCTCCACCCTCATGGGCCCCCTGTTGCTCCACTGACGTACTTCTTCCTCCTATATATACCTACGTACCCCCAAACGATCAGATACGGAGCCAAAACCCTAATTCCACCGCTGTAACTTTATGTATCCACGAGATCCCATCTTGGGGCCTGTTCCGGAGCTCCGCCAGAGGGGGCATCGATCACGGAGGGCTTCTACATCAACACCATATCCTCTCCGATGAAGTGTGAGTAGTTTACCTCAGACCTTCGGGTCCATAGTTATTAGCTAGATGGCTTCTTCTCTCTTTTTGGATCTCAATACAAATTTCTCCCCTCTCTTGTGGAGATCTATTCGATGTAATCTTCTTTTTGCGGTGTGTTTGTTGAGTCCGATGAATTGTGGGTTTATGGTCAAGTTTATCTATGAACAATATTTGAATCTTCTCTGAATTCTTTTATGTATGATTGGTTATCTTTGCAAGTCTCTTCGAATTATCAGTTTGGTTTGGCCTACTAGATTGATCTTTCTTGCAATGGGAGAAGTGCTTAGCTTTGGGTTCAATCTTGTGGTGTCCTTTCCCAGTGACAGTAGGGGCAGCAAGGCACGTATTGTATTGTTGCCATCGAGGATAAAAATATGGGGTTTTCATCATATTGCATGAGTTTATCCCTCTACATCATGTAATCTTGCTAAAGGCGTTACTCTGTTCTTATGAACATAATACTCTAGATGCATGCTGGATAGCGGTCGATGTGTGGAGTAATAGTAGTAGATGCAGGCAGGAGTCAGTCTACTTGTCTTGGACGTGATGCCTATATACATGATCGTACCTAGATATTCTCATAACTATGCTCAGTTCTGTCAATTGCTCAACAGTAATTTGTTCACCCATCGTAAAATACCTATGCTCTTGAGAGAAGCCACTAGTGAAACCTATGGCCCCCGGGTCTATCTTCATCATATTAAATCTTCCAATACTTAGTTATTTTCATTGCTTTTATTTTACTTTGCATCTTTATCATAAAAATACCAAAACATTATCTTATCATATCTATCAGATCTCACTCTGGTAAGTGACCGTGTAGGGATTGACAACCCCTTATTGCGTTGGTTGCGAGGATTTATTTGTTTTGTGCAGGTGCGAGGGACTCGCGCGTAGCTCCTACTGGATCGATACCTTGGTTCTCAAAACTGAGGAAAATACTTACGCTACTTTGCTGCATCACCCTTTCCTCTTCAAGGGAAAACCAATGTAGTGCTCAAGAGGTAGCAACAAGGATTTCTGGCACCGTTGCCGGGGAGGTCTACGCAAAAGTCAACATACCAAGTACCCATCACAAATCCTTATCTCCCGCATTACATTATTTGTCATTTGCCCCTCGTTTTCCTCTCCTCCACTTCACCCTTGCCGTTTTACTCGCCCTCTCTCTCTCTCTGTATCCTCCCTCTCTATCTATATTTGCCTCTTTTTGCCTGTTTCTTGTTTGCTTGTGTGTTGGACTGCTTGCTTGTCACGATGGCTCAAGATAACACTAAATTGTGTGACTTTACCAATACCAACAAGAATGATTTTATTAGCACTCCGGTTGCTCCTCTTACCAATGCTGAATCTTGTGAAATTAATGCTGCCTTGCTGAATCTTGTCATGAAAGATCCGTTTTCCAGCCTTCCTAGTGAAGATGCCTCTACCCATCTAAATAGCTTCGTTAATTTGTGTGATATGCAAAAGAAGAAAGATGTGGATAATGATATTATTAAATTGAAGCTATTTACTTTTTCTCTTAGAGATCGTGCTAAAGCTTGGTTTTCGTCTTTGCCTAAAAATAGTATTGATTCGTGGAATAAGTGCAAAGATGCTTTTATCTCTAAGTATTTTCCTCCCGCTAAGATCATCTCTCTTAGAAACGATATTATGAATTTTAAGCAACTTGATCATGAACATGTTTCACAAGCTTGGGCGAGGATGAAATTAATGATACATAATTGCCCAACACATGGTTTTAATTTGTGGATGATTATGCAAAAAATTTCTGCCAGATTAAATTTTGCTTCTAGAAATCTTTTAGATTCGGCCGCGGGAGGCAATTTTATGGAAATCACTTTAGCAGAAGCTACTAAACTCCTAGATAATATTATGGTTAATTATTCTCAATAGCACACTGAAAGATCTACTAATAAAAAAGTGCACGCGATAGAAGAAATTAATGTTTTGAGTGGAAAGATGGATGAAATTATGAAATTATTTGCTAATAAAAATGTTTCTTCTGATCCTAATGATATGCCTTTGTCTACTTTGATTGAATAATAATGAATCTATGGATGTGAATTTTGTTGGTAGGAACAATTTTGGTAACAACGTGTATAGAGGAAAATTTAATCCTAGGCCTTATCCTAGTAATTTCTCTAATAATTATGGTAATTCCTACAACAATTCTTATGGAAATTTAAATAAGATGCCCTCTTATTTTGAATCTAATATTAAAGAATTTATTACTTCGCAAAAGAATTTCAATGCTTTGATTGAAGAAAAATTGCTTAAGATTGATGAGTTGGCTAGGAACGTTGATAGAATTTCTCTTGATGTTGATTTTTTGAAACTTAGATCTATTCCACCTAAGCATGATATCAATGAGTCTCTCAAAGCCATGAGAATTTCTATTGATGAGTGCAAAGAAAGAACCGCTAGGATGCGTGATAAGAAAGATTCCTTTATAAGAGCGTTTTCTTCTAGTTTCCATGATAAAAAAGATGAAGATCTAAAAGTTATTGATGGGTCCCCTATTAAATCTTTGTTTTGCAATATGAATCTTGATAACGATGGGACTGAATATGATCCCCCTTTACCTAGACGGCGTTCCAAAAATTCGGAGTCTTTAGATCTTGATGCTAAAATTGTTAAAAGTGGGTTTGTAGAAGTCAAAAATTTAAATATTAATGAACCCACTATTTTGGATTTCAAGGAATTTAATTATGATAATTGCTCTTTAATAGATTGTATTTCCTTGTTGCAATCCGTGTTACATTCTCCTCATGCTTATAGTCAGAATAAAGCTATTACTAAACATATCGTTGATGCTTTGATGCAATCTTATGAAGAAAAACTTGAGTTGGAAGTTTCTATCCCTAGAAAACTTTATGATGAGTGGGAACCAACTATTAAAATTAAAATTAAATATCATGAATGCTATGCTTTGTGTGATTTGGGTGCTAGTGTTTCCACGATTCCAAAAACTTTGTCTGATTTGTTAGGTTTCCATGATTTTGATGATTGCTCTCTAAACTTGCACCTTGCGGATTCCACTATTATGAAACCTATGGGAAGAATTAATGATGTTCTTGTTGTTGCAAATAGGAATTATGCGCCCATAGACTTTATCGTTCTTGATATAGATTGCAATCCTTCATGTCCTATTATTCTTGGTAGACCTTTCCTTAGAATGATTGGTGCAATTATTGATATGAAGGAAGGAAATATTAGATTCCAATTTCCGTTAAGGAAAGGCATGGAACACTTTCCTAGAAAGAAAATTAAATTACCTTATGAATCTATTATGAGAGCCATCTATGGATTGCCTACCAAATATGGCAATACCTAGATCTATCCTTGCTTTTTATGCCTAGCTAGGAGCGTTAAACGATAGCGCTTGTTGGGAGGCAACCCAATTTTATTTTTATTCCTTGCTTTTTGCTCCTGTTTAGTCATAAATAAATTATCTAGCCTCGGTGTTGATTGTGTTTTTTGTGTTTAATTAGTGTTTGTGCCAAGTAGAACCGTTGGGGAGACTTAGGGAAAATCTTGTTAATCTTGCTATAAAAAACAGAAACTTTAGCGCTCACGAGAACTGCTGACATTTTTATTTGGAAAGTGATATTTAGTTAATTATTTTTTAAGATGATTAATAGATAAATTCCTCACGTCCAGCAATTTAGTTTAGAATTATTTTTGGGGTTCCAGATCTTGCGCTAGCTACAGATTACTACAGACTATTCTGTTTTTGACAAATTCTGTTTTTGGTGTGTTGTTTGCCCGTTTTGATGAATCTATGGCTAGTAAAATAGTTTATAAACCATAGAGAAGTTGGAATACAGTAGGTTTAACACCAATATAAATAAAGAATGAGTTCATTATAGTACCTTGAAGTGGTCTTTTGTTTTCTTACGGTAACAGAGCTCACGAGATTTTCTACTTTAAGTTTTATGTTGTGAAGTTTTCAAGTTTTGGGTAAAGATTTGATGGATTATGAAACAAGGAGTGGCAAGAGCCTAAGCTTGGGGATGCCCATGGCACCCCCAAGATAATCTAAGGACACCTAAAAGCCAAAGCTTGGGGATGCCCCGGAAGGCATCCCCTCTTTCATCTACTTCTATCGCTAACTTTACTTGGTGCTATATTTTTATTCACCACATGATATGTGTTTTGCTTGGAGCGTCTTGTATGATTTGAGGCTTTACTTTTTAGTTTACCACAATCATCTTTGTTGTACACACCTTTTGAGAGAGACACACATGATTCGGAAATTATTAGAATACTCTATGTGCTTCACTTATATCTTTTGAGTTATATAGTTTTGCTCTAGTGCTTCACTTATATCTTTTAGAGCACGGTGGTGGATTTGTTTTATAGAAACTATTGATCTCTCATGGTTCACTTAGATTATTTTGAGAGTCTTAAATAGCATGATAGTTTGCTTAAATAATCCTATATGCTAGGTATACAAGATTAATAATAAAATTCTCTTATGAGTGTGTTGAATACTATGAGAAGTTTGATACTTGACAATTGTTTTGAGATATGGAGATGGTGATATTAAAGTTGTGCTAGTTGAGTAGTTGTGAATTTGAGAAATACTTGTGTTAAAGTTTGTGATTCCCGTAGCATGCACGTATGGTGAACCATTATGTGATGAAGTCGGAGCATGATTTATTTATTGATTGTCTTCCTTATGAGTGGCGGTCGGGGACGAGCGATGGTCTTTTCCTACCAATCTATCCCCCTAGGAGCATGCGCGTAATACTTTGCTTTGATAACTTGTAGATTTTTGCAATAAGTATATGAGTTCTTTATGACTAATGTTGATTCCATGGATTATACGCACTCTCACCCTTCCACCATTGCTAGCCTCTCTAATACCGCACACCTTTTACCGGTATCATACACCCATCATATACCTTCCTCAAAACAGCCACCATACCTACCTATCATGCTGCGGTGTTCGGGATAAACCTGAGCACTCTTGTTCCCATTGTTGGGTCCTTCGAGGGAGGTGCTCAGCACAACGAACAAGGCAATCGGACTATAATGCATTATCACTCTCACTTAGCCATAGTATTCTATAATTTTAAATTTCGGCGAAGCCCCTAGTGTTCGAAAGGCCGAATTCGGGGCGTGATACACGCCTTAAGCCGGACAGGGCCGACTCCTCGCTCTAAGCAGCATAAGTCTTTAGGGACTCGAAAACCTCTCGAGCAGCGACCAGTCTCTCGCCTTATCATGACAGTCAGTTTTAGCTTTCTCTACTGAGGTGCTTAGCCCAGCAGAACCGGGGCGCAATCACAGTAGTTCTCCCAGTGATACCTTAGCCGATATAGTGGAACGTAAGGTACCAAAACATGGGAGCCGGGCAAACCCAACTATTGACCCAAAACATGATTCGGAGCTGATGCATATAATGCTATAAGTTCGGGGTGCCGCACTGTCGAAAGTGTTCGGACTTCTCACGCCGTATTATGGGGTATGCTTAAGCCCCTAGCGTATTGGTCGTACCAGAGTGTACGGGTGCTGGATGTCATGAATGAACACACACACACACACACACATACATACATATATATATATAAGAAGAATGCAATAATAGTCTTAAGGCTATGCATTTTTATTCAAAAAGGTGCGTTAAAGTAGAATGATACAAGTAGTGCAATAAGCAAAAAGTAGGACTGTTTGACATGTCCCTTCCAAGGGCAAGCTGAGGAATAGTATTAAAACAAATATTTCACTCGTTATCGTAATCCACTTGGGAGTTCTGTGGGGTGACGTAGCTTTCTGCCTCCTTGGTTGCTGCATCATGTGTTCGACAATCACGCTGCCGGACAGGGTTTCCGGAGATTAAAGTCCTGAAAGAGAAAAATAACAAAGCGGGAAGCCCCTAGTGCAGTTTAAGCCGCGACTTGGGGCGTGCCGCCGTCGTGCCCCCCTCCCCGCCTGTGCCCATGGTATTTTTAATGCGTAATTATGTATGCGTGGCACGGATTTCGCCATTTGGCTGGGGCTGGGGTGGGGGCCACATTGCTATGCGAGCTCGGGATGTGCTAGGCGGTCCAGTTGTCGATTACTCCGGGCGTGCTTGAAGTTGTCCGGGTCCTTAATCGACGAACTAGTGGATTGCCTTAAGAGGCTGCTTTACGCTTCTGCTGTGAGGGCCACAGTGTGCTCCTCCGTGCGGAGAGAGCGCTCTGTGTTTCCATTGACTGCGATGACCCCCCGAGGCCCTGGCATCTTGAGCTTGAGATATGCATAATGCGGTACCACATTGAATCTTATAAATGTGGTTCGCCCGAGTAGTGCATGGTAGCCACTGCGGAATGGGACTATGTCGAAGATTAACTCTTCGCTTCGTAAGTTATCCGGAGATCCGAAGACCACTTCCAATGTGACTGAGCCTGTGCAATGGGCCTCTACACCTGGTATGATGCCTTTAAAGGTCGTTTTAGTGGGTTTGATCCTTGAGGGGTCTATACCCATTTTGCGCACTGTGTCCTAATAAAGCAGGTTCAGGTTGTTGCCGCCGTCCATTAGGACTCGAGTGAGGTGAAATCCGTCAATGATTGGGTCTAGGACCAGTGCGGCGAATCCGCCATGATGGACGCTAGTGGGGTGGTCCCTGCGATCGAAGGTGATCGGACAAGAGGACCATGGGTTGAACTTGGGGGCGAATGGCTCCAACGCATATACGTCCCTGAGCGCACGCTTCCGCTCCCTCTTGGGATTTGGGTTGCGCATATCATGTTCACTATCCGCACTTGTGGGGGGAACCTCTTCTGTCCTCCGGTAATCGGCTGCCAGGGCTCCTCCTCGTCATCGCTATGTGACCCCTTATCTTTTTTTTCGGCATTTAACTTGCCGGCCTGCTTGAACACCCAACAATCCCTGTTGGTGTGGTTGGTTGGTTTGTCGGGGGTGCCGTGTATTTGACACAAGCGATCGAGTATACGGTCCAAACTGGACGGGCCCGGAGTGCTTCTTTTGAATGGCTTTTTCCGCTGACCGGGTTTAGAGCCTTTGAATCCGGCATTGACTGCCGTATCCTCGGTATTGTCGCTGTTACTGCGACGCTTATGCTTGTTGCGACGTGACCTGCCATTACCGTCCTTGGTATCCGAAGTACCATGGTTCTTTGATATGTTATTACTGCGAGCCAGCCAGCTGTCTTCTCCCGCGCAAAAGCGGGTCATGAGTGTCGTGAGGGCTTCAATGACCAAGGTGCTGGGCTAGCCACTCGTCGCGGATGTTGTGCTTGAAAGCTACTAGGGCCTCTGCATCCAGACAGTCGACGATTTGATTTTTCTTTGTTAGGAATCGTGTCCAGAATTGCCTGGCCGATTCCTCTGGCTGCTGAATTATGTGGCTCAAGTCATCAGCATCTGGTGGTCGCACATAAGTGCCCTGAAAGTTGTCGAGGAATACGGCTTCCAGATCTTCCCAACAGCCAATGGACTCTGCTGGCAAGCTGTTGAGCCAATGCCGAGCTGGTCCTTTGAGTTTGAGTGGGAGGTATTTGATGGCGTGAAGGTCATCACCGCGGGCCATGTGGATGTGCAGGAGGAAATCCTCGATCCATACCACAGGATTTGTTGTGCCGTCGTATGATTCTATATTCACGGGTTTGAAACCCTCTAGGATTTGATGATCCATCACTTCGTCTGTGAAGCATAAGGAGTGTGCGGCGCCTCTGTACTGGGCTATATCGCGACGCAGCTCGAATGAGTCTTGCCCGCTGTGTTCGGCCCAGCCGGACTTACTTTTACTGTATCCGGCGTGATGATTATCGTCTCGCATAGTGGTGCGCCCCCGTGATCCGTAGATCGATCTTGCATGTTTTGCTTTGTCCTCCAATATGTCTCGCAGGTCTGGCGTATTTCCCTCTGCCTTTTTATTTGAATGACGTCAGGGTGCGGGCTGAGCTTTTGGCCGGAATGTCTCTCTGTCGCGGCCACGAGGTGGCCGATCAGCCGCGTCATACGCCGGGGATGTAGGTTTCGGTGCTTCCTCCTCCAGTCGGGGTAGCAACCTGCACTTTGGGTAACTCTTGGAGGGGCGTTTGAGTTTATACTCCTCGGCCGCCAGGACTTCAGTCCATCTGTCAGCTAGCAAATCTTGATTAGCTTGAAGCTGCTGCTGCTTTTTCTTAAGGCTACTTGTCATGGCTATAAGCCGGTGCTTGAAGCGCTCTTGTTCGACGGGATCCTCCGGCGCAACGAATTCGTCATCGCCGAGGCTTGCCTCATCTTCGGAGGGAGGCATGTAATTATCATCGTCCACCTCTCCATCCGCCGCTCTCTCAGGAGAGCTGGCTCCTCCCTCCTCCTGCTCTAAATCTTGCTGGAGGGGATTGTTGTTGTCTTCGGCACTGTCCGGAGTGCTATTATCTCCGGTGCCGGTATCACCACTTTTGCCTTGGCGGGACTTAGAGCGGCGCCGCTGACGCCGGCGCTTGGTTTGCTTCTTGGAGGGGTCATCCTCCGTTGTCACGTCGCCATTGCCTTCTTTGGGTGTGTCCACCATGTATATATCGTATGATGAGGTGGCTCTCCAGTGCCCTCTGGGCAGTGTTTCCTCTTCGACTCCCGCATCGTCGTCCATACCATCGATGTCTTTGGAGTCGAAGTCGAGCATGTCGGTTAAGTCATCGATGGTGGCTACTAAGTGGGTGGTGGGTGGGCGGCGAAATCTTCGTCATCCGCATCCCAATCCTGCCGGACGTAGTTCGGCCAGGATCCTCCTAACAAGGAGAGAGACCTTAATGAGTTCAGTATGTCGCCGAAAGGCGAGTGCTGAAAAATATCCGCGGAGGTAAACTCCATGATCGGCGCCCAATCGGATTCGATAGGAACGGGCGCAGGCGGTTCGGAGTCCGTGGCCGGAGAAGAATCCGGCAGTTTGGCAACATGGCTCTCGTGAAGGGCATGGTCGATATTCGGCTCGATCGTCGCAGAGGATACGGCCTTCGTGACGGGGTCTATCCACCCGTCAACGGATGGCGAAACTGGCTCCGAATTGAGGGTCGGGGCGGCTGCCAGCGTGATCTCCTGAACATGGTCCGCTGGTAGAGCTAAATCGTACTCATCGTAACCGCGCGACGTAGAAGGCAGGGGCTCGAATCCGTCGAAGATCAAGTCTCCGCGGACGGCCGTGTAATTTAAGCTTCCAAACCTGACCTAGTGGCCAGGGGCGTAACTTTCGATCTGCTCTAGATGGCCAAGCGAGTTGGCCCGCAGTGCGAAGCCGCCGAACACAAAGATCTGTCCGGGGAGAAAAGTCTCACCCTGGACTGCATCGCTATCGATGATCGTAGGAGCCATCAAGCCTAACGGCGTCGACACAGAGGAACTCTCAATGAAAGCACCAATGTCGGTGTCCAAACCGGCGGATCTCGGGTAGGGGGTCCCGAACTGTGCGTCTAAGGCGGATGGTAACAGGAGGCAAGGAACACGATCTTTTACCCAGGTTCGGGCCCTCTTGATGGAGGTAAAACCCTACGTCCTGCTTGATTTATTCTTGATGATATGAGTATTACAAGAGTTGATCTACCACGAGATCGGAGAGGCTAAACCCTAGAAGCTAGCCTATGGTATGATTGTATGTTGTCCTACGGACTAAAACCCTCCAGTTTATATAGACACCGAAGGAGGCTAGGGTTACACAAGGTCGGTTACAAAGGAGGAGATATACATATCCATATTGCCTAGCTTGCCTTCCACGCCAAGTAGAGTCCCATCCGGACATGAGACGAAGTCTTCAATCTTGTATCTTCATAGTCTAACAGTCCAGCCAAAGGATATAGTCCGGCTGTCCGGAGACCCCCTAATCCAGGACTCCCTTAGTAGCCCCTGAACCAGGCTTCAATGACGATGAGTCCGGAGTGCAGTATTGTCTTCGGCATTGCAAGGCGGGTTCCTCCTCCGAATACATCACGAAAGAATTTGAATACAAGGATAGTGTCCGACCCTGCAAAACAAGTTCCACATACCACCGTAGAGAGAATAATATTTCCACAAATCTAATCTGCTGACTTGTTTTGGCAACATGACATTATGCCATGGCCCGGTGATTATTCGAACCGTTTCCTTTAACTAACCCCGCACATAACGCGAGGCAGTTTTTTGACACGTCTTGTCAAAGCAGAGATCGTGTCCCCCTTATTACGGTATTCTCATCAATACGGGTGTGGGTAACCCAACCGCGCCATCGATTACGGCGCTAGGATAAGCGAGTTTTACCAGGCTAGTGGGGGTGCATAGTTTCGGCCGCCCTTATCAAGGGACAAGGTTTAACCTTTTTCTAACCACGCCTTCTTCCTCCTTGCCCATCCATTCTTGCGCACTCGAGCTCCAACGCCCAAGTCCACATCCTTCCCCTCAACCTTCTCCAATCATGTCCGGAGCGGGAGGCAAATGGATGGCTTCCTCCGTTACGGAGGGACACATCAAGAAGCTGCGCGGAGCTAGATACATAGCCGCGAACATCGCGCATCGGCTGCCCGCTGTGGGGCAGATCATTCCTACCCCTGAACCTCACGAGAGGGTAGTCT
This sequence comes from Triticum monococcum, assembly GCA_034509565.1. Classification (NCBI taxonomy): domain Eukaryota; kingdom Viridiplantae; phylum Streptophyta; class Magnoliopsida; order Poales; family Poaceae; genus Triticum; species Triticum monococcum. The sequence goes on from CM067842.1 coordinate 820,216,768, forward strand.
TCCTCCACCACTTCTTTCGCGGACTGGGGTTTCCCCTCCATCCATTCGTCCGCGGTCTCATGTTCTACTACATGCTGGACTTCCATGATCTAGCCCCGAACTTCATCGTCAACATTTCGGCGTTCATCGTCGTGTGTGAGGCTTTCCTCCGCATCCGGCCCCACTTCGGCCTGTGGTTAAAGACCTTCAATATCAAGCCGAAGGTAGTGGGCGGCCAACAAGCAGAATACGGCGGAGCCATGGTGGGCAAGATGCCCAACGTTATATGGCTTGAAGGCTCCTTCGTGGAGACCATAAAGGAGTGGCAATCGACGTGGTTCTACATCACCGAGCCGCGTGACACCAAATGGGTGGCTGCCCCAAAGTTTCAATCCGGAATCCCCACGCGGCTCACCTCCTGGAAAGAGAAGGGCCTGTCCCGGGGTTCATCGGTGGAGCTGGACGGACTCCAGAAATGTATCCAGAATATGGCAAGAAAGAAGCTCAAGCTTGTTAACATAGTCCAGGTCATGCTCATCTGCTGGATCCTCCCGTGTCAACAACAGGATTTCAACTTGTGGGAGTTTGACCCGGCCCAGCACCAGACTCTGAGCGAGCTCTTCGACACGATGCACAAGGACATCTGGACGGTGCTGTTTAAGGGCGCCAAGGTCCCTCCCTCCCTCACCGAGGACCGCGGGCTAAGCGCGAAGCGCAGAGCGCATTCGGTGAGTTCTATACATCTGGTAGGATATTTTATTTCCCCTAGCTTAATCATGTGTAGGGTCTGATCTCCATGCCTTTGATAGGACCGGGTGGAGACGTCGGGTAGATTAACTGTCCAGCCCCTCTGCCCGAAGACACTGCGGACGCTCTCCTTACGGAGATGTTGACTCCGGCCCCTTATAAGGTGCCGGAGAAGACCAAGAAGGCCAAGGGAACCTGAAAGAGTTCTCGACACCAGGTGTTATCGGACTCATCGTCCGATAACTCTGCGACACACTCCTCCCCCGAAGATGAGGAGGAAGAAGAAGATGCTCCCCCTTCAGTTGGGGGAGACAAGAAAAGGAAGGCCGCGCCAGCCGGGTGGGGGGCGAAGGGTCCAAGAAGGGAAGGACTCTCCTTCCGGACTATTCCACCAGCGCCGCTGAAGGCAAAGACGAGTGGCTGCTCAGGTCAAGCCCCTGGCGAAGTCGTAAGTATTCAGATGCCAGAATAACTCATAGCATACCTTTGTCGCACTGCCTCTCCTAACGCTGAATTATGACTATGCAGACCGCCGCGAGCCTGTGTCGACGTATCGTCGGACGGCTCCCTGGGCTCGTCGGATATGGATAGCGATCCACTTCCGACCGGCACCTCCCCTTGCCCTACGGACAACGCCGAGGTATTGTCTCAAGAGGCACCGGGCCGAGGGGAGACAGTCCCGGAGGCGCCTCAAGGCGACCTTCCGGACTCCGGGAGCAGAGGGAGCAAGGCTGCCAAGGGCTCCGAGTTCGGCCCTCAGCTGAACACCGTGCCGGAACCCCTAGTGGTTCAGGACTCGGGCAGGCGGCCTCCTTCCAAAAGGGGCAAAACGCCTGTGCCGGTGACCTCTGTCCATCCAGAGGCACCGGAAAATCTGCTGGGAGCGCTTCGCAGCGCTTCCATCAACGAAGAGCACCGCATTATTATGAGTGCAGTGGTCCAGAAGGTTCAGTCCACCAAGAGCGGACTGACTGAAGCCTGTGCCAGCCTTCTAACGGGCTTAGAGGTAAGTTTTTGAAATATAGGAAAAATATTACCGCATAGACAATAGCCCCTGATGCTCTGTTCGGTGTTCAAAAAGAAAAGCCGAACAGAGGATCAAACAATATCGCAGGAGTCTAATATAAGTATGTCTATATGCATATGCAGGCTTCGCTGTTGGCCTCTGCCGCACTGACTGCGGAGGTCGCCGCACTGAAGGAGGACCTTAAAGGGTCCAAGGACGAGCTCGGCCTTGCCAAGAGGTAGCTTGAGGAGAACAAAAGTAAGTAGTACCTAGTCCATGGATATGTATAAAAAGAATGCGATTGCAAAATGACAGAATCATCGTAAATTTGCCAGGGGCCACGACCGAGGTGGCGACCCTGAAGCAAGCGCTATCCGAGGCCGAAAACAAAGCGGCCAAGGAGCGCACCGAGCGGGAGAGGCATGAGGCTCGGGTGGGCAAGGTGCAGCAAGAGCTCCACGCTCTCGTGACGAAGCACGAGGTGTTGGAGCTTGACTTGAAGACGCGAGATTCTGAGCGTGCTGCGGCGCTTGAGAGCGCAAAGAGTGCCAAGGCTGAATCCCAAAAGGCCCTCCAGGAGATTGATGCGATGAAGAAGATAGCGGCGGGTAAGGCATTCTATATGCAAAGCAAGCATGTGAAAGTGAATTACTTGTTACTTGTTACTTACCCGAATCCGGAGCTCTCCAGGAGCATTCGCAGATTTGCCCCGCGGCGTGTCGGATGCCGCACAGTTTTACCAGGCCGAGGAGGGAAGCTCAACGGAGAAGCTGTTCTGGTCTCAGTATACTAGGACCGAACACCCGATGCCTCTGAGCGACCAGCTGAAGCAATTGGTCGAGCTGCACAAGGTGGCCGAACAGGCCATGAAGGGCTTTATAGTCCGGATGTGGCCTGTCGATGCCCTTCCCAACAGCTACTTCGGCCTGGTGAGGCGGCTTGTGGATGCCTGCCCACGGCTTGAAGTCATCAAGCGTTCCGTCTGCATCGAAGGTGCACACCGGGCTTTCGCCCGTGTGAAGGTGCAATGGGCCAAGATGGCGCCGTGAAGCTGGTGAAGGAAGGGCCGCCGCAGGGCAAGGAGCATAGCCACCCCGAGATGTACTATGAGGGTGTCCTGAAGGGCGCTCGTCTTGTAGCGGACGAGTGTACGAAAGATATAATATTCGAGTAAACTCGCTCGTGCAATCCTGTATTTATGAAAACTTGTTCATATGCGCTATGCAACGCTTGTTGGCATTTAAAATATTACCTTCTGTTCGACTGTTTATCAAATCTAAGAGATGGCTAGTCGTCGGCTTCTGCCCCCACGCCACGAGTGCCGGGTGTTCGGGATAAACCTAAGCACTCTTGTTCCCATTGTTGGGTCCTTCGAGGGAGGTGCTCAGCACAACGAACAAGGCAATCGGACTATAATGCGTTATCACTCTCACTTAGCCATAGAATTCTATAATTTTAAATTTCAGCGAAGCCCCTAGTATTCGAAAGGCTGAATTCGGGGCGCGATACACGCCTTAAGCCGGACAGGGCCGACTCCTCGCTCTAAGCGGCACAAGTCTTTAGGGACTCGAAAACCTCTCGAACAGCGACCAGTCTCTCGCCTTATCATGACAGTCAGTTTTAGCTTCCTGTACTGAGGTGCTTAGCCCAGCAGAACTGGGGCACAATCGCAGTAGTTCTCCCAGTGCTACCTTGGCTGATATAGTGGAAATTAAGGTACCAAAACATGGGAGCCGGGCAAACCCAACTATTGACCCAAGACATGATTCCGAGCTGATGCATATAATGCTATAAGTTCGGGGTGCTGCACTGTCGAAAGTGTTCAGACTTCTCACGCCGTATTATGGGGTATGCTTAAGCCCCTAGCGTATTGGTCGTACCAGAGTGTACCGGTGATGGATGTCATGAATGAAGATATATATAAAAAAGAAGAATGCAATAATAGTCTTAAGGCTATGCATTTTTTATTCAAATAGGTGCGTGAAAGCAGAATGATACAAGTAGTGCGATAAGCAAAAAGTAGGACTGTTTGACATGTCCCTTCCAAGGGCAAGCTGAGGAATAGTATTAAAACAAATATTTCACTCGTTATCGTAATCCACATGGGAGTTCTGTGGTGTGACGTAGCTTTCTGGCTCCTTGGTTGCTGCATCATGTGTTCGGCAATCACGCTGCCAGACAGGGTTTCCGGAGATTAAAGTCCTGAAAGAGAAAAATAACAAAGCGGGAAGCCCCTAGTACGGTTTAAGCCGCGACTTGGGGCGTGCCGCCGTCGTGCCCCCTCCCCACCTGTGCCCATGGCATTTTTAATGCGTAATTATGTACACGTGGCACGGATTTCGCCGTTTGACTGTGGCCGGGGTGGGGGCCACATTGCTATGCGAGCTCGGGACGTGCCAGGCGGCCCGGTTGTTGATTACTCTAGGCGCACTTGAAGTTGTCCGAGTCCTTAATCGCCGAACTAGTGGATTGCCTTAAGAGGCTGTTTGCGCTTCTGCTGCGAGGGTCGCAGTGTGCTCCTCCGTGCAGAGAGAGCGCTGTGTGTTTCCATTGACTGTTATGACCCCCCGAGGCCCTGGCATCTTGAGCTTGAGATGTGCATAATGCGGTACCGCATTGAATCTTGCAAATGTGGTTCGCCCGAGCAGTCCATGGTAGCCACTTCGAAACGGGACTATGTCGAAGATTAACTCTTTGCTTCGGAAGTTATCCGGAGATCCGAAGACTACTTCCAATGTGACTGAGCCTGTGCAATGGGCCTCTACACCTGGTATGACGCCTTTAAAGGTCGTTTTAGTCGGTTTGATCCTTGAGGGGTCTACACCCATTTTGCGCACTGTGTCCTCATAAAGCAGGTTCAGGCTGCCGCCGCCGTCCATTAGGACTCGAGTGAGGTGAAATCCGTCAATGATTGGGTCTACGACCAGTGCGGCAAATCCGCCATGACGGATGCTAGTGGGGTGGTCCCTGCGATCGAAGGTGATCGGACAAGAGGACCATGGGTTAAACTTGGGGGCGACTGCATCCAACGCATATACGTCCCTGAGCGCACGCTTCCGCTCCCTCTTGGGGATGTGGGTTGCGTATATCATGTTCACCGTCTGCACTTGTGGGGGAAACCTCTTCTGTCCTCCGGTGTTCGACTGCCGGGGCTCCTCCTCGTCATCGCTATGTGACCCCTTATCTTTATTTTCTGCATTTAACTTCCCGGCCTACTTGAACACCCAACAGTCCCTGTTGGTGTGGTTGGCTGGCTTGTCAGGGGTGCCGTGTATTTGACACGAGCGATCGAGTATACGGTCCAAATTGGATGGGCCCAGAGTGCTTCTTTTGAATGCCTTTTTCCGCTGACCAGGTTTAGAGCCTTTGAATCCGGCATTGATGCGGTATCCTCGGTATTATCGCTGTTACTGTGGCGCTTATGCTTGTTGCGACGTGACCTGCCATTGCCGTCCTTGGTATCCGAAGTACCATGGTTCTTTGATATGTTATTACTGCGAGCCAGCCAGCTGTCTTCTCCCGTGCAAACGCGGGTCATGAGTGTCGTGAGGGCTGAAGGAAATATGCCCTAGAGGCAATAATAAAGTTATTATTTATTTCCTTATATCATGATAAATGTTTATTATTCATGCTAGAATTGTATTAACCGGAAACATAATACATGTGTGAATACATAGACAAACAGAGTGTCACTAGTATGCCTCTACTAGACTAGCTCGTTAATCAAAGATGGTTATGTTTCCTAACCATGAACAAAGTGTTGTTATTTGATTAACGAGGTCACATCATTAGTTGAATGATCTGATTGACATGACCCATTCCATTAGCTTAGCACCCGATCGTTTAGTATGTTGCTATTGCTTTCTTCATGACTTATACATGTTCCTATGACTATGAGATTATGCAACTCCCGTTTACCGGAGGAACACTTTGTGTGCTACCAAACGTCACAACGTAACTGGGTGACTATAAAGGAGCTCTACAGGTGTCTCCAAAGGTAGATGTTGGGTTGGCCTATTTCGAGATTAGGATTTGTCACTCCGATTGTCGGAGAGGTATCTCTGGGCCCTCTTGGTAATGCACATCACATAAGCCTTGCAAGCATTGCAACTAATGAGTTAGTTGCGGGATGATGTATTACAGAACGAGTAAAGAGACTTGCCGGTAACGAGATTGAACTAGGTATTGGATACCGACGATCGAATCTCGGGCAAGTAACATACCGATGACAAAGGGAACAACGTATGTTGTTATGCGGTCTGACCGATAAAGATCTTCGTAGAATATGTAGGAGCCAATACGGGCATCCAGGTCCCGCTATTGGTTATTGACCGGAGATGTGTCTCAGTCATGTCTGCATTGTTCTCGAACCGTAGGGTCCACACGCTTAACGTTACGATGACAGTTATTATGAGTTTATGCATTTTGATGTACCGAAGTTAGTTCGGAGTCTCGGATATGATCACGGACATGACGAGGAGTCTCGAAATGGTCGAGACATAAATATTGATATATTGGAAGCCTATGTTTGGATATCGGAAGTGTTCTGGGTGAAATCGGGATTTTACCGGAGTACCGGGAGGTTACCGGAACCCCCCGGGAGCTATATGGGCCTTAGTGGACTTTAGTGGAAAGGAGAAAGGGGCAGCCCAAGGTGGGCCGCGTGCCTCCCCCCTCCCCTAGTCCTATTAGGACAAGGAGAGGTGGCCGGCCCCCCTCTCTCTCTTCCCCCCTTGGGGAATCCTATTCCAACTAGGATTGGGGGGGAGTCCTACTCGCGGTAGGAGTAGGACTCCTCCTGCGCCCTCCTCCTGGCCGGCCGCCCCTCCCCCTTGGATCCTTTATATACGGGGGCAGGGGGCACCTCTAGACACACAAGTTGATCCTTGAGATCGTTCCTTAGCCGTGTGCGGTGCCCCCTGCCACCATATTCCACCTCGATCATATTGTAGCAGTGCTTAGGCGAAGCCCTGCGACGGTAGAACATCAAGATCGTCACCATGCCGTCGTGCTGACGGAACTCCCCGACGCTTTGCTGGATCAGAGCCCGGGGATCGTCATCGAGCTGTACGTGTGCTAAGAACTCGGAGGTGCCGGAGTAACGGTGCTTGGATCGGTCGGATCGGGAAGACGTACGACTACTTCCTCTACATTGCATCAACACTTCCGCAGTCGGTCTGCGTGGGTACGTAGACAACACTCTCCCCTCTCATTGCTGTGCATTACCATGATCTTGCATGTGCGTAGGAAATTTTTTGAAATTACTACGTTCCCCAACAAGGGCTGCCATAGATTTCAGCTTTTCCTGACCAAGGTGCCGGGCTAGCCACTCGTCGCGGATGTTGTGCTTGAAAGCTGCTAGGGCCTTTGCATCTGGACAGTGGACGATTTGATTTTTCTTTGTTAGGAACCGTGTCCAGAATTGCCTAGCCGATTCCTCTGGCTGCTGAATTATGTGGCTCAAGTCATCAGCATCCGGTGGTCGCACATAAGTGCCCTTAAAGTTGTCGAGGAATGCGGCTTCCAGATCTTCCCAACAGCCAATGGAGGACTCTGCTGGCAAGCTGTTGAGCCAATGCCGAGCTGGTCCTTTGAGTTTGAGTGGGAGGTATTTGATGGCGTGTAGGTCATCACCGCGGGCCATGTGGATGTGTAGGAGGAAATCCTCGGTCCATACCGCAGGATCTGTTGTGCCGTCGTATGATTCTATATTCACGGGTTTGAAACCCTCTGGGATTTGATGATCCATCACTTCGTCTGTGAATCATAAGGGGTGTGCGGCACCTCTGTACTGGGCTATATCGCGACGCAGCTCGAATGAGTCGTGCCTGCTGTGTTCGGCCTGGTCGAACTTACTTGTACTGTATCCGGCGTGACGATTATCGTCTCGCATAGTGGCGCGCCCCCATGATCCGTAGATCGATCTTGCATGTTTTGCTTTGTCCTCCAATACGTCTCGCAGGTCTGGCGTATTCCCCCCTGCCTTTTTATTTGAATGACATCGGGGTGCGGGCTGAGCTTTCGGCTGGAATGTCTCTCTGTCGCGGCCACGAGGTCGCCGATTAGCCGTGTCATACGCTGGGGATGTAGGTTTCGGTGCTTCCTCCTCCAGTCGGGGTAGCAACCTGCACTTTGGGTAACTCTTGGAGGGGCGTTCGAGTTTATACTCCTCGGCCACCAGGACTTCAGTCCATCTGTCAGCTAGCAAATGTTGATCAGCTTGAAGCTGTTGCTGCTTTTTCTTAAGGCTACTTGCCGTGGCTATAAGCCGGCGCTTGAAGCGCTCTTGTTCGACGGGATCCTCCGGCACGGCGAATTCGTCATCGCCGAGGCTTGCCTCGTCTTCGGAGGGAGGCATGTAATTATCATCCTCCGCCTCTCCATCCGCCGCTCTCTCAGGAGAGCTGGCTCCTCCCTCCTCCTGCTCTAAATCTTGCTGGAGGGGATTGTTGTTGTCTTCGGCACTGTCCGGAGTGCTATTATCTCCGGTGCCGGTATCACCACTTTTGCCTTGGCGGGACTTAGAGCGGCGCCGCTGACGCCGACGCTTGGTTTGCTTCTTGGAGGGGCCATCCTCTGTTGTTGCGTCGCCATTGCCTTCTTTGGGTTTGTCCACCATGTATATATCGTATGATGAGGTGGCTGTCCAGTGCCCTGTGGGCAGTGATTCCTCTTTGACTCCCTCATTGTCGTCCATACCGTCGATGTCTTCGGAGTCAAAGTCGAGCATGTCGGTTAAGTCATCGATAGTGGCTACTAAGTGGGTGGTGGGTGGGCGGCGAAAGTCTTCGTCATCCGCATCCCAATCCTGCTGGACGTAGTTCGGCCAGGATCCTCCTGACAAGGAGAGAGACCTTAATGAGCTCAGTATGTCGCCGAAAGGCAAGTGCTGAAAAATATCCGCGGAGGTAAACTCCGTGATCGACGCCCAATCGGATTCGATAGGAACGGGCGCAGGCGGTTCGGAGTCCGTGGCCGGAGAAGAATCCGGTAGTTTGGCAACACGGCTCTCGTGAAGGGCAGGGTCGATATTCGGCTCGATCGCCGCAGAGGATATGGCCTTCGTGACGGGGTCTATCCACCCGTCCATGGATGGCGAAGCTGGTTCCGAATTGAGGGTCGGAGCGGCTGCCGGCGCGATCTCCTGAACACGATCCGATGGTAGAGCTAAATCATACTCATCGTAATCGCGTGGTGAACAAGGCAGGGGCTCGAATCCGTCGAAGATCAAGTCTCCGCGGATATCGGCCATGTAGTTTAATCTTCCAAACCTGACCTGGTGGCCAGGGGCGTAACTTTCGATCTGCTCTAGATGGCCAAGCGAGTTGGCCCGCAGTGCGAAGCCGCCGAACACAAAGATCTGTCCGGGGAGAAAAGTCTCACCCTGGACTGCATCGCTATCGATGATCGTAGGAGCCATCAAGCCTAACGGCGACGACACAGAGGAACTCTCAATGAAAGCACCAATGTCGGTGTCCAAACCGGCGGATCTCGGGTAGGGGGTCCCGAACTGTGCGTCTAAGGCGGATGGTAACAGGAGGCAGGGAACACGATGTTTTACCCAGGTTCGGGCCCTCTTGATGGAGGTAAAACCCTACGTCCTACTTGATTTATTCTTGATGATATGAGTATTACAAGAGTTGATCTACCACGAGATCGGAGAGGCTAAACCCTAGAAGCTAGCCTATGGTATGATTGTATGTTGTCCTATGGACTAAAACCCTCCGGTTTATATAGACACCGGAGAGGGCTAGGGTTTCACAAGGTCGGTTACAAAGGAGGAGATATACATATCCGTATTGCCTAGCTTGCCTTCCACGCCAAGTAGAGTCCCATCTAGACACGAGACGAAGTCTTCAATCTTGTATCTTCATAGTCTAACAGTCCGGCCAAAGGATATAGTCCGGCTGTCCGGAGACCCCCTAATCTAGGACTCCCTCAGCCACCATTCATAATTCTTTCATACATGTCACTCATGAGTCATTGCATATCCCGGTACACCGCCGGAGGCATTCATATAGAGTCATATATTGTTCTAAGTATCGAGTTGTAATTCTTGAGTTGTAAGAAAATAAAAGTGCAATGATTGTAGATAGATGGCACGTGCTATTGTTCCGTTCAATTTTAATGTGTTCCTTGAGAAAGCAAAGTTGAAAGATGATGGTAGCAATTACACGGACTGGGTCCGTAACTTGAGGATTATCCTCATTGCTGCACAGAAGAATTACGTCCTAGAAGCACCGCTAGGTGCCAGGCCTGCTGCTGGAGCAACACTAGATGTTATGAACGTCTGGCAGAGCAAAGCTGATGACTACTCGATAGTTCAGTGTGCCATGCTTTACGGCATAGAATCGCGACTTCAACGACGTTTTGAACGTCATGGAGCATATGAGATGTTCCAGGAGTTGAAGTTAATATTTCAAGCAAATGCCTGGATTGAGAGATATGAAGTCTCCAATAAATTTTATAGCTGCAAAATGGAGGAGAATAGTTCTGTCAGTGAACATATACTCAAAATGTTTGGGTATCATAATCACTTGACTCAACTAGGAGTTAATCTTCCTGTTGATAGTGTCATTGACAGAGTTCTTCAATCACTTCCACAAAGCTACAAGAGCTTCATGACGAACTATAACATGCAAGGGATGGATAAGACAATTCCCGAGCTCTTCGCAATGCTAAAGGCTGCGGAGGTAGAAATCAAGAAGGAGCATCAAGTGTTGATGGTCAACAAGACCGCCAGTTTCAAGAAAAAAGGGCAAAGGGCAGAAGAAGGGGAACTTCAAGAAGAACAATAAGCAAGTTACTGCTCAGGAGAAGAAACCCAAATCTGGACCTATGCCTGAAACTGAATGCTTCTACTGCAAGTAGACTGAACACTGGAAGCGGAACTGCCCCAAGTATTTGGCGGATAAGAAGGATGGCAAGGTGAACAAAGGTATATGTGATATACATGTTATTGTTGTGTATGTTACTAGAGCTCGCAGTAGCACCTGGGTATTTGATACTGGTTCTGTTGCTAACATTTGCAACTCGAAACAGGGACTACGGATTAAGCGAACACTGGTAAAGGACGAGGTGACGATGCGCGTGGGAAATGGTTCCAAAGTCGATGTGATCACGGTCGGCACGCTACCTCTACATCTACCTTCGGGATTAGTTTTAGACCTAAATAATTGTTATTTGGTGCCAGCGTTGAGCATGAACATTATATCTGGATCTTGTTTGATGCGAGACGATTATCAATTTAAATCAGAGAATAATGGTTGTTCTATTTATATGAGTAATATCTTTTATGGTCATGCACCCTTGAAGAATGGTCTATTTTTGATGAATCTCGATAGTAGTGATACACATATTCATAATGTTAAAGCCAAAAGATGCAGAGTTGATAATGATAGTGCAACTTATTTGTGGCACTGCTGTTTAGGTCATATCGGTGTAAAGCGCATGAAGAAACTCCATACTGATGGACTTTTGGAACCACTTGGTACTTGCGAACCGTGCCTCATGGGCAAGATGACCAAAACGCCGTTCTCCGGTACTATGGTGAGAGCAACGGATTTGTTGGAAATCATACATACAGATGTATGTGGTCCAATGAATATTGAGGCTCGTGGCGGATATCGTTATTTTCTCACCTTCACAGATGATTTAAGCAGATATGGGTATATCTACTTAATGAAACATAAGTCTGAAACATTTGAAAAGTTCAAAGAATTTCAGAGTGAAGTTGAAAATCATCGTAACAAGAAAATAAAATTTCTACGATCTGATCGTGGACGAGAACATTTGAGTTACGAGTTTGGTCTACATTTGAAACAATGCGGAATAGTTTCGCAACTCACACCACCCGGAACACCATAGCGTAATGGTGTGTCCGAATGTCGTAATCGTACTTTACTAGATATGGTGCGATCTATGATGTCTCTTACAGATTTACCGCTATCGTTTTGGGGATATGCTTTATAGACGGCTGCATTCACGTTAAATAGGGAACCATCGAAATCCGTTGAGACGACGCCTTATGAACTGTGGTTTGGCAAGAAACCAAAGTTGTCATTTCTGAAAGTTTGGGGCTGCGATGCTTATGTGAAAAAGCTTCAACCTGATAAGCTCGAACCCAAATCGGAGAAATGTGTCTTCATAAGATACCCAAAGGAAACTGTTGGGTACACCTTCTATCATAGATCCGAAGGCAAGACTTTCGTTGCTAAGAATGGATCCTTTCTAGAAAAGGAGTTTCTCTCGAAAGAAGTGAGTGGGACGAAAGTAGAACTTGATGAGATAACTGTACCTGCTCCCTTATTGGAAAGTAGTACATCACAGAAACCGGTTTCTGTGACACCTACACCAATTAGTGAGGAAGCTAATGATAATGATCATGAAACTGCAGATCAAGTTACTACCGAACCTCGTAGATCAACCAGAATAAGATCCGCACCAGAATGGTATGGTAATCCTATTCTGGAAGTCATGCTACTAGATCATGATGAACCTACGAACTATGAAGAAGCAATGGTGAGCCCAGATTCCGCAAAATGGCTAGAAGCCATGAAATCTGAGATGGGATCCATGTATGAGAACAAAGTGTGGACTTTGGTTGACTTGCCCATTGATCGGCAAGCAATTGAGAATAAATGGATCTTCAAGAAGAAGACTGACACTGACGGTAATGTTACTGTCTACCAAGCTCGACTTGTTGCAAAAGGTTTTCGACAAGTTCAAGGGATTGACTACGATGAGACCTTCTCACCCATAGCGATGCTTAAGTCTGTCCAAATCATGTTAGCAATTGCCGCATTTTATGATTATGAAATTTGGCAAATGGATGTTAAAACTGCATTCCTGAATGGATTTCTGGAAAAAGAGTTGTATATGATGCAGCCAGAAGGTTTTGTCGATCCAAAGGGAGCTAACAAAGTGTGCAAGCTCCAGCGATCCATTTATGGACTGGTGCAAGCCTCTCGGAGTCGGAATAAATGCTTTGATAGTGTGATCAAAGCATTTGGTTTTGTATAGACTTTTGGAGAAGCCTATATTTACAAGAAAGTGAGTGGGAGCTCTGTAGCATTTCTGATATTATATGTGGATGACATATTATTGATTGAAAATGATATAGAATTTCTGGATAGCAGAAAGGGATATTTGAATAAGAGTTTTTCAATGAAAGACCTCGGTGAAGCTGCTTACATATTGGGCATTAAGATCTATAGAGATAGATCAAGACGCTTAATTGGACTTTCACAAAGCACATACCTTGACAAAGTTTTGAAGAAGTTCAAAATGGATCAGGCAAAGAAAGGGTTCTTGCCTGTGTTACAAGGTGTGAAGTTGAGTAAGACTCAATGTCCGACCACCGCAGAAGATAGAGAGAAAATGAAAGATGTTCCCTATGCTTCGGCCATAGGCTCTATCATGTATGCAATGCTGTGTACCAGACCTGATGTGTACCAAAGTAATCCTAAAGCGTATCACTGGACAGCGGTCAAGAACATCCTGAATTACCTGAAAAGGACTAAGGATATGTTTCTCATATATGGAGGTGACAAAGAGCTCATCGTAAATGGTTACGTTGATGCAAGCTTTGACACTGATCCGGACGATTCTAAATCGCAAACCGGATACGTGTTTATATTGAACGGTGGAGCTGTCAGTTGGTGCAGTTCTAAACAAAGCGTCGTGGCGGGATCTACATGTGAAGCGGAGTACATAGCTGGTTCGGAAGAAGCAAATGAAGGAGTCTGGATCAAGGAGTTCATATCCGATCTAGGTGCCATACCTAGTGCATCGGGTCCAATGAAAATCTTTTGTGACAATACTGGTGCAATTGCCTTGGCGAAGCAATCCAGATTTCACAAGAGAACCAAGCACATCAAGAGACGCTTCAATTCCATTCGGGATTTAGTCCAAGTGGGAGACATAGAAATTTGCAAGATACATACGGATCTGAATGTTGCAAACCCGCTGGCTAAGCCTCTTCCACGAGCAAAACATGATCAGCACCAAGGCTCCATGGGTGTTAGAATCATTACTGTGTAATCTAGATTATTGACTCTAGTGCAAGTGGGTGACTGAAGGAAATATGCCCTAGAGGCAATAATAAAGTTATTATTTATTTCCTTATATCATGATAAATGTTTATTATTCATGCTAGAATTGTATTAACCAGAAACATAATACATGTGTGAATACATAGACAAACAGAGTGTCACTAGTATGCCTCTACTTGACTAGCTCATTGATCAAAGATGGTTATGTTTTCCTAACCATAGACATGAGTTGTCATTTGATTAACGGGATCACATCATTAGGAGAATGATGTGATTGACTTGACCCATTCCATTAGCTTAGCACTTGATCATTTAGTTTGTTGCTATTGCTTTCTTCATAACTTATACATGTTCCTATGACTATGAGATTATGCAACTCCCGTTTACTGGAGGAACACTTTGTGTGCTACCAAACGTCACAACATAACTGGGTGATTATAAAGGTGCTCTACAAGTGTCTCCGAAGGTACTTGTTGGGTTGGCGTATTTCGAGATTAGGATTTGTCACTCCGATTGTCGGAGAGGTATCTCTGGGCCCTCTCGGTAATGCACATCACTTAAGCCTTGCAAGCATTGCAGCTAATAAGTTAGTTGCGGGATGATGTATTACGGAACGAGTAAAGAGACTTGCCGGTAACGAGATTGAACTAGGTATTGAGATACCGACGATCGAATCTCGGGAAAGTAACATACCGATAACAAAGGGAACAACGTATGTTGTTATGCGGTCTGACCGATAAAGATCTTCATAGAATATGTGGGAGCCAATATGAGCATCCAGGTTCCGCTATTGGTTATTGACCGGAGACATGTCTCGGTCATGTCTACATAGTTCTCGAACCCGTAGGGTCAGCACGCTTAAAGTTTCGGTGACGATTGTATTATGAGTTTATGTGATTTGATGTACCGAAGGTAGTTTGGAGTCCCGGATGAGATCGAGGACATGACGAGGAGTCTCAAAATGGTCGAGACGTAAAGATCGATATATTGGACGACTATAATCGGACATCCGAAAGATTCCGAGTGATTCGGGTATTTTCAGGGGTACCGGGGAGTTACGGGAATACGAGGAAGAAGTAATGGGCCTCATGGGCCAAGTGGTGGAAGAGAGGAGGCAGGGCGCGCGCCCCCCTAGCCCAAACCAAATTGGACTAGGGGGCCGGCCCCCCTTTCCTCTTTTTCCTCCTTCTCCTCCTTCCTTTCCTCCTCCTAGTAGGAGTAGGAAAGGGGAGTCCTACTCCTACTAGGAGGAGGACTCATCCTCCTGGCGCGCCCATAGAGGGCCGGCCGGCCTCCCCCTTGCTCCTTCATATACAGGGGCAGGGGGGCACCTCTACACACACAAGTTGATCAGTTGATCTCTCCCAGCCGTGTGCGGTGCCCCCCTCCACCATATTCCACCTCAGTCATATCGTAGCGGTGATTAGGCGAAGCCCTGCGTTGGTAGCAACATCATCACCGTCACCACGCCGTCGTGCTGACGGAACTCACCCGTGAAGCTCTGCTGGATCGGAGTTCGCAGGACGTCATCGAGCTAAACGTGTGCTGAACTCGGAGGTGCCGTGTGTTCGGTACTTGGATCGGTCGGATCGTGAAGACGTATGACTACATCAACCGCGTTGTGCTAACGCTTCCGCTTTCGGTCTACAAGGGTACGTGGACAACACTCTCCGCTCTCGTTGCTATGCATCACCATGATCTTGCGTGTGCGTAGGAAAAAATTTAAATTACTACGTTCCCCAACATGATCAAGATTATGCTAGGTAGCATTCCACATCAAAAATTATCTTTTTTATCATTTACCTACTCGGGGACGAGCAGTAATTAAGCTTGGGGATGCTGATACGTCTCCGTCGTATCTATAATTTTTGATTGTTCCATGCCAATATTATTCAACTTTCATATACTTTTGGCAACTTTTTATACTATTTTTGGGACTTACATATTGATCCAGTGCCCAGTGCCAGTTCCTGTTTGTTGCATGTTTTTTGTTTCACAGAATATCCATATCAAACGGAGTCCAAACGGAATAAAAACTGACGGAGATTTTTTTTTGGAATATATATGATTTTGGGAAGAAGAATCCATGCGAGACGATGCTCGAGAGGCCCACGAGGTAGGGGGCGCGCCCAAGGGTGTCAGGCGCGCCCCTGACCCTCGTGGCCACCTCGTAAGGAGGTTGGTGCCCTTCTTTCGCCGCAAGAAAGCTAATTTCCGGATAGAGATCGTGTCAAAATTCCAGCCCAATCGGAGTTACGGATCTCCGGGAATATAAGAAACGGTGAAAGGGAAGAATCTGGGAACGCAGAAACAAAGAGAGACGGAAAGACAGATCCAATCTCGGAGGGGCTCTCGCCCTTCCCGTGCCATGGAGGCCATGGACCAGAGGAGAAACCCTTCTCCCATCTAGGGAGGAGGTCAAGGAAGAAGAAGAAGGAGGGGGGGCTCTCTCCCCCTCGCTTCCGGTGGCACCGGAGTGCCACCGGGGGCCATCATCATCACCGCGATCTACACCAACACCTCCGCCATCTTCATCAACATCTCCATCACCTTTCCCCCTCTATCTACAGCGGTCCACTCTCCCGCAACCCGCTGTACCCTCTACTTGAACATGGTGCTTTATGTTTCATATTATTATCCAATGATGTGTTGCCATCCTATGATGTCTGAGTAGATTTTCGTTGTCCTATCAGTGGTTGATGAATTGCTATGATTGATTTAATTTGCTTGTGGTTATGTTGCTGTCCTTTGGTGCCCATCATATTAGCGCGCTCATGGATCACACCATAGGGTTAGTTGTATGTTGATAGGACTATGTATTGGAGGGCAAGAGTGACATAAGCTTCAACCTAGCATAGAAATTGATGCATACGGGATTGAAGGGGGACCAATATATCTTAATGCTATGGTTGGGTTTTACCTTAATGAACATTAGTAGTTGCGGATGCTTGCTAATAGTTCCAATCATAAGTGCATAGAATTCCAAGTAAGGGATGACATGCTAGCAGTTGCCTCTCCCACATAATACTTGCTATCGGTCTAGTAAAGTAGTCAATTGCTTAAGGGACAATTTCCCAACTCCTACCACCACTTTTCCACACTTGCTATATTTACTTTATTGTTTCTTAATCTAAACAGCCCCTACTTTTTATTTACGTACTCTTTATTATCTTGCAAACCTATCCAACAACACCTACAAAGTACTTCTAGTTTCATACTTGTTCTAGGTAAAGCGAACGTCAAGCGTGCATAGAGTTGTATCGGTGGTCGATAGAACTTGAGGGAATATTTGTCCTACCTTTAGCTCCTCGTTGGGTTCGACACTCTTACTTATCGAAAACTGTTGTGATCCCCTATACTTGTGGGTTATCAGAGACTGTTGGAAATATGCCCTAGAGGCAATAATAAAATGGTTATTATTATATTTCCTTGTTCATGATAATTGTCTATTGTTCATGCTATAATTGTATTAACCGGAAACCATAATACATGTGTGAATACATAGACCACAACATGTCCCTAGTAAGCCTCTAGTTGACTAGCTGGTTGATCAATATATGGTTATGGTTTCCTGACCATGGACATTGGATGTCATTGATAACGGCATCACATCATTAGGAGAATAATGTGATGGACAAGACCCAATCTTAAGCGCAGCACAAGATCGTGTAGTTCGTTTGCTAAAGCTTTTCTAGTGTCAAGTATCATTTCCTTAGACCATGAGATTGTGCAACTCCCGGATACCGTAGGAATGCTTTGGGTGTACCAAACGTCACAACGTAACTGGGTGGCTATAAAGGTGCACTACAGGTATCTCCGAAAGTGTCTGTTGGGTTGGCATGAATCGAGACTGGGATTTGCCACTCCGTATGACGGAGAGGTATCTATGGGCCCACTCGGTAATGCATCATCATAATGAGCTCAATGTGACCAACGAGTTGGTCATGGGATCATGCGTTATGGAACGAGTAAAGAGACTTGCCGGTAACGAGATTGAACGAGGTATGGGGATACCGGCGATCGAATCTCGGGCAAGTAACATACCGATAGGCAAAGGGAATTGCATACGGGATTGATTGATTCCTTGACATCGTTGTTCATCTGATGAGATCATCGTGGAACATGTGGGAGCCAATATGGGTATCCAGATCCCGCTATTGGTTATTGGCCAGAGAGATGTCTCGGTCATGTGTGCATGGTTCCCGAACCCGTAGGGTCTACACACTTAAGGTTCGGTGACGCTAGAGTTGTTATGGGAAATAGTATGTGGTTACCGAAGGTTGTTCGGAGTCCCGGATGAGATCCCGACGTGACGAGGAGTTCCGGAATGGTCCGAAGGTGAAGATCGATATATTGGACGAAGGGTATTGGAGTCCGGAATTGTTCCGGGGGTACCGGGTGACGACCAGCATGTCCGAAAGGGGTTTCGGAGGCCCCGGCAAGCGTTGGGGGCCTTATGGGCCAAGGGGGGGGGCACATCAGCCCACTAAGGGGCTAAGCGCCCCTCCCACCCCATCTCACGTAACCTGGAGAGGTGAGGGCGCCTCCCCTAGGGCAGCCACCTCTCCCGGCTTGGGGGCAAGTTTCCTAGGGGTGGAGGCGCCCAAACCCATCTAGGGTTTCCCCTGTGGCCGCCGCCCCTACCCTAGGGAAACCCTAGGGCGCCTCCTCCTCCCCCCTTCCCCCTATATATAGTGAGGGAGAGAGAGGGCAGCCGCACCCTCCCCTGGTGCAGCCCTCTCCCTCTCCTACACCTCCCCCCTCCTCCGTAGCGCTTGGCGAAGACCTGCCGAAGAACCACGAGCTCCATCACCACCACGCCGTCGTGCTGCCGGAGTTCTCCCTCAACTTATCCTCTCCCCTTGCTGGATCAAGAAGGAGGAGACGTCCCCGGGCTGTACGTGTGTTGAACGCGGAGGCGCCGTTGTTCGGCGCTTAGATCGGAATCGACCGCGATTTGAATCGCTGCGTGTACGAATCCACCAACCACGTTCTTGTAACGCTTCCGCTTAGCGATCTTCAAGGATATGAAGATGCACTCTCTCTCTCTCTCGTTGCTAGTATCTCCTAGATTGATCTTGGTGACACGTAGGAAATTATTGCTACGTTCCCCAACAGTTCCATGAATATAATGGTGTCACCAGCATATTATAAGATGGAAACCCCACCATCCACCAAATGTGGAATAAGACCACCTACCTGGCCATCCTATTTTGCTCTATTAATGAGAACGGCCAACCTATCAACGACAACATTAAAATGGATCGGGGCAATCGGGTCTCACTGTGTCAGTCCTTTTTGCGTCTAGAAGAAATGACCGATATCTTCATTTACCTTAATCCCAATGTTGCCTTCCTATACAAATGATTCGACCTGCTTCCTCCTAGCTTGATCAAACCCTTCCATACGCAAGGCTTGCTGTAAAAATGGCCATTTCACTTTGAAAACCACTCCGTCGAGTTTCTTCGAATGCATTTCCTCCAAGGTTCATGCAGTACGACCACTCCCTCAAGAATGTGTCGTCCCGACATAAAGGCAGTTTGGGTTGGTTGAACAACTGAATGAGCAATCTGTGGCAGGCGTCACACTTTAGTATAAATCTTGAAGCTTACATTCTGCAAACAAATCCGTCTGAATTGCTCAATGCGAGTCGCTTCATCCTTCTTTGGTAACAAAGTAATTGTTCCAAACATCAATTTAAATAATTGTAAATGGCCATCAAACAGATCATGGAACATAGGCATCAGGTCGCCTTTAATAATATCCCGACACTTCTTATAAAATTCTATAGGGAAGCCATCCGGACCAGGTGCTTTGTTATTTTTCATCTGTGAAATAGCCTAGCGGTATCAAAATTTGTCTCGCGGGGCACTCACCTGCCAAGTCCTACCGCCCGCTCATTTTGCCTCGCGATTTATGCAGTAGTTCAATCCCGTACAAGGAAACGGTAAAAAGGTAAATCCCTCGAAAGAATTTATTTTTCAACGATGAAACTTGTGATTCTTGCATCTAAAATTGTCAAGTTTCAACCAGTTTCAGAGATATAATTTAAAACAATTTTTTTGATCGGTCGTAGACACAAGATAATTGATTTTTATTGGGATTTAAAATTTTGTTTAAGAGATTTTCTTTTAAAGTCATCCAAACATATTCAAAATGGATCTGATTAATTTGGAAGATGTGGTCGTTTAATAAAATATATTAATGTTTGAAAATCGGAAGCCATAATAAAAAGCGGGCGCCCGGGGCATGTGTGCCCCCGCACTTGCGTGCCATAAATCTTCTCCCCTCTATGTATTACTCCCTGCGTCCCGTAATATAAGAGTGTTTTTGACACTGCACTAGTGTAAAAAGCGCTCTTATATTATGAGACGAAGGGAGTACCATTTATCTATGCATAATTTGTGCCACGTACCTAAAGGACAAAACTGGCTTAGCGGTGCTCTTATATCGTGGATGAGAAAATTTCACAACAACGACCACACGCGCAGCTTAATCGGAGGTTTTCTGTGGGCTTGACTTGCATATGTAATTAACCGAACACTTTGCAAAAAGCACCGGAAATCAGCGGGCTACACGCAATCTCCAAGTCAAATATGCTATTAAGCATAGTTGCAGAAGGCAAAATAGGCAAACTCCCATGGGAGCATGTAAACATCCATGTATTTGTAATCAATACGATGATGAATGAAATACAGAGTTCACATAATTATTTCTGTGTTTGTCATTGTATTTTGTTTTCAAAACACACTGCACATGTGCATGTGAGTTTTCGAATGAATCACACATTCCAGGATCATATTAGTTATAGCATAGAATATAAACTCTTAATATGAACATACAAATATAATTAAAAAAATATCATTGCCTCTAGTGCATATTTTCAACACCCAAAGCTTCTAGGGCCTTTTATCATTCAGAAAAAATCGTCAAAAAGTGTCATCGTGTTTGGATTACCGTAGTTATGGATTTTCTGAAAAACCAAAAGCGTGCAAAAACACCTGAACTGACACTGGGTACTAAATTAATATGTTAGTCCATAAAAATAATATAAAAGTCATATAAAACATAAAAAGTGATAATATAATAGCATTTAGCAATAAAAAATTATAGATAGATTGGAGACGTATCATGTTTCCATGATAGCAATCTAGATATATTTTCTTATAGAAGTTTAAGTACATGCTTTCTGCTACCTCTTATGAGCTTACAATGCCTATCTACTTTATCTCAACCCAAATCCTTTTAATTTTGACCAAGTTATGGAGAAGATACTACTCACAGTTTGTTAGTGGGTGAGCTAGTTACTGCATCTGTTTCAAAATAGAACCATTTAGAAAGCATATATTTAAACCTTAATAACTTTAAATAACTCTATAAAAGGTTCTCATAAATGCGCTTCTAAATGCCTAGTTGGATATGCATCCAGTTGATTAACTTTTAAATAACCCTACAAAAGGTTCTCATAAATGCACTTCTAAATGCTTAGTTGGATAAGTATGCAATTAATATTTGCCTCTTACAACTATGTCTATTTAACCACCCCTATCTCGCTTGTTTTTCATCCACTCAATCACATCACCGATTCACCAAAGTCCCACATAACTATCTCAATATCTAAAATCCCATTAAGCAATCCAATAGCCATGAGGACATCGAGCTTCCTTCTCATCGTTGCTGCCGCATTCCTCTACGCCATCGCCTCACCCGCCACGGGCTGTGGGGAATGGATGGGCAACCAATTGCGGAACACAACAATAGAGAATGGATTGGAACCAATCAGAAACATCAACGACCAACGCATCCAGGTGCTCGGCAATTGGGCGGTGTTGGAGTTCGGAAAGTACACAAATTGTGTGCTCAAGTTCAACAAGGTGGTGAGTGGCAGACAACAACATGCATTTTTATTGTACTACGAACTCATCATTGATGCATCGGACGTCCGCGGGGTAGACGGCAAGTACAAGGCAAGGGTGCTCGTGCAGGAGGGGGTTCACAGACCCCATCTCCTCTCCTTTGCCAAGGTGAACTAGGCGGGTGGCAGTAACAACAATAGTTATAATTGTGATGTTGCAAATATGTTTGCTGGGTTTCTAATCGAATAATAAATATTCCTGTTGCATTGCCATGCATTTTGGAACATATCAAATTGCATTAAAAAAATCTGCAACTTGACTATGATAAGACCAGATGTTCTTTTTACAGGACAACATGATTAAGCTTTCCCATATAAATTTGCAGGTAGCATTTGCGTGCGACAATGAACACATCTGTTATCTTTTCTTTTTGAATGACCATGACAAAATACATTTTTGGCGTGCGGGAGCATATACTCCCTGAGCCAAAAGCAATACCTGTGAAAGATGATCTTATATTGTGGGACGGAGGGAGTATAACTTTAGCGCTATTAGTTGCAAAAAAGTAACAAGTCTGATTAGTTGTTGGATCGCCAGCATACTGGAATAACAAAAAGGTACCATTCGCAGATCAATACCGCATACTATATGTCATCACCCATGGCGCACCGCATACTATACAAATCGATCTGGTTATTACACTTGCGTAAGGAACTTGCGTCCTCGGGGGATCAGTGAATCAAGTGGAATCAACTCGGCCACGAGCCCACCACTCGAACTGTCCCTGGTCCCTGCGTAACCATTAATTTGGGGGGGGGGGGGGGGGGGGGGGGGAGTGGGGCATGGTCTGATTAAAATTTTGTCACACATCAATTTGTGTTTTCTAAAATGAAAAAAAAACACTCCTATGAGATAAGGTGTGGCTAGGTCTCAGTCGACTAAGACTTAATCAAGTGTCAGTCCAGTGACATGGTATATAAAAAAAGAAAAAAGAACAAAATAAGAAAGATTTTTTTGTATGAATCTCCATGCAAGATCAAAGGAATATAGTATTGACTGAGACATAATGGAGTCTCAGTCGACCGAGACTCAGCAAAACCATCTGTGGTAAGTACGATTTTAAAAATTGGTATTTTTTTTCCAGATGAACAGGGACGCAACCTCCCCGGCTCCATTTCTCATTGCAAAACGAAACCAGCAATGATACAAGATCTCAGCCTAAGGCTGCCAAGAATTACAAAGAGATTAAAGACTGAAAAAGCAAAAGCTAGGATCTACATAGTGGTGCTCAAACAGACTAATTTCCACCAAACACAGCGAGGTGTGTTGCACGCAGGCAAGCAAAAGGATTACAGAGCAATAGTTCATCCCAAAAGACATGGGTGCAAGACCACCTAGAAGAGTCGGGCTTGTGAACGCCAGCTATAGATTATTCGACTATTGTTGGGTATATATAAGAAGAATCAGGGTATTACAATTCCAATTTAATTGGCTCCATGCATATTTCCACCCATGGTCCAGACATGGGTGCAAGACCACCTAGAAGAGTCGGGCTTGTGAACAAAGGATATACACCTGCGTATATATAAGAAGAACCAGGGTATTAGAGTTCAAATTTAACTTGCTCCATGCATATTGCCACCCATGGTTCACCTAGCCTAGATATGCCTTGCATTATTGTTGGCAATGAAATGGTTATTATTGGAACTGGCTGAACTGGTTTTTCTACCACCTGTGTTCCTGCATGCATATATAGGAGGGGAATCATTAACATGCCAACTAAGTTGTCTGAACTACGACTAAAAAAAATTTGTGTGAACTAAATAAGTTTGGGTGGGTGCAAAAAGTAGCTCACCACTTAGAAACGCAGCGACAGATATTGCACATATGGTCAATGAGGCTACAAGTACAGCACTCCATGCTACAACCATATTCTTCACATCCCCCAACTCTTGATGACCAGGTATCGCTGCTGAGGTGGTATTGCAAAATAAATTTAGCAAAGATGCGATCTCCAAACACAATGGAATCACCCGTGATGGCAGGCACCGCCGAGAAACTAAAACTCGGGTTCCTTTGAGTATCAATCAAAAGAGCATTTCCTCCGATGCTTTTTACTGGGACAAACTTTTCTTGGGCAAGATCCACTAATCTGTAAATGTGCATCGACTGTGTAGCTTCTCTATTGCCAAGCACCAGGATCTCAGAGTCGCATTCAACCAGCTCTGGCATGGGGAACTTATCCGCTGGACATGTGGCAACCAACTTGGGTGACAACAAGGAAGACGAAGGTAAACCCGACGTCGTTGAATGCTCTTGCCAAGGTGGGTCGATCCGGAAAATATTTAGTTCCGAGCTAGATCTCTGCTCCTGCAACATGTAAAGTTTTCCTTTGAATGATAATGGCCTCACATGTGGGTAGAAGCCTAATGCAGATAAACCCCACCGCTCGTCCCTTGTGCTAGCAAAGAGTATGAATGGTGTATTTTCAAACGCGACCATGACCCCAAGGACTCCATCCGGACTCGTGCTCACGGCGGCGAATATATTGAATGGTAAAGAGCATGCTCGCAAGTTTGCTGGGAGAGTTATGTCTGCTGGTAGAGTTAGGTCTTCCGGGAGCTCCACAACGTCGCCTGTGAAGGGATGGAGGAGGCATAGATGGTTGCCCTGGGTGTATTGCCGCCCCTGCACGAGGAGGAGTAGGCCATCTACTGGGCAGAGGACGTAGTGGTCTCTGAGCAGAGGAAGTCGAGGGCGGACGAAAGCTCCATTGGATAGGTTGAAGAAACGTTTCCTGCCGTCTTCACGGGGATGGAGCCCGTGCCCCTCGGGCAGCATCATCCAACGGCGCGGGTGAAACCGCGCATCGACTATTCCACGGCCGCGCGGGCAGATGGTGCTGGACCGCCAGTACGGGCAGACGGCACGGAAGCGGACGTAGTCGAGTAGGTCTCCGGCAAGCACCCGCCATCCAACGAGGCGGACCAGATCCCCGTGCAGGGTCGTCCACGGCGAGACGTCGCCGGAGCTGGCGATGGCGGCGGCAATGGCCGGTGGGCGCTTGCGAACCGTGGAGGACGACATGGATCGATGTCGATCCTGGTAGATCGATCGATTGGTATTTTTTTGTTTTACCCTAGCCTACGGGTACGAACTCTCGTTTTTTTTATTGAGGTAGGGTACGATATGAACTCTAGTACGATTCAGGAACCAAAAACTGGCGAATCAACCTCTGGTTGAGCTGGTTAGGTGGACAGTGGTATCCCCAATCTACCAGGGTTCAAATCTTGGTGATCGCATTATTCCTGGATTTATTTCAGGATTTCCGGCGATGCGCTTTCAGTGGGAGGAGACGTTCCCGTCGACGACGAGGCGCCTACGGTGACTTCGTAAATCTCAAGATGATATGCCGGCTCAGTCTCTCGGAGGTGCTCATAGGGATAGGGTATGCGTGTGTGCCTTCATAGGAGTGAGTGTATGCGCGTGTATATGAGCGCTTGTGTCTGTACTGATGCTAAAAAAAAGGAACCAAAAACTGGTCAAATTAACCTGCCTGGGCCTGGCCCTCTTTTTTGAACCTACGTTGGGTTTTGTTCTAGGACGAGACTTGCCTGCTCCCCCGGCGTGCGCCCATTCATGCTCCCGCATACGTGGCATGATTTCATTGGAACAAAATAAGGTCCGGCCCCACCCCCTTAAAATCAGGGGGGAGATGATTAGATTAGAAAGAAAAAAAGAAAAAGACAGTCGTAGGATGGAGTGGAACAAAATAAGGTCCGGCCCCACCTCCTTAAAATCAGGGGGGAGATGATTAGATTAGAAAGAAAAAAAGAAAAAGACAACCGTAGGATGGAGTGGGTGCACGGATGGGAGTATGGGAAGGGAGGATCCTTTGTTCTAATGTCTACTTGCTGACGGGCCCAAAAATATTGGATCAATTACTCTTGCAAGTACTGTGATAGTGCCCCCTCAAAGAAAAAGTAGTGATAGTGTCGACTCAAAAAAGTAGTGATAGTGGAAACACACTCGACAACGGCCAAGAATTCATTTAGCTCATTATCTGTACATATCAGCAATGCAATAATTTGAGGCTAGTTGTGTCAACATGTCATTGTGCACAAATGCTGGGCTGGCAAAGGAGGCAAAAAGGAATGCTGGAAGTTATTTGGATGAACACATATGAGAATATAACCAAATACATTGCTTCCGCAGGTTAAAATGGCTGCAATATTTTCAACATTTTAAGCAGGTTTAATATATGTTCACATGTGGCATACTTATTGTCGGGGTTGTGGAGCGACATATGCCAAGGGATGGCTAATCATGACAAGAGTACGTCGCCGGGCTCTAGAACTTGGAGTGAGCGAGACCGCATACACCTGCGAATCTTACCCCGGTTCGGGGATCTCGTAGGAGATAACACCCCTAGTCCTGCTCTGCGGTGTCTCCGCATGATCACTATCTCAACAAGGTAGCTACAAGCTTGCTCCTTGAGCTGTTTAGCTAGAGGAGGAAGAAGAACAAGGCTAGCCCTACTTCACTCTCTCTACGTGGGTGTATGTGTGTGTTCTCAGGTTCTGAACCCTTTGCATGGGTGGCCTGGGGGGTTTATATAGGCCTACTCCCAGGGGTACAATGGTAATCCGGCCGGGTGTCGGACCCGGCCGTCAGTCTCTCTAGACGTCGGCTTCTCCGCCGGCTGCTGGGGCCCGCAGCTTGGTGGGTCCCGCCGGCTGTCGTGTACTCGGCCGATAGGCCTGTTGGAAATATGCCCTAGAGGCAATAATAAAAGCGTTATTATTATATTTCCTTGTTCATGGTAATTGTCTTTATTCATGCTATAATTGTGTTATCCGGAAATCGTAATACATGTGTGAATAACAGACACCAACATGTCCCTAGTAAGCCTCTAGTTGACTAGCTCGTTGATCAACAGATAGTCATGGTTTCCTGGCTATGGACATAAGATGTCATTGATAACGAGATCACATCATTAGGAGAATGATGTGATGGACAAGACCCAATCATAAACATAGCATAAAGATCGTGTAGTTCGTTTGCTAGAGTTTTGCAATGTCAAGTATCTTTTCCTTAGACCATGAGATCGTGTAACTCCCGGATACCGTAGGAGTGCTTTGGGTGTACCAAACGTCACAACGTAACTGGGTGACTATAAAGGTATACTACGGGTATCTCCGAAAGTGTCTGTTGGGTTGACACGGATCAAGACTGGGATTTGTCACTCCGTATAACGGAGAGGTATCACTGGGCCCACTCGGTAATGCATCATCATAATGAGCTCAGAGTGACCAAGTGTCTGGTCACGGGATCATGCATTACGGTACGAGTAAAGTGACTTGCCGGTAACGAGATTGAACGAGGTATTGGGATACCGACGATCGAATCTCGGGCAAGTAATATATCGATAGACAAAGGGAATTGCATACGGGGTTGATTGAATCCTCGACATCGTGGTTCATCCGATGAGAACATCGTGGAGCATGTGGGAGCCAACATGGGTATCCAGATCCCGCTGTTGGTTATTGACCGGAGAGTCGTCTCGGTCATGTCTGCTTGTCTCCCGAACCCGTAGGGTCTACACACTTAAGGTTCGGTGATGCTAGGGTTGTGAAGATAAGTATATGCAGTAACCCGAATGTTGTTCGGGGTCCCGGATGAGATCCCGGACGTCACGAGGAGTTCCGGAGTGGTCCGGAGGTAAAGAATTATATATAGGATGTGCAGTTTCGGCCATCGGGACAAGTTTCGGGACACCCGGTATTGTACCGGGACCACCGGAAGGGTCCCGGGGGTCCACCGGGTGGGGCCACCTATCCCGGAGGGCCCCTTGGGCTGAAATAGGAGGGAACCCAGCCCATAATGGGCTGGGGCGCCAGCCCCCCCAAGGCCCATGCGCCTAGGGTTGGGGGGGAACCCTAAGGGGGGCCACCCCTTGCTTGGGGGGCAAGCCCCCCACCCCTTGGCCGCCGCCCCCCTGGTAGATCCCATCTACCAGGGCCGGCGCCCCCCCCCCTGGCACCCCTATATAAAGAGGGGGAGAGGAGGGACTTGACACCCACGCCTTTGGTGCTCCCTTCTCTCCCTGTTACATCTCTCTTTCTCGTAGTACACGGCGAAGCCCTGCTGTCGTGACGCCCTGCATCCACCACCACGCCGTCGTGCTGCTGGATCTTCATCAACCTCTCCTCCCCCCTTGCTGGATCAAGAAGGAGGAGACGTCTCCCGTCCCGTACGTGTGTTGAACGCGGAGGTGCCGTCCGTTCGGCGCTGGTCATCGGTGATTTGGATCACGTCGTGTACGACTACTTCAACCTCGTTCTAACGAACGCTTCCGCTCGCGATCTACAAAGGTATGTAGATGCATCTCGAGACTCGTTGCTAGATGAACTCCTAGATGATCTTGGTGAAACGAGTAGAAATTTTTTTTGTTTTCTGCAACGTTCCCCAACAGTGGCATCATGAGCTAGGTCTATGCGTAGTTCTTTTGCGCGAGTAGAACACAATTCGTTGTGGGCGTGAATTTGTCAACTTTCTTGCCGCTACTAGTCTTTTCTTGCTTCAGCGGCATTGTGGGATGAAGCGGCCCGGACCAACCTTACACGTACGCTTACGTGAGACCGGTTCCACCGACTAACATGCACTAGTTGCATAAGGTGGCTGGCGGGTGTCTGTCTCTCCCACTTTAGCTGGAGCGGATTCGATGAACAGGGTCCTTATGAAGGGTAAATAGAAGTTGACAAATCACGTTGTGGCTTTCACGTAGGTAAGAAAACGTTCTTGCTAGAACCCTAATTCAGCCACGTAAAACTTGCAACAACAATTAGAGGACGTCTAACTTGTTTTTGCAGCAAGTGGTTTGTGATATGATATGGCCAAAGTTGTGATGAATGATGAATGATCTATATGTGATGTATGAGATGTTCATGCTATTGTAATAGGAATCACGACTTGCATGTCGATGAGTATGACAACCGGCAGGAGCCATAGGAGTTGTCTTTATTCTTTTATATGACCTGCGTGTCATTGAGAAACGTCATGTAAATTACTTTACTTTATTGCTAAACGCGTTAGCCATAGTAGTAGAAGTAATAATTGGCGAGCAACTTCATGGAGACACGATGATGATGATGGAGATCATGGTGTCAAGCCGGTGACAAGATGATCATGGAGCCCCAAGATGGAGATCAAAGGAGCTATGTGATAATGGCCATATCATGTCACGTTTATTATTTGATTGCATGTGATGTTTATCATGTTTTGCATCTTGTTTACTTAGAACGGCGGTAGTAAATAAGATGATCCCTCATAACAATTTCAAGAAGTGTTCTCCCCTAACTGTGCACCGTTGCTAAAGTTCGTCGTTTCGAAGCACCACGTGATGATCGGGTGTGATAGATTCTTACGTTCACATACAACGGGTGTAAGACAGTTTTACACATGCAAAACACTTAGGGTTAACTTGACGAGCCTAGCATGTGCATAGACATGGCCTCGGAACACAGAAGACCGAAAGGTCGAGCATGAGTCGTATAGAAGATGCGATCAACATGAAGATGTTCACCGACGTTGACTAGTCCGTCTCACGTGATGATCGGACACGGCCTAGTTAACTCGGATCATGTAATACTTAGATGACTAGAGGGATGTCTAATCTAAGTGGGAGTTCATTATATAATTTGATTAGATGAACTTTATTATCATGAACATTAGTCTAAAATATTTACAATATGTCTTGTAGATCAAATGGCCAACGTAGTCCTCAACTTCAACGCGTTCCTAGAGAAAACCAAGCTGAAAGACGATGGCAGCAACTACACGGACTGGGTCCGGAACCTGAGGATCATCCTCATAGCTGCCAAGAAAGATTATGTCCTACAAGCACCGCTGGGTGACGCACCTATCCTCCCTGCCGAACAAGACGTTATGAACGCTTGGCAGGCACGATCCGATGACTACTCCCTCGTTCAGTGCGGCATGCTTTACAGTTTAGAACCGGGGCTCCAAAAGCGTTTTGAGAGGCATGGAGCATATGAGATGTTTGAAGAGCTGAGAATGGTTTTCCAAGCTCATGCCCGAGTCGAGAGATATGAGGTCTCCGACAAGTTCTTCAGCTGTAAGATGGAGGAAAATAGTTCTGTCAGTGAGCACATACTCACGATGTCTGGATTACATAACCGCTTGACTCAGCTGGGAGTTAATCTCCCGGATGATGCGGTCATTGACAGAATCCTCCAGTCGCTTCCACCAAGCTACAAGAGCTTTGTGATGAACTTCAATATGCAGGGGATGGAAAAGACCATTCCTGAAGTATTTGCTATGCTGAAATCAGCAGAGGTAGAAGTCAAGAAGGAACATCAGGTGTTGATGGTCAATAAAACCACTAAGTTCAAGAAGGGCAAGGGTAAGAAAGCTTTCAAGAAGGACGGCAAGGAAGTTGCCGCGCCCGGCAAGCAAGCTGCCGGGAAGAAGCCAAAGAATGGACCCAAGCCTGAGACTGAGTGCTTTTATTGCAAGGGGAGCGGACACTGGAAGCGGAATTGCCCCAAGTACTTAGCAGACAAGAAGGCCGGCAAAACAAAAGGTATATGTGATATACATGTAATTGATGTGTACCTTACCAGTAATCGTAGTAGCTCTTGGGTATTTGATACCGGTGCAGTTGCTCACATTTGTAACTCACAGCAGGAACTACGGAATAGGCGGAGACTGGCGAAGGACGAGGTGACGATGCGCGTCGGGAATGGTTCCAAAGTTGATGTGATCGCCGTCGGCACGCTACCTCTTCATTTACCTACGGGATTAGTTTTAAACCTCAATAATTGTTATTTAGTACCAGCTTTGAGCATGAACATTGTATCGGGATCTCGTTTAATTCGAGATGGCTACTCATTTAAATCCAAGAATAATGGTTGTTCTATTTATATGAGAGAAATGTTTTATGGTCATGCTCCTGTGGTGAATGGTTTATTCTTAATGAATCTCGAGCGTAATACTACACACGTTCATAGTGTGAATACCAAAAGACATAAGGTTAATAACGATAGTCCCACATACTTGTGGCACTGCCGCCTTGGTCACATAGGTGTCAAACGCATGAAGAAGCTCCATGCAGATGGACTTTTAGAGTCTCTTGATTATGAATCATTTGACACGTGCGAACCATGCCTCATGGGTAAAATGACCAAGACTCCATTCTCAGGAACAATGGAGCGAGCAACCAACTTATTGGAAATCATACATACTGATGTGTGTGGTCCAATGAGTGTTGAGGCTCGCGGTGGCTATCGTTATGTTCTCACTCTCACTGATGACTTGAGTAGATATGGGTATGTCTACTTAATGAAACACAAGTCTGAAACCTTTGAAAAGTTTAAGGAATTTCAGAGTGAGGTTGAGAACCAACGTGACAGGAAGATCAAGTTTCTACGATCAGATCGTGGAGGAGAATACTTGAGTCACGAATTTGGCACACACTTAAGAAAATGTGGAATAGTTTCACAACTCACGCCGCCTGGAACACCTCAGCGTAACGGTGTGTCCGAACGTCGTAATCGCACTCTATTAGACATGGTGCGATCTATGATGTCTCTTACCGATTTACCGCTATCTTTTTGGGGCTATGCTTTAGAGACTGCTGCATTCACTTTAAATAGGGCTCCGTCGAAATCCGTTGAGACGACACCGTTTGAATTATGGTTTGGAAAGAAACCTAAGTTGTCGTTTCTAAAAATTTGGGGATGCGATGCTTATGTCAAGAAACTTCAACCTGAAAAGCTCGAACCCAAGTCGGAAAAATGCGTCTTCATAGGATACCCTAAAGAAACTATTGGGTATACCTTCTACCTCAGATCCGAAGGCAAGGTCTT
This sequence comes from Triticum monococcum, assembly GCA_034509565.1. Lineage (NCBI taxonomy): Eukaryota > Viridiplantae > Streptophyta > Magnoliopsida > Poales > Poaceae > Triticum > Triticum monococcum. The sequence goes on from CM067842.1 coordinate 820,248,299, forward strand.
TGTTGCCAAGAATGGATCCTTTCTAGAGAAGGAGTTTCTCTCGAAAGAAGTAAGTGGGAGGAAAGTAGAACTAGATGAAGTATTGCCTCTTGAACCGGAAAATGGCGCAACTCAAGAAAATGTTCCTGAGGTGCCAGCACCGACTAGAGAGGATGTTAATGATAATGATCAAGATACTTCTGATCTAGCTTCTACTGAAATTCGAAGGTCCACAAGGACACGTTCCGCACCAGAGTGGTACGGCAACCCTGTCTTGGAAATCATGTTGTTAGACAACGGTGAACCTTCGAACTATGAAGAAGCGATGGCGGGCCCGGATTCCGACAAATGGCTAGAAGCCATGAAATCCGAGATAGGATCCATGTATGAAAACGAAGTATGGACTTTGACTGACTTGCCCGTTGAACGGCGAGCCATAGAAAATAAATGGATCTTTAAGAAGAAGACAGACGCAGATGGTAATGTGACCATCTATAAAGCTCGACTTGTCGCTAAGGGTTATCGACAAGTTCAAGGGGTTGACTACGATGAGACTTTCTCACCGGTAGCGAAGCTAAAGTCCGTCCGAATCATGTTAGCAATTGCCGCATTCTACGATTATGAAATATGGCAAATGGACGTCAAAACGGCATTCCTTAATGGTCTCCTTAAGGAAGAATTGTATATGATGCAGCCGGAGGGTTTTGTCGATCCTAAGAATGCTGACAAGGTGTGCAAGCTCCAACGCTCGATATATGGGCTGGTGCAAGCATCTCGGAGTTGGAACATTCGCTTTGATGAGATGATCAAAGCGTTTGGGTTTACGCAGACTTATGGAGAAGCCTGTGTTTACAAGAAAGTGAGTGGGAGCTCTGTAGCATTTCTCATATTATATGTAGATGACATACTTTTTATGGGAAATGATATAGAACTCTTGGACAGCATTAAGGCCTACTTGAATAAGAGTTTTTCAATGAAGGACCTTGGTGAAGCTGCTTATATATTAGGCATCAAGATCTATAGAGATAGATCGAGACGCCTCATAGGTCTTTCACAAAGCACATACCTTGATAAGATATTGAAGAAGTTCAATATGGATCAGTCTAAGAAGGGATTCTTGCCTGTACTGCAAGGTATGAAATTGAGCTCGGCTCAAAGTCCGACCACGGCAGAAGAAATAGAAGAGATGAGTGTCATCCCCTATGCCTCAGCCATAGGTTCTATTATGTATGCCATGCTGTGTACCAGACCCGATGTAAATCTTGCCGTAAGTTTGGTAGGAAGGTACCAAAGTAATCCCGGCAAGGAACACTGGACAGCGGTCAAGAATATCCTGAAGTACCTGAAAAGGACTAAGGAGATGTTTCTCGTTTATGGAGGTGACGAAGAGCTCGTCGTAAAGGGTTACGTCGATGCTAGCTTCGACACAGATCTGGATGACTCTAAGTCACAAACCGGATACGTGTATATTTTGAATGGTGGGGCAGTAAGCTGGTGCAGTTGCAAGCAGAGCGTCGTGGCGGGATCTACATGTGAAGCGGAGTACATGGCAGCCTCGGAGGCAGCACATGAAGCAATCTGGGTGAAGGAGTTGATCACCGACCTCGGAGTCATACCCAATGCGTCGGGGCCGATCAAGCTCTTCTGTGACAACACTGGAGCTATTGCACTTGCCAAGGAGCCCAGGTTTCACAAGAAGACAAGGCACATCAAGCGTCGCTTCAACTCCATTCGTGAAAATGTTCAAGATGGAGACATAGAAATTTGTAAAGTTCATACGGACCTGAATATAGCAGATCCGTTGACTAAACCTCTCCCTAGGGCAAAACATGATCAACACCAGAATTCCATGGGTGTACGATTCATCACAATGTAACTAGATTATTGACTCTAGTGCAAGTGGGAGACTGTTGGAAATATGCCCTAGAGGCAATAATAAAAGCGTTATTATTATATTTCCTTGTTCATGGTAATTGTCTTTATTCATGCTATAATTGTGTTATCCGGAAATCGTAATACATGTGTGAATAACAGACACCAACATGTCCCTAGTAAGCCTCTAGTTGACTAGCTCGTTGATCAACAGATAGTCATGGTTTCCTGGCTATGGACATAAGATGTCATTGATAACGAGATCACATCATTAGGAGAATGATGTGATGGACAAGACCCAATCATAAACATAGCATAAAGATCGTGTAGTTCGTTTGCTAGAGTTTTGCAATGTCAAGTATCTTTTCCTTAGACCATGAGATCGTGTAACTCCCGGATACCGTAGGAGTGCTTTGGGTGTACCAAACGTCACAACGTAACTGGGTGACTATAAAGGTATACTACGGGTATCTCCGAAAGTGTCTGTTGGGTTGACACGGATCAAGACTGGGATTTGTCACTCCGTATAACGGAGAGGTATCACTGGGCCCACTCGGTAATGCATCATCATAATGAGCTCAGAGTGACCAAGTGTCTGGTCACGGGATCATGCATTACGGTACGAGTAAAGTGACTTGCCGGTAACGAGATTGAACGAGGTATTGGGATACCGACGATCGAATCTCGGGCAAGTAATATATCGATAGACAAAGGGAATTGCATACGGGGTTGATTGAATCCTCGACATCGTGGTTCATCCGATGAGAACATCGTGGAGCATGTGGGAGCCAACATGGGTATCCAGATCCCGCTGTTGGTTATTGACCGGAGAGTCGTCTCGGTCATGTCTGCTTGTCTCCCGAACCCGTAGGGTCTACACACTTAAGGTTCGGTGATGCTAGGGTTGTGAAGATAAGTATATGCAGTAACCCGAATGTTGTTCGGGGTCCCGGATGAGATCCCGGACGTCACGAGGAGTTCCGGAGTGGTCCGGAGGTAAAGAATTATATATAGGATGTGCAGTTTCGGCCATCGGGACAAGTTTCGGGACACCCGGTATTGTACCGGGACCACCGGAAGGGTCCCGGGGGTCCACCGGGTGGGGCCACCTATCCCGGAGGGCCCCTTGGGCTGAAATAGGAGGGAACCCAGCCCATAATGGGCTGGGGCGCCAGCCCCCCCAAGGCCCATGCGCCTAGGGTTGGGGGGGAACCCTAAGGGGGGCCACCCCTTGCTTGGGGGGCAAGCCCCCCACCCCTTGGCCGCCGCCCCCCTGGTAGATCCCATCTACCAGGGCCGGCGCCCCCCCCCCCCTGGCACCCCTATATAAAGAGGGGGAGAGGAGGGACTTGACACCCACGCCTTTGGTGCTCCCTTCTCTCCCTGTTACATCTCTCTTTCTCGTAGTACACGGCGAAGCCCTGCTGTCGTGACGCCCTGCATCCACCACCACGCCGTCGTGCTGCTGGATCTTCATCAACCTCTCCTCCCCCCTTGCTGGATCAAGAAGGAGGAGACGTCTCCCGTCCCGTACGTGTGTTGAACGCGGAGGTGCCGTCCGTTCGGCGCTGGTCATCGGTGATTTGGATCACGTCGTGTACGACTACTTCAACCTCGTTCTAACGAACGCTTCCGCTCGCGATCTACAAAGGTATGTAGATGCATCTCGAGACTCGTTGCTAGATGAACTCCTAGATGATCTTGGTGAAACGAGTAGAAATTTTTTTTTGTTTTCTGCAACGTTCCCCAACAAGGCCGTGCCCACCGCTTGCGGGTCTAGTTGATCACTCCGGACTGTAGCCTCGCTACTGATGATGGATGCTTTGTCGGGGAAGCATGGCTACAGTACCGCCGCCTGGTGGGCGTTCACTATAGCCATTCCCTGTCTCTTCTGGTTAATGATGCACAAACTTTGAGGGGGGAGGGGGCCGCCTGCTAGGAGGCGGCCCGCCCCTGTTGCCGCCTGCTGGGGCTCGCCGACAGGTAGGGCCCGCCGCCTGCGGGCCGTACCGATAGGCCGTCGTGGGAGCATAGCTCCCTAGGTAGTAGGTGATGTCATGGGCAGCGTGGCTACAGTACCCCATCGGGTGGGGCGCGTCCGCCAGGTACGCCCGTACTATAGTCGCGCTCAGCCCGGAATTCGGGGTGGCAGGTTGCACTGTAGCCACGCCCCGTCCCGTCGCGGTTACGTGGGTGCAAACTTTGAGGGCACGAGAGGCCGCCTGCTGGAAGCCGGTCGCCCCGTAACCACCTTCTGGAATATTATACTCTCTGCGGTTGTGCGTGGAATTTGTTTTGCAGAGCCGGACACGTTCGTTGCGTCTGAAGACTGTGTTGGAGTATTCGGAGAAGGAATCCGCCTTGCAATGCCGAAGACAATCTGCACGCCGGACACCTCGTCATTGAAGCCTGGTTCAGGGGCTACTGAGGGAGTCCTGGACTAAGGGGTCCTCGGGGCGTCCGACCTGTTAGACATGGGCCGGACTAATGGGCTGTGAAGATACGAAGACCAAAGACTTTCTCCCGTGTCCGGATGGGACTCTCCTTGGCGTGGATGGCAAGCTAGGCGCCCAAATATGAAGATTCCTTTCTCTGTAACCGACTTTGTACAACCCTAGTCCCCTCCAGTGTCTATATAAACCGGAGGGCTTGGTCCGTAGAGACAAGAATCATAATCATAGTCATACATGCTAGACTTCTAGGGTTTTAGCCATTACGATCTCGTGGTAGATCAACTCTTGTAACACTCATATTCATCAAGATCAATCAAGCAGCAAGTATGGTATTACCTCCATAGAGAGGGCCCGAACCTGGGTTAACATCGTGTCCCCTGTCTCTTGTTACCATCGACCTTAGACACATAGTTCGGGACCCCCTACCCGAGATCCGTCAGTTTTGACATCGACAGTCGCCAACATGTCCTCTTTCAATGGATTCCTCCGTTTGTGACTCTGCCCTCAAGGAATTAGGTCCAATGGCTAGATGATAATCCTCATGTGTCCTCAAGAATGTTTTTCTTGTTATAAAAGAACGTTCCGGCCTATCCTTTGCTATAAAAAGGATTTAGCTACGTTGTTGCACCTTTGCTACTACTATTACTTGTTGCTCGTTACGAATTATGTTGCTACAAAACTATCTATCACTGTTACTTACAAGATTTGCAGAGAATACATTACTGAAAACCACTTGTCATTTTGTTCTGCTATTTGTTGGGTTCGACACTTTTACTTAGAGGTAATTACACCACTGGTGCTTGAACTTGCCGCGAATGTGCACTTTAGTGCCTGAACTTGAAAAATGCATTGAACTGGTTCCATAACTTGGCATGGACGTGTAAATACGGTTCACAGCTTATATGTATACGTCCACGGCCCTGACGAGGCACCCCAAGTGTCCTGGTTTATGTGGAAAAAACCCTGGAATTGTTTTCTCCTTACATAAAAGACCTCGGTGAGAAACAACAAAACTAAAATTACTAACTGGGTGAGGGATCGAACATGTTACTTGTACCTCTCATGTGGGAGTGGCTAACCAGCAGACAAGGTGAAATTTGTTGTCATATATATATTCACACGCTTTTTAGACAGCAGGTTGAAGAACATAAACAAATTAATTTATTCGATCAAAAATAGTGCCGGGTCAATTATTTGAACCTGCACCCTAATACTATATAGCGGCCACAAATACCACTCCAACCAAGAACATGTAATTTTACAAAGGATAAATTTCTCTTTATATAACATAATGCGCTCGTGTGGGTAAAATGGACCATTTTCAACATTTCAGTTTTTTCCAGTTTTTGTAAAACTATGTAAATTATAATTGTGTGTTATAAATGATATATATATATATAATTAAATTAAAGTACATTAAAAATTCATATGATTTACTAAAATATCTCCACAAATAATTTTAAAAATAAAAATATTAAATATTAAATGAAATTAATTTTACAATTTTTAAAAGTGCTCACATTTTTAATGAAATATTAAAGTAATTTAAGAAAGTTTTGTATATTTAAATAGATTCCCATATAATTCTAAACATTTCCACGTTATAACTAAAATATTTATGTAGTACCTAAAAGTGTTCATACTTTAAGAAAAAAAAGTGTTGTTTTAAAAAGTTTATATAATATATAAAAGTTTGTGTGTTTAAAAAAAAGCGAACCTAGTGCGCCCTCAGATTGCAGATCCTCACATGAATAATATTTGAATAAAATAGACATTTTTTTAATTCATAAATATTTAAATTGTATGTATATGTTTTAAAATAACACATGAATTATTTTTAAAATGACATGTAAAATTTAAATTCTTTTTGAAGTCATGTTTGTTATATAGTCATAAATATTAATTATACTTTAGAAACATGAGACCTTTTTGGTAGAAGTGGTATCCAAGGCTGATATATAACATTTTGTCGGATGTTTGGATCATAGACCCGACATTATTTTTTGCTAGATTATTAAATTCCTTTAATTTATGTTGTTTCGCCTACTGTACATAATGGTCATGAATCCAGTTTTGACTATACAACTGTGCTGCGGTCGACTGGCTAGCCGCGAGCTAACAGTAGTTCACTGGTTCGATTCCCTACCAGTCTAGCTTTCAGTTTTATTTCAGCCATTTATCTGTGAGGTCCTATTTCTAAGAAAATAGTTTTAAGGGGTTTTCCAAAAAATAGGCCGCACGCCCTGCCATTCAGTAGCTGACAGCGGCCCCATGCCACGCCGGAATGCCTTGTCAGCATCGTGTGCGTATGCAGAAGAGATTTGAACTGTATTTGCACGCTCATGCCAAGTTATGGAACTAGTTCAATGTATTTTTCAAGTTTAGGCACTAAAGTGAACATCCGTGACAAGTTGGATCGGGTTTGCAGTTTCGTGGGGCTGACTTTCTTGATGAGGTTTAAGTTAGTAGCAAGTAAGGTGATGCCTCCTCCCTAATTGCGGAAATAGTTGACTTTAGAAAAGGTTCAGCAAGAACTATAGCAATAATGGAGGTTCTCCGATTCCACTGGTCAAGGTAAAATGGTAGAACTTGTCTCCTTGAATAGCTACTTTGAAAAGACAGACCTCTCCCTCACTTACCGGATGGCTGTCTTCCCCCTCTACGAATGCCAAAAATCGGGTTGATTTTGAAAAACAATCCCTCTGGCTATAGGCCGGAACCATGCTCGGCAAAGGACAAAGCAGAAACAAATCCTCTGTCCATGTTGGCAATGTATTATGCAGTCATGGATGCCAAGTTTGTATTCCTGGCTGTATATCTGTCAAGTAGAGACTTTGTTGAAGCATTCTTGGCTGCCTAGTTTGTCCACCATGTCAGCGAGGAAGCACAAGCTAGATAAAACGTTGTATCCCTATAGTTTTCATCAAGCAATCGAGAATCACACCATTTCAACTTTGTTCCGAGGCAAAAACACATAGAATAGAACTCTGTTTTAGTGACTCTGTTGAAGCATTCTTGGCTGCCTAGTTTGTCCATGGGGGGTACACCGACATAGAATTATAGATACGAGTATATATCGGTGTCAGCGAGGAAGCACAAGCTAGATAAAGCATTGTGTCCCTACAGTTTTCATCAAGCAATCGTGAATCACACCATTTCAACTTTGTTCTGAGGCAAAAACACATAGAATAGAACTCTGTTTTAGGACAAAAACAGAGTAGGATTCAGGTGTTGAAATGATCAGGTCAACTACTGAAATTTTGCAACGGGGGGTCGCTGGATCGGGAATGGCATTGAATAATCCACCAGGATCTTTCCTCGACCATTCTACATGGATCCCTTTGCATGCATACAACTATTTCATGATATACTCTGCTTTATTATTACAACCAATCCCAGTTTTTCCTGCTACAATGCAGGTTCATTTAGCTAGCTAGCTTTGGCAGACCACTCGATTACCAGGTTAGCTAGATGGCTCTTGATGTATGTACGTATTTGGAGTAGAAATTACTCCTCCGGCTGCGTCTCAGGCTCCTGCCTGCAAAGGGGAAATGCCTACATAGATCAGTCGGGATCGGGATATACAGAGCTCTTCAGGTAGACTGTCATGGACTGGTTAATACTAGTAAGAGAATTGGTTAATTGTTTAGCTCTGCAGTTCCCATTTCATAGGAGCAGATTCATGTGTCATTCATTTCACTAACTGTTTCCAAGGAGCATTATAAAAAAAACAGTTTCCAAGGTAAGAATGTGTAGGCGATTTATCAAGGAGATCTTATCAGTTTAGAGGCTCATAAACAATGGATTCGTGCGTGTGATGCGTGCTTACTCATCAGGTGATGTGTACTTGGCAATGGCGGCGGTGATCCTGTCCTTGTCCCTGGTGGCGAAGGACTCCACCAGGACCCCGGCCTTGTAGAAATGGAAGAGCGGCACCACCTTGATGCGCAGCCGGTCCGCCACCTCCGACTGCTCGTCGTACTCGTCAATCACCTGCAAGAATCATACATGCATGGTAGCTTCTCTTTCAGATGCAAATAATTTTTTGACTAATCAAGATTTGATTGAACGCAGCTAGCTTGAGGAAGAACGGAGGAGGGACGGACGTTGTGCTTGAGGAAGATGACGGGGGAGCCGTGGTCGCCGGAGCCCTTGCAGAGCTTCATGAAGCCCTGCTCGATGTACTTGCAGCTGCCGCAGGAGGGCCGGAAGAAGTCCACCACCACCAGCGCGCCCGTCGCCCTGGACCGCTCCAGGAACCGGCTGAACTCCTCGTCCGTCTTGAACTCCGTCACGCACTCCACCGGGCAGGACTCGTCGTCCTCCTCCTCCTCCTCGCCCACGGGGGGAAGCCCCGGCAGCGACCCGTTGGTGCTCCCGCCCTCCGACGACACGGAGATGCAGCTCTGGCGGCGGCGGAGACACAGTTGGGATCTTGGGAAGGGGAGGGTGGTGGTGGTGGCGCGGGGCGGGAGGCAGCGGCCGGAGGTGGTGGTGGTGGGGAGGGGGAGGAAGGAGCCGATCATGGCTGCATTCTCGTGGATTTGTGGTGGCTAGTGTCTTGAGGTGGTGTTGTGGATATTGCGTGGGATTCTTTTCTCTTTTTTTTAAGAAAAAATCTTAGGAGAGAAGGTAAAGGTAGAAGAAGATCTACATTTGTGGCTGGGATTGATTTGGTGTGCGCGCGCCAAATCTTTGATATTTTGCATTATTTTTCTCAAGTGAAAAATGTTTTTTTAACTAACCAAAAAAATTGTTTTTAAGAGCCAAGTCTAAAATCCTGATACTAAGGGGCATCGCACTTCACATCCTTAATTTAAATGCCATGCACAAACATCACGAAATCACACACAATTAAATGTATAGCCTCTGTCTCAAAATAAATGACTCAACTTTGTATTAAATTAGTATAAAATTGAATCACTTATTTAGGGACGGATGGAGTACTTTTGATGAAGTTTTATAGTAGAACAAATTCTTTATATGTTTGCAGTGCTTTTGTATTTTTGACGAAGCTTTTTATAATAGATCCAGGTCTTCTTTTCGCAATTAAAAGCAACAAGTCTGTCCACGAGCAGTTTGTTGATACATGTGCGGTTGCACACCCCACACTCTAGCCTTCAACAAAGTGTAAGTACAAAATAACAGGGAGTTTGCCCTAAAAAATAAAGAAATGTAAAATTAATTAGGTAGTGAAATTATTAGCCGTTTTGATGTGGATTTTTCTGGTGTATTTTACTTACATCCTTCAAATGGGAATACACATCAAGATCTTACAATTTGTAAATATTCATATGAAAAAGAAGCGAGAACATCAGAACCAGCCATATAATAATAAAAATCAATTCATATGTCACAGTAGTTATAATTACATAGCTATCCTTGGTCAATGGTCAACCAGCACAACACTGATAGCTAGAAAAAAGAATCTAAAGTTCGGACATGTTTTTCTTTTTGAGGAATAAAAAAATATGTTTTTAGAAGAAAAAAATCATAACATTTGACATTTTTTTGAGAAATAATCAGAAAATTTGATATATATTTTTTTTGAGAAACTAATGTTTGTTTTTGAGACAAGTCGGAACATTTGATGTGGGCACTAAACGGTGGGCAGGCCCAGTTAAAGCCCAAGAAGGAAAGACGGAATCACACCAAAGAGAGAGAGACAGACGCACTCGAATCTTTGCAACAGCCTCACCCCGCCGCCGCCGCCGACGCGGCCACGACCGGATCTCGTCCTCCTCCGGGCCCAGCACACGGCGATGGCGGCGAGGGCGCTTGGGCTCGCCGGCCGAGCGCTCCTGCGGCCGCTCTCCTCACCGGGCGCCCAGCGGCTGCTGTCCACTGACAAGGTACGTTCGCCAGCTCCCCATCCCCCCCTTCCGTTGCATTTCCCCGCAAGAAACTCGATCCAGATCCATCTAACTCGCAATACGATGGTAGGTAGGTAGGTGGAGTGAATCTTGAACTGAAACAGAGAGATAGGATAGATTCGTGGGCATCCTACCAATTCAACTGCGATGTAATTTCATTTCGTGGGGAATGATTAGAAGAAGAAAACAGAGGTGTTCTTGCCATCATAAATGTCCTTGTATTTGTTACTACTGTTCTGAGGGTGCCGGCCCCTTTGCCATTGCCAACTAACCTACCAAATTAACTAAGTCCAGTGCTGTTGATGTTGTTCACCACAAATGCTTGCTACTATAGCCATAAATCTTGTTATTTGATCTTAATTCTTACAGCTGCATTGCTATATACTCCTGCTTTTTTACCCAGTTTTTCCTAGAGAGTGGTCCATCTTGTTACCTGGTGCTTGATACAATTTGAATCTCAATTTGTGCTTTTGCAGGGCCCACTGCAGGGCCTCGCGAACGCCGGTGATCCGATGAGCCGCCTCATCATGCAAGCACGGAACCAGACTGGTGATGGGTGGATGGGTGGAAACGTGTTCACAGCTGGTGATGGCAGGATGGGTGGAAACGGATTCACAGCCGGTGATGGCAGGATGGGTGGAGTTGGATTCACAGCCGGTGATAGCAGGATGGGCGGAATTGGATTCACAGCCGGTGGTGCCAGGATGGGTGGAAACGGATTCACAGCTGGTGGCAGGTCGGGCCGGTTTAACATGGAAATGCTGCGGCCAGCAGGGGCTCCGCGAGTAAAGAGGGACGTTCTCCATGTCACACTCAAGGGGAAGAAGACGTTTGTGACTGTGACGGACGTTAAGGGGAACAGGAAGGCTGGGGCTTCCGCTGGCTGCTTGGAGGATCGAAAGGGGCGGTCTCGTCTTGCTCGCTATGCTGGTGAAGCAACAGGGGAACACATGGGGCGAGTCGCCAGCAAGATTGGCCTAAAGTCGGTCGTCGTGAAGGTGAAAGGATACTCCTTTTTCAGGAAGAAGAAGAAGGTGATCATGGGCTTTGCAGACGGTTTCCGGGGCGAAAGAGTGAGGACCCCGTCTCCTATTATGTACGTCCATGATGTGACGCAGCTCGCGCATAATGGATGCCGGCTGCCCAAAAAGGTAAGGAAGTAAGACTGATAATAGCCCCCAGCAAGAAGTGTGGAGATCAATATCCTGTCCCAGTGAGAAACAAATTAAGAACGATATGTACTCCTATGTATCGACAGGTTTTGTAATAATGTCATGAGCCTGGAAGTATTTATGAATATTTATTAGACAGTCTTAGATTGGCTCTTGTAAGACAAACATTTTTGTCATTTCCTGTAATGTTGCTGTGTTTTGATATGGCATGGTTGCATTGCATGCAGTTCCCTCTCCTTTTGTGGAGCTCCTATATAGTTACAGCACTGCAAGTGTATGTGTTGAGAAGCCGCTAATTTCTTGTTTTTCAAGAAGTGAAAAAGTTTGAAGTCGCAAGTAATTTGGAAGGGTTGCATCCCTCTTGCACATTAAGATAATGTTCTGCTTTAATGGTTGGCTCTGTCCCCTTATTTTTCTTTTTTTAACCGACAAGAAAATATTCTGAGATTTTTATAAAATTAAACTTCGTCTGCGATTCTTTCAAGCAAGACAAAATTCAAACTCTAGGCCAAAATATGCAGAACTCCCTTCATATTCCCTCTTCTCCTCTCACTAAAATTTCTCTGTTGAGATCCCTTTTGCAGTTAATTAGAAGGGTGAATAAGTGGGTGATTATTTAGAACTTAACTACTAGAATCTCTATGTAGTTAGAAGGAGCGACTTCTCTGATTTTGTTGGTTCAGAGAAGAATGTAGTATTGTGAAGAAACTGGGGCAGGATTAGTTGCAGCAAGGAAAATACTGAATCTTGACAGCATCATACACAGACCATGCATGAGATGAGATGAATGATTCCATGATTTTATTACTGACAGTGTAGCACATTATATCAGTTACTCTAGAATTGCTACCAACTGCTTATGTTCATAATAGCAAAGCCACACACAAAAACATAGACCGAAAGCATAGTTAACCCAGACTACAACCAAAATACAGACAACACTGAATTTTGGTGCACACACTACTGCATCCAGTCATTCGGCTTGTACATAAATGCTTCCCTTCTGAGTATTATTATAAATCTTCATAAAGCTCCTGATCAATCTTTTTTCCACCACGCCCATATCCATAAATCGTCGGCATATATGAATAGCATCTCCAGCCCCAGCATTGTACTTCACAAAATGGTGACGATATGACGGAACTCCTCACTGCCAAGGATTTGCTCTGCAAACATCCTATTCTGATCGACGTGGTAATGGTCCCCCTCGATACTACCAGCCTTGCTGACTGAATAGATATCATCAGTGTGAAGAGTCTCGGCATACGCCACTGGATCTACCACCATACGTTGAAGTACAGTAGCATTCCCAAGGATGTAGAGCGCCAGCTCGGCTAGCCCCAATAAATCACAAAATCCAGACATGTGGACACTCTTCAGGTGATGATGCAGAGGCCCTTGCCCAGCCGTCACCATCCTCATAGTAGGAGGGCAAAATCTATCACGACCAACCTGCACACACATATATCCGTTAATTTCACTATAAATATTCTTCAGTGGGGCAGGGGTTAAACAGAAGCAACAGACATAACTATCCTAATTAATGTGTTGAATTTTTTTCATAATCAACAGTTAAATTACTTACATGCAGTTCTAATTCTTCTAAGAGAGGTGATAATTGCAAAAGATGAATAAACCCTATTGCCCAACTATCATCATATGGATCCCACCCGATCTCAAGGTTCATATTCAGATGCCTCAAATTGATGAAGCTAGTCTGGTTTTCACTGAATCTTAGCACCTGGAAGAGAAACAGTGCACGGATACAAAATTAATAATTAAAGTTTGTGATAGCAAAATTTTAAATAAAGTAAAACAAAACACTTCTTTCTAGAGCAGACCTGGTCCAAATTCAAAAGTAGAAATAGTTTTTGCACATGAGGAAGAGCAAGCTCGGTGAAGGTGAAGGCCAAGTCATCGAAATCATAATCATTGAACTCTTGAGTCCTCATGTTTGATACAAAGGTTGCCTCCGACAACCTCAAGCAATCACTGAGCACAATTTGTGCGAGATCTTCGTCGAACTCAAATTTGGTAAGATTTGGAGCATGCAACTCTAACATTTCCAGTTCAGAACGGCGCACACGCAGGTACTGCAACCTGCACAGTTCCTGCCCTATGCGTAAACTTGACAAGGTGGAGCACCACTCTATGTTTATATGCTCGAGAAGAGCACAACTTAGCAGCAGGCGCTGGAGATCACCTCCACTGATGGACACCGTTTTTAGTGTGAGTTAACTAAGGTTTGTGATACCGCAGAAACTGGGGGGCAGCTTTAACCATACATATCCCAGAACAAGAGATGTGACACAAGAGCCGCTTGGGCCGCTGAACTTGCACAGCGGGAAAACATCCTTGTACTGGTCACATCCAGGGCCAACGCAATCGATATCAAACGTGAAATCGAAAGCGATGTACTTGGCCCTTGACGCAATGGAAAAGTTAACCCATCTATCAATGTGATACTTATGCTTTCTGCGGAGACCAAATTCGATAGCAAACTTGTCCAGCGTAGTCGTAGTTGTAGTGGAAGTAGACCACAGTGGGCGCAATACACTGTCCACATTGACGATGAATTCAGCAGTCCAGGATGCTCGTTTAGTATCCGTGTCTCTAATGATGGCATTAATGGTTTTGGTGAAGTCCGGATCTGGGTCAGTACTGATGCCAAAGGTGTGTTTGGTGAAGACGAGATCTGGGTGGCATATCCGCTGCTGTCTCCATTCACCAGAAAGCGCGCTCATCCTCACGACATCCTTGATTGACAACCGTGACAGTATGTCGCGCAAAACGTCCTGTAATGAGCATGAGCAGTCAAGTTGTGGCACCAATTCAACAGTCACGCTCCCCTTGCTAAGACTCTGCTTTTTAAAAGAGTCGGTAATACCCGACGTAAATAAGGCGTTGAGATCCTTACATAGGGTAGAAGTTGAAGCTGAATCTCTGCCACCTTAGGTTTCTCCACCCTACTGAAACCAGCGCTTTTGTTTTCGATCGAAAGTTGTTGGCTGCTCTGTTTCTCCATCAGAGTGGATCCGATAGATAGATCGATCTGCGTGGCAGCAAAGAAGTACAAACCAGATAAATCTCACGGTGAGTCGTTTCAGCAAGCAATCGGTTATCATTGGTTTCGGAAAGCATCGTTATCATTGATTTCAGAGAGCAATCGTGATCATGAATCCAGCCGACTCAACTCTGTTCTAGGACAAAACAGGTAACATGATTTGGCAACAAACTTGTATCAGGTATCTTACAACACAGGATTTTCCTGTTTTTATTTTTGTAACTCTATCTTACATTACAGGTTACTAGCCTTGGCTGGGAGAAGAATAAATAAACCAGCAACCTGAAGCTACTACATATTTAAAGTCGGCCTGAAGGAACATTAGTACATTACACTAGAATGGGGATCTGCTCATATGAAAATTCAAAATTTTGCAATGGTGATCGTAGGATTGGAACTGGATAATTAACCAAAATCCTAGCCTCCATTCAGCAATCACCCTCGTGACTGTTTTTCTCCAAGGAATTGAGGAACGCGGCCATCAATTCTTAACAGGGATTCAGACTGATGTACCTATTGACGGAGTAGCGGCGCCGGAGAAGGGATCACGAATGGGGAGGAGCCTCTCCCAACGGGCTCGCCGGAACAAGGGAAATCCCGCCGGCGAACACGCAGGAGCTCACCGCCGCGCCATTAATCGCCTGGATCGAAGGTCGCCGCCGCGCTAACCCTAGCGGTGCTGGCAGCCGGGACGAAAAAGGGGAGACATAGATTAATCTGGGCCGCACATCTCACATCCAACGTGAGCTGTGTTCTCCCAACCTTTATTTCTGGGCAGTTCTTGTTTCCAGTTTATTTTTTAGATTTTTATTTATTTTACTATTACTATTCTTCCAAAAGAAGGGCTATTTTTTAGGATGCTGCTATGCATCTTCCGACTGATAATCGAGAATTATCGGTTGCATCCTAGCTGCCGGATGTGGCCGTTCGATTTGCCTCCCCGCATTGCAACACCGGTCGTGTTGTGAACCCATTGCAGCACTAGCCATTTGTGAAACCCACCCCATGTTGTGAACCCTATCATCGTTCGATTCATCCCCTGCCTCCATCACAACACAGCCCATGTTGCAAAGCGCAATTAATGCAACATCTGTCATGCTGGGAACCTAATTGTTAGCTTTAAAGTATCTGTTGCCGGCCATGTGAGCATCTCTCTTCCTCACATTCGCTTGGGGGAGCGCGGGCCACAAAGTTGGACATCTAGTTTGTGGGAGAGAGGTGCATCCATGGTGGCTTCTACAAACGTGGGAAAAGCCCTCATTAGCGAGGATTCTGGAGGTGGTGATCTATTGAAGAAGACAAATAAGAGCATAGACCACCACACCTTGCAGCACTGGTGACAGCGACAACTTGCACCAGCAATGGTCCCAGCTCGTAGCAACTGAGGGGGATTCGATGTTCGATTTGGACGGAGTGGTCGAGCTTCGAGGAGGAAGAAGACCAGCGAAGAGATAAGGTTGAGGGTGTTGTAGTAGTGAATGTGCCGAACAAATCTCTTATCCCAGTAAAGCATGTCCTAGCCGCAGGATCAAGCACAAACGAATGGTGATGCACGCGACCGATGGAGCATTCTTTTTGAGCTGGTTGTTTTGAATCGTTTCCCTTTTCTTTCTACCATTAATTGTTTCATGAAAAAAAACAGATTTCATGACTCTATCATCTCCCTTCTCCTTGTACTTCCGCTTACCTAGCATCCCCTCTCCTATCAATTTGCCACCGGATCGGACACCATCACCTTGTCCGACATCAAATTTAGGGCGCTAGGAATGAGTTTAAGCCCGACAAGGTGCTCATTGCCCTCTGGGAACCACATGCAAGCTCAACGCCGATGACCCCACACATCTTCCTTCGGCCACTTGCACCTTCCTTCTATTGCCCCAACCCTCGTTGAACACACGCCACATGGGCCCATATTCAAAGTTAGTAGATTTTTTGTTTGAGTTTCTCCTAAAGGGTGGAAGCAACAATCAAATTTACAGAAAGAACAAACATCAAAATAACGACTACCAAGCAAAATGCGACGAGCAAGAAAGAGAATGCGATTATATCATAGGATGCGGATGTATAATGGACACTGAGAGAACGAAGAAATAATATCCTTATGCATTATTCTTTTATGCATAGAAAAGATAATAATTCCACGCTCCGTTACTGAAATAGTACCACATAGCACCATATGAGTTCATCATTATTACCTTATTTTGTAGTTTGTACTGCCTACCTTCTAACTGATCCTTAATAGGTTTATGAAAGCTTCAAAAGGAAGGAAACCGAAGCTTTGCAGTGCATCATCACTCTCAACTGATTCACTGCATACATACTGACAATATATACACATACAAGATCAGATGAGCGGCCAATGAACAGATTAATACGTCTCCCACAAGATTTTTGTTTTGATAAATAGAAATGGATAATTACAATAATTTCATCCATGAGAAATCAGTTCACTACTATCCTAGTTAAGTAGTTCAGAAAGCTTCAAAGAGAGAAAAGGAAATATCGATGGATTGGCACACCGACACCGAGTTGATCCATCAATCATCGACTTGTATGTATAAAAGCGCCACCCGCCCTAGCACTGTTATTCATAAGAAAAAGGTGAGAATATAACAAAACTTGTCTCTGTGAAGTGTTGTTTCACAAGCATCCTCTTCTGATGATGTCATCGTTATTAACCTTGGTATAATCAGGCCCGCTGAACGAATGGATTTACTACCATACCCTCAAGCACAGTTGCATTCCCAAGGATTTATGGATGCATTCTTGGCTACAGTATATCCTCTACTGCTACGTTGGTCCATCTAGGTAGACTGATTGATAGATGTATTTGCAAGTCAGGAGCCCGCTTTACCTCTCAATTTATACTATTGTTTTGCTGCAACATGTTGCAACTATCAAAAGATACACATCCTTTCCAGATAACTCATCATGGAGGTTTAAAAAATATTTATTAAAAATAGGGGAATAATCATGGAACCAACATAATTCTGAACAAGAGCATCCAAGAAAAAGGTCAAAGGTGGTATGTTGACATTGATCTTGATCTTGAAACCCATCGACTACTTTTGTGCACTTTGAAGGAAATATGCCCTAGAGGCAATAATAAAAGTTATTATTTATTTCCTTATATCATGATAAATGTTTATTATTCATGCTAGAATTGTATTAACCAGAAACATAATACATGTGTGAATACATAGACAAACAGAATGTCACTAGTATGCCTCTACTTGACTAGCTCATTAATCGAAGATGGTTATGTTTCCTAGCCATAGACATGAGTTGTCATTTGATTAACGGGATCACATCATTAGGAGAATGATGTGATTGACATGACCCATTCTGTTAGCTTAGCACACGATCGTTTAGTATGTTGCTATTGCTTTCTTCATGACTTATACATGTTCCTATGACTATGAGATTATGCAACTCCCGTTTACCGGAGGAACACTTTGTGTGCTACCAAATGTCACAACGTAACTGGGTGATTATAAAGGTGCTCTACAGGTGTCTCCGAAGGTACTTGTTGGGTTGGCGTATTTTGAGATTAGGATTTGTCACTCCGATTGTCGGAGAGGTATCTCTAGGCCCTCTCGGTAATGCACATCACATAAGCCTTGCAAGCATTGCAACTAATGAGTTAGTTACGAGATGATGTATTACGGAACGAGTAAAGAGACTTGCTGGTAACGAGATTGAACTAGGTATTGAGATACCGACGATCGAATCTCGGGCAAGTAACATACCGATAACAAAGGGAACAACGTATGTTGTTATGCGGTCTGACCGATAAAGATCTTCGTAGAATATGTAGGAGCCAATATGAGCATCCAGGTTCTGCTATTGGTTATTGACTGGAGATGTGTCTCGGTCATGTCTACATTGTTCTCGAACCGTAGGGTCCGCATGCTTAAGGTTTCGATGACAGTTATATTATGAGTTTATGATTTCTGATGTACCGAAGGAGTTTGGTGTCCCGGATGAGATCGGGAACATGACGAGGAGTCTTGAAATGGTCGAGACGTAAAGATCGATATATTGGACGGCTATATTCGGAGTTCAGAAAGGTTCCGAGTGATTCGGGTATTTTTCGGAGTACCGGAGAGTTACGGGAATACGGGGGAGAAGTATTGGGCCTTATTGGGCCATACGGGAAAGAGAGAGGGGCTGCCTAGGGCAGGCCGCGCCCCCCCAAGGCCTAGTCCGAATTGGACTAGGGGGAGGGGCTGCGCCCCCTCCTTCCTTCCCTTCTCCCTTCCCCTTCCTTGTCTCCTACTCCTACTACATGGAAGGACTCCTAGTTGGACTAGGAAAGGGGGAATCCTACTCCCGGTGGGATTAGGACTCCCCTAGGGCGCGCCATAAAGAGGGCCGGCCCTCCCCTCCTCCACTCCTTTATATACGGGGGCAGGGGGCACCCCATAGACACACAACTTGATCCACGTGATCATATTCTTAGTCGTGTGCGGCGCCCCCTTCCACCATAGTCCTCGATAATATTGTAGCGGTGCTTAGGCGAAGCCCTGCGACGGTAGTACATCAAGATCGTCACCACGCCGTCGTGCTGACGGAACTCTTCCCCGACACTTTGCTGGATCGGAGTCCGGGGATCGTCATCAAGCTGAACGTGTGCTAGAACTTGGAGGTGCCGTAGTTTCGGTGCTTGATCGGTCGGGCCGTGGAGATGTACGACTACATCAACCAACCGCTTCCGTTGTCGATCTACAAGGGTACGTAGATCACACTCTCCCCTCTCGTTGCTATGCATCACCATGATCTTGCGTGTGCGTAGGAAATTTTTTGAAATTACTACGTTCCCCAACAGTGGCATCCGAGCCTAGGTTTTATGTGTTGATGTTATATGCACGAGTAGAACACAAGTGAGTTGTGGGCGATATAAGTCATACTGCTTACCAGCATGTCATACTTTGGTTCGGCGGTATTGTTGGACGAAGCGGCCCGGACCGACATTACGCGTACGCTTACGCGAGACCGGTTCTCCTGACGTGCTTTGCACATAGGTAGCTTGCGGGTGACAGTTTCTCCAACTTTAGTTGAACCAAGTGTGGCTATGCCCGGTCCTTGCAAAGGTTAAAACAACACCAACTTGACAAACTATCGTTGTGGTTTTGATGCGTAGGTAAGATTGTTTCTTGCTTAAGCCCGTAGCAGCCACGTAAAACTTGTAACAACAAAGTAGAGGACGTCTAACTTGTTTTTGCAGGGCATGTTGTGATGTGATATGGTCAAGACATGATGCTAAATTTTATTGTATGAGATGATCATGTTTTGTAACCGAGTTATCGGCAACTGGCAGGAGCCAAATGGTTGTCGCTTTATTGGATGCAATGCAATCGCGCTGTAATGCTTTACATTATCACTAAACGGTAGCGATAGTCGTGGAAGCATAAGATTGGCGAGACGACAACGATGCTATGATGGAGATCAAGGTGTCGCGCCGGTGATGATGGTGATCATGACGGTGCTTCGGAGATGGAGATCACAGGCACAAGATGATGATGGCCATATCATATCACTTATATTGATTGCATGTGATGTTTATCTTTTATGCATCTTATCTTGCTTTGATTGATGGTAGCATTATAAGATGATCTCTCATTAAAATTATCAAGAAGTATTCTCCCTGAGTATGCACCGTTGTGAAAGTTCTTCGTGCTGAGACACTACGTGATGATCGGGTGTGATATGCTCTACGTTCAAATACAACGGGTGCAAAACAGTTGCACACGCGGAATATTCAGGTTATACTTGACGAGCCAAGCATATACAGATATGGCCTCGGAATACTGAGACCCAAAGGTCGAGCGTGAATCATATAGTAGATATGATCAACATAGCGATGTTCACCATTGAAAACTACTCCATTTCACGTGATGATCGGTTATGGTTTAGTTGATTTGGATCACGTGATCACTTAGATGATTAGAGGGATGTCTATCTAAGTGGGAGTTCTTAAGTAATATGATTAATTGAACTTTAATTTATCATGAACTTAGTCCTGGCAGTATTAGCATATCTATGTTGTAGATCAATAGCTCGCGTTGTTGCTTTCATATGTTTATTTTGATATGTTCCTAGAGAAAATTGTGTTGAAAGATGTTAGTAGCAATGATGCGGATTGGATCCATGATCTGAGGTTTATCCTCATTGCTGCACAGAAGAATTATGTCCTTGATGCACCGCTAGGTGACAAACCTATTATAGGAACAGATGCAAACGTTATGAACGTTTGGCTAGCTCAATATGATGACTACTTGATAGTTTAAGTGCACCATGCTTAACGGCTTAGAATCGGGACTTCAAAGACGTTTTGAACGTCATGGACCATATGAGATGTTCCAGGAGTTGAAGTTAATATTTCAAGCAAATACCCGAGTTGAGAGATATGAAGTCTCCAACAAGTTCTATAGCTAAAAGATGGAGGAGAATCGCTCAACTAGTGAGCATGTGCTCAGATTGTCTGGGTACTACAATTGCTTGAATCAAGTGGGAGTCAATCTTCCAGATAAAATAGTGATTGACAGAATTCTCTAGTCACCATCACCAAGTTAGTAGAACTTCGTGATGAACTATAATATGCAAGGGACAACGGAAACGATTCCCAAGCTCTTCGTGATGCTAAAATCGACGAAGGTAGAAATCAAGAAAAACATCAAGTGTTGATGGTAGACAAGACCACTAGTTTCAAGAAAAGGGTAAAAGGAAGAAGGGGAACTTCAAGAAGAACGGCAAGCAAGTTGCTGCTCAAGTGAAGAAACCCAAGTCTGTTCCTAAGCCTGAGACTAAGTGCTTCTACTGCAAAGGGATTGGTCACTAGAAGCGGAACTACCCCAAGTATTTGGTGGATAAGAAAGGATGGCAAAGTAAACAAAGGTATATTTGATATACATGTTATTGATTTGTACTTTACTAGTGTTCATAGCAACCCCTCAGTATTTGATACTAGTTCAGTTGCTAAGATTAGTAACTCGAAACGGGATTTGCAGAATAAACAGAGACTAGTTAAGGGTGAAGTGACGATGTGTATTGGAAGTGGTTCCAAGATTGATATGATCATCATCGCACACTCCCTATACTTTCGGGATTAATGTTGAACCTAAATAAGTGTTATTTGGTGTTTGCGTTGAACATAAATATGATTTGATCATGTTTATTGCAGTACGGTTATTCATTTAAGTTAGAGAACAATTGTTGTTCTGTTTACATAAATAAAACCTTCTATAGTCATACACGCCAACGAAAATGGTTTGTTGGATCTTGATTGTAATGATACACATATTCATAATATTGAAGCCAAAAGATGCAAAGTTAATAATGATAGTGCAACTTGTATGTGGCACTGCCGTTTAGGTCATATTGGTGTAAAGCGCATGAAGAAACTCCATGTTAATGGGATTTTGGAATCACTTGATGCTTGCAAACCATGTCTCTTGGGCAAGATGACTAAAACGCCGTTCTCCGGAACAATGGAGCAAGCAACAGATTTGTTGGAAATCATACATACTGATGTATGTGGTCCGATGAATATCAAGGCTTGCAGCGAGTATCATTATTTTCTGACCTTCACAGATGATTTGAGCAGATATGGGTATATCTACTTGACGAAACATAAGTCTAAAACATTTGATAAGTTCAAAGAATTTCAGAGTGAAGTGGAAAATCATCGTGACAAGAAAATAAGGTTTCTACGATCTGATCGCGGAGACAAATATTTGAGTTACGAGTTTGGTTTTTCAATTAAAACAATGTGGAATAGTTTCACAAATTCATGCCACCTAGAACACCACAGCATAATGGTGTGTCCGAACATCATAGCCGTACTTTATTAGATATAGTGCAAATCTATGATGTTTCTTACCGATTTACCACTATCGTTTTTGAGGTTATGCATTAAAGACAGTTGCATTCACGTTAAAAAGGGGCACCATCTAAGTCCGTTGAGACGACACAATCTGAACTGTGGTTTGGCAAGAAACCAAAGTTGTCGTTTCTTAAAGTTTGGGGTTGTGATGCTTATATGAAAAAGTTTCATCTTGATAAGCTCAAACCCAAATCATAGAAATATGTCTTCATAGGATACCCAAAGGAGACTGTTGGGTACACCTTCTATCACAGATCCGAAGGCAAGACATTCGTTGCTGAGAATGGATACTTTCTAGAGGAGTTTCTCTCGAAAGAAGTGAGTAGGAGGATAGTAGAAAACTTGATAAGGTAATTGTACCATCTCCCTTGTTGGAAAGTAGTTCATCACAGAAATATATTCTTGTGACTACTACACCAATTAGTGAGGAAGCTAATGATGATGATCATGTAACTTCAGATCAAGTTACTACCGAATCTCGTAGGTAAACCAGAGT
The DNA here is from genome assembly GCA_034509565.1 of Triticum monococcum. Lineage (NCBI taxonomy): Eukaryota > Viridiplantae > Streptophyta > Magnoliopsida > Poales > Poaceae > Triticum > Triticum monococcum. Next base: position 820,271,093 of record CM067842.1, read on the forward strand.
GAGATCCGCACCAGAGTGGTACGGTAATCCTGTTCTGGAAATCATGTTACTAGACCATGACGAACTTGTGAACTATGAGGAAGCGATGATAAGCCCAAATTCTGCAAAATGGCTTGAGGCCATGAAATCTGAGATGGGGTCCATATATGATAACAAAGTATGGACTTTGGTTGACTTGCCCGATGATCGGCAAGCCATTGAGATTAAATGGATCTTCAAGAGGAAGACGGACGCTGATAGTAGTGTTACTATCTACAAAGCTAGACATGTCGAAAAAGGTTTTTGACAAAGTTCAAGGTGTTGACTACAATGAGATTTTCTCACTCGTATCGATATTTAAAGTCTGTCCGAATCATGTTAGCAATTGCCGCATTTTATGAAATCTGGCAAATGGATAACAAAACTGCAATCCTAAATGGATTTCTTAAAGAAGAGTTGTATATGATGCAACCAGAAGGTTTTGCCAATCCTAAAGGTGTTAACAAAATATGCAAGCTCCAGCGATCCATCTATGGACTAGTGCAACACTAGTAGAAAAAGGGTCAAACGTGAAGCACATTAGTGCCGGTTTGTATTTGAGCCGGCACTAATGTGCACATTAGTGCCGGTTCGTGGCGGCGATCAATAGTACCGGTTCGTGGCGAACCTTTAGTACCGGTTCGTGGCATGAACCGGTACTAAAGAGGCTGTGTCATCCTGCGGTCAGGCTATGGCCCCACCATCACCATTTAGTGCCGGTTCGTACCACGAACCGGTACTAATGAGCGGTACCGGTTACGGCAAGCTGTTTTTAGTCCCACCTCGCCAAGAGAGAGGCAATATGAGCGGTTTATAAGCCGTGAGTGCACAGACAATGACGAAGAGTTGCAATGCTCACCTACATGTTGATTTGCTTCAAGCCTTGCGGAATAGTATAGATTGCACTGAGCTATGTGCAGTGGCTTAGTGCAATCTACACTATTCCGAATTGCTTGAAGCAAATTAACCAGCATTGCACCTCTTTTTTATTTTTAATAACTTATTTAAACTCCGGACTTCTTTTGTGTTCAGTATGCAGCATTTAAAGCTTGTTATGCCTCAAGGTTGTTGTGGTTTGGAAATTATGGATTTGACAACCATGAATCATAGCTTTTTGTGTAAGTGACTTGGGAAACTCAAGTTTGGCAAACTCTATTGACTAGTAGAAAAACGGTCAAATGTGAAGCACATTATAGTGCCGGTTTGAATTTGAGCCGGCACGAATGTGACCATTAGTGCCGATTCCAACGGCTAGGCGGGCTGCTACCATTAGTACCAGTTCGTTGCCAATCTTTAGCACCGGTTCGTGGCACGAACCGATACTAATGTGCATCCCACCAATCAGGAAGAATCACACGGATCGTGTGTTTCTTTCTAGCTCTTGCGAGTCGTTGGATCAAGGGTGTGTTTCTTCCTAGCTCATGTGAGTCGTTGGATCGAAACTATCACAATCACTTTGTGAGCCAGACGACCCTATATATAGCCCATCTCTCGCCTTCCCTGCATAAGTCTTTCAGTTCATCGACTACATACATCTACCAGTTCATCGACTGCATACATCTACCAGTTCATCGACTGAATACAAATCATTCGGATTCGCCATCATACGCCCAACCGTACATTCGATATGCATATATATGCATCACGAGCCACGGTAGGGCTGTATGATGGCGATACCGATTGGTTTGTTCTAGATCCGACATAAAAGGTTTGATACAACTTCTTTTTTGTGACATAAGATCTAACATTGTTGCTTCTAGTAGTTCTCTTGATTCCACTAACGATTCTCTTAGCCAAGTTACACTTGAGCAAGAAAATAGCTTATTGAAGAGAAGAATCAAGGTGTTGGTTTTGAACGAAAGTTCAATGCCAATGGAGTTGAGTGGGAAGAAGATCAATACCCCAAGACAAAGTTTGTTCCTCAACAAGAGAAGTATCCTACTTCCTTCAAGGGGACACAAGCTCAAGATGATCTTCTACATGTTGATTAGCTTCAAGCCTTGCGGAATAGCATAGATTGCACTGAGCTATGTGCAGTGCAGTCTACACTATTCCGAATGGCTTGAAGCAAATTAACCAGATTGCACCTCTTTTTTATTTTTAATAACTTATTTAAACTCCGGACTTTTTTTGTGTTCAGTATGCAGCATTTAAAGCTTGTTATGCCTCAAGGTTGTTGTGGTTTGGAAATTATGGATTTGACAACCATGAATCATAGCTTTTTGTGTAAGTGACTTGGGAAACTCAAGTTTGGCAAACTCTATTGACTAGTAGAAAAACGGTCAAATGTGAGCTCTGTTACATGGCCACTTCAATGTTTTTTAAACTTATTTAAACTCCGGACTTCTTTTGTGTTCAGTATGCAGCATTTAAAGCGACGTCATCAATATCCAACATGTTCTGACATCATTTGTTGTTTTTCGGTCTTTTACCTAGCTAATTGTTTAGAGAGCTAAATGACCATGAAATTGAAAATCACTACAAAATGAATCCTGAAAATGTTGAAACTTGGCATGGTATCATCATATCACCCGCATAGCATGCGCGAAAGAGTAGAGAGGGTCACGGCAAAAACTGGACGCACTTCGTGTACAAACTGGACCTACTCTTTCCGAGTATCAGGGTTTCGGACGAGAACTCATCTGTTACATGGCCACTTCAATGTTTTTTAAACTTATTTGAACTTCAGACTTCTTTTGTGTTCAGTATGCAGCATTTAAAGCGACGTCATCAATTTTCAACATGTTCTGACATCATTTGTTGTTTTTCGGTCATTTACCTAATTGTTTAGAGAGCTAAATGACCGTGAAATTGAAAATCACTACAAAATGAATCCTGAAAATGTTGAAACCTGGCATGGTATCATCGTATCACCCGCATAGCATGCGCGAAAGAGTAGAGAGGGTCACGGCAAAAACTGGACGCACTTCGTGTACAAACTGAACAAACTCTTTCCGAGTATCAGGGTTTCGGACTATGCAAAAATAAGTAATGCAGAAAATAAAAGAACTATACAAAAAAATTACTCAAAAATAAATAGAAGAAAATAAATAATGCAGAAAAAACTATATAAAAAACTACTTAAAATAAATAAATAAAAATAAGTAATGCAGAAAAGAAAAAACTATATAGCAAATTTGTTGGCGCACTGCCCTGTGGGTCTACCAGACCTAGGGTGTGCAAATGCAGGCCCAGAAGGGCCAGCAGACTCACAGGGCAGCGCGCCCTAATTAATTAGGCCTAGAAGCCTGCTATATAGAGGAGTTCGAAGAGGTAGCCGCGGCTTGGTTTATAAACCAGTGCGGCTGCCCTTCGCCGGGCGAGGTGGGACTAAATTTTGGGGTGGCAGCGCAAACTCTAAATACAGGGAAAAACAACTAAAAATAAATAAAACAAAATAAATAAAGCAGAAAAGAAAAAACTAAATGAAAAAAGCCCACCTACTGGGCCACAGCGGCCTGCATACGACTAGAAACCCAACCTGTTGTTGGGCCAGGATGCAGGCCCGCAAGCCCAATAGGCCCCACATGGCAGAGTAGCAGAGGTAGGCCCAGAAGGACTGCTTTAGAGAGGAGCTCGAGACAGCAGCGGCAGCGAGGCTTATAAGCAGGTGCGAGTGCCCCTCGGCTAGCGAGATGGGACTAAATTTTTGTGCACCGCGGGTGGCAGCGCACCCCCTTTAGTACCGGTTCGTGGCTCCAACCGGTACTAAAGGGGGGGTCTTTAGTACCGGTTCGTGGGACGAACCGGTACTAAAGGGGTCGTTTCCCGCCGCTTGGCCTGGGGAAAATAGGCCTTTAGGACCGGTTGGAGCCACGAACCGGTACTAAAGGCCAATCCTATATATACAGCACTTACGAAAATTTCAGTTTCAACTTGCCACTTCGTCTCCAACCTCCGCCGCGCGCGCCGCTCGATCCCGTCGTCGCCGTCCGTCGTCATCGTCGCTGTCCCCGCCGCCGCCCGTCGTCGTCGTCGTCTCGCGCTGCCGCGCGCCCCGAACGCCGCCGCCGTCCGTCGTCATCGCCGCGGCCGTACGTCTCTCTCTCGCTCCCTCACACACACACACATATATACACACACATACACACACACACCGGCGCCCCCGCCCCGTACGCCGGCGCCCCCGCTCGTACGTACGGGGCGACGGCATATGGGGCCGCACACACACACATATACCACACATGCACACACACGCATACACACACATACACACATACGTACACACATATGTATACATATATATACACACACATGCATACACACACACATACACACACACAATTTTTTTTACTTATTTTCTGTTTTTTAGAAAAGTTAATTAGATGATCGAATGTTAGATTAATGTCGAATGTTAGATGAATTAGCTAGCTAGATAGAAAAATTGTCGAACTAGAGATTAGAACTAGTTGAATAATTAATATAACTAGTTTATTTTTAATAAGAAAATTTAGGTATATGAGATTAGAACTAGTTGAATAATTAATATAACTAGTTTATTTTTAATAAGGAAATTTAGGTATATGAGATTAGAACTAGTTGAATAATTAATATAACTAGTTTATTCTTAGTAAGAAAATTTAGGTATATGAGATTAGAACTAGTTGAATAATTAATATAACTAGTTTATTTTTAGTAAGAACATTTAGGTATATGAGATTAGAACTAGTTGAAGAATTAATATAACTAGTTTATTTTTAGTAAGAAAATTTAGGTATATGAGATTAGAACTAGTTGAATAATTAATATAACTAGTTTATTTTTAGTAATAAAATTTAGGTATATGAGATTTGATGATCTAATTAAAATATTATTTGTTAATGAATTAGATAGAAAAGTTAAATATATAGTAATGTCAATTGAATATATAGTTAGATATATTAATGTCAAATGTTAGATGAATATATATTTGGCTAGATATAGGTGTTTAATGTTTCACCTATATGAACATAGGAAATGTCATCTGACGACGAAAAAGATTTTATTATGTGCGAACACTGTGAAAACCAGCGCGGCCTGTGCGACCAAAATTTCCTTGTTGATGGTAGGCGCTTCAGCATCAAGCTGGATGAGACATTCGAAGTTGATACAGTAAGTCACTTTGTCAATTATTATTTGAATGCAAAACTTATGCTTCATTTGCTTCAACTTATAATTTTAAATTTTCACTATTCTACTAGCGCATCCCCTGCCATGCAAGAATTTTTGTCTTGGATAAGATAGGTTTCAGTGCTATAGATGATATGGAGGTAAAGAGAGTTTACTTGAAGACGCAGCATGGGTATACTTTCAACGTCAAATTATATAATGGAGACACATACACCCATTTTGAATGCAAAACTTGGCAAGCACTATGCAAGGCTTATGCATTTGAGCATGATATGGTTATCACCTTTGATATTCATCCGGAAGATGATATTGAAGGTAATATAGACATCTGGGTCGATGTGCAAACGCCTCCAGTTCTACCGTTTGGTGAGTTTTTCTCAACCATGCATGCATATGTTTATGTCTTTCGTATAGTTTATTCAAAAATAGTTGACAACTATTTTGTATTGTCAGCTTATTTCGGTTCAAGCAAACATGTCCGGCGCTTGGTAGACAGGACCTACTACTGCCCCGGGGCTCAACTAAACTGCAAGGAGATAAGTCATTATGTTTCATGGCTTGAGGATCTTAATACTGTCAAGACAAATTTTTTCCCTACACTTAGAAATGTTAGTACTCAAAACGTGGGACCAATGGTGATCGTATTGAACTACGGTCACATCTATAATCAAAAGATGGTAAGATTTTAAATATTTTTCCTTAATTAGTGCATCTTTTGCATACATTATTTTTGAAGCTAAACTTTCATTGCTTAGTATATTAATTACTATACGATGTTGTTCAACAGGGACTTCCGATGACAGTTGTGCCCCAGTGGATCGAGACAAAAGGTCGCATGTCAATGGTTAGCTTACGACCAAGATTTCCTACATTGCACATGAGTGCATTCAGGATTTCTAAAAGTGAAGAATGCTTAATAGTGAAAGATTGGAGAAAAATTGTTAACGATCGCAGAGAAGTACTAGGGGGCAGTAAGGAGAAGCGCAACCCAAGATTAGGAGACAGATTCATCTGCATGCTCCAGTATGATGAATCGGGAGAGCTATACATGTTCTATGCTATTCTACCTGAGAGGGAGCAGCAGGATCAGTAGCTACTCTTCATGCTCTTAATTAGTACTTGTCTCATGGATCCGTGTCCTGAACTTCGATGTTGGTGATGATTATGTTGAACTTGATGATATCTCTTTGCTTCTGTTACAAAGTGAATGTTTCCTCTTTAAGCTAGCCAACGTTGATGATGAATTACATAGCTAGCGGTAATGACTATGATGATTAAATAGTGGTAATTAGACGACCACGATGATTTTTAGCTAGCTAGAGTTTATTTATTTATTAATATGCGATGATGATGATGATGACGACTACAACTCATTATAACGTAAAACAATCCTAAATTAAATTGATAACACAAATTTAATTGAAAAATACAAAATAAAACAAAAACCCACAACCATTTAGTACCGGTTGGTTTTACCAACCGGTACTAAAGGGCTCCCGGCCCCCGGAGCTGGCTCGTGCCACGTGGTACCCCTTTAGCACCGGTTCGTGCTGAACCGGTACTAAAGGGGGGGGGGCTTTAGTGCCGAAATAATAGTGCCGGTTCCATAACCGGCACTAAAGGCCCTTACGAACCGGTGCTATTGCCCGGTTTTCTACTAGTGCAAGCATCTCGGAGTTGGAATATATGCTTTGATAAGTTGATCAAAGCATATAGTTTTATACAGACTTGCGGTGAAGCCTGTATTTATAAGAAAGTGAGTGGGAGCACTACAGCATTTCTGATAAGTACTAGTAGAATGCCCGTGCATTGCCACGGGCTTTTATTTATTTTTACTTGCTGCATATATAAACATAATGCATGACAAATTTCACATGTATAAAAAATGTAATTCAATGACGTATAGTATCACTTCTGATGCACAAAAAAAATTGGTAGGGAAACATATGACAACTTTATTGTGCATTGCATTAAAAATGGTATATAGATACCATCTGGACGCTTTTTTATGCAGGTGCTATCAAATGACCGATCATCTCACGGAGCATGTCCATTTATTTTTCATTTAGAGAAAAAACATGGAGGATCTTGTTCCCTTACAAAATACATATTGCAAGATGCCACGACCAGCAATTTGATTGCATTACGCAATTGTGTGGAAAACTATTACAATGAAATTAGGGGCTTGGAACCATATAGGTTACAATTCAGGAACTACTTCAGCAGAATACCAATTTGTAACTATTCCCTTGGTTCCAAATTAGTTGAAGTTTTATCATCGCAAGATTCTAGTATGAAAGCTTAGTAGTTTATCATCACAAGATTCAAATTTCAAAAACACCTTAAATTTATGGTGAGAAACTGATGTAGAACTACATAGAATCGAGAATAAAAGTTGTCACTTAACTAAGAGTGCTAATATTCAGAACTCATTGAAAATGTTTGGCAAATGGAATGAGGATTGCAAGACCGGAGATTATAGCTCCGGCGAGGAAGGGGCGATGACAGCGGCGCGCCTTCAACTCGGTTCAGTGTTTGTAGTCGTCGCTAGATGGTCTACGGATCTGGATGTAATTTTTATTATTTCTAGTGTTCGTTCTACTACCATGATTGAATATGAATAGATTGGAACTTTTTCCCGCAAAAAGATAAACTGCAGCAAGTCAGATCCATTTTTACGAAGCTCAACTATATGGAATGATGGAGCAGCCTCAAAACCTTCATTGCTAGAAGAATAATAGAATCTTCCGTTTTGAGAAAAAACAAGCACTTTTGACACCATGAGCATATAGATATGTAGCGCATAGCAAGCAAGTATGATCTCAATACTCCAAGATTTTGTTATGATGACCATTCATAAAATATCCCACAGAAAACTGTTCTTTTTCTTGATCAGATGATGCTACACATTACCATTCTTGGAGTGCTCTAGCTTCATAATATTCTTATATTTCCTGAATATGCAGCGTCCATGTTTTCTTTTGTCCCATCACACAGAGCAGTACAATATCATGGCTACAGAATACTAATCCAAAAGAAGTAGAGAAGGATATATATCCTTCAAGGAGAATATAGCTAAACCCAAACAGGAAATTGTACCCCCTTAGATATCGATTTTGTAGGTTGTACAGCTAGATAATCCACACTGCTATCTTTTTATCTACATAGCAAGAAACAAAACAAAACTGTACAAAGGGGTTGTATAGCAAAAGAGGAAACTATCTTACAAAAAAGATTGAAACGGAAAGAAAATAAAATCCTAGATGAAGCAAACAACCCCTTGAAAGAGGAAATACGGTCGTTAAGAATGTCGATGCTTTCTCCTATCATCTACTTATGTTGACAAAACACAGAAAACTGCATTAGACTGCTAATGGTAGAAATGCCAGAAAATAATTCAATTTTAGATATTAGACATTCGGGGAAACTAATGCTGAGTTGCAGTGGCACATGCAAAAATATTAAACTGTTTTGCTCCTAACAAATTAATGCATCAATCAGCTCACACACGCATATGTTGTCAGTGTGCTAACTAAAAACTAAATGAATGGGAAGGGATTAACCCGTGACTATTAAAAGGTGTAATCAGCAAATCTATCATGTACGTGTCCAACTTTCCATTTACAAGCGCTCCACAGATCGACCTTACTAAATAATGAAGCATAGGACCAACTTGAATAATCAGACCAGAAAATCCAAGAGAATATGAAGAAGGGAATCAGCTAACCTATTTATAGGCACCAAATTTTGTCGATTGGTGGAGAAATCTCAAATGTTATTAAGAAAAGGTTACCAAACCGAACTTGAAGGACCTGCAATGAAACAACAAACAACGTACTCCCTCCATTCCCTTATACAAGGCCACTATGAAAAATACAATTTGCATCTATACAAGGCCACTAACAGTAACTGAGGCAAAAATTAATGATGTTTCCTCGTACTACTAACTTGTTTAATACTTGCATGCATATAGTTATAATAACACTATGCTACTTCCTTCCGTTCCTTCTTTGCATGCATGTGGGTGTATTAATGATCCCGTTAACGAAAAGAATAATTGACTTGCAAAGCAATCATTAAATTTTACCTTGGTACCTGTAATTTGAGTTTGTGGCCTTGTATAAGGGAATGGAGGGAGTATTTAGAATCGGGAACTTGCATATCAGGAGTCCCTTGCGACTAACCTGGAGAATGGCAGGAATATGTACATGAACTATGAGAGGGAGAATCAGGGGACTATGGTGTGGGCGACGCAGTGGCGGATCTAGAATCTTGCCAGCGTGGGGGCAAGCATGGGATATGATGGTTAAACGACATTAAAATGGGCATAAATGTATATAAATATGCAGTAGTAAAAGTAATTTGTAAATTTCTTGTGGGGGCTATGGCCCCTACTACCCCACCCCTAGATCTGCCACTGGGTCGACGACAGAGGATCCAGCAGCGCCCCAATCGACAGTATGCCAGCAGCGCCCCAATCGACAGTATGTCAGCCTGAGAGACGAGCGCAGCAGCGGTGGCGAATCTGTGAGTCGCCTGCATCGGTTACCTCAGACCATCGCTGGTCGCGGAGGGAAAGCATGCGACATCAGTGAACGAAGAACCTCAGATACAGCCTAGGTCAATGGGATGTTGTTCCTTACCGTCCTCCTGTTGCTCAGAAATCCCGTATTCAGATTACAGTCAATTAACAATATGTCAAACCAACATAGAGGAATACTCACCTGAAAAAAAGGGTTCAATTAATTATTAGACAAATGGTTCCAAAGTGTGTAATTTTAATCAAGTGTAAAATGTAACCGTACAATAAATTTTATAGTTTACACCGAAAAGAAGGAACGTCCGTATTCAGGCATACTTGGAACTTGTGATAATAGCATAGGCATTTTCTCATATATATACCACCATGAGTTTGAGATAGGGTTATGTGAGGAGGAAGTCATAGGTGAAAAATGTTTGTACACTTTGAACAATATAGGGGCACAGAAAGTTAGCCATACATTACGACCTATTGTTTATTGTTCCTATGTCAGTCAAGTCGCCCACTCAGATTCTCATTGAATTGATCAAACTCAACCTAGCTAGGTCCATAATTTTCAACGAAAATGCTTAAGAAAACAATTGGCAGTGCACATGAAAAGAATGTGAAATGCAAGCTTACAATTTATAGTCCCTGGTCCATTTGCGCCTACCCCAATATTGCCCCGCTTCAACGGAAGGAAATCTGAAACACAAATTCAAACTCATGAAAAGCTTTTACATGCTTATTCTCCGCAACGCCGAGTGCTTAAAAATCCACAAAAATAATATTAATCTTTTTGAACTCTAATGTGAAAGTAACACTACACATCCGATGGTTCTATCACTAAAGTTGAGTTTCACTCATTCAAGATAAGGAAGAGTATCTATAGGTAGGCCACACGCATTCTGGTATTTGGTGTCCTTTGATAACTTTGTGAAGAAACAGCCAATTAGTACTTTGAATCTTATATTCTTTTTAGCCATAGAAAAAAATAATGGTCGTATGTTTTTTGCAAGAGCTGGGCTTGTATTTTTACATGAACCTAAAATTACATGTGAAAAGTTGTACATCACGACACTTAAATCCATAAAAAAAATACTCCCTCCGTCCCAAAATAAGTGACTCAACTTTGTACTAACTTTGTACTAATGCTAGTATAAAGTTGTGTCACTTATTTTGGGACGAAGGGAGTAGATGTTATTTGCAAAACTAACTCTACTACCTCTGTTGTTTTTGAGAGTTTGCTTAGACAATTATAAATTCGTACAGGATCTCCAGTATACACAGCTTTGAACACCATTTTTATTATTTGGTGATGACAAATCTAGACGTAGTGTATGGACAAGATACGCTGAAGTACTTAATATTCTGTAAGCTAATTAGTATGCCTAGAAACCACCACCACGTGCTGGCACCCAAACCATACATACATGCTGTTACAAAACTATCCCCTACAGTCCTTCACCACTTAATCAGCATCATAATCATGATTCAACTTTTGTTGCTGGTGGATGGCAGATGAACATGGAGATATCTAAATTATAGTAGAATAAGGTATAGTACATACCAACCATCCAACGTCCTCGCTGATCACACCTTGCCGTTTGCGAACGCGTCTATGCCGTGCATCAATGTTAATGCTGGTGCGCATCAATCTGAGCCCCTTATTTGTAGCCGAGGCTGCTCCCAGTATCCCAGGCATCCCTTGCTGCCGGAGGGAAGGGACACTCAGCGCGTAGCGTAGAGGAGGCAAGGCCCCCATGGAGGTTGAAGGAGAGGGGGCGCTGGAGATGTCGAGGTCAAGCGAGTGCACGGGGTGGTGACGGCCTCACGGAGAGACGAGCCGTCGTGTTTGTTCGGGGAAGGGAAAGAGATCTCGCGAAGGAGGTCGAGTGCCAGATCACAGGGGAGCAAGCATTTATTTTTCCCGATTTTGTGGTGATTTGTTTTCATATGAGGTGTGTTGCCTCGAAAAAATTGGTGGGGTGTGAGGCAGATTAATCTTTCGATCGATGGTAATGAAACGAAGCCAAACGGCGGTGCGGCGGTGGGGATTATTTGTTTCCTCAAAATCCGTTATTTGTTTCCTAAATCAAATTGCATTGATGAGATGAATCGGTTGATTTGGATAAGTTAGGAAAGTTAGATCTAAGACTTTAAAGTTCGGTAGAAAAGTGTTTGTTTAGAATAAAATAGTGGAGAAAAATAAACCGGTGGGGTGGTGGGAGGGGGACGAAAAAAACCAGACGAAAAAACCCAGACAAAAGTGATGGGACTATTCAACCAACTCGTCCATTAGGAGTAGAGATATGTGAATGACATATTGTTGATCGAAAATAATGTAGAATTATTCTGCAAAGCATAAAGGAGTGTTTGAAAGGAGTTTTTCAAAGAAAGACCTCGGTGAAGTTGCTTACATATTGAGCATCAAGATCTATAGAGATAGATCAAGACGCTTGACAAGTTTTTCAATAAATACATACCTTGACAAGATTTTGAAGTAGTTCAAAATGGAACAGTCAAAGAAAGAGTTTCTTGCCTATATTACAAGGTGTGAAATTGAGTAAGACTCAAAGCCCGACCACGGCAGAAGATAGAAAGAGAATGAATGTCATTCCCTATGCCTTGGTCATAGGTTCTATAAAGTATGCCATGCTGTGTACCAGATCTATTGTATACCCTACCACTGAGTTTGGCAAGGGAGTACAATAGTGATCTAGGAGTGGATCACTGGACAGTGGTCAAAATTATCCTTAGTGGAATAAGGATATGTTTCTCGATTATGGAAGTGAAAAAAGGTTCATCGTAAAGGGTTACGCCGATGCAAGTTCTGACACTAATCTAGATGAATCTAAGTCTCGGTCTAGATACATATTGAAAGTAGGAGCAATTAGCTAGAGTAGCTCCATGCAGAGCATTGTTGACATAGAAATTTGCAAAATACATGCGGATCTGAATGTGGCAGACCCGTTGACTAAGATTCTCTCACAAGCAAAACATGATCACACCTTAGTACTCTTTGGGTGTTAATCACATAGCGATGTGAACTAGATTACTGAATCTAGTAAACCCTTTGGGTGTTGGTCACATGACGATGTGAACTATGCGTGTTCATCACATGATGATGTGAACTATCGATGTTAATCACATGATGATGTGATCTAGATTATTGACTCTAGTGCAAGTGGGAGACTGAAGGAAATATGCCCTAGAGGCAATAATAAAAGTTATTATTTATTTCCTTATATCATGATAAATGTTTATTATTCATGCTAGAATTGTATTAACCGGAAACATAATACATGTGTGAATACATAGACAAACAGAATGTCACTAGTATGCCTCTACTTGACTAGCTCGTTAATCGAAGATGGTTATGTTTCCTAGCCATAGACATGAGTTGTCATTTGATTAACGGGATCACATCATTAGGAGAATGATGTGATTGACATGACCCATTCCGTTAGCTTAGCACACGATCGTTTAGTATGTTGCTATTGCTTTCTTCATGACTTATACATGTTCCTATGACTATGAGATTATGCAACTCCCGTTTACCGGAGGAACACTTTGTGTGCAACCAAACGTCACAACGTAACTGGGTGATTATAAAGGTGCTCTACAAGTGTCTCCGAAGGTACTTGTTGGGTTGGCGTATTTCGAGATTAGGATTTGTCACTCCGATTGTCGGAGAGGTATCTCTGGGCCCTCTCGGTAATGCACATCACATAAGCCTTGCAAGCATTGCAACTAATGAGTTAGTTGCGAGATGATGTATTACGGAACGAGTAAAGAGACTTGCCGGTAACGAGATTGAACTAGGTATTGAGATACCGACGATCGAATCTCGGGCAAGTAACATACCGATGACAAAGGGAACAACGTATGTTGTTATGTGGTCTGACCGATAAAGATCTGCGTAGAATATGTAGGAGCCAATATGAGCATCCAGGTTCCGCTATTGGTTATTGACCGGAGATGTGTCTCAGTCATGTCTACATTGTTCTCGAACCATAGGGTCCACACGCTTAAGGTTTCGATGACAGTTATATTATGAGTTTTGATGTACCGAAGGAGTTCGGTGTCCTGGATGAGATCGGGGACATGACGAGGAGTCTCGAAATGGTCGAGACGTAAAGATCGATATATTGGATGGCTATATTCGGAGTTCGGAAAGGTTCCGAGTGATTCGGGTATTTTTCGGAGTACCGGAGAGTTACGGGAATACGGGGGAGAAGTATTGGGCCTTATTGGGCCATACGGGAAAGAGAGAGGGGCTGCCTAGGGCAGGCCGCGCCCCCCAAGGCCTAGTCCGAATTGGACTAGGGGGAGGGGCTGCGCCCCCTCCTTCCTTCCCTTCTCCCTTCCCCTTCCTTGTCTCCTACTCCTACTACATGGAAGGACTCCTAGTTGGACTAGGAAAGGGGGAATCCTACTCCCGGTGGGAGTAGGACTCCCCTAGGGTGCGCCATAGAGAGGGCCGGCCCTCCCCTCCTCCACTCCTTTATATACGGGGGCAGGGGGCACCCCATAGACACATAAGTTGATCCACGTGATCATATTCTTAGCCGTGTGCGGCGCCCCCTTCCACCATAGTCCTCGATAATATTGTAGCGGTGCTTAGGCGAAGCCCTGCGACGGTAGTACATCAAGATCGTCACCACGCTGTCGTGCTGACGGAACTCTTCCCCGACACTTTGCTGGATCGGAGTCCGGGGATCGTCATCGAGCTGAACGTGTGCTAGAACTCGGAGGTGCCGTAGTTTCGGTGCTTGATCGGTCGGGCCGTGGAGACGTACGACTACATCAACCAAACGCTTCCGTTGTCGATCTACAAGGGTACGTAGATCACACTCTCCCCTCTCGTTGCTATGCATCACCATGATCTTGCGTGTGCGTAGGAATTTTTTTGAAATTACTACGTTCCCCAACACACTTGACCTTGATCCATCTAAAGCCCTTACGGAGAGAGAGTTCTTGACCTTGTCATTCATCTCTTGCAGTTGGTCGCCCACACACTAACTCTTAACCAATGAGCCGTTGAAGCACGAGTGGCTATGGAACCTAGCAAGGATGAAGAAGATTAAGGCATTGAGAGGGAGCAGGGACATGGTAAAGGTAATCCCGTTGGGTGTAAAGAATTTATTTTAAGACTATTAATAGGCATCAATAAACTCTTATACTATCAAGAAAATAAACGACTAGCATAAATGTTCACACGGGGCTCATGTTCACTCTTCTCCTTGAGAACCTTTGCTTCTTTCTCCACAACTAAAATATTGCAAGACTATCTGACCCATCTCAGGCTCCCTCATTTCAAATTGGAAAACATAGATGTGAAAAGTTAAATTAAGGCATTGTGCAAGCATCGGTCAAGTAAATAATAGATATACAGAATGAAAAAACCACATACGGAAAGTTCTCAATGTGATCGTCACAAAGAAGTTCATCAGATTTTCAGCACTATCAATAACCAACAGGAGTCCAGGAGTCGCGGGAAGCAAGTGAACAAGTGCTCAAAAGCAGAAGGCGAGAGAACTAGAGAAGAGACCGGGGGAAAACATGGCGTACACAGGGTAACAAAACCAAGAGTAGTTGTTCCCTTGTTTTCATACATGGAATCTCCATGCTCTGGCAATATGTTAGGGGGACAATAGCCCCCCCCCCACCCACCAAAAGCATAAATTTTTTTGTTGAACAAGGAAAGGTACCAACCGGTGCCAATTTCATTCAGCTCAAATGCAAAGTACAACATGTATTACAATGGCCTGAAGAAGCAAGTAAGAAGAGAAGAGCACAACCAATGCCTATGAGATGAAGAAAGAGTAGCCGACTTGTTATACAGAGCAACAACCTGGTGAGCTACAAGACCTTAAAAAAACTTTAAAATTAATACATGAACAACAGACAGCTGTAATTGAAAAGAGATGGAGAAGAAGCTTGCAAAGTTAAATTAGCCACAACCCAAACTGAAGATGTTGCCACTGCCATTGGAAGCAACAATTGGTAGCTCCATGCTCCTCCCTAAGAAACCAAATCAGCCAAGACTTGCCAGACCAAATAGCAAGAACAAGAAGAAGCAAAAACTTGTGGCCCATCATGTTGAAATATGGAGTGGGCTTTAGGCCCATCCAACAATTTCAGAAAATCTCTAAGGGCCCATGTGGGTTATGTGGCACTAGGTGTAGTGGGAAGTTTAGTCTCACCCCGCTAGTGGAGAAGGAGTTGGACCTCTTTATAAGGGTTTCTCTTCTACAAGCTATTGGAGCATGAGCATAGAAGAGGCCCTCGCGCACCCCTCCTCCGCCGCCATGCCGCGCCTCGTCGCGGGTTACGGGAATGAGCCGAGCCGGGCTCTGGTCGAGCCCGCGTCTCTCCACGCGGTTGCGCCTATATAAGTCTATGGTGCCTCCCAACCCTAGCCATCAAGAACAAATCACATCTGCTCCACGCGCACGCCCATGATGACCCACAAGTATAGGGGATCGCAACAGTTTTCGAGGGTAGGGTATTCAACCCAAATTTATTGATTCGACACAAGGGGAGTCAAAGAATATTCTCAAGTATTAGCAGCTGAGTTGTCAATTCAACCACACCTGGATACTTAATATCAGCAGCAAAGTATTTAGTAGCAAAGTAATATGATAGTAGTGGTAACGCTAGCAAAAATAATGTTTTTGGTATATTGTAGTGATGATAGCAATAGCAACGGAAAAGTAAAATAAGCGAAGAAAAATATATGGAAAGCTCGTAGGCAATGGATCGGTGATGGAGAATTATGTCGGATGCGGTTCATCATGTAACAGTCATAACCTAGGGTGACACGGAACTAGCTCCAATTCATCAATGTAATGTAGGCATGTATTTCGAATATAGTCATACGTGCTTATGGAAAAGAACTTGCATGTCATCTTTTGTCCTACCCTCCTGTGGCAGCGGGGTCCTAATGGAAACTAATGGATATTAAGGCCTCCTTTTAATAGAGTACCGGAACAAAGCATTAGCACATAGTGAATACATGAACTCCTCAAACTATGATCATCACCGGTAAGTATCCCGATTATTGTCACTTCAGGGTTAACGGATCATAACACATAATAGGTGACTATAGACTTGCAAGATAGGATCAAGAACTCTCATATATTGATGAAAACATAATAGGTTCAGATCTGAAATCATGGCACTTGTACCCTAGTGACAAGCATTAAGCATAGCAAAGTCATAGCAACATCAATCTCAGAACATAGTGGATACTAGGGATCAAACCCTAACAAAACTAACTCGATTACATGATAAATCTCATCCAACCCATCACCGTCCAACAAGCCTACGATGGAATTACTCACGCACGGCGGTGAGCATCATGAAATTGGTGATGGAGGAAGGTTGATGATGATGATGGCGACAGATTCCCCTCTCCAGAGCCGCGAACGGACTCCAGATCATCCCTCTCGAGAGGTTTTAGGGCTTGGCGGCGGCTCCGTATCGTAAAACGTGATCAATCCTATTCTCTGATTTTTCTCTCCCTGAAACCAAATATATAGAGTTGGAGTTGAGGTCGAAGGAGCTCCAGGGGGCCCACGAGGTAGGGGGCCGGGGCGCGCCCCCACCCTCGTGGACAGGTGGTGCCCCCTGGCCTTCATCTTTTGCAAGGGTTTTTTATTATTTCCTAAAAGATGTTCTGTGAAGTTTCAGGTCATTCTTAGAACTTTTGTTTCTGCACATAAATAACACCATGGGAATTCTGCTGAAAACAGCGTCAATCCGGCTTAGTTCCATTCAAATCATGCAAGTTAGAGTTCAAAACAAGGGCAAAAGTGTTTGGAAAAGCAGATACGACGGAGACGTATCAACTCCCCCAGGCTTAAACCTTTGTTTGTCCTCAAGCAATTCAGTTGATAAACTGAAAGTGATAAAGAAAAACATTTACAAACTCTGCTTGCTCTTCTTGTTGTAAATATGTAAAGCCAGCATTCAAGTTTTCAGCAAAGATTATGACTAACCACATTCACAATAACTCTTAGGTCTCAAGTTTACTCATATCAATGGCATAATCAACTAGCGAGCAATAATAATAAATCTCGGATGACAACACTTTCTCAAAACAATCATAATGTGAAATAACAAGATGGTATCTCGCTAGCCCTTTCTAAGACCGTAAAACATAAATGCATAGCACCTTTAAAGATCAAGGACTGACTAGACATTGTAATTCATGGTAAAAGAGATCCAGTCAAGTCATACTCAATGTAAACTAACAGTAATGAATGCAAATGACAGCGGTGCTCTCCAACTGGTGCTTTTTAATAAGAGGAGGATGACTCAACATGAAAGTAAATAGATATGCCCTTCGCAGAGGGAAGCAGGGATTTGTAGAGGTGCCAGAGCTTAGTTTTGAAATAGAGGTGAATAATATTTTTAGCGGTATACTTTCATTGTCAACATAACAACCAAGAGATGGCAATATCTTCCATGCTACTCACATTATAGGCGGTTCCCAAACAGAATGGTAAAGTTTATATTCCCCCTTCCACCAACAAGCATCAATCCATGGCTTGCTCAAAACAACGAGTGCCTCCAACTAACAAGAGTCCCAGGGGGAGTTTTGTTTGTGATTATTTTGATTTAATTTGCATAAAGCATGGGACTGGGCATCCCGGTGACCAGCCACTTTCTCGTGAGTGAGGAGTGGAGTCCACTCCTCTTGAGAATAACCCGCCTAACATGGAAGAGATACGGACAACCCTAGTTGATACATGAGCTATTCGAGTATACAAAACAGGATATTTATTTGAAGGTTTAGATTTTGGCACATACAAATTTACTTGGAACGGCAGGTAGATACCGTATATAGGTAGGTATGGTGGACTCATATGGAATTACTTTGGGGCTTATGGAGTTGGATGCAGAAGCAGTATTCCGGCTGAGTACAGGTGAAGGCTAGCAAAAGACTGAGAAGTGACCAGCTAAAGAGCGACAACAGTCATGACCATGCATTAAAATTAATCAACACCGAATGCAAGCATGAGTAGGATATAATCCACCACGAACATAAATATCATGAAGGCTATGTTGATTTTGTTTCAACTACATGCGTGAACATGCGCCAAGTCAAGTCACTTAAATCATTCAGAGGAGGATACCACCCTATCATACCACATCACAACCATTTTAATAGCATGTTGGCACGCAAGGTAAACCATTATAAGCTCCTAGCTAATCAAGCATGGCACAAGAAACTATGATCTCTAGTTGTCATTGTAAACATGTTTATTCATAATAGGCTGAATCAGGAATGATGAACTAATCATATTTACAAAAACAAGAGAGGTCGAGTTCATACCAGCTTTTCTCATCTCAGTCAGTCCATCATATATCGTCATAATTGCCTTTCACTTGCACGACCGAATAGTGTGAATAATAATAATAGTGCACGTGCATTGGACTAAGCTGGAATCTGCAAGCATTCAATAAACTGGAGAAGACAATGCAATATGGGCTCTTTTGTTAGATCAACAATAATGCATATAAGAGCCACTTCAACAATTTAATTATGGTCTTCTCCTATTGACCCCCAAAGAAAAGAAATGAAATGAAACTATTTACACGGGAAAGCTCCCAACAAGCAAAAGAAGAACAGGAAATCTTTTTGGGTTTTCTTTTTAATTACTACTACCATCATGAAAATTAAATTAATTAAAAGCTACTCTCTCTGTAAACTAATATAAGAGCATTTAGAACACTAAAGTAGTGATCTAAACGCTCTTATATTAGTTTACAGAGGGAGTACAACTAATTTTTTTTGTTTTTCTTAAGGTTTATTAAACACACAAGAAGAAGACATAAAAAGGAAAATAAACTAGCATGGATGATACAATTAAAAAGTATGAGCACCGACATCTAGCAATGAGTGTGTGAACATAAATGTAATGTCGGTGGGAAATACGTACTCCCCCAAGCTTAGGCTTTTGGCCTAAGTTGGTCTATGGCCACGGCTGGCCTCGCAGATATCCATAGTAATAGTTGGGGTCGTACTGAGATGCAGTGGCTATCGCCTCCTGAGCTGCAGTGTGGCGACGAGCGGCCTACGCCCTCCTCTCGTACTCATCTGCCTCCTCTCTGGTAATAACATATCTTCCTTTTGCCTGATAATCAAAGAAGGCAGGAGCAGGGAGAGTAATACAGACAGCACGCCGTCTGTCAAAGATTAAACGATACTGGAGAGGTGATTCATTCCTCTCGACAAATTGGTGATGAACCATAGCATTAAAGTCTGGGTAAGCAGGAGGCAATTCAATATCATCATTGCGTATAGTTACACCAAGAAAATCAGCTAAGCGGGTTGCATAAATTCCACCAAAGAAATCTTCATTAAATCTATTCAGATGCAACCTACGTGCAACAATGGCTCCCAAATTATAAGATTTATCTCCCAACACAGCACTCCTAAGAATACTGAGGTCGGGGACACACATGTGACATGCTTCATCTTTACCGTTAATGCATCTACCTATGAAGAGAGAAAAATGATGTATAGCAGGAAAATGAATGCTCCCTATGGTAGCTTGTGTTATATCTCTAGATTCCCCCACAGTTATACTAGTAAGAAAATCTCTAAATTCAGATTTGCGAGGTTCCCTGATACTACCCCATTGTGGAAGTTTGCAAGCAGTGGTGAAATCCTCTAAGTCCATAGTGTAAGAATTTTCATAGAGATCAAACAGGACAGTTGGAGAATTACGTGAAGATGAAAATTTAAACCTCCTCACAAAGGAACTAGTGAGATAGTGATACTGGCTGCACTTCTCTTCCTCGAAGCTCACAAGATCAGCATTACGCAAATATGCGTTAAATTCTTCCTTAATCCCCGCTCGATCCATGAAGTCCTCCGAAGGCCATTCACAAGGCCGCACTGGAGCGTCCCTTGGTGGCTCATCATCAGCATCACGCATTGCAAGCCTGGGTCCTTGCTTCCTTGAAGAACCACCTTGGTACATTTTCCTAAACATATTTCTTCCTCTGAAAAAAATTCTGAAATTTTTAGTAACTTCAAAATAAAAGTAAACCAAACTTAACAAAATTGATAGCAACTACTCCTACAAGTGCCTAGAGCCTATATCATGCATCAAAACTACTTTTGACCATATAAATTTGACATGCAAGCTCAAGAACAGGGTCACCTAAGCAGCCAAAATTTGCAATGAATAAAGCACTAGAACAAAAACTAATTGGACCAATGGAGGAGTCACATACCAAGGAAAAATCTGCTCAAGCAGTTTTGTGAGAGGTGCTTTGAGCAAGGAGATCGAAAATGGCAGCAAATGAGCTTGGACTCGGGTTTGAGCTGGATATTCGTGTTTGTGGGAGGGAGAAGGAGTGTATGGGTGAAAGGATAAGTGGAGGAGTGCCACTGTGGGCCCACGAGGCAGGGGGCGCGTCCAAGGGGGTAGGGCGCGCCCCTGACCCTCGTGGCCAGGTGCCAGCTCCTCCTGGTGTGTTCTTAGTGCCAAATATTTTCAATATTTCAGAAAAATCATATTTAAATTTCAGGGCATTTGGAGACCTTTTATTTTCAGGCTATTTTTATATTGCTCGGATAAATCAGATAACAGACAGAAAAATACTATTTTTATTTCATTTAAAATAAATAACAGAAAGTAAGAGGGGGGGTGCAGAAGGTTGTGCCTTCTAGTTTCATCCATCTCATGATCATCAAAAGGAATCCACTAACAAGGTTGATCAAGTCTTGTTAACGAACTCATTCTGAATAACATGGAATTGGAGAAATTTCGAATAACACTATGTTACCTCAACGGGGATATGCACATCCCCAATAATAAGAATATCATATTTCTTCTTGACAGTAGGAAGAGGAAATTCAAAACCTCCAATAATAATTGATGGAATTTTTCAAATAGAGTTGATACTATGAACTTGAGGTTGTTTCCTCGAAAAGTGTACCGTATGCTCATTACCATTAACATGAAAAGTGACACTGCCTTTAGTGCGATCAATAACAGCCCCTACAGTATTCAAAAAGGGTCTTCCAAGAATAATAGACATACTATCATCCTCAGGAATATCAAGAATAACAAAGTTCGTTAAAATAGTAACGTTTGCAACTACAACAGCCACATCCTCACAAATACCGACGTGTATAGCAGTTGATTTATCATCCATTTGCAAAGATATTTCAGTAGGTGTCAACTTATTCAAATCAACTCTATGATATAAAGAGAGAGGCATAACACTAACACCGGCTCCAAGATCACATAAAGCAGTTTTAACAGTTTCTTTTAATGGAGCATGGTATAGTAGGTACACCGGGATCTCCAAGTTTCTTTGGTATTCCACCCTTAAAAGTATAATTAGCAAGCATGGTGGAAATTTCAGCTTCCGGTATCTTTCTTTTATTTGTAATAATATCTTTCATGTACTTAGCATAAGTATTGGTTTTGAGCATATTAGTTAATCGCACACGCAAAAAGATAGGTCTAATCATTTCAGCAAAGCGCTCAAAATCCTCATCATACTTTTTCTTGGATGGTTTGGGAGGAAAAGGCATGGGTTTCTGAACCCAAGGCTCTCTTTCCTTACGGTGTTTCCTAGCAACAAAGTCTTTCTTATCATAACGTTGATTCTTTGATTGTGGGTTATCAAGATCAACAACAGGTTCAATTTCTATATCATTATCATTACTAGGTTGAGCATCATCATGAACATTATCATTAGCATTATCACGAGTTTCAGGTTCATTGCCAGATTGTGTTTCAGCATCAGAAATAAAAATATCATTTGGATTCTCAGGTGTTTCAGCAATAGGTTCACTAGAAGCATGCAAAGTCCTATCATTTTTCTTTTTCTTCCTTTTAGAAGGACTAGGTGCATCTATATTATTTCTCTGAGAATCTTGCTCAATTCTCTTAGGGTGGCCTTCAGGATACAAAGGTTCTTGAGTCATTCTACCACCTCTAGTCATAACTCTAACAGCATTATCATTATTCTTACTATTCAATTCAATGAGCAAGTCATTTTGAGCTTTAAGTACTTGTTCTACTTGAGTGGTAACCATAGAAGCATGTTTACTAATAAGTTTAAGTTCACCTTTAACATTAGCCATATAATCTCCCAGGTGTTCAAGCATATTTGAATTGTATTTCAATTGTCTACCAAAATAAGCATTAAAATCTTCTTGCTTAGCCATAAATTTATCAAACTCATCTAAGCATGGGCTAGCAAACTTAGTAAATGGAATTTCAGCTTTATCATATCAATAGAGAGAATTTACCTTTACTACCTGTGTCGGGTTATCAAGACCATGTACTTCTTCAATAGGTAATGGATTAGGATCATATGTTTCTTCAACAGGCGGTAAATTAAGACCATGTATTTCTTCAATAGGAGGTAATTAAATTCTTAACATCTTGAGCTTTAATACCTTTTCTTTCATAGATTTCTTTGCCTCTTGCATATCTTCAGGACTGAGAAATAGAATACCACTTTTCTTCGGAGTTGGTTTAGTAATAGGCTCAGCAGCTGGCTCAGGAAGTGTCCAATTATTTTCATTTGCCAACATATTATTCAATAGAATTTCATCTTCATCCGGCGTTCTTTCCCTGAAAACAGAACCAGCACAACTATCCAGGTAATCTCTGAAAGCATCTGTTAGTCCATTATAAAAAATATCAAGTATTTCATTTTTCTTAAGAGGATGATCAGGCAAAGCATTAAGTAATTGGAGAAGCCTCCCCCAAGCTTGTGGGAGACTCTCTTCTTCAATTTGCACAAAATTATATATATATATTGTTGGGGAACGCAGTAATTTCGAAAATTTTCCTACGCACACGCAAGATCATGGTGATGCATAGCAACGAGAGGGGAGAGTGTTGTCTACGTACCAACGCAGACCGACTGCGGAAGTGATCACACAACGTAGAGGAAGTAGTCGTACGTCTTCTTCCCGATCCGACCGATCCAAGCACCGTTACTCCGGCACCTCCGAGTTCTTAGCACACGTTCAGCTCGATGACGATCCTCGGGCTCCGATCCAGCAAAGCGTCGAGGAAGAGTTCCGTCAGCACGACGGCGTGATGACGATCTTGATGTACTACCGACGCAGGGCTTCGCCTAAGCACTACAACGGTATGATCGAGGTGGAATTTGGTGGCAGGGGGCACCGCACACGGCTAAGGAACGATCTCAAGGATCAACTTGTGTGTCTTGGGGTGTCCCCTGCCCCCGTATATAAAGGTTGGAGGAGGGGGGGCCGGCCGGCCAGAGAGAGGGAGGCGCAGGGGGAGTCCTACTCCTACCGGGAGTAGGACTCCCCCCTCCAATCCTATTCCAATTAGGACTCTCATGGGGAAAGGAGAGAGAGGGGGGGCCGGCCCCTTCTCCTAGTCCTACTAGGACTTGGGGAAGGGGGGGGCGCCGGCCAGCTATGGGCTGCCCCTTTTCTCTTTTTCCACTAAGGCCCGATAGGCCCATTAGTCTCCCGGGGGGTTCTAGTAACCCTCCCGGTATTCCGGTAAAATCCCGATTTCACCCGGAACACTTCCTATGTCCAAACATAGGCTTCCAATATATCAATCTTTACGTCTCGACCATTTCGAGACTCCTCGTCATGTCCGTGATCTCATCCGGGACTCCGAACAACCTTCGGTACATCAAAATGCATAAACTCATAATAACTGTCATCGTAACATTAAGCGTGCAGACCCTATGGTTCGAGAACAATGTAGACATGACCGAGACACGTCTCCGGTCAATAACCAATAGCGGGACCTGGATGCCCATATTGGCTCCTACATATTCTATGAAGATCTTTATCGGTCAGACCGCATAACAACATACGTTGTTCCCTTTGTCATCGGTATGTTACTTGCCCGAGATTCGATCGTCGGTATCCAATACCTAGTTCAATCTCGTTACCTGCAAGTCTCTTTACTCGTTCCGTAATAGATCATCTCACAACTAACATATTAGTTGCAGTGCTTGCAAGGCTTATGTGATGTGCATTACCGAGAGGGCCCAGAGATACCTCTCCGACAATCGGAGTGACAAACCCTAATCTCAAAATACGCCAACCCAACATCTACCATTGGAGACACCTGTAGTACTCCTTTATAATCACCCAGTTACGTTGTGACGTTTGGTAGTACCCAAAGTGTTCCTCCGGTAAACGGGAGTTGCATAATCTCATAGTTATAGGAACATGTATAAGTCATGAAGAAAGCAATAGCAACATACTAAACGATCGGGTGCTAAGCTAATGGAATGGGTCATGTCAATCAGATCATTCAACTAATGATGTGACCTCGTTAATCAAATAACAACTCTTTGTTCATGGTTAGGAAACATAACCATCTTTGATTAACGAGCTAGTCAAGTAGAGGCATACTAGTGACACTCTGTTGGTCTATGTATTCACACATGTATTATGTTTCCGATTAATACAATTCTAGCATGAATAATAAACATTTATCATGATATAAGGAAATAAATAATAACTTTATTATTGCCTCTAGGGCATATTTCCTTCAGTCTCCCACTTGCACTAGAGTCAATAATCTAGATTACACTGTAATGATTCTAACACCCATGGAGCCTTGGTGCTGATCATGTTTTGCTCGTGGAAGAGGCTTAGTCAACGGGTCTGCAACGTTCAGATCCGTATGTATCTTGCAAATCTCTATGTCTCCCACCTGGACTAAATCCCGGATGGAGTTGAAGCGTCTCTTGATGTGTTTGGTCCTTTTGTGAAATCTGGATTCCTTTGCCAAGGCAATTGCACCAGTATTGTCACAGAAGATTTTCATTGGACCCGATGCACTAGGTATGACACCTAGATCGGATATGAACTCCTTCATCCAGACTCCTTCGTTTGCTGCTTCCGAAGCAGCCATGTACTCCGCTTCACATGTAGATCCCGCTACGACGCTTTTTTTAGAACTGCACCAACGGACAGCTCCACCGTTTAAAGTAAACACGTATCCGGTTTGCGATTTAGAATCGTCCGGATCAGTGTCAAAGCTTGCATCAACGTAACCTCTTACGGTGAGCTCTTTGTCACCTCCATATACGAGAAACATATCCTTAGTCCTTTTCAGGTATTTCAGGATGTTCTTGACCGCTGTCCAGTGATCCATTCCTGGATTACTTTGGTACCTCCCTGCTAAACTTATAGCAAGGCACACATCAGGTCTGGTACACAGCATTGCATACATGATAGAGCCTATGGCTGAAGCATAGGGAACATCTTTCATTTTCTCTCTATCTTCTGCAGTGGTCGGGCATTGAGTCTGACTCAACTTCACACCTTGTAACACAGGCAAGAACCCTTTCTTTGCTTGATCCATTTTGAACTTCTTCAAAATTTTGTCAAGGTATGTGCTCTGTGAAAGTCCAATTAAGCGTTTTGATCTATCTCTATAGATCTTTATGCCTAATATGTAAGCAGCTTCCCCGAGGTCTTTCATCGAAAAACTTTTATTCAAGTATCCCTTTATGCTATCCAGAAATTCTATATCATTTCCAATCAGCAATATGTCATCCACATATAATATTAGAAATGCTACAGAGCTCCCACTCACTTTCTTGTAAATACAGGCTTCTCCAAAAGTCTGTATAAAGCCCAATGCTTTGATCACACTATCAAAGCATTTATTCCAACTCCGAGATGCTTGCACCAGTCCATAAATGGATCGCTGGAGTTTGCATACTTTGTTAGCTCCCTTTGGATCGACAAAACCTTCTGGTTGTATCATATACAACTCTTCTTCCAGAAATCCATTCAGGAATGCAGTTTTGACATCCATCTGCCATATTTCATAATCATAAAATGCGGCAATTGCTAACATAATTCTGACGGACTTAAGCATCGCTACGGGTGAGAAGGTCTCATCGTAGTCAACCCCTTGAACTTGTCGAAAACCTTTCGTGACAAGTCGAGCTTTATAGACAGTAACATTACCGTCAGCGTCAGTCTTTTTCTTGAAGATCCATTTATTCTCAATTGCTTGCCGATCATCGGGCAAGTCAACCAAAGTCCATACTTTGTTTTCATACATGGATCCCATCTCAGATTTCATGGCCTCAAGCCACTTTGCGGAATCTGGGCTCACCATCGCTTCTTCATAGTTCATAGGTTCATCATGATCTAGTAGCATGACTTCCAGAACTGGATTACCGTACCACTCTGGTGCGGATCTCACTCTGGTTGATCTACGTGGTTCAGTAGTATCTTGTCCTGAAGCTTCATGATCATCATCATTAGCTTCCTCACTGATTGGTATAGGTGTCGCAGAAACAGTTTTCTGTGATGTACTATTTTCCAATAAGGGAGCATGTACAGTTACCTCATCAAGTTCTACTTTCCTCCCACTCACTTCTTTCGAGAGAAACTCCTTCTCTAAAAAGTTTCCGAATTTAGCAACAAAAGTCTTGCCTTCGGATCTGTGATAGAAGGTGTATCCAATAGTTTCCTTTGGATATCCTATGAAGACACATTTCTCCGATTTGGGTTCGAGCTTATCAGGTTGAAGCTTTTTCACATAAGCATCGCAGCCCCAAACTTTAAGAAACGACAACTTTGGTTTCTTGCCAAACCATAGTTCATAAGGTGTCGTCTCAACGGATTTTGATGGTGCCCTATTTAATGTGAATGCGGCCGTCTCTAAAGCATAACCCCAAAACGATAGCGGTAAATCAGTAAGAGACATCATAGATCGCACCATATCTAGTAAAGTACGATTACGACGTTCGGACACACCATTACGCTGTGGTGTTCCGGGTGGCGTGAGTTGCGAAACTATTTCACAATTTTTCAAATGTACACCAAACTCGTAACTCAAATATTCTCCTCCACGATCAGATCGCAGAAACTTTATTTTCTTGTTACGATGATTTTCAACCTCACTCTGAAATTCTTTGAACTTTTCAAATGTTTCAGACTTATGTTTCATTAAGTAGATATACCCATATCTGCTTAAATCATCTGTGAAGGTGAGAAAATAACGATATCCGCCACGAGCCTCAATATTCATCGGACCACATACATCGGTATGTATGATTTCCAATAAATCTGTTGCTCTCTCCATAGTACCGGAGAACGGTGTTTTAGTCATCTTGCCTATGAGGCACGGTTCGCAAGTACCAAGTGATTCATAATCAAGTGGTTCCAAAAGCCCATCAGTATAGAGTTTCTTCATGCGCTTTACACCGATATGACCTAAACGGCAGTGCCACAAATAAGTTGCACTATCATTATTAACTTTGCATCTTTTGGCTTCTACATTATGAATATGTGTATCACTATCATCGAGATTCAACAAGAATAGACCACTCTTCAAAGGTGCATGACCATAAAAGATATTACTCATATAAATAGAACAACCATTATTCTCTGATTTAAATGAATAACCGTCTCGCATCAAACAAGATCCAGATATAATGTTCATGCTCAACGTTGGCACCAAATAACAATTATTTAGGTCTAATATTAATCCCGAAGGTAGATGTAGAGGTAGCGTGCCGACCGCGATCACATCGACTTTGGAACCGTTTCCCACGCGCATCGTCACCTCGTCCTTTGCTAGCGTCCGCTTATTCCGTAGTCCCTGTTTCGAGTTGCAAATATTAGCAACAGAACCAGTATCAAATACCCAGGTGCTACTGCGAGCTCTAGTAAGGTACACATCAATAACATGTATATCACATATACCTTTGTTCACTTTGCCATCCTTCTTATCCGCCAAATACTTGGGGCAGTTCCGCTTCCAGTGACCAGTCTGCTTGCAGTAGAAGCACTCAGTTTCAGGCGTAGGTCCAGACTTGGGTTTCTTCTCCTGAGCAGCAACTTGCTTGCTGTTCTTCTTGAAGTTTCCCTTCTTCTTCCCTTTGCCCTTTTTCTTGAAACTAGTGGTTTTGCTAACCATCAACACTTGATGCTCCTTCTTGATTTCTACCTCCGCAGCTTTCAGCATTGCGAAGAGCTCGGGAATAGTCTTGTTCATCCCTTGCATATTATAGTTCATCACGAAGCTCTTGTAGCTTGGTGGCAGTGATTGGAGAATTCTGTCAATGACGCAGTCATCTGGAAGATTAACTCCCATCTGAATCAAGTGATTATTATACCCAGACATTTTGAGTATATGCTCACTGACAGAACTGTTCTCCTCCATCTTACAGCTATAGAACTTATTGGAGACTTCATATCTCTCAATTCGGGCATTTGCTTGAAATATTAACTTCAACTCCTGGAACATCTCATATGCTCCATGACGTTCAAAACGTCGTTGAAGTCCCGATTCTAAGCCGTAAAGCATGGCACACTGAACTATCGAGTAGTCATCAGCTTTGCTCTGCCAGACGTTCATAACATCTGGCGTTGCTCCAGCAGCAGGCCTGTCACCCAGCGGTGCTTCCAGGACGTAATTCTTCTGTGCAGCAATGAGGATAATCCTCAGGTTACGGACCCAGTCCGTGTAATTGCTACCATCATCTTTCAACTTTGCTTTCTCAAGGAACGCATTAAAATTCAACGGAACAACAGCACGAGCCATCTATCTACAAGCAACATAAACAAGCAAGATACTATCAGGTACTAAGTTCATGATAAGTTTAAGTTCAGTTAATCAAATTACTTAGGAACTCCCACTTAGATAGACATCCCTCTAATCCTCTAAGTGATCACGTGATCCAAATCAACTAAACCATAACCGATCATCACGTGAGATGGAGTAGTTTTCAATGGTGAACATCGTTATGTTGATCATATCTACTATATGATTCACGCTCGACCTTTCGGTCTCCGTGTTCCGAGGCCATATCTGCATATGCTAGGCTCGTCAAGTATAACCTGAGTATTCTGCGTGTGCAAAACTGGCTTGCACCCGTTGTAGATGGACGTAGAGCTTATCACACCCGATCATCACGTGGTGTCTGGGCACGACGAACTTTGGCAACGGTGCATACTCAGGGAGAACACTTCTTGATAATTTAGTGAGAGATCATCTTATAATGCTACCGTCAATCAAAGCAAGATAAGATGCATAAAAGGATAAACATCACATGCAATCAATATAAGTGATATGATATGGCCATCATCATCTTGTGCTTGTGATCTCCATCTCCGAAGCACCGTCATGATCACCATCGTCACCGGCGCGACACCTTGATCTCCATCGTAGCATCGTTGTCGTCTCGCCAATCTTATGCTTCCACGACTATTACTACCATTTAGTAATCTAGTAAAGCATTACATCGCGATTGCATTGCATACAATAAAGCGACAACCATATGGCTCCTGCCAGTTGCCGATAACTTAGTTACAAAACATGATCATCTCATACAATAAAATCAGCATCATGCCTTGACCATATCACATCACAACATACCCTGCAAAAACAAGTTAGACGTCCTCTACTTTGTTGTTGCAAGTTTTACGTGGCTGCTACGGGCTTAAGTAAGAACTCATCTCACCTACGCATCAAAACCACCACGATAGTTCGTCAAATAGACTCCGTTTTAACCTTCTCAAGGACCGGGCGTAGTCACACTTGGTTCAACTAAAGTTGGAGAGACAGTCTTCCGCAAGCCATCTATGTGCAAAGCACGTCGAGGGAACCGGTCTCGCGTAAGAGTAGGCGTAAGGTTGGTCCGGATCGTCTCACCCAACAATACCGCCGAACCAAAGTATGACATGCTGGTAGGCAGTATGACTTGTATCGCCCACAACTCACTTGTGTTCTACTCGTGCATATAACATCAAACCATAAAACCTAGGCTCGGATGCCACTGTAGGGTAACGCAGTAATTTCAAAAAATTTCCTACGCACACGCAAGATCATGGTGATGCACAGCAACGAGAGGGGAGAGTGTTGTCTACGTACCAACGCAGACTGACTGCGGAAGCGATCACACAACGTAGAGGAAGTAGTCGTACGTCTTCTTCCCGATCCGACCGATCCAAGCACCGTTACTCCGGCACCTCCGAGTTCTTAGCACACGTTCAGCTCGATGACGTTCCTCGGGCTCCGATCCAGCAAAGCATCGAGGAAGAGTTCCGTCAGCACGACGGCGTGATGACGATCTTGATGTACTACCGACGCAGGGCTTCGCCTAAGCACTACAACGGTACGATCGAGGTGGAATTTGGTGGCAGGGGGCACCGCACACGGCTAAGGAACGATCTCAAGGATCGAGTTGTCTGTCTATGGGGTGCCCCCTACCCCCGTATATAAAGGCCAGGGGCAAGGGGGTCGGCCGGCTAGGAGGGAGGCGCAGGGAGGAGTCCCACTCCTACCGGGAGTAGGACTCCTTCCCCCAAATCCTATTCCTAGTAGGACTCTTCGGGAGAAAGAGAAGAGAGGGGGCCCGTCCCCTTCTCCTAGTCCTAATAGGACTAGGGAAGGGGGGTTCGGCCGGCTAGCTTGTGGGCTGCCCCTTCTCTCTTTTCCACTAAGGCCCAATAGGCCCATTTGCCTCCCGGGGGGTTCCGGTAACCCTCCTGGTAATCCGGTAAAATCCCGATTTCACCCGGAACACTTCCGGTGCCCAAACATAGGCTTCCAATATATCATTCTTTACGTCTCGACCATTCCGAGACTCCTCGTCATGTCCGTGATCTCATCCGGGACTCCGAACAACCTTCGGTACATCAAAATGCATAAACTCATAATAACTGTCATTGTAATGTTAAGCGTGCGGACCCTACGGTTCGAGAACAATGTAGACATGACTGAGACACGTCTCCGGTCAATAACCAATAGCGGGACCTGGATGCCCATATCGGCTCCTACATATTCTACGAAGATCTTTATCGGTCAGACCGCATAACAACATACGTTGTTCCCTTTGTCATCGGTATGTTACTTGCCCGAGATTCGATCGTCGGTATCCAATACCTAGTTCAATCTCGTTACCGGCAAGTCTCTTTACTCGTTCCGTAGTACATCATCTCACAACTAACTTATTAGTTGCAGTGCTTGCAAGGCTTATGTGATGTGCATTACCGAGAGGGCCCAGAGATACCTCTCCGACAATCGGAGTGACAAACCCTAATCTCGAAATACGCCAACCCAACATCTACCATTGGAGACACCTGTAGTACTCCTTTATAATCACCCAGTTACGTTGTGACGTTTGGTAGTACCCAAAGTGTTCCTCCGGTAAACGGGAGTTGCATAATCTCATAGTTATAGGAACATGTATAAGTCATGAAGAAAGCAATAGCAACATACTAAACGATCGGGTGCTAAGCTAATGGAATGGGTCATGTCAATCAGATCATTCTACTAATGATGTGACCTCGTTAATCAAATAACAACTCCTTTGTTCATGGTTAGGAAACATAACCATCTTTGATTAACGAGCTAGTCAAGTAGAGGCATACTAGTGACACTCTGTTGGTCTATGTATTCACACATGTATTATGTTTCCGGTTAATACAATTCCAGCATGAATAATAAACATTTATCATGATATAAGGAAATAAATAATAA
This sequence comes from Triticum monococcum, assembly GCA_034509565.1. NCBI lineage: Eukaryota > Viridiplantae > Streptophyta > Magnoliopsida > Poales > Poaceae > Triticum > Triticum monococcum. The sequence goes on from CM067842.1 coordinate 820,303,244, forward strand.
CTTTATTATTGCCTCTAGGGCATATTTCCTTCAAGTAGCAATGATGCGGATTGGATCCGTGATCTGAGGTTTATCCTCATTGCTGCACAGAAGAATTATGTCCTTGATGCACCGCTAGGTGACAGACCTATTGCAGGAGCAGATGCAGACGTTATGAACGTTTGGCTAGCTCAATATGATGACTACTTGATAGTTTAGTGCACCATGCTTAACGGCTTAGAATCGGGACTTCAAAGACGTTTTGAACGTCATGGACCATATGAGATGTTCCAGGAGTTGAAGTTAATATTTCAAGCAAATACCCGAGTTGAGAGACATGAAGTCTCCAGCAAGTTCTATAGCTAAAAGATGGAGGTGAATCGCTCAACTAGTGAGCATGTGCTCAGATCGTCTGGGTACTACAATCGCTTGAATCAAGTGGGAGTTAATCTTCCAGATAAGATAGTGATTGACAGAATTCTCTAGTCACCATCACCAAGTTAGTAGAACTTCGTGATGAACTATAATATGCAAGGGATAACAGAAAGAACTCCCAAGCTCTTCGTGATGCTGAAATCAACGAAGGTAGAAATCAAGAAAAACATCAAGTGTTGATGGTTGACAAGACCACTAGTTTCAAGAAAAGGGCAAAGGGAAGAAGGGGAACTTCAAGAAGAACGGCAAGCAAGTTGCTGCTCAAGTGAAGAAGCCCAAGTCTGATCCTAAGCCTGAGACTAAGTGCTTCTACTGCAAAGGGACTGGTCACTGGAAGCGGAACTACCCCAAGTGATTGGCGGATAAGAAGGATGGCAAAGTGAACATAAGTATATTTGATATACATGTTATTGATGTGTACTTTACTAGTGTTTATAGCAAACCCTTAGTATTTGATACTAGTTCAGTTGCTAAGTTTAGTAACTCGAAACGGGAGTTGCAGAATAAATAGAGACTAGTTAAGGGTGAAGTGACGATGTGTGTTGGAAGTGGTTCCAAGATTGATATGATCATCATCGCACACTCCCTATACTTTCGGGATTAGTGTTGAACCTAAATAAGTGTTATTTGGTTTTTGCGTTGAGCATGAATATGATTTGATCATGTTTATTGCAATACGGTTATTCATTAAAGTAAGAGAATAAATTGTTGTTCTGTTTACATGAATAAAACCTTATATGGTTACACACCCAATGAAAATAGTTCATTGGATCTCGATCTTAGTGATACACATATTCATAATATTGAAACCAAAAGATGCAAAGTTAATAATGATAGTGCAACTTATTTGTGGCACTGCTGTTTAGGTCATATTGGTATAAAGCACATGAAGAAACTCCATGCTGATGGGTTTTTGGAATCACTTGATTATGAATCAGTTGATGCTTGCGAACCATGCCTCATGGGCAAGATGACTAAGACTCTGTTCTTCGGAACATTGGAGCGAGCAACAGATTTGTTGGAAATCATACATACTGATGTATGTGGTCCGATGAATATTGAGGCTCGCGACAGGTATCATTATTTTCTGATCTTCACAAATGATTTGAGCAGATATGAGTATATCTACTTGATGAAACATAAGTCTGAAAGATTTGAAAAGTTCAAACAATTTCAGAGTGAAGTGAAAAACATCGTGACAAGAAAATAAAGTTTCTACGATCAGATCGCGGAGACAAATATTTGAGTTACGAGTTTGGTCTTCAATGTGAAATAGTTTCACTACTCACGCCACCTGGAACACCACATCATAATGGTGTGTCCGAACGTCATAACCGTACTTTATTGGATATAGTGCAATCTATGATGTCTCTTACCGATTTACCACTATTGTTTTTGGGGTCATGCATTAGAGACAGCTGCATTCACGTTAAAAAGGGGCACCACCTATATCCGTCGAGACGACACCTTATGAACTATGGTTTGGCAAGAAGCCAAAGTTGTCGTTTCTTAAAGTTTGGGGTTGCGATGCTTATATGAAAAAGTTTCATCCTGATAAGCTCAAAACTCAAATCGGAGAAGTGCATCTTCATAGGATATCCAAAGGAAACTATTGGATACACCTTCTATCACAGATCCGAAGGCAAGACTTTTGTTGCTAAATTCGGAAACTTTCTGGAGAAGGAGTTTCTCTTGAAAGAAGTGAGTGGGAGGAAAGTAGAACTTGACGAGGTAACTGTACCTGCTCCCTTATTGGAAAATAGTACATCACAGAAAACTGTTTCTGCGACACCTATACCAATCAGTGAGGAAGCTAATGATGATGATCATGAAGCTTCAGGACAAGATACTACTGAACCACGTAGATCAACCAGAGTGAGATCCGCACCAGAGTGGTACGGTAATCCAGTTCTGGAAGTCATGCTACTAGATCATGATGATCCTACGAACTATGAAGAAGCGATGGTGAGCCCAGATTCCGCAAAGTGGCTTGAAGCCATGAAATCTGAGATATGATCCATGTATGAGAACAAAGTATGGACTTTGGTTGACTTGCCCGATGATCGGCAAGCCATAAAAATAAATGGATCTTCAAGAGGAAGACGGACGTTGATAGTAGTGTTACTATCTACAAAGCCAGAATTGTCGCAAAAGGTTTTCGACAAGTTCAAGGTGTTGACTACGATGAGATTCTCTCACTCGTATCTATGCTTAAGTCTGTCCGAATCATGTTAGCAATTGCCGCATTTTATGAAATCTGGCAAATGGATAAACAGAACTATATTCCTTAATGGATTTCTTAAAGAAGAGTTGTATATGATGCAACCAGTAGGTTTTGTCAATCCTAAAGGTGCTAACAAAATTTGCAAGCTCCAGCGATTCATCTATGGACTGGTACAAGCATCTCAGAGTTGGAATACATGCTTCGATAAGTTGATCAAAGCATATAGTTTTATACAGACTTGCGGTGAAGCCTGTATTTACAAGAAAGTGAGTGGGAGCACTACAACATTTCTGATAAGTATATGTGAATGACATATTGTTGATCGGAAATAATGTAGAATTATTCTGTAAAGCATAAAGGGGTGTTTGAAAGGAGTTTTTCAAAGAAAGACTTCGATGAAGCTGCTTACATATTGAGCATCAAGATCTATAGAGATAGATCAAGATGCTTGATAAGGTTTTTCAATAAGTACATACCTTGACAAGATTTTTGAAGTAGTTCAAAACGGAACAGTCAAAGAAAAAGTTTCTTGCCTGTATTATAAGGTGTGAAGTTGAGTAAGACTCAAAGCCCGACCACGGCAGAAGATAGAAAGAGAATGAAAGTCATTCCCTATGCCTTGGCCATAGATTCTATAAAGTATGTCATGCTGTATACCAGATCTATTGTATACCCTGCACTGATTTAGCAAGGGAGTACAATAGTGATCTAGGAGTAGATCACTGGACAGCGGTCAGAATTATCCTTAGTGAAATAAGGATATGTTTCTCGATTATGGACGTGACAAAAAGGTTCGTCGTAAAGGGTTACGTCGATGCAAGTTTTTGACACTGATCCAGATGAATCTGAAGTCTCAATCTAGATACATATTGAAAGTGGGAGCAATTAGCTAGAGTAGCTCCTTGCAGAGCATTATAGACAAAGAATTTTGCAAAATACTTACGGATCTGAATATGACAGACCCGTTGACTAAAATTATCTCACAAGCAAAACATGATCACACCTTAGTACTCTTGGGGTGTTAATCACATAGAGATGTGAACTGGATTACTGACTCTAGTAAACCCTTTGAGTGTTGGTCACATGACGATGTGAACTATGGGTGTTAATCACATGGTGATGTGAACTATTGCTGCTAAATCACATGGCGATGTGAACTAGATTATTGACTCTAGTGCAAGTGGGAGACTGAAGGAAATATGCCCTAGAGGCAATAATAAAGTTATTATTTATTTCCTTATATCATGATAAATGTTTATTATTCATGCTAGAATTGTATTAACCGGAAACATAACACATGTGTGAATACATAGACAAACAGAGTGTCACTAGTATGCCTCTACTTGACTAGCTCGTTAATCAAAGATGGTTATGTTTCCTAACCATGAACAAAGAGTTGTTATTTGATTAACAAGGTCACATCATTAGTTGAATGATCTGATTGACATGACCCATTCCATTAGCTTAGCACCCGATCGTTTAGTATGTTGCTATTGCTTTCTTCATGACTTATACATGTTCCTATAACTATGAGATTATGCAACTCCCGTTTACCGGAGGAACACTTTGGGTACTACCAAACGTCACAACGTAACTGGGTGATTATAAAGGAGTACTACAGGTGTCTCCAATGGTAGATGTTGGGTTGGCGTATTTCGAGATTAGGGTTTGTCACTCCGATTGTCGGAGAGGTATCTCTGGGCCCTCTCGGTAATGCACATCACATAAGCCTTGCAAGCACTGCAACTAATATGTTAGTTGTGAGATGATGTATTACGGAACGAGTAAAGAGACTTGCCAGTAACGAGATTGAACTAGGTATTGGATACCGACGATCGAATCTCGGGCAAGTAACATACCGATGACAAAGGGAACAACGTATGTTGTTATGCGGTCTGACCGATAAAGATCTTCGTAGAATATGTAGGAGCCAATATGGGCATCCAGGTCCCGCTATTGGTTATTGACCGGAGACGTGTCTCGGTCATGTCTACATTGTTCTCGAACCGTAGGGTCCGCACGCTTAACGTTACGATGACAGTTATTATGAGTTTATGCATTTTGATGTACCGAAGGTTGTTCGGAGTCCCGGATAAGATCACGGACATGACGAGGAGTCTCGAAATGGTCGAGACGTAAAGATTGATATATTGGAAGCCTATGTTTGGACATCGGAAGTGTTCCGGGTGAAATCGGGATTTTACCGGATTACCGGGAGGGTTACCGGAACCCCCCGGGAGCCAAATGGGCCAACATGGGCCTTAGTGGAAAGGTGAGAGGGCAGCCCACATAGGGCTGCGCCTCCCCCCCTCTCCCTAGTCCTATTAGGACTAGGAGAGGGGCCGGCCACCTCTCTCTCTCTCTCCCCTTTGAAGGATTCCTAGTTGAACTAGGATTGGAGGGGGGAGTCCTACTCCCGGTAGGAGTAGGACTCCTCCTGCGCCTCCCTCAACTTGGCCGGCCAGCCCCCCTCCTCCAACCTTTATATACGGGGGCAGGGGACACCCCAAGACACACAACTTGATCCTTGAGATCGCTCCTTAGCCGTGTGCGGTGCCCCCTGCCACCAAATTCCACCTCGATCGTACCGTTGTAGTGCTTAGGCGAAGCCCTGCGTCGGTAGTACATCAAGATCGTCATCACGCCGTCGTGCTGACGGAACTCTTCCTCGACGCTTTGCTGGATCGGAGCCCGAGGAACGTCATCGAGCTGAATGTGTGCTAAGAACTCGGAGGTGCCGGAGTAACGGTGCTTGGATCGGTCGGATCGGGAAGAAGACGTACGACTACTTCCTCTACGTTGTGTGATCGCTTCCGCAGTCAGTCTGCGTTGGTACGTAGACAACACTCTCCCCTCTCGTTGCTGTGCATCACCATGATCTTGCGTGTGCGTAGGAATTTTTTTGAAATTACTGCGTTACCCAACAAGACCATGGTACTTTGCATCTGAAAAGGAGGGAAAGGGACGCTCGGGTTTGTGAACTATGTGAACCGGTGTGAAACATGTAGAAAAAATATATGGAACTAGGGTGCATAGTCCTAATACCCGAACTAGTGGGGCTGCCGGTTTGAATTTTAAGTTACTGTCTTTTTTTGTTCAATCTTGTCCCAACAAGATACAATTAGTGTGTAAATTGTCTATAATCTGTAGAGCAGAGTAGCCCAACTAGATGTTGTTGCTAAATTTACTATGTGGGTCGTGGGTTCGATCCCCACCAATCCCTTATTTTTTATCTTTCAGGGAAAAACATGGGGTGGACGCGGGATCGAAGTACGGGGTTGTTCCAGAGGACGTGGGATCAAAGGGCTGCCCATAAAATCGGGAAGGAAGTGGGATCGAAGGAGGCGGACTGTTCGGGAGGACGTGGGATCAAAGGGCAGCCCAGAAAATCGGGAAGGAAGCGGGATAGAAGGAGGCAGACTGTTCGGGAGGACGTGGGATCGCAAGGTGGGAGGTGGGTTGGTACTTTTGCAATCTGTCACACGATTGCCAAATATTAGTGTCCTTAATTTATTTACCAAACTTAAAATCAAATCTCTACTCCTTAAAAAAATATAATCAATCACCTTAATTTACTTACGTACCTTCTAAACTAATTTTAGTTTAATTTACTTATCAAATTTGTAATCAAAATATAAGTTAATTCACGGGCAGAATTTAATGAACATTTACTTACACAATCGCATTATTATTGACAGGTAAATCATAAGCTAACGTACAAGAATATTTATACCTCATTGTAACGCACAAGCATTGTTCTAGTATTTGCTAAAAATCCTAACGGCTTCTCGGCTACAAGTTTGCTAAAATCGTAAACTTGGTCAAACAAAACGAAATGTTACATAGAACAAACCTAGAACTTTAAATATTTTGAAACAAAGGGAGTGCTTGGTTTCTTTTCTTTATTCTGGTACGATTTTCTATCATTCTTGTCATATTGTACATATAAAATGTACTTCTTCTGTCTCAAATTATAAGATGTTTTTTGGTGTAGATTTAAGTGACTGGCTAGAAACCAGTCGACTAAAATCTAATTGGGCCAGTCGATTGATTTCAGCCGTCCGATGAAAAATAGACGGCCAGATGCGTGTCTTCAACCTCCAGGTGTTCTCTTCTTCCTTCAACCCACCAAGCCACCGCTGGCCTAACCACCTGCGGTCGACGCCCGCGGTCAGCAGTGCTCCTGGGCTAACGTTGCCAGCCCCCTTTCCCAACCATCCTGAAAAATATATATATGGTGTTTTAGTCTATTTATGTGGTCTAAAAAAGCACAAACCTGAGCTAGGGACAACCGACAAAGGTGAGCCAAGAACAAGCTAGAGACAGAGACGACATAGCTAGTCGCGGCTTCGTACATAGAGGTGAGGTGGTGGGTTAATGGTATGGGTAATGATGATTGTGGGGTGTATGTCTGTCCGTGCCCAAGCCGGAGAAGGGGAGGGGCACCCATGTTGACATCATAGATTAAAATCGCCAGCGAAATTACCGCTATAGTGGCGCGGTTCAGAATCTTCCACGTGATTTGCCTCCTTCCCTAAATCGCGGGAGATCGCACCTTCATTCGTATAATTTCGCTGCCAATTTTCTTGCCACTAAACACTTTCGTCCGTGATTTTAATCTATGGTCAAGATGCATGGCACGACGAAGGTCAACTAAACCTGATTTTCTCTATCAACCAACATGAACACGGGTGCCCTTATTTCAGACAATTTAACTGGTCATTCTCCCCATCAAAGCACCTTTTTGCATTTTTCTCTTCCCTTACCCCCTCTATTTTCTTGTAAAATTCTGGAAATTCCAGATTTTGACAAGAATATGTCGCCCTTTTCTCTAAAAGGTTGAAATAGCAAAGTTAGTGGGAAAGGAAAATTAAAACAATGATCTCACAACTCGCAAGAAATATCGAGCAATTCTACTATATTATCTACAAGGTTCCATAGTTTTGTTGTTTGCCCAAGCTAAACTTATGTTGATTTTTTCATCAAAGATAAGATGAATGAACCAATCAACACTTTCCTCACACAACTAAAGGTATAATAATAATGCCCTGGTTTCATTTGCCAATGGATATTGCATGCCACTTCATTAGTACCAGTATTTGTTCATACTACCAAGAAAAGAAATACCGGGATACACAATGTAGAGTACTTAACCCAGATTGCATACAAAGTGCATAAACAACTAAATTTTGTCTCGTACAAATACTACTTCAATAATTTAGCTTGTACATGCCACCTTTCAGGACGGTTTTTACAGCGCTGATCCAGCAAGCATCCGCTTATATAAATACAACCTGGTGTTCATAAAATGGTGAGGATGTGTTGAAACTCCTTTCTGTTAAGGTGTCGTTTTGCAAATTTCCTATTCCGCAGTTCCTCCTTAGTAGAACGAGGTCGAGCAAACTCCTGGTAGCTACCGACCTTGCTGACTGAGTAGAGCTGCCCGGTATATGTATACCCACAGTCCATCCATACCACTGGATCTACCACCATACGTTCGAGCACAATAGCATTACTAAGGATGTAGAGCGACAACTCGGCTATCCCCACTAGATCACAAAATCCAGTAATGCGGACACTCCTGAGGTATCGATGCACAGGCCCTGGAACAGCCTTCACTATCCTTGTAGGATCAGGATCAACAAATCTATCATAATCTATCTGCACATGTATATCCAACAAATAATTAATTTAAATATACATATTGGTTCGACCGGAGAGATCAAACAGATGTTTTTACCGTGTTCAACGATTCAATCACTTACTTGCAGTTCCAGTTCTTCTAAGAGAGGCGCTGATTCCAAGAGGTAAATAAACCCAATAACCCAGCTAACATCCTCTGGATCGTGTCGGACAATAATGTTCAGGTTCAGATGCCACAAATTGATGAAAGTTGTGTTGGTTTTACTGAACTTTTTCACCTGGAACAGAAACAATGCACATCGACAACAATAAATCAAGGGATGGATCAAGGTGCCAAGTCAACAACTCAACATGCACACTAGTGTAGGTATCGTGACTGCACAAAAAAAAAAAGAATGAGATAAGGCACAGAGCAAACCTCATAGGAAATAACCAAATGTAGAAAGAGTTTCTGCACATAAGGAAGTGAAGTCGGAAGCTCAGTCAAGATATAGTTGAAAGCGTCAGAACATCTATTGTACCGCATAATCTTGAACACAATGGTTGCTTCTGACAACTTTGAAGATTCCCTTAGCACAATTTGTGTCACACAGTCATTATCGAACTTAAATGTGGTAAGGTTTGGAGCTTGCAACTGTATCATTCGCACCGCACACTCACGGACACTCAGGTATTGCAACCGGCAGATCTCCTGGCGTATAGTGAAACTTGATAAGGGGCAACACTCCAAACTTAAACTCTCGAGAAGAAAACAACTTAGCAATAGGCGTTCGAGATCATGTGCATCAATGGACACCATATTCAGGCTGAGTTTATTCAGGTTTGTGATACCACAGAAACTAGCAGGCAGATTTACACAGACATAAGCAAGATCAAGAGACTTGACGCAAGAGCCATTCGGACCACTGAGTTTACACAGTGGGGCAACATATTTGCCACCTGCAAAGCCGTCTCCCCTGAGATCAAGACCAATGTGTTTGGCCTTCGACGCAGTGGAAAAGTCAATCCATCTGTCAATGTGATGCTTATGATATGTGCCGAGGCCATATTTGACAACAAACTTATTCATCGTACTAGCAGTTATCATAGTGGAAGTAGAGCACGACGCGCGCAACACATTGTCCACTCTGGTGATGAATTCACTGTTCATTGATTCCAGGAATTCAGCAGCCATGGATTCAGGGTCGGTAATCGTGGTTGTATTGCTGCCAAATAGGGTCTCTTCAGTGAACACCAGGTCAGGATGGCATATCGGTAGCCGCCTCCACTCGCGAGAAAGTAGGCTCATCCTCACGGCTTGTTTGAGTGATAGCCGTGAAAATATGTCGCGCAGAACGTCCTGTACGCATGCAAGAGAATTCATTCATTCAGCCGAGTAGCGGCAGGCGGTCGGTCAATATATAGTCAAAGTTCTTGTTACAGTTGAGCAGAGTAAACAAAAAATCGGTATGAATCTCAAGCATGGTGATCCTTACACGGGGTAGAAGGTGAAACGCCACTGCCACCTTGGATCTCATCATCTTATTGGAAGCATCGCTCTTGACTCTTACAGCTACAGAGCGTTGTTGCTTGTTTGCCTTGTCCATCAGAATAGACTGAATCGACAGATGTGTATATATCTGCGTGTCACCAAAGAAGTAGCACCTGATCATGGAGGAGCAGTGCAATGCATCTGCACTTAGTAAGTAGGAACGACATGTATATTGTTTCAGAAATCAATGTTGAATGCCCTACCGAAGTACAGATCAATTTGTTACATGGATCTCGCCGGAGCCGGAGGTGCTGGCCGCGCCGGAAGGGAGCGCGTAGATACGTCGGGGTAACCGCACGAACGGGGTTGTCGGCAGGACGCGCCGTAACCCTGGCCTGTTGCGGCGGCAACCGTAGCCCGCCGGCGGTTCGGATCTTGGCCGATCGGGCCGGGAGAAAGGACGAGATATCAACGTGTATCTTGGCCGATCGGTTGGGATCTAGTTTCGCATCCAACGGCACAGCATTTTTTTTAACGGCCTCTACAGCAACTGCCCTTGTTTTTTTTCTTTTCAGACCCCCAATTTCTCAGTGTATAACGATGACGAATAATCTCTACTATTAAAGAAGGATCGAACGTCGTGATGGTCCTCCCATCCCTCGTTTCTCCCATCCCCGCCTGAAAAAAGGAAAAAAAAGAAAAGAAAACGGAAACAGACCCACGACCCATGAAAGCACGTCCCACGCACACGCACACGCACACGCACACGCGGCCTCCCCATCTTCCGCACTCCGTTGCTCCTGATCTCATCTCTCTGTCCGCTCCCAATTTTTTTCTCTGGCTCCCCCCTCCTCGTCCGCCGCCGTGGTCGCGGTCCTGGCCGTCGGCGGTAGGAGCGCGTCCGTCCATGGGCGAGCTTGGCGGCGGCGCAGAAGGAGAGTTCGTAAGCAGCTGTCGTTGGTGTACGCCGCCTTTGCCTGCGTCGCCAGGGGTGATCGTACTACAATCTGCCCAACGTACACCGGCGCCGGAGGACGTACTAGGCCTAGGGGTGGTGTGCAGGTGCAGGTCGATTTTGGTCGTCCCGTACGACTTTGCCATGGCGGATCCGCTGGCCGCAGGGAACGCCACCTGCGGGGACGCCGTGAGGGCGGGATTCTTGGTGCGACGGAAGTCCAACGTCGGCTGGTGTGGGGAGTGGAGGCCTCCGGAGTCTTCTGCTCCGGCGCTCACGCTAGCGGGTCTTGTCCTACTCCTTCGTCAGGTTCAGGTAACCAATAGTAGTTGATCTGAGAGGTAATTTGTTGGGCAATGCTATTTGATTGATCTAGGCAACCTTGAGTTGTGCGACAGGCGGGACGAGAGCGAGCGGCCGCGGGACATGGACTCAAGCTAACACAGGTTCATCGCGGAGCAGCTCACCTGCTGGTCTCCACTTCGTAGGCGGCAGTAGCTGCCTCACACATTGATGTGCTCTTTTTATTCCTTTGCAGATCCATTTTTTCCAACAGGCCTCAATAAAAATTGGGGATCAAGAAATTGATTGCTTTGAAGTACTGAGCATGCATATTCTTTCTTATGCATGAGGGTATGAAACATGTTTTTGTTGTCAATTCTTGCAGCACGGGGGATTTTTGGTGCTCAAGTGGTCAACCCATCCGCCAATGCCGTCATGATCTTCATTGGGTGAGCTTGCACTTTTTTTGGAAGATGCCAGGCAGTAGCGCTGCTTCAGTATATTAAGAGAAGATTTACAAAATCTGAAGATGTATAATTACACTTGATCTATGCATATTTGCCCAGATTTGAATAACTTTGAGTTTGTGACCATCACACTTGGTATCTTCGCTGATGTATTTTTTGTTTTGCTAGGTCAAGTAGTTCCTGTGAAATTACTTTGGGAATGGAGTGGTTCACTGGGGTAATTAGCGGTAGCACCTCATGCTGACAGGGAGTGCACGATCGAGGTATGTATTTTCAGCTTGTTAGTCAGGATGAAGTGGAATACATCATAATATTTCTCTGCATGAACTGTCAGGGACATATCACCACGTCCACTTAATCCAGTTTATCTGTGTTCAGTTCCATAGATTTCCTACCTGTGTTCGGATTTACCATGTATTATTTGACTGGAAAAATTGCATTGTTAATCGCTTCAGAGAACAAGTGAAAATGTAGGTTGTATCCCTCTTTAGTTTGTTAACAATTTATTTACGGATCGCTTCAGAGAACAAGTGAAAATGTAGGTTGTCTCCCTCTTTAGTTTGTTAACAATCTATTTACGGAGTCACTACTCCATCATCACATAATACACATATGTTAAGGTCAAGAATTTGTCATCTATACTTCTGATCCCTTTTTAGTTATGCTGAACTTGAGAAAGTGGATTATTGGAACGAGTGAATTATTTTTGAAAAGTAAATTGTCAGTCTGTTACATGTGGGAAGAGGCCTTTTGGAACAAGTGAATTATTTGAAAATTAAAATCTTTAAATTTGTTAAAAGTGAAGTTACTCTCCAACTACAATTCTACGCAAGCACTGATCTTTAAATTGAAGGTGATTATTCTTCTTAAGAAGGGAGAACGATTCACTTTGGTGTATATGATCCTATGGTCTTTTTTATTGATTGCTATGGTTGTTCCTATTATATCCTCTAACTGACCCAACTTGCCATTTCATACTCATGCTATTAGATCGGATGCTCATGCAAGATGGTTACTTCTCTTAAGTGTGTGTTACTGTTTGTTTGTGGTTTAGACTTGAACACATACTTTTGTTTGAAAACAATAAGTGCCAGCCTCTCATGATTACGATAACTAATTATTCATTTAACACATGCAGACTATCAGATACAACCGGATGCGCCACTTTGCAGTGTCAGATTTATGTTGGTCAGCTGGCCCATGCTGTTCATGGAATGGCTTGACGTGAAAGGAAATGGGCCCATAGGTCGAGAAGAGAAGCTTTCGTTGAGCATAACGGTGGTGTTGTTGGCATTTTTTATATTAGTTAGATCTTCAGATAGCCTTTGTTTGGTGGTCAGATAGTCTTATTATGAGGATCGAGTATGAAATTATGACATTCTATGAGGACTACATTTCGGCACATAAATTATGAACCAATTATTCCTTCTTGAAAGACGTTGTTTTTCCAGAAAAATACTACTATGAGTTCAGAATTTTAGCAAAACATGCAAGTTGTCATTTTGAGATTAGTTGTTAACTAGCATTTGAAGGCATGTGATAAACAAAGAGACTAATGGGTATGTATTGTAAAATATACAATATCACCTGTTGTGCATGTGGAATCTATCTAAAGATATAGGTTACCCATGATCGGTGTTGATCCACAAGAATTTGTATGTCCCCGTTGCAACGCACGGGCAATTAACTAGTGATGCACAATCGTGGTAAACCCACTTCTGCTTCTAAAAGTATACTTGTTCTTTTTCAACGTGACTATAATTGCCGCAAACCCACTTCTGCTTTCTTTTTCTGTCTAGCACTTTGATGGTTACCTCACAAAGAAACACGTTGTACTAATTTATATTTGTTTGTTAGTTTGCTGTTTTTTTTATTTTATAAATTCATGAATATTTTCTAAAAGCATGGATATTTTTAACTAATTCATGGATTTGTTTTTGAATAAATGTTCATTTTATTTGGAACTAAGAATAATTTTTCAAGAACATTTTTTGAAAATTCGTGAATATTATAAATGTAACAAAAAACATTGTGGGTACTTTTTTAAAATAAGTACATTTTTGCTAATTCAAGATTTCTACAAACTTGGTAACATTTAAAAAAAATCAAAGAGATAGTATCGGGAACATATTTTTTTAAAAAGAATTACAACTTTTTCTTCAAATATCTAATTGATCAACAATATTTGTAAAATATGTGTAAGAAGGACAAAGGATAGACCCAATACATAGAAGCTCCCACAAAAGGTGGGGTCTGGAAAGGGATTATATGAACATAGTTTTACAGGCTGTGTAAGGACTTCCCCACTGCGCCTACCCTGTATAGGCTGGCGCAGAATCCACTGGTTGTAAGTATGCCACATGTGAACAAATATCGCGGTCATTTTTACCTATGAAAGCAGTGTATTTGGTTTGTATTTGCATATGCGTTCGTCCAAATTAACTTTCGGCACTCTCTTTCCCTCCTCTGCCAGCCCGGCATTTGTGCACAATATCATGCTGGCACAGCTAGCCTCAAATTATAGCATGCTAATATATATGGATAATAATGATCGCTAAATGATTTTTTGCCTGTTATCGAATGTGTTTCCACAATTCCACTATCACTACTTTTTTTGTTTTGTTTTGAGAAAGACCACTGTCCACTATCACGACTTGGTTTTTTTCTTTGAGACAAACACACTATCACTACTCATAAGCTTTTTGTTTTTTTGAGAAATACTCGTAAGCATAATTGATCCAATATTTTTAGGTACGCGAGCAAGTGAGACACTAGAACGAGAGCCCAGCTCGACCATCCCAAATAGGGCCAGGCCCAGTCAGGTTAATTTGTTGACGATATGATATTTGACTAGGTTTTGGGTCTCAGCCGTACGTTAGGGTTATAAAAAAAATCTATCGGGATCAAGATCGATCCATGTCTTCGCCCTCGGTTCGCAATCGCCCACCGGCCATTACGGCCGCTGCTGCCAGCTCCGGCGACGTGTCTCTCTTCATCTACAGGCGCGGCACCGACCTCGCTTACCTCTTATTATATGTGGACGGCATTGTTCTCACCGCATTGACGGATCAGCTCCTCCGACACCTGACACAGCAGCTCCACACAGAGTTCGCCATGACCGACCTCGGTCCTCTTTCATTCTTCCTTGGCATCTCTGTCACTTGGACATCCTCGGGCATGGTCCTCTCTCAGCGACAGTATGCCTTGGAGTTACTTCACCGCGCCGGCATGGTTGACTGTAACACCTCCGCTACTCCCATCGACACCAAATGCAACCTCTCAGCTCAGGATGGCCCTCTTCTCTCTGATCCCACCGAGTATCGGAGCTACGCCAGTGCTTTGCAGTATTTGACACTCACGCAACCGGACATCGCGCACGCAGTTCAGCAGGCCTGCTTATACATGCATGCACCCCGAGAGCCTCATATGCTCTTGGTTAAGCGCATTCTCCGGTACATAAAGGGCACCCTCGACCTCAGCTTACACCTCTCGAGTTCCTCCTCCACAGTGCTTACAGCCTACTCTGATGTTGATTGGGCTGGGTGCCCTGATACTCGACGCTCTACGTCTAGCTACTGCGTCTATCTCGGAGATAACCTTGTCTCTTGGTCGTCTAAACGACAGACCACCGTATCTCGCTCCAGTGCCGAGGCGGAGTATCGCGTGGTTGCTCATGTTGTTTCTGAGTGTTGTTGGACACGTCAGCTTCTTGGTGAGCTTCATCGCCCTCTGACTGTTGGAAATATGCCCTAGAGGCAATAATAAATTGGTTATTATTGTATTTCCTTGTTCATGATAATCGTTTATTATCCATGCTAGAATTGTATTGATAGGAAACTCAGATACATGTGTGGATACATAGACAACACCATGTTCCTAGTAAGCCTCTAGTTGACTAGCTCGTTGATCAATAGATGGTTACGGTTTCCTGACCATGGACATTGGATGTCATTGATAACGGGATCACATCATTAGGAGAATGATGTGTTGGACAAGACCCAATCCTAAGCCTAGCACAAAGATCGTGTAGTTCGTATGCTAAAGCTTTTCTAATGTCAAGTATCATTTCCTTAGACCATGAGATTGTGCAACTCCCGGATACCGTAGGAATGCTTTGGGTGTGCCAAACGTCACAACGTAACTGGGTGACTATAAAGGTGCACTACGGGTATCTCTGAAAGTGTCTGTTGGGTTGGCACGAATCGAGACTGGGATTTGTCACTCCGTGTGATGGAGAGGTATCTCTGGGCCCACTCGGTAGGACATCATCATAATGTGCACAATGTGATCAAGGAGTTGATCATGGGATGATGTGTTACGGAACGAGTAAAGGGACTTGCCGGTAACGATATTGAACAAGGTATCGGGATACCGACGATCGAATCTCGGGCAAGTATCGTATCACTAGACAAAGGGAATTGTATACGGGATTGATTAAGTTCTCGACATCGTGGTTCATCCGATGAGATCATCGTGGAACATGTGGGAGCCAACATGGGTATCCACAGGGGCGAAGCTAGCTATATGGCGTGGTTTGGCGAACGCCATACCTAAGCCGCCGTGCAAATACGTATATATACAGTATACTAGTGTATTAGCCTGGCGTATTTTTCAGGTTTTTTTTTTGAGAAATCTCGCCCAACTTTATTGATTGATAATGTTCATAGGTACATGAGTTGGGTCATGAGGCAAGCCTAACCAAATATGTCTACCTATATCTAAATTACAAGCAAACTTGGCAAGATTGTGAGCTTTGAAGTTATGATTTCTACACTCAAAAACAAAAGTACATAAAGTAAAACTGGATCTCCGCGCCGTGCCCATGGGCTATGGGCTGAAGGACACAGACGATCGATCACATTTTCACGACTGCTAGGCAGACTACGACTCTACGAGACGAGAATACGAGTCGTTCGTTGCTACTTTCTCGCAAGACGGAGGCGGCGCGGCGGCGCTTTAGAGGCTAGGGCACGGCCGCACGGACGCATGGCAGCGGGCAGCCGGCAATCAACCACCGGACACCGTGGGCGCGAAGGCGGCGACAGGCAAGGCGGCGACAGGCTCCGAGATCAGCAATGCGGCGGCCGCGACTCGGCGAGTCCGCAGGGTTTGCAGATGACGCCACCGAAGAAGAGGATTAAGTATATAATGAAAGGTATAATTTAGTTGTACTTCTTCGGTTCTTCCCCTTGATCGCATCATTTCAATTGTGTCATGTATGTACTCAGGTTACTTGCTTGAACATTTATTTAATTATTCTATTGGTATTGCTCCAACCTCCAATTAGTTTCTCTTGTGTTCTCTTATACAGATTTAAAGAGTATTTTTGCCAAAGCCAGTGGCACTAGCACCTCGAGCCCAGCTCCAACTTTGGAAGTAGTCGCTGAACGACGAGAAGAGCATGCGCATCAAGAGAATGTGCAGATTGAAGTTTCAGCATCTGTTCAAGAGGAAGAGAATGAAGGCGAAAATTATATTGAGAATGAACCAATAGCTAGAGACGGGGGAGAAGGCAAGTTCATTGAGGAGTTGCATCCTAACCACATCCAGCCTGATCCCGGGCTTCGTATTCCAATTAATAATTTTTATCCCAACATTAGAGATGAAGTTAGATTGGCTTATGTGGCAAAGGGTCCAACTCGACCAGTCGGTCATACATACGAACGTGATCATTTTGACAGGGCCTTTTGTGAAGCATGGTATGAAAAAAATCCTTGGTTGGAATATAGCGTGGAAAAGAATGCAGTCTATTACTTTTATTGTTTTCTTTTTAGACAAGATCCGGTGGATGAAAAATTTGGTCATACTACCTTCACCAAAGATGGCTACAGTACTTGGAAGAATGCATACAAGGCATTTCCTCTTCATGTTGGTGGCCCCAGGAGTATCCACAATCAATCAAGGACAGCATATGAAGATTTTAAAAATCAAAGCTCAAGTCTGAAGCGTAAGGTTACAGTCTATAACAAAGAATCATTAATCAAGTACGAGACCCGTTTGGAAACATCTTTGGGGATTGTAAGTTTTCTTGCATTGCAAGGTCAACCATTTCGTGGACACAATGAATCTGCCCTTTCCTTAAATAAAGGTAATTTTCTAGAGATGCTTGATTGGTACAAAGCAAGAAAGGAGGAAGTGAGAATTGCGTTTGATGAGCTATGCCCAGGAAATGCACAAATGATTTCTTCAAAAATTCAAAAAGCACTTGCCAAAAGTTGTGCAGATGGGGTCCGAAGAGCAATAAAACAAGAGATGGGGGATAATCTTTTTTCGGTTCTTATTGATGAATCTCGTGATATATCAGTAAAAGAACAAATGGCCTTGGTTGTGAGGTAAGCCATTGGTTACTTTATTATGTGTTCCATCTTTTGCCTGGTAATCGCCTTTTTTTTCTAATTAACTAATTGTATTATTTCTTCTATGCCTTACAGGTATATGAGCAAGGGAGAAGTTATTGAAAGATTTTTGGGTATCAAGCATGTCAAGGAGACAACAGCAGAAGCACTAAAGAAAACATTGGTTGAGGTTCTTGGTAAGAATGGGCTACTTATTGCAAATTTATGAGGGCAAGGGTATGATGGAGCATATAATATGAGGGGAGAATTCAATAGTGTTCAAAAACTTGTCCGAGATGAAAACCCATATGCTTTCTATATGCATTGTTTCGCCCACCGATTGCAGCTAGTAGTTGTTGCTGTCTCAAGATGTTGTTCTTCCATTGAGGATTTCTTTGAATATGTGGCCTTGATTGTGAACGCCGCTGGTTCGTCTTGCAAGAGGAAGGATATATTGCTTGATAAGCAACGCATAAATCTGTTAGCTAAGTTAGAGAGTGGAGAAATTTTCTCAGGAAGAGGGAAAAACCAAGAAACATCATTGGCTAGACCAGGAGATACAAGATGGGGCTCTCATTATAAAACACTAGTTCGTATAGAATCGATGTGGGATGCAGTTATACAAGTGTTAGCTATTGTGCATGAGGATCAGCGTAATCTATCTAGGGCAGGAGGTTTGGTGCAGATAATGGAGTCTTTTAGCTTTGTGTTCATCATGAAGTTGATGTTGCAAATCCTTCGCATTACAAATCAGTTGTCACTTCTCCTCCAACGGAAGGATCAGAATATTGTTCAAGCCATGTCTTTGGTTACAGATGTGAGGTCTTCCTTGGCCAACTTGAGGAACCATGGTTGGGAACCACTCTTTGAAGATGTCAAGATCTTTTGTAATGTTAATGATATTCCGGTTCCAAATATGGATGAAGCTGTACCGAGATTCGGCCGATCAAGAAAAGGAGGGAGAAATAATGTTACTCAAGAACATTTTTTTCGTGTTGATACCTTCTATGCAGCGATAGATGCTATCACCACAGAGCTGGATCATCGCTTTAATGACATGGCTTCAGAACTGCTATGTGGATTTGCTTGTCTTGACCCAAGAGACTCATTTTCCAAGTTTGATTTGGACAAAGTTGCTAAGCTTACAGACATCTATGATGCAGATTTCTCCAATGATGACCGTAAGCGTATGAAAACCGAGCTCCAGTTGTTCATCAACCACATGAGAAGACATGATGACTTTAGAGTTTGTTATGATCTTGCAAGCCTAGCCAAGAAAATGTTTGAACTTGAAAGAAATATTATGTTCCCTCTGGTTTATCGCCTTATTGAGTTGGGGTTGCTTCTACCGGTGGCAACGGCATCGGTTGAAAGGGCCTTCTCAGCAATGAAGATCATCAAGACTGATTTGCGCAGCAAGATGTCCAATGGTTGGCTTGATGACTTAATGGTGTGCTACATCGAGAGAGAGATATTTAAAGGACTTGATCTTGCTGAAATTAAGAAAGAATTTCAACATGAAGGTAGAAGAATGCCATTGCCACGTTCTACTTAATGAGAGTAAATCTTCATTATGGGTATGTATTCTTTCTAACTATCTTCACTTGCATAATGTTGTTTCTATCATTATATCCTACTAGTTACTAATTCATGATTTATCTCTGGTGTTTATGTTTTATAGGTCATTTTTATGCCGGTCTAGGTAATATAAATGGTTTTTTTGGCACTCAATCATCCATGTAATCTTCATCAGCTGAGGTATTTAGAGTGCCAATAGTTAAGTTTTGATTTCGGTTTTATTTGTTGAACACCAAGTAATATTTATCGAGTATTCTAGTGAGCACTTCCATAGTTGAATTATACATGGTTTTTTTTGTTCATACACTCCGCCACACCTAGAAATTATTCCTGCGTTCGCCACTGGGTATCCAGATCCCGCTGTTGGTTATTGACCGGAGTCATCTCGGTCATGTCTGCATGTCTCCCGAACCCGTAGGGTCTACACACTTAAGGTTCGGTGACGCTAGGGTTATAGAGATATTAGTATGCGGTAACCCGAATGTTGTTCGGAGTCCCGGATGAGATCCCGGACGTCACGAGGAGTTCCGGAATGGTCCGGAGGTAAAGAATTATATATAGGAAGTGCTATTTCGACCATCGGGACAAGTTTCGGGGTCACCGGTATTGTACCGGGACCACCGGAAAGGTCCCGGGGGTCCACCGGGTGGGGCCACCTACCTCGGGGGGCCACATGGGCTGTAGGGGTGTGCGCCTTGGCCTATATGGGCCAAGGGCACCAGCCCCAAGAGGCCCATGCGCCAAGAGATAAGGAAAGGAAGAGTCCGAAAGGGGGAAGGCACCTCCTAGGTGCCTTGGGGAGGAGGGACTCCTCCCTAGCCGCACCCTTCCTTGGAGGAAGGGCCAAGGCTGCGCCCCCCCCCTCTCCCTTGGCCCTATATATAGTGGGGGGAAGGGAGGGCAGCCCCAACTAAGCCCTGGTGAAAGGATCGTTATGGTTGACTAGAGGGGGGGGGGGGTGAATAGGCAACTACCAATTTTTATCTTTTCTTTACCAAATTAAACTTTGCATCAAAGTAAGTTGTCTAGATGTGCAACTAGATTAATAACCTATATGATGCAACAACAACGAGCACACAAGCAAGCAAGGGGATAAACACTAAAGAGCTTGCACAAGTAAGAGGTAAGAAATAACCAAGAGTGGATCTGGTGAAGACGAGGATGTGTTACCGAAGTTCCTTCCTTTTGAAGGGAAGTACGTCTCTGTTGGAGCGGTGTGGAGGCACAATGCTCCCCAAGAAGCCACTAGGGCCACCGTATTCTCCTCACGCCCTCACACAATGCGAGATGCCGTGATTCCACTATTGGTGCCCTTGAAGGCGGCAACCGAACCTTTACAAACAAGGTTGGGGCAAACTCCACAACTTAATTGGAGGCTCCCAACAAGACCACGAAGCTTCACCACAATGGAATATGGCTCCAAGGTGACCTCAACCGTCTAGGGTGCTCAAACACCCAAGAGTAACAAGATCCGCTAAGGATGAGTGAGGGAATCAAAAATCTCTTGGTGGAAGTGTAGATCGGTGCCTTCTCAACCACTCCCGAGCAAATCAACAAGTTTGATTGGCTAGGGAGATAGATCGGGCAAGAAGAAGCTTGGGGTATTCAATGGAGCTTGAGCAATAAATGGTGCTTGGGCAATAATGAAGGTTGGGGGAAGAGGTGGAGCAAAGAGGGAGGAGAAGGAGCCCTTTTATAGTGGGGGAAACAAGTCAACCGTTACCCCCCACTCAGCCCCGCAGAGCGCGGTACTGCTGCGGAGGCAGAGCGGTACTGCCGCCCCTAAGCGGCACTACCGCTCCCCCTCAGCGGTACTGCCGCGCCAGAAGAGAAGGGCTGGGGCTGGGCCCCAGGGCGGTACTACCGCGGAGGCAGAGCGGTACTACCGCTCACAAGCAGCACTACCGCCACTACTGCCGCAGCTAGTACCGCAAAACCCGACACGAGAAAATGCGCGCACGAATCGAAGCGGAAGGAGCACAAAGCCACAACGGTACTGCGGCTGAGCCCAGCAAGCGGTACTACCGCTCCGAGGAGCGGTACTACCGCTACAAACGCAGTGACAGGACGGTAGTAGCACGGAACCGCAGAGGTACTGCTGCTGAGGCCACCAAGCGGTACTACCGCTCCGGGGAGCGGTACTGCCGCTTAGTGAGTCTCAGTCGTACTACCGCTGTGGCCCGCGGTACTACCGCTGGGTCCTGGACAAGCAGAAGAAGGAAGAAAAGAAAGGCCCCATAGGTGCGGAAAGAAACGGAGGGTGTGATGAGAACGTGTACGTGTTGATTCCACCCAAGCCATACCGAAGCGGACCCCCTCTTGATAGTACGGTGACTACTACGAAACTTAGTCCACCAACAAAGTCACGGGATAGACTACACCGTCTTGAGTAGAGCGCCGAGGGGAAATAATCGTTCCGTGCCGAAGAATGAATATCTGAAAGCACTCAAAGCACATGATTAGTCCGCAAATGCATTGTCATCAATCACCAAAACACCGTAGGGATAAATAAGCCCTTACAATCTCCCCCTTTTTGGTGGATTGATGACAATACGGGATTTGCACAAAAAAAGAGTAATGACAAAGAATGCAAGAGAGCTCACGCCTCTAAAATATAGATAGGCTCCCCCTAGATGTGTGCAAACTAGATGAGTACTAAGGACTGAAGGGCACACACACTAGGATCACAGCTCCCCCTATATTTTAGAGACCAAACAACCTAAGTAAGATACATGAGAACAACATATATGATAGGATAAGCAAGCTATAAGATACCGAGGTGCATAAACATAGATAAGATAACTAAGGTAGCATATGTCTTACACCATATGACGGGAACTTAGGTCTCACAACAAACCAAACCAAGGGAAACGCACAAGACTAAAAGCAAAGCACGACACAAGAAGCGAAACGAGCAAATCAAATCCCTACACTCTCTCCCCCTTTGGCAGCGAGACACCAAAAAGGTCGAGAGAGACACTACGACTCCAGGTGATCATCACATCTCTGCATCTGCATCATGGGGAGAGAACTGCTCGGCTTCGGAGTCGGTCCAGTGGCAGTTCTGATGAATCCAGTCCTCCTCTTCAGTGATCTGTCCCTCAGATCCACTGACAACTGTGGCGCCCAGCTGGCGCATGATCTCCTTGTGGCGCGACCTGGCATTCTTCTCCGCCACATGAGTCATATACTGACCATGGGACTCCAGGCAGAAGAGCTTCTTCATCTTGCGCTTGAGTTTCTGGGCCCATGATGGTTCTGCACTGGAGTGGCCAAGGTCCTCATCATGGCCAGCAGGAGCATCCTCACCCTCAGTGTCCATGCCAGTTGCAGCGGCAGACGGGCCCCCTGTGTCAGTAGTAGCAGCAGAAGGACCCCCTGTGTGAGGTGCAGTCCAGTTGTCCTTCTTCCTCAGACGCTTGATCTCATGGGAAACTAAATCTCCAGTCTCTAGCAGCACTCTGGGATAGGTCTGTGCCCAGGCCCTCTCAATGAGCCTCATGATGAAGGGACCATAGATAGGACACTTGCGCTCAGACACGGCGGAGACAAGTTCAGACCACATGACATGAGAGATATCCAGGCTCTCTCCAGTGTTGGCTTCCTTCTCATGCTGACAGAAAAGAAACATGTCCACGAGGTAGGAGTGAACCTGATCCAGATTCAATGCGAGGGAAGAGAGTCTCACGGAAAATGCGATGAAGAATGTCCATATATGGACACAGCTCGTAGGTCTTCTTCTCAGTGACAGGGTGGATCTTGACAGTGCAGTAGGGCCAAAGGGCTTGCTTATGGGTGGAGGTAACATTGCGGTGAGGACGGAAACTGACAGGAGTCTCAAGCCCGTTATCCACCACATCAAGCAACTCCATGAACGCCCGCCACTTGACAGAAAGCTGCTTGCCATTGGTCATCCAAGTCAGGGTCCGGTCACCATCTGTTCCAAGGTGAACGGTGGCAAAGAACTGAGCCAACAAATCCGCATCGAAATCCTTGTTGAACTGCATGATCCTGAGAATGTTCAGCTGAGTGCACATCTGAAGGGCTTCCCCAAAGTACTCTGGATCCTTCTCCATGGCATCAATGTCAATAGAGCGAACATCAACAAACAGATTCTTCTTGGCCTTGATCACATCAAAATAGATGGCAAACTGAAAACGGTTCCAGAACGGGCGGTTGATCAAAGTGGGTTCTTGGTCCACCGTATAGGGGTTGCGACGACGCTTCTCCCAGAACTCCCTGTTGTTCATCTCAGTCATAGTCTTCCCTTTTGGCTTGTTGGCGGCTCGCTTCTGGTGCTGAGGAGGAGGAGGAACACTTGCTGAAACATTCGCTCTATTCGCTGGAGGCGGTTGAGTGCTTGAAGAAACACCGGCAGGCTCTGAGGTCCGGTAACGCTTGGAGGTGGCACGTCCAGGGTTGATACGGCGACCTTGCTGCTCAGAAGTGTCATCACCTGGAGCCAAGCACACAAAAGACGCAAAACAAACAGAAGAGACGAGCATAAGCCAACAAACACAACAAAGGAAATGTAGGAGAATGATGGAAGTTGGCATGCAGCGGTAGTACCGTGACCTACCCGCGGTAGTACCGCCCCGAGCGGTAGTACCGCCCCAAAGGGAGCGGTAGTACGGCGCGAGGTCAAGCGGTAGTATCGCTCCAAAGAGAGCGGTAGTACGGCTTGAGGTGGATGCACAGCAGTTTCAAAGCGCGAGGCGGTGAAATAGTGGCTTGCTACTACCGTGGACAGATCCGGTACTACCGGCCTACCAAATTCAAACATAATCCTACCAAACATCAATCTCGATGATCTAGTTGCCTACTCCAACCAACTCGAGCCTAGATTTAGCCAAAAATCTAGAGATGCAACCAACATTGCCCCTAAAGCACAAGATCTAAACACAAGACCAAAAGAGAGAAGGAACGGGGGCAATACCGGCATCCATGGCAAGAGGACGAGGTGGGGATCGACTCCACCGAAGGAAATGGAGAGGAATGCCCCGGAGGAGGAGATCCACCGGACCCCTTCCGCGCCGGAACTGTGCTGGAGAGAGAGAGAGAGGCACGAGGGGGCGAGCGAATGGGTATGGGGAGGAAGAAACCTCCCCTGCCCCGATAAAAACCCCCTGGCCCCCGCCCCACAGCGGTAGTACCGCGCTGGGAGCGGTAGTACCGCTTATCAGCGGTAGTACTGCCCCAGCACACGGCGACAACTAGATCACGAGGCCTAGCTCAAAAAGAAACTGCAACGAAAAAGCAGAAAGAAGCACACCAGCAAGAGGCCAAGAGAGGGCGGTGGCCGAAGCCACCTATGTTTGAGTCAAGAGGTATGGCGCCGCGAAGATTTTAACCTTGGGCCCATGACCAAAACTCGTCTTTTAAGCACACGTGCCATCAACAATGGCAAAAAGTGAAAGACTTGATCAATTTATGCATAATGGGGGGAGGGAGAGTTCATTGAGAGAACAACACTCCCCCTATGTCCATGCCTACACCTAAACTAGACAACAAATTGAGTGAGGTAGGGTGTGCACGGGTTCAAGCAACATTGCTCGAATCAATGATATTTAGCTCATGCCTTAACTCGCGAAATCTTGCTTCATCCAAGGGCTTCGTGAAAATATCTGCAAGGTTGTCATGAGTGTTGACATAGTTGAGCTCGATCTCTCCTCGCCTAATGTGATCCCGGATGAAGTGATACCGAATCTCAATATGCTTCGTCTTGAAGTGTTGCACCGGGTTGAGAGAAATCTTGATGGCACTTTCGTTGTCACACCAAAGAGGCACTTTGTCACAAGTGACACCGTAATCCTTCAAAGTTTGCCTCATCCACAAGAGTTGTGCACAACAACTACCGGCCGCAACATACTCCGCTTCGGTGGACGAGAGAGACACACAACTTTGCTTTTTGGAAGACCAACTTACCAAAGAGCAACCAAGGAATTGGCATCCTCCGCAAGTGGACTTCCTATCCACTTTGTCTCCCGCCCAATCGGAATCCGAGTACCCTACAAGCTTGAAGTTTGATCCTCTTGGGTACCATAGGCCAAAGTTTTGGGTATGAGCCAAATATCGAAAGATTCGTTTGACCGCCACATGGTGACTTTCCTTAGGTGCAGCTTGAAACCGTGCACAAATTCCCACACTCAACATGATGTCCGGTCTAGATGCACAAAGGTAAAGCAAGGAGCCAATCATGGAACGATATACCTTTTGATCCACCACTTTACCATTTGGATCAAGGTCAAGTTGGCACTTGGTGGGCATTGGGGTGGAAGCCGGCTTGACGTCACTTAGCTTGAATCTCTTGAGCATGTCTTGAGTGTATTTGGATTGATTGATGAAGGTTCCTTCTCTTCTTTGCTTCACTTCGAACCCTAGAAAGAACTTCAACTCCCCCATGGAGGACATCTCGAACTTTGAGGTCATGAGAGCGGCAAATTCCTCATTGAAGGCTTTGTTAGGAGAACCAAAGATAATATCATCAACATATAGTTGGCACAGAAACAACTCCCCTTTGACCTTCTTAGTAAAAATAGTGGGGTCGATTACCCCAACTTCAAACCCACGGTCTTGTAACAACTCGGTAAGGTGGTTATACCACGCACGTGGGGCTTGTTTAAGGCCATAGAGTGCCTTATCGAGTTGATACACATGATCGGGAAAGTAGGGATCCTCGAACCCGGGGGGTTGCTTGACGTACACCAATTCATTAATGGGACCATTAAGAAAAGCACTCTTCACATCCATTTGATGTAGCTTAAAGTTATGATGAGAAGCATATGCAATCAACATGTGAATGGATTCAAGACGAGCAACAGGAGCAAAGGTTTCACCGTAGTCGATACCCTCGACTTGGGAGTAGCCTTGTGCTACCAAACGAGCCTTGTTGCGAATGATAATCCCATGGGCATCTTGCTTGTTCTTGAATATCCACTTGGTTCCAATAACATTGTGGGTCCCCGTTGGCCTTGGCACCAATCTCCACACTTTGTTGCGCTCGAAGTTGTTGAGTTCTTCATGCATGGCATTAAGCCAATCCGGATCTTCTAGCGCCTCATAAACCTTGTGGGGTTCCACACAAGAGACAAACGCGTGATGCTCACAATAATTTGCTAATTGTCTACGAGTGCTTACCCCCTTTCTTAAGCTTCCAAGCACATTTGTCATGAGATGGTCTTTGGTGGAGAGCTTGGAAGCAACCTTGGCGGCACGACGTTGTAATTCCTCCTCGGTAGTGAGTTGAGGAGCGGTTACTTGATCATCTTGAGTGTCGTCATGAACTTGTTCTTGGTCTTGAACTTGCTCGAGGGAGAGTACTTGACCTTGGGCATCACTTGGTGTGTCAACACCGTCTTGAGTATGATGTTGCCCTTGGTCTTGTTCATGAGGTTGAGGGCCTTCACTTTGTTCTTCGGAAGCGTGTGGGCCTTGGGTTGGTGATGTCTCCACTTGAGTGGAGCATTGTCCTTCTCCTTCGGCCACAAGGGGTTCCCCAATGGGCAGGATGAAACCAACACCCATTCTTCTTATGGCTTGAGGAGGAATTTCATCACCTACATCACAAGTGCCACTTTGCTCCACTTGGGAGCCGTTATTCTCATCAAACTCCACGTTACACGTCTCCTCAATAAGTCCCGTGGATTTATTGAGGACACGGTAAGCATGAGAGTTTGTAGCATAACCAACAAATATGCCCTCATAAGCTCTAGCCTCAAATTTAGACAAACGAACACCCTTCTTGAGAATGAAGCACTTACACCCGAATACCCGAAAGTACTTGAGGTTGGGCTTGTTACCGGTGAGTATCTCATAAGGAGTCTTGTTCAAACCCTTGCAGAGGTAGAGCCGATTTGATGCATGACACGCAGTGTTGATGGCTTCGGCCCAAAAGTTGTACGGAGACTTGAACTCCGCCATCATGGTCCTTGCCGCATCCATCAACGTCCGGTTCTTCCTCTCCGCAACACCGTTTTTTTGAGGGGTGTATGGTGCGGAATATTGATGCTTGATTCCCTCATCACTAAGAAATTCATCCAAGGTGTAGTTCTTGAACTCGGTGCCGTTGTCACTTCTTATTGTCAAAATCTTTGCATTGTGTTGACGTTGTGCTTCATTTGCAAAGTCAATGACGGTTTGTTGGGTCTCACTCTTCCTCTTGAAGAAATACACCCACGTGTACCTTGAGTAGTCATCCACAATGACCAAGCAATACTTTCTACCTCCAAGACTATCGAAGGACGGAGGCCCAAAGAGATCCATGTGAAGGAGCTCCAAAGGCCTTTTTGAATAAATGATAGTCGTGGGAGGGTGAGCCTTCTCATGTAGCTTTCCTTCGATACAGGCACTGCAAGCACGATCTTTAGCAAAACTAACATTCGTTAGTCCATGGACATGGTGCCCCTTTAGGAGACTTTGCAAAGATCTCATATTGACATGGGCTAAACGGCGATGCCAAAGCCATCCCACATCAACTTTAGCCATTAGGCATGTCGCGGTCTTAGTGGGTCGCTCCGAAAAGTTAATCACATATAGACCGTTCTCGACATGCCCAACAAAGGCTACTTTAAGAGTCTTGCTCCACAAGAGGGCCACGGTATCGATATCAAAGAAAGTGGCAAAGCCCATGATTGCAAGTTGACGAACGGAAAGTAAATTGTATGCAAGGGACTCAACAAGCATGACCTTCTCGATCGTGAGATCATGAGAGATGACCACCTTGCCAAGTCCCAATACCTTAGAAGATGAGGCGTCACCCCACTCGACATTGGTGGGCATAGATGGAACCGTGTGCACGTCCACCACCAAGTCCTTGCTTCCGGTCATATGATTTGTAGCTCCGCTGTCGAGCAACCATGATCCACCACCGGAAGCAAACACCTACAAGAGATCAATGCTTGGTTTTAGGTACCCATTTTGTAATGGGTCCCTTGATGTTAGTAACTAGGGTCTTAGGAACCCAAATAACCATTCAATGTACTCATGAAGAGAGCCAACAAATTTGGCATAAACATGCCCATCACTAGCACGGCACAACACATAAGAAGGATTAAAATCGCCGGCCTTGTTGGGTGAGGTGACATTGCCCTTCTTGACTTTGTTCTTCTTCTTCTCCTCGGGAACACTCTCTCCCGCCCTCACAAAGGTTTGCATGAGGGGAGGAGGTCGTTTGGTCTTGTCATTCTTCTTCTTGTTTTTGGAGTCGAGGACGTACCCAACCCCTTCCTTCGCCACACCTCCCTTCTGGTTAATCAAGAGATCATTGAGGTTCTTCTTGCCTTGTATGCAAGTCGCAAGGCCTCTCTTAAGTTGTTCCTTCAACTTAGCATTTTCCTCAACAAGATGTATATGCTCACAACACGGGTTAGTAGCATTTGCGTTATCAAGTAAAACCATATGAGGAAAAGTTGCTTTCTCCTTAGTTAGCTTCACTTGGAGTTGATCATGAGACTCCTTGAGACTAGCGTGAATACCCTTCAAGGCCTTGTGGGCCTTGTCAAGTATATCAAACTCCTCTTTGAGTCTAGCAAGATCAACCCCGAGTTTGGCCTTCTCGGAGTTTAGTACACGAGACACAACTAGGGCATGATCATAATCTTTCTCTAACTTAGCATGATCAACGTTGTGTGACTCCTCAAGAGCCAAACGAAGACCACGCTCTTCCTCAAGAGCATTGGAAAGATCCGAAATCTCATCGGCATAGTCACGACTATGCCCTTCCATCTTCGAGATGGTGTCTTCGTGAGCCTCGATCATGTCATTGGCCTCACCAAGTTGTTCCAAGAGAGCAACAAAGTGCTTCTTGGATTTTCCCTTGAGTTTACCCATAAAGGCCTCAAACTCGTTAGCCTCCACATTAGTTCCCTCAACTTCATTAATGCAATCCAATGGGGAAGGATGATTAATGATGGTAGTTTTGATGTTGGGGGTTACCTTGTTGGTGGCTTTAGCCATGAGGCACTTGGCGTTGATGCTCTCGTTGGGTGAGTCGAAGAGAGACACTTGTGACATTGTTGCAATGGCAACGGAGGCCATGGCAACCGTCTCATCATCTTCATCATCGTCATCATCCTCATTGTACTCTTCTTGCACAACCAAGGCCTTGGGAGGAGTCTTCTTGGTGAAGTTGTTCTTGTTGGGGAACGACTTGGCCTTGTCCTTTCGGATGAGTTTGCCACCATTGTCTTCCCTCTTCTCATACGGGCATTCCGCAACGAAATGACTCACGTTGCCGCAATTGTAGCAAGTCCTCACATGTTGCTTGCCCCTTGTCCCACTCGAGTTGTTTTTGCTAAAGTTGGGCCTCGAGTTTTTCTTGCTCCAAAATTGCCTTGAAGCAAGAGCCATGTGTTCATGATATGCATACTTTGTATCTTCGGGGTTGCTCTCCTCTTCTTCCTCTTCTTCTTCTTCCACGGTGAGCTTGGCCTTCAAAGCAAGGTTGGGCTTCTTTGCCCGTTAAGACCGGAGCACCGCATTGTCGGCGGTCTTGTCCAAAATGTTCATGGCCACAAACTCATCCAACACCTCGCTTGAGGTCAAAGTGTGGAAGTACGGTCTTTGGCGGATGACGGAAGACATGGCCTTGTGGTAGGGCATCATTGCCTTGAGGAATTTGCGCTTGATCCAATTATCATCCGTGTCCTTGCTCCCGTGATCTTGTAGTGAGACCGCGAGTTTGGTGACTCTCCGATAAAGCTCACGAGGCTCTTCATCTTCCTTCATTGCAAACTCATCGGCCTCATCTTGTACCACTTCATAGTTGGAGCGTTGAATGCTTGCGCTTCCCCGGTAGAGAGACACGACACAATGCCATGCATCTTTGGCCAAGGAGAAAGGGCGAAGATGAGGTAGGTCTTCGGATGGAATTGCATCTTGAATGATGAAGAGAGCATTCTCATTGAATTGATTGTCTGCGGCTTCTCGAGGAGTGAGGTTGCTTGGATCATGTGGGTAAAAACCTTCTTCAATGATTCTCCAAAGGTTAGTGTTCACATGATTTAAATGACGTTTAAAGCGGTAAACCCAAGAATCAAAATCCTCATTTTTCACAATCTTAGGAGGAGGACCGGCATGATTCAAATGAGTAGAGGGAACCGGTCCACCATAAACAAGTGGTGGTTCCACATGGGCAAAGATGCCGGTGCCATTCTTGCCACTATAAGAAGGAGCCTTTTCACTACTAGCTTCCCCCTTGTCGAGGGTAGCATCCGACACCTTGTTGGCTGGATCCCCCACTTTCAACGGTGCGGTGGATAGTTTAAGCCCCTCAAGAAATTTAGTAAACATGCTTTCAACTTCGGTCGTCATGGAGGTTTTCAATGTCTCCAAGGCTACATTGAACTCCTCACGAGAGACCAAAGTTCCCCCATCGCCCGTAGACGAGATAGGATTCACACCGGAGTGTTCCTCCGCACGGTCTACGGTATCAACCATACTCTTTGGACGGTAAAGTCCTTAATAAAGAGACGAGGCTCTGATACCAATTGAAAGGATCGTTATGGTTGACTAGAGGGGGGGTGAATAGGCAACTACCAATTTTTATCTTTTCTTTACCAAATTAAACTTTGCATCAAAGTAAGTTTTCTAGATGTGCAACTAGATTAACAACCTATATGATGCAACAACAACGAGCACACAAGCAAGGGGATAAACACTAAAGAGCTTGCACAAGTAAGAGGTAAGAAATAACCAAGAGTGGATCCGGTGAAGACGAGGATGTGTTACCGAAGTTCCTTCCTTTTGAAGGGAAGTACGTCTCCATTGGAGCGGTGTGGAGGCACAATGCTCCCCAAGAAGCCACTAGGGCCACCGTATTCTCCTCACGCCCTCACACAATGCGAGATGCCGTGATTCCACTATTGGTGCCCTTGAAGGTGGCAACCGAACCTTTACAAACAAGGTTGGGGCAAACTCCACAACTTAATTGGAGGCTCCCAACAAGACCACGAAGCTTCACCACAATGGAATATGGCTCCGAGGTGACCTCAACCGTCTAGGGTGCTCAAACACCCAAGAGTAACAAGATCCGCTAAGGATGAGTGAGGGAATCAAAAATCTCTTGGTGGAAGTGTAGATCGGTGCCTTCTCAACCACTCCCGAGCAAATCAACAAGTTTGATTGGCTAGGGAGATAGATCGGGCAAGAAGACGCTTGGGGTATTCAATGGAGCTTGAGCAATAAATGGTGCTTGGGCAATAATGAAGGTTGGGGGAAGAGGTGGAGCAAAGAGGGAGGAGAAGGAGCCCTTTTATAGTGGGGGAAACAAGTCAACCGTTACCCCCCACTCAGCCCCGCAGAGCGCGGTACTGCCGCGGAGGCAGAGCGGTACTGCCGCCCCTAAGCGGCACTACCGCTCCCCCTCAGCAGTACTGCCGCGCCAGAAGAGAAGGGCTGGGGCTGGGCCCCAGGGCGGTACTACCACGGAGGCAGAGCGGTACTACCGCTCACAAGCAACACTACCGCCACTACTGCCGCAGCTAGTACCGCAAAACCCGACACGAGAAAATGCGCGCACGAATCAAAGCGGAAGGAGCATAAAGCCACAACGGTACTGTGGCTGAGCCCAGCAAGCGGTACTACCGCTCCGAGGAGCGGTACTACCGCTACAAACGCAGTGACAGGACGGTAGGAGCACGGAACCGCAGAGGTACTGCTGCTGAGGCCACCAAGCGGTACTACCGCTCCGGGGAGCGGTACTGCCGCTTAGTGAGTCTCAGCCGTACTACCGCTGTGGCCCGCGGTACTACCGCTGGGTCCTGGACAAGCAGAAGAAGGAAGAAAAGAAAGGCCCCATAGGTGCGGAAAGAAACGGAGGGTGTGATGAGAACGTGTACGTGTTGATTCCACCCAAGCCATACCGAAGCGGACCCCCTCTTGATAGTACGGTGACTACTACGAAACTTAGTCCACCAACAAAGTCACGGAATAGACTACACCGTCTTGAGTAGAGCGCCGAGGGGAAATAATCGTTCCGTGCCGAAGAATGAATATCTGAAAGCACTCAAAGCACATGATTAGTCCGCAAATGCATTGTCATCAATCACCAAAACACCGTAGGGATAAATAAGCCCTTACACCTGGCGCCTCCCTCTCCCTCCCGTGACACATCTCCCTCCTCCCGCAGCGCTTGGCGAAGCCCTGTTGGAGTCCCGCTATTTCCACCACGCCGTCGTGCTGCTGGATCTCCATCAACCTCTCCTTCCCCCTTGCTGGATCAAGAAGGAGGAGACGTCGCTGCTCCGTACGTGTGTTGAACGTGGAGGTGCCGTCCGTTCGGCGCTAGGATCATCGGTGATTTGGATCACGACGAGTACGACTCCATCAACCCCATTGTCTTGAACGCTTCCGCGCGCGATCTACAAGGGTATGTAGATCCACTCCTCCCTCGTTGCTAGATGACTCCATAGATTGATCTTGGTGACACGTAGGAAAATTTTGAATTTCTGCTACGTTCCCCTACAGTGGCATCATGAGCTAGGTCTATGCGTAGTTACTATGCATGAGTAGAACACAAAGTAGTTGTGGGCGTCGATATTGTCAATTATCTTGCCGTTACTAGTCTTATCTTGATTCGGCGGCATCGTGGGATGAAGCGGCCCGGACCAACCTTACACGTACGCTTACGTGAGACCGGTTCCACCGACTGACATGCACTAGTTGCATAAGGTGGCTAGCGGGTGTCTGTCTCTCCCACTTTAGTCGGATCGGATTCGATGAAAAGGGTCCTTATGAAGGGTAAATAGCAATTGGCATATCACGTTGTGGTTTTTGCGTAGGTAAGAAACGTTCTTGCTAGAAACCCATAGCAGCCACGTAAAACATGCAAACAACAATTAGAGGATGTCTAACTTGTTTTTGCAGGGTATGCTATGTGATGTGATATGGCCAAAGGATGTGATGAATGATATATGTGATGTATGAGATGATCATGTTCTTGTAATAGGAATCACGACTTGCATGTCGATGAGTATGACAACCGGCAGGAGCCATAGGAGTTGTCTTAATTTATTTATGACCTGCGTGTCAACAAAAACGTCATGTAATTACTTTACTTTATTACTAACCGTTAGCTGTAGTAGTAGAAGTAATAGTTGGAGAGACAACTTCATGGAGACACAATGATGGAGATCATGATGATGGAGATCATGGTGTCATGCCGGTGACGATGATGATCATGGAGCCCCGAAGATGAAGATCAAAAGGAGCAATATGATATTGGCCATATCATGTCACAATTTGATTGCATGTGATGTTTATCATGTTTATACATCTTATTTGCTTAGAATGACGGTAGTAAATAAGATGATCCCTCATTAAAATTTCAAGAAAGTGTTCACCCTAACTGTGCACCGTTGCGATAGTTCGTTGTTTCGAAGCATCACGTGATGATCGGGTGTGATAGATTTTAACGTTCACATACAACGGGTGTAAGACAGATTTACACACGCGAAACACTTAGGTTGACTTGACGAGCCTAGCATGTGTACAAACATGGCCTCGGAACACAGAAGACTGAAAGGTCGAGCATGAGTCGTATAGAAGATACGATCAACATGAAGATGTTCACCGATGTTGACTAGTCCGTCTCACGTGATGATCGGACACGGCCTAGTTGACTCGGATCATGTAATCACTTAGATGACTAGAGGGATGTCTATCTGAGTGGGAGTTCATAAAATGAACTTGTTTATCCTGAACATAGTCAAAAGGATTTTGCAAATTATGTCGTAGCTCGCGCTCCAGTTGTACTGTTTAGTTATGTTCCTAGAGAAAATTTAGTTGAAAGTTGATAGTAGCAATTATGCGGACTAGGTCCGTAAATTGAGGATTGTCCTCATTGCTTCATAGAAGGCTTATGTCCTTAATGCACCGCTCAGTGTGCTGAACCTCGAACGTGGTCTGTGGATGTTGCGAACATCTGACATACACGTTTTGATGACTACATGATTGTTCGGTAATGTTAAATGGTTTAGAATTGAGGCACGGAAGACATTTTTGAAATGTCGCGGAACATATGAGATGTTTCGAGGGTTCAAATTGGGATTTCAGGCTCGTGCCCACGTTAAGAGGTATAAGACCTCTGACGATTTTCTTAGCCTGCAAACTAAAGGAGAAAAGCTCAATTGTTGAGCTTGTGCTCAGATTGTCTGAGTACAACAATCATTTGAATCGAGTGGGAGTTGATCTTCCAGATAAGATAGTGATGTTTCTCCGAAGTCATTACCACCAAGCTGCTAGAGCTTCGTGATGAACTATAATACATCAGGGACATATATGATGATCCTTGAGATATTCGCGATGTTTGACACCACAAAAGTAGAAATCAAGAAGGAGCATCAATTGTTGATGGTTGGTGAAACCACTAGTTTTAAGAAGGGCAAGGGCAAGAAGGGATACTTCATGAAACGGCAAATCAGCTGCTGTTCTAGTGAAGAAACCCAAGGTTGAACCCAAACCCGAGACTAAGTGCTTCTGTAATAAGGGGAACAACCACTGGAGCAGAATTACCCTAGATACTTGGTAGATGAGAAGGCTGGCAAGGTCGATAGAAGTATATTGGATATGCATTACAATGTGTACTTTACTAGTACTCCTGGTAGCACCAGGGTATTAGATACCGGTTCGGTTGCTAAGTGTTAGTAACTCGAAACAAACGGAGACTAGCTAAAAGGTGAGATGACGATATGTGTTGGAAGTATTTCCAAGGTTGATCAAATATCGTACGCTCCCTCTACCATCGAAATTCGTATTAAAACCTAAATAATTGTTATTTGGTGTTTGCGTTGAGCATAGACATGATTGGATTACGACTATCGCAATACGGTTATTCATTTAAGGAGAATAATGGTTACTCTGTTTATTTGAACAATACCTTCAATGGTCTTACACCTAAAATGAATGGTTTATTGAATCTCGATCGTAGTGATACACATGTTCATGCCAAAAGATATAGGATAGTAATGATAGTACCACCTACTTGTGGCACTGCCACTTAAGTCATATCGGTATAAGACGCATGAAGAAGCTCCATGTTGATGGATCTTTGGACTCACTCATTTTTGAAAAGTTTGAGGCATGCGAACCATGTCTATTGGTGTATATGCATGAAGAAACTCCATGCAAATGGACCGTTTGAACTCACTTGATTTTGAATCACTTGAGACATACAAATCATACCACATGGGCAAGATGACCGAAAGCCTCGGTTTCAGTAAAATGGAACTAGAAAGCAACTTGTTGGAAGTAATACATTTTTGATGTGTGCAGTCCAATGAGTGCTGAGGCGTGTAGTGGATATCGTTATGGTCTTACTTCACAGATGATTTGAGTAGATGTTGAGTATATTTACTTGATGAATCACGAGTCTGAATTATTGAAAGGTTCAAGTAATTTCAAGGTGAAGTTGAAAGATCGTCGTGACAAGAGGATAAAGTATCTATGATATGATCATAGAGATGAATATCTGAATTATGAGTTTGGCACAGAATTAAGACATTGTGGAAATTGTTTCACAACTGATACAGCCTGGAACACCATAGTGTGATGGTGTGTCCGAACATCATAACTGCACCCTATTGGATATGATGCATACCATGATGTCTCTTATCGAATTACCACGATAGTTTATGGGTTAGGCATTAGAGACAACCACATTCACTTTAAAAGGGGCACCACGTAATTCCGATGAGATGACACCGTATGAACTATGGTTTAGAGAAACCTAAGTTGTCATTTCTTAAAAGTTTGGCGCTGCGACGCTTATGTGAAAAAGTTTCAGGCTGATAAGCTCGAACCCAAAGCGGATAAATGCATCTTCATAGGACACCCAAAACAGTTGGGTATACCTCCTGTCTCAGATTCAAAAGCAATAAGGGATTGTTTCTAGAATCGGGTCCTTTCTCGAGGAAAAGTTTCTCTCAAAAGAGTTGAGTGGGAGGATGGTGGAGACTTGATAAGGTTATTGAACCGTCTCTTCAACTAGTGTGTGGCAGGGCATAGGAAGTTGTTCCTGTGACACCTACACCAATTGAAGTGGAAGCTTATGATAGTGATCATGAAACTTCAGATCAAGTCACTACCAAACCTCGTAGGATGACGAGGATGCGTACTACTTCAGAGTGGTACGTAATCCTGTCTTGGAAGTCATGTTGCTAGACAACAATGAACCTACGAGCTATGGAGAAGCGGTGGTGGGCCCGGATTCCGATAAATGGCTCGAGGCCATATAATCCGAGAGAGGATCCATATATGAAAACAAAGTGTAGACTTTGGAAGAACTACTTGATGGTCGTAAGGCTGTTAGGTACATATGGATTTTAAAAGGAAGACGAACAATGATGGTAAGTATCACCATTAAGAAAGCTCGGCTTGTCGTTAAGATGTTTTCCGACAAGTTCAAGGAGTTGACTACGATGAGACTTTCTCACTCGTAGCGATGCTAAGAGTCTGTTGGAATTATATTAGCGATTACTGCATTATTTATGAAATCTTGCAGATAGGATGTCAAAAAACATTGTTTCCTCGACGATTTTTTCCTTGAGGAAAGGTTGCATGTGATACAACCGGAAGGTTTTGTCAATCCTGAAAGATGCTAATAAGTATGCAAAGCTCCAGCTATCCTTCTAAGGA
Organism: Triticum monococcum; assembly: GCA_034509565.1. NCBI lineage: Eukaryota > Viridiplantae > Streptophyta > Magnoliopsida > Poales > Poaceae > Triticum > Triticum monococcum. Next base: position 820,340,244 of record CM067842.1, read on the forward strand.
CTGGAGTAAGCATCTCGGAGTTGGAATGTATGCTTTGATGAGATGATCAAAGATTTCGGTGTATACAAAGTTTATGAGAAACTTGTATTTCCAAAGAAGTGAGTGGGAGCACTATAGAATTTCTGATAAGTATATGTTGTTGACATATTGTTGATTAGAAGTGACGTAGAATTTCTGGAAAGCATATAGGGTTATTTGAAAAGTGTTTTTCAATAAAAAGCCTGGATTAAGCTACTTGAGCATTGAGCATCAAGATCTATAAGGATAGATCAAAACGCTTAATGGAACTTTCAAATGAGCACATACCTTGACAAGATTTTGAAGGAGTTCAAAATGGGTCAGCAAAGAAGGAGTTCTTGGCTATGTTATAAGATGTGAACATTGAGTAAGACTCGAAACCTGACCGTGGCAGAAGAAAGAGGAAGGACAAAGGTCGTCCCCTATGCTTTTGTCATAGGCTCTATACGGTATGCCATGCTGAGTACCGCACCTGATGTGTGCCTTGCCACATATCTGGCAAGAGGGTACAAAGGTAATCTAGGAGTATATCACCAGATAGCGTTCTAAATTATCCTTAGAGGAATAAGGATATGTTTCTCGGTTATGGAGGTGATAAAGAGTTCGACGTAAAGAGTTACGACGATGCAAGCTTAACACCTATCCGGATAGCTCTGAGTAGAGATACCGGATACGTATAATGGAGCAACAATTTAGAATAGCTCCAAGTAGAACAGTTATTTGAAATGGCTCCAAATGTAGCGTAGTAGTTGCATCTAGGAGATGACATAGAGATTTGCAAAGTACATACGGATCTGAATGTTGCAGACCCGTTGACTAAAACCTCTCTCACAAGCAACATGATCAAACCCAGAACTCATTGAGTGTTAATCACATAGTGATGTGAACTAGATTACTGACTCTAGTAAACTCTTGGGTGTTAGTCACATGGCGATGTGACCTGTGAGTGTTAATCACATGGCGATGTGAACTAGATTATCGACTCTAGTGCAAGTGGGAGACTGTTGGAAATATGCCCTAGAGGCAATAATAAATTGGTTATTATTGTATTTCCTTGTTCATGATAATCGTTTATTATCCATGCTAGAATTGTATTGATTGGAAACTCAGATACATGTGTGGATACATAGACAACACCATGTCCCTAGTAAGCCTCTAGTTGACTAGCTCGTTGATCAATAGATGGTTACGGTTTCCTGACCATGGACATTGGATGTCATTGATAACGGGATCACATCATTAGGAGAATGATGTGTTGGACAAGACCCAATCCTAAGCCTAGCACAAAGATCGTGTAGTTCGTATGCTAAAGCTTTTCTAATGTCAAGTTTCATTTCCTTAGACCATGAGATTGTGCAACTCCCGGATACCGTAGGAATGCTTTGGGTGTGCCAAACGTCACAACGTAACTGGGTGACTATAAAGGTGCACTATAGGTATCTCTGAAAGTGTCTGTTGGGTTGGCACGAATCAAGACTGGGATTTGTCACTCCGTGTGACGGAGAGGTATCTCTGGGCCCACTCGGTAGGACATCATCATAATGTGCACAATGTGATCAAGGAGTTGATCACGGGATGATGTGTTACGGAACGAGTAAAGAGACTTGCCGGTAACGAGGTTGAACAAGGTATCGGGATACCGACGATCGAATCTCGGGCAAGTATCGTACCGCTAGACAAGGGGAATTGTATACGGGATTGATTAAGTCCTCGACATCGTGGTTCATCCGATGAGATCATCGTGGAACATGTGGGAGCCAACATGGGTATCCAGATCCCGATGTTGGTTCTTGACCGGAGTCATCTCGGTCATGTCTGCATGTCTCCCGAACCCGTAGGGTCTACACACTTAAGGTTCGGTGACACTAGGGTTATAGAGATATTAGTATGCGGTAACCCGAATGTTGTTCGGAGTCCCGGATGAGATCCCGGACGTCACGAGGAGTTCCGGAATGGTCCGGAGGTAAAGAATTATATATAGGAAGTGCTATTTCGACCATCGGGACAAGTTTCGGGGTCATCGGTATTGTACTGGGACCACCGGAAGGGTCCCGGGGGTCCACCGGGTGGGGCCACCTGCCCCGGGGGGCCACATGGGCTGTAGGGGTGTGCGCCTTGGCCTATATGGGCCAAGGGCACCAGCCCCAAGAGGCCCATGCGCCAAGAGATAAGGAAAGGAAGAGTCCTAAAGGGGGAAGGCGCCTCCTAGGTGCCTTGGGGAGGAGGGACTCCTCCCTAGCCGCACCCTTCCTTGGAGGAAGGGCCAAGGCTGCGCCCCCCCTCTCCCTTGGCCCTATATATAGTGGGGGGAAGGGAGGGCAGCCCCATCTAAGCCCTGGCGCCTCCCTCTCCCTCCCGTGACACATCTCCCTCCTCCCGCAGCGCTTGGTGAAGCCCTGTTGGAATCCCGCTACTTCCACCACGCCGTCGTGCTGCTGGATCTCCATCAACCTCTCCTTCCCCCTTGCTGGATCAAGAAGGAGGAGACGTCGCTGCTCCGTACGTGTGTTGAACGCGGAGGTGCCGTCCGTTCGGCGCTAGGATCGTCGGTGATTTGGATCACGACGAGTACGACTCCATCAACCCCGTTGTCTAGAACGCTTCCGCGGGCGATCTACAAGTGTATGTAGATCCACTCCTCCCTCGTTGCTAGATGACTCCATAGATTGATCTTGGTGACACGTAGGCAAATTTTGAATTTCTGCTACGTTCCCCTACACTGACGTCTGCCACGGTTGTCTTCTGTGACAATGTTAGTACTGTCTACATGCCCTCTAATCCAATCCAGCATCGTCGCACCAAGCACATTGATATTGACATCCACTTCGTTCGGGAGAAGGTGTCGCTTGGTGAGGTCCGGGTTCTTCATGTGCCATCCTCGCATCAGTACGCTGACATCATGACAAAAGGATTGCCCTCACAACTCTTCTCTGAGTTTCGCTCCAGCTTATGCTTGCTTCCGTACGACCCACAAGCTGAGGGGGGATGTTAAAGTATACCTTTTGTTCATATCACATGTAATAGGAAACTAGCACAATATCCCACCGAATATTGTAGTCTGATTCGGCTGAGGATTTGCTTTGATTTACCTTGATTACCAAGGCATGTACTCCTATATATTGTGAATACAAGGCAGCCCCATGTGTGGTGTACAAAACACAAAACACTTGTTTTCTATCGCTAAATGATTTTTTGCCTGTTATCGAATGTGTTTCAACAATTCCACTATCACTACTTTTTTTGTTTTGTTTTGAGAACGACCACTGTCCACTATCACGACTTGGTTTTTTTCTTTGAGACAAACACACTATCACTACTCATAAGCTTTTTGTTTTTGTGAGAAATACTCGTAAGCATAATTGATCCAATATTTTTAGGCACGCGAGCAAGTAGACACTAGAACGAGAGCCCAGCTCGACCATCCCAAATAGGGCCAGGCCCAGTCAGGTTAATTTGTTGACGATATGATCTTTGACTAGGTTTTGGGCCTCAGCCGTCGGCTAGGGTTAAAAAACAAACTATCGATCGATCTATCGGGATCAAGATCGATCCATGTCTTCGCCCTCGGTTCGCAATCGCCCACCGGCCATTACCGCCGCTGCTGCCAGCTCCGGCGACGTCTCGCCGTGGGCGACCCTGCACGGGGATCTGGTGCGCCTCGTCGGATGGCGGGTGCTCGCCGGGGACCTGCTCGACTACGTCCGCCTCCGTGCCGTCTGCTGGTACTGGAGATCCAGCACCGTCTCCCCGCTCGGCCGTGGAGTCATCGATCCGCGGTTTCACCCGCGCCGGTGGATGATGCTGCCCGAGGGGCACGGGCTCCATCCCCGTGAAGATGCCAAGAAACGTTTCTTCAACCTGTCCAGTGGAGTCTTCGTCCGCCCTCGACTTCCGCTTCTCAAAGATCACTTTCTCCTCTGCCCAGCGGACGGCCTCCTCCTCCTCCTGCAGGGGCAGCAATACCACCGATGCAACAGTGTGCGTCTTCTCCACCCCTTCACCGGCGACGTTGTGGAGCTCCCGGCAAACATAATTCTCCCAGCAGACATGACTCTCCCAGAAGAATTGCGAGCACACTCGATACCACCAACCGATGCATTCGCCGCTGTGAGCACGAGTCCGGATGGAGTCCTTGGGGTCATGGTCGCGTTTAAGAATACATCGTTTGTAGTCTTTGCTAGCACAAGGGAGGAGCGGTGGGGTATCTTTGCCTTTGGCTTCTATCCACATGCGAGCCCATTACCATTCAAAGGAGAACTTTACATGATGCAGGATCAAATATCTGCAGCTGGCTGGGAACTAAATATTCTCCGGTTGGACCCACCTTGGCAACAAGAGCATTCAACAGTATCAGGTTTAGCTTCATCTTCCTTGTTGTCACCCAAGTTGGTTGCCACATGTCCAGCGGGTGAGATCAGCTCGTCCGAACTGGTAGAATGCGACTCTGAGATCCTGGTGGTTGGTTTTAGAAGTGTTAAGCACATGCTAGTTTACAGACTAGCTGATCTTGCCCGAGGAAAGATTGTCCCAGTAAAAAGCATAGGTGGCAATGCTCTTCTGTTTGGTACTAAAGGGAACCCGAGTTTTAGTTTGTCGGCGGTGCCTACCATCACGGGTGATACCATTGTGGTTGCAAATTGCATCCCTGACAAATATATATTGCAATACCACCTCAGCAGCGACACCTGGTCAGCTAGAGTTGGGGGATGTGCAGAACATGGTTGCAACATGGAGTGTACTTGTAGCCTCATTAACCATATGTGCAATTCATGTCATTGCGTTTTTAAGTGGTGAGCTACTTGTTGCACTACCCTAACTTGCCTAGTTAAGACAACTATGTTGGCGAGTTAATGATTCTACTCCTATATATGCATGCAGAACCCGGAATAATCAGCCAGAGCAGCTCGAATAATCATTCTATTGCCAACAATAATGCCAGGCATATATCCGCGCTAATTGGAGCATCAGCGTGATATGTCTGGAGTAAGTTAAATTTGAACTGTAACACCTTGGATCTTCTACCGGCGCTCGCCATGGAGCAGCATTGTTTGCTTCACAACAGGGACTAGGTTAGTAGCTTAGTTTCATCACCTATAATGGTTGACATCGTTGGCTGCCTTCTTCTGATTTTGGAGCCAGTTGAGTAATACATATTTTAATGCCAATCAATTAGTAAAAATAATTACTCCATACGTACTATATAGGAGAAAGGCAATTGAACAGTATACACTCATTGCTGCATGTGTCTGAGTTTCCTTTCGAGAAAAAAATAACAGTTGCTACTGTAACTTTTCTAGACTGCGGACTTACAACACACCGTGAAATTATATATATGTTTTCTCACTAGACTAGATAGACCATTCTGAGAGCACCAAACAATCAGCAAGAGGAAAACATGGCATGCAAATGAAACATCAAAGCCTATTAAGTTTTAAAAATAGGCTTGTGACTCTGCAGGAGCAGCATGTGCATAAACAACTAAGTCAAGCTTCCCGGGCAAAAAAAACTGAGTAACTTATCATACGCGCGCAGATTCTTGTGCCATATAGTACTTGACACTCCAAATGGCATATGATTCTTAATCATTTGCAGGTTATGTCATGCGTCTTAGTGGCCTGCCGGCGTACCTATGACCATTCTTTTCTTTCTTCCATATCTAGTACTAGTAGGAAAACGGAAACTGAATTGCCACTTTGTGACGCATGATTTCAGAGTTCAAGTGATAGTAAATTGCAATCCCTTGATGGATCGTGTTGGTCGGCAAGAGCTTATTAGGTTTTAAGTGGCTTTGACAGCTCACTGCATGGATGGATGGATGGAAATATCTGCGCTTGTCTTGTATCGTGTCCTGTTCTCCTATTGGTTGTTAGTAAGAAAAGAAGCAGCGTTTTCCTTAGTGAAATCATGTTATTGTTATTAATCCATTACCATCTTCTTAATATCACTTCAGTAGTGGCACTTGGTCGCCCGCAGCGGCAGAAGGATGTGTGGCACACTGGCACGTGGTTCCTCGTCTCGCATGTCATTCATCTTGTTCATGCATGCCTCCCTTCTGAGTATTATTATAAATATTCATAAAAGCTCGCTCCCGATGGATTCTTTGTCCACCGCACCCGTATCCATCAATCCTGAATATATATAGATAACATCTCCAGCGTTAGCATTGCAATTCACAAAATTGTGACAATATGTAGGAACTCGTGCTTGCCGAGTTTTTTTCTCTGCAAACATCTTATTCTGATCAACATGACACAGACCCCCGGCCCCTCGATACTACTGGCCTTGCTTCCTGAATAGATGTTATCAGTGTGAAGAGTGCCTCCATATGCCACTGGATCTACTACCATATGTTTAAGCATGATATAGCATTCCAAAGGATTTAGAGCGCCAACTCAGCTAGCCCCAAATACATCACAAAATCTAGACAAGGGAACATTCTTGAGACCATGATGCAGAGGGCCTTGTGCAGTCGCCGCCATCCTTACATATGTACACATATATAAGTTAATTGCAATATACACCTTCAAGCATGCATTGGGGGGGGGGGGGGGGGGGGGGGTCAAACAGACACAAAACACATAATTATCATAACTAATGTGTTAAAAAAAGCTCAATGAACGATTGAATTACTTAGATGCAGTTCCAATTCTTTTAAGAGAGGTGCTAATTCCAAAATATTAACAAACCCAGTACCCAACTATCATCATATGGATCCCATCCGAGCTCAAGGTTCATGTTCATATTCCGCAAATTTCTGAAGCTATTCTGGCTTCCACTGAATCTTAATTAGAACCTGGAGCAGAAACAATTGACGGGCGCAATAATAATAATAATTTGAGACCCAATATGGTCATCATAAAAAATAAAAATAACATAAAATGAGGCACATCTAGAGAGCAAATCTGGTCAAAATTCAATAGTAGAAAAGTTCATCCAGCTGAGGAAGAGCGGTTGGAAGCTCGGTGAAGGTGAAGGTGAAGTCAACATCATAATCATCAAACTCTTGAGTCCTCCTGTTCAACACAAAGGTCGACTCTGACAATTTCAAACAATCACTTAGTAAGATTTGGAGCATGCAACGCTGTCATTTCCAGTTTACAACGGTGTACACATAGGCACTGCAACCGGCACAGCTCCTGTCTCATTTTAACGGTTTTGGCGCAAAGAGTTCAAATATAAAAAAAGTTTCAGAAACTAATATATAGTTTAAAATATATGGATGTTTTAAATTAGCCAAGGTGAAAACAAGTTGAATTTATTGTGTGGGAGAAGAGAGATAGTGGGTCTGCACATCCTGTCATGCCAGCATGTGAAGGACAATCGTGGGTCATTAAGATGAAATACGATTATTTACACTCCCTCCTTTTCTAAATATAAGTGTTTTTAAAGATTTCAATATGGACTACATATGAAGCAAAATGAGTGAATCTACACTCTAAACTATGTCTACATACATCTGCATGTAGTTCATATTAAAATATTTAAAAAGACATATTTAGAAACGGAGGGTGTAATAAACATAAAAGAGCATTTTTATATAGCATATGGTGTGAGGTGGCACAATCAGATTGGCTGGCGTGTTGCCGGTACCTACTGGTACAGCCTTGAACGCGACTTCACCTGCGCAAGAATCCACCGACGCCGGGTGGCGCGTGTCCAAAGCCACACATGGGCATCTCTTTTGTTGTTCCATAGGCCACGACTGGCAGCTCATTCTCATGCTTGTCCCAAAGTGACGTAGAGGAGGCACACCTCATCGCCAAGTTCAGGACATCCCCGCGTCCAAAGGCGGAGGAAGACGATGCGGATGAGGTGATCGTTGCCACATGTATGGCTTGGGGATCCTCCGCCTGTTCAGTATCATGTGAGGCCAACTAAGTTGACGGTGACGTTAAAATTCCAGGCAGGAACTTCTTCCCTTGCAGCACATCACATGCCGCCAAAGGCGAAGAATGAGGAGTTGGCATGGTCGTCTCCTCCGGCACCATAGTATCCTCCCGTTTGCTGGAGGTTACTGGACATGCCTGCTCATAACACGCAACATCGTCGATGAGCACCAGCTAAATCCACACCAATTGCTCGTGAGGATGCAAACTCTTGGGACCACTTGAGTACTTTTCGGTTGACTCGTCGGTGGCTGGGGAGATGAAAATAAAAGGAGGAGGGCCACTTTGGTTACTGGCATGAGCGTGGAAGGAGAAATTACACCCCCCCCCCCCCCCTCCCTCTCGACCTAGACCGGAAGGAGGGGTAGAAGTGGCCTGTCAAATCCGACATCGCATCACACTGCTTCGATCGAACGGCTATGAATACCTGAGGTTATATATATGAAAGCACACATGCTTTGCAAAATAGCCATTCAATGACTTGTAGTGCATCCAGTACTCCAGTTCCTTTACATAAGATACATAGATTAGATATGCCAGAGGGAAAAAAAGTGATAATATCTCACTGTCCTCTCCTATGTTCAACCAGCTTCGATCTTGTTGAGCTAAACTATAAAGTAGTTCAAGCAATCGTTGAATCTCTAACGCATGTCCAATCAGCCACAACAGTTCCATTGAATCTGACATAAGATTTTGATACATCAATAGTATTGATATAGAATATGCTATAAAAACAATACAACTTTCAGTTCCCAAATGCCTAATATAAGATAGCTTGCATGCCCATTCAATAGTACGTGGACAATTTCTTTCTGCTTCTCGAACCAGGACTTGTGACCTAAAAATGATTCAGTAGATCACACCGGCTCAATTCATCGATTTCCACGTATGCATGCAGAGACTAGCCATGGTTGAAGCGGCCGTTCGGAATCGGCGGGCTTGGCGCCAAACCGCCGTGGTCGCCTAGCATCCTCCGGCCTTCCACACCGCCGGCGCCCGTGGCGAGTAGCACCGCGGCTATAAGCACCACAACAAGGACCACCACTCTCCTCGGCAAGGCTACTACTGCATACATACTGCTCCCCGTCGATCAGGTCGATCTTGTGATTGTCTCAACCCATGTGAAGTAATTTTTATAGACACATATACTATGTGTGTTTTTAGATCGATGACAAGTCTAGTCTCCACGACGTGTGCTTCCGGGCATACTTTTGACTGGAAAATAAGATCAACAGACAACAAACTGGCCGGTTCAGTAGTACTGTCCCCAAACACACGCTGAATCTTCCAGTCAGTTATTAAATTATTGCTTCCTGGCACACGTCCGATTGACTCGTGTCCTTGCTTACCCACAGGTCACATCAACCTTGCAATTGCTTACCCTCATCACTTTTCTTTTCATAATGATTCTGACTGGTTTCTTCATTTTCCAATGTTATTGACTTATTATGCGGTCATAGTTTAGCAATTAATTCATACATTCTCATATGCTTTCTAGAATGTTTATGGTTATTTAATTTCAAGAGATTTTAGACCATTTAAATACTCTAGGCAGTAGGCTGTCTTCCAATAATATGACAATATTACGACGATTTATCATAGAGAGGACAACTTCCTCATTTATGAAATGATCTACCCTGCTTTGCATAATACTTTTTATTTATTTATTGATAGCGACGGCTTGTAGGTTTGAATATTTCTTTGTACAACTAAATGACACCCCGCATGTTGCTATGGGAATAGATTGTGATATATTTGAAGAGATTTGATTGTATGAAACATAAATATTTGCATTAATATTGTATGAATTGAAACAAAAAATATAAATTATATATTGTATTTCATTATTGTATAGTTGAGAATTTTTATTGAATATAAGTGTCGTAATGTAATATAAAACATTTTTCTCTGCGCCCATGACGAGGACCACCGCAGCTGCAAGCACCACAAGGAGCACCAGCACTATAATGCTCCCAATCGATCTTCTTCTCTGCACCCATAGACTATGCTGCTGGCTCCATTTTATAGACATACTAGAAGAACACCCGTGCGTTGCAACGGGGTCACATTAACTTTAAAAGTTCAATATTAATATTCTCATATATATCAAGTGACATTGGCGACCTTTTTTACCATCAATTCCTCACACACACTCTCTGCCTCCCTCTTCCTCACTCTCTTCCCCTCTCCCTCTCTCTCTAACACACACACATATCCATCTTATTGGGTACGGAACCATAATCCATCTATTTCACACACACACGCTAGTACATAACAATATGGATTATGTGTATTATATTTGCCACCACAACTGAGGGAATTAATTTCATGTAAATCGGCCAACCACAGCTCCAAGAATACGCGGAGGAGGTGGCCCGGGTCGGCGTCGGCGCCGTCCAGCACGGGCCACGGGCCCGCTTCCAAGCGCGTCTGCGCGTCGGCCACCCACGCCGTGTCCTTCAAGTGCCACTTCCACCGCACCAACTCCCAGGGTCACGGCCATGGCCAGGGCCAGGGAAGCCGCCTTTCTTTGCCCCCTTCACCGGCCGCGGCCAACGCGGTGCCGCGGCACCTGGCCTCGCCGTCCTCATCCTCCAGCACCGTCACGACCCAGTGACGCAGCCCAAGTATCGGCCTCAAGAATCAAGAACGCTCGACAACGTAGAGGGAAGGAAAGGTCATATACATGTCATAAGAAAGGGAGTTTATTTATTGCTCCCTCGATGTATTGTTTCCTTTGTTTGGAGATTGATTACCATCCATGAGTTAAGGTAAGGTTTACGTGATTGAGCGATTTTTTGAAAATCAATTATTTGTTTTCTAATTAATGTAATTGAGTGATTTAAGGTAAGGTTAATTAATTTAGATTTGATCTTTAGAGATTGTTCGTGATTGATTCTACATTGCTAAATAACTTGCGCCAGTATGGAAAGTTCTGATCTGTTTAGATTTCTTTCGTTGTGTGAGAGGGTGACGCGAAAATAAACCGATGAAGTGAGGGGAGGGGACGAAAAAAATCTACAAAAAAAACCAGCGAAGGTGGGAGGAGGTACCAAAAAAACCATGGAAGGTGGGAGGAGACTACCAACGGCTTCATTAGGAGTAGAAATTATTAGAGATTAGAGATTATTTGTTTCCTGAAAATCTATTATTTGTTTCCTAAAGAAAATTGCATTAATGAGAGAGATTTCGTAGATTTGGCTAAGGTAGGAAAGAACCTATTATTTGTTTGCTAAAGAAAATTGCATTAATGGGAGAGATCCGTTGATTTGGCTAAGGTAGGAAAGAATCTATTATTTGTTTGCTAAAGCAAATTGCATTAATAAAAGAGATCCGTTGATTTGGCTAAAGTAGGAAAGAATCTATTATTTGTTTCCTAAAGAAAATTGCATTAATGAGAGAGATTTGTTGATTTGGCTAAGGTAGGCGGTTTTTGCGGTTCGTGGCGGCTTAGTGTAAGGTGGGACGAGGTACCAAAAAAAACCATTGGAGATGGGACGAAAAAAAACCTGGGAGGTGGGAGTTGTCCCTGGTTAACCTACGAAATTTCGTAGATTTTTTTAGGACGAAAAAAAACCATGGGAGGTGGGACTAAAAAAACCTGAAAGCAAGACTACCAACTGCTCCCTTAGGAGTAGAGATATACAGTAGTGCGTAATACTTATGACCCTTTTTCTTTTAGGAATGTGACAGGCCCACTTCGTCGATCTCCGCGTATACACAATTCAGTCTCCACAACGTATGTTTTCCGGGACAAACATTTGTATGGAAGCAAGGACCTGTGCTTCATGAGTCTTCGGTTGCCCTCCACTCTCCGGAATCCTCAACTCTACTGCACACTCCATGAGTCTGACTATCTTTTTCTGGCAAGGCCTTGTTCGGTTTGCCAGGGTTTGAAGAGGTTTGAGAGGGATTGGAGGGGATTAAATCCCTTGCAAGTCAAAATTCTTCTCAAACCTCCCCAATCCCCTTCAATCCCTGTGGCAAGAGGATTAACCGAATATGGCCTAAAAGGGCTAGCAGTGCAAGCTCTTGCGGTGAAATTGCACCTAACCCAATGAAAGGGAGAGGGCCGGGAGACTGACATGCGAGCAGTGGGGGAGGCAGATTTTTTTTCTTCAGGTGTGGCGGAGTTTATAAAGGAGAAAACCATGCATAATAAAATCACAAAGAACTAATTACTTAGTACTAGTTCAGCAACCATGGGGCGGCCAAGCTGCGAGGTCACTGCCATGACGGGATGGTTCTGCAAGCGCGGGTGTTGCGACAAAGGAAGACGCATGCTGTGAGGCCGCGCGGTAACGCCGCGACAACTAGCTTGCACCTGCTGCAGGTCTAGTTGCCGGGGGTGAATTTAGTGGTGGCGTGGCGAGCTTCACTGGTGGGTGCTTCGGGCTCGCCGACAGGAGGGTGACGGCGAGCATGGCGGCAATGCGCGTGACGCGGGGCAGGGAAGACGCGTGGGGGAAGATAGGATGAGAACGAGACGGTCATCTGACCAAACAGTTTTGGAAGGGGCACCACTAGGCGCCGGCAGACCGGCACAAAAATTCGGACGGTCAGCTCGCGCCCGTCCGATCTGGACTCCCACAATCATGGGATGGCTCTTACGTGAAATCATCTTCTTCCTCTGGTTGGCCAATCGTCCCACACGAAAAAAAATATCCCCGTCACGCAGAAATAACCATCTCCGGCCCATCGTCTTCCCAGGCCACCACCCTCGCCACAGCTTGGAACTCGTCGCCCCCGCCGTCGCTCGGAGCTTACCACCCTTGCCGTCGCCACCGTCGGCTATAGCATGGTGTGCAACCGGTTGCAACTCCACATGCTTTTGGTCACAACCTCTCCGCCCACCTCGTCTCTATCAATGCTTGCTGCACCGCCATCTTTTCGGCAACAATCTTCCCTCGCAGTCGCTGTGCAACCCCTTTCGCCGGTTGTAGCTTATAACATCGCAGGTTGCAACCTTTTTTTGCCCGATGCAGCTATCATGGTGCCGCTTCCAGTTCGGTAACAGCGCCGCATCTCATCTTCCAGAAAAATTGACCTCATCTGTCACAGCAGCTGACATTGCCGCTTCCAGCAAAACGACCGGTCGCTTCCAGCAAATTGCATCATAGGTTCCAGCGAAATTGTGTCTTCCATAGTTCTAGCAAAAATTGCGACTTCCCAGTTCCAGCAAATTTCATCACAGGCTCCTGCAAATTTCATCACCGGTTCTAGCAAATTTGCGTCACCGGTCACAACAGCTGATGATGCACAAATCCCAGCAGATTGCCGTTGCATGGCGTCGGAGCACAATGCGACACCGGTTCCAGCAATGGAGGTGGCCGGTTCCAGCAGTTTTTTTTGCCGGATGTAGCTCACCATGTGTGTAAATCGCCGTCGCCCGTCGTAGCATGTTTTTGGCCGTTTCCAGCAATGGAGGTCACCAGTTCCAACATTTTCTGCCATCGGTTGTAGCTCGCCATTCGTTCCGTCGTATCATTTTTCATCACCCCGTTTCGTAGCTTCTTTGTTCGTCATTTCCAGCAGTGGAAAATGCCAGTCCCAACATTTTCGTCGCCATCTTCGCCATATGCCGGCTCCAGCACCGCTCGCCGCTTCTCGTCGCTGATGCTGGGTGTTGAGGTGGCGGCCCAGGCTCACAACAGCCCCACGTCCCCCCACCTCACGGTTGTTGCCGCAGCTCCAGCGCACTAATGCAGCTCCGCACTGCCGCAACTCCAGTGTGCCACCAGTTGCACCTTCCTCACTTCCATGGCCGCATGATGGAGAAAAGAGACAGAGAGAGAGAGAGAGAGAGAGAGAGAGAAGCCGGGGAGAGATTGAGCGGAAGCAATGGGATGGGAACGGGTGAAGTATAAGGTTGCCGCCGCTTTTTCTCGTGAGGCCCACAGGACGCGTGCAAAGGAGCCGATGTGGTTCGCGTCTGTTCGATCCTGATCCAACGCGCAGTGTGTGTCCGATGCAATGTTTTGGCGGCGCTCAAGCTGGAAAAGTTTTCCTTTTGGAAGAGGCCATTGGACACTCTGAGTAGACCGATCGGATTACAAATCGATTGACCGACTGGTAGAGCAGTCGCCATATAAAAAGCAGAGTAGACGACCAGTCTCTGCTCACACATTGCTGCCCTGCGTGTGCAATTGTTAGGCCATGCCCTGCCGCCCCCACTCAAGGTAACATGTAGACAAGCCGCCTCCTAATCGCTAGGGTTTGAGGTTTGTATGGTGTAATCGTTAGCAGCTTTATTATGCACAGACATGCCATCGAGCCATCAACAGCCGGGCTCATAGACCACTGCCATCAAGCCATGCAAGTAGGCATGGGTGCACACCTCATCAGTCCTCACAATTCTTCAAACACGTGATATACTGATATTAGTATACTCACTCCCGGAATCAGGGGCTATGCCACCGTTGGCATAAACAAGAAACCGTCCGTGTAGGACTATGCCGACAGCAGCCGTCGGCATAGCCCCGCCAGCTTCGTATACGTCGGCGTGTACTCCAGATGGGCCGTCGCCACAGCCATATATGTCGATGGCTTCCTTACGGCCGTCGACATCATACTACCATTGGCAAAATAAAGGGCCAGATGGCAACTAACGGCATCGTCGGCAAGCCCACCCAACTAGGTGACGCCACGTATTGATAGCCTGGCCTTCGGCATATATGGGTAAACTATGGTGACGGCCAGGCCGTCAGCATAGTGTCAACACATGGCGGCCTCTGGTCCTTCGTGGTTCGTCGCAATGCTGACGGCTAGGTTGTCGGCATAGTTCGTGTATATCATAGTGTTGACACGTGGCCGCTACTGGTAGCACACAGCTCGCAGCTATGCCGACGGCTAGGCTGTGAGCATAGTTCCCCATGTATGCCGATGGCCAGGCCGTCGGCATAGGGTGGGCACGTGGCGGCCATTGGTACAATAGCGACTATCTATGCCGACGGCCTTGCCATGGGCATAGTTCTATTTTTTTATTTCATGTTTTTCTTTCGTTCAAATTAACAGCAAAATATGACAACACATATACTCCCTTCGTTCCTTTATGTAAGGTGTATTATTTTCGGCACGGTGACCAAGGCACAAAATTATAGACATGTTAGGACGAAATTACCCTTGGCAAATTTGTTGGTTAGTGGCAAGTAAATCAGTTAGTCCAAGATAGTAAGAGATACATGCAATCGACAGAAAGATGTTTTCCTTCTTTTGCTACAAGGAGAGATACAGACAATCAGCAGACATACTTTCCCTTTTTCTAGAAGGTTGACAAGGAAATTATGAGGAATTAGAAGAAATGCACCTTAGATTCTAGGATTTTATCAAAAAACAAATACACCTTATATAAAGGAACAGAGGGAGTATATGACAACAAATGAACATTATATATGACAGCAAATCAACATCAACATCATCATCATCATCTAAACAAGCAAAAACATAAAGCCCAAAGTTGTCAAGATCCGTCATCATCTAAACAAGCACAAAGGTCATTTAACTGAGTCACAACTCAACTCATACAAGCGTCATATCAACAAGTCATAAAAAGCATAACAATGTGATCCTTAAATTCCCCCCTTGGGGCGCTGAGGGGGGCAACTACTTTTCCAACGGTAGGGGCCTACGGCAAGGTGACCCTATTTCTCCACTTCTCTTTAACTTTGTCGCAGACGCCCTCTCATGCATCTTATCCCGTGCGGCCTTGGTGGGCCACATTGCTCATGTAGTCTCCCATCTTATCCCAGAAGGGACCACTCACCTTTAGTATGTTGACGACAATATCATTATGGTGGAATTCAATGACTTTTGCATTGCTAACCTATAATTTATCCTACTCTGCTTCGAGGCCCTCTCGGGGCTCAAAATTAACTTCTCAAAGAGTGAGGTCATTTTGACGGGCACTTCTGCGTCGAGGCTCCGAGGGTTCCCATCACTCCGTTTAAAGTGGGTTCCTTCCCCTTAGATGGATTTCCCATCACTCTGTTTAGGTTGTGTGCTAAGGAATTTGCTCCTACTGTGGCTAAGGTTGCTGACCGTGTCATGCCATGGCGTGGTAGGTATAATACTAATGCTGGCAATGTATGTCTCATCAATGCGTGTCTTTTCTCTCTGCCTATGTTTACTATGGGTTTTTATCGCCTTTCAGAGGGGACGCCTGGTGTTTTTGACAGACATATAGGGGAGTTTTATTGGAATGTTGTTGACAACCGACGCAAATACCGGCTGGTGAAATGGAAGATCATCTGTAGGCCCAAAAAAATTGGGGGATTGGGCATTTAGAATACCTCCGTGATGAACAAATGTCTTATTATCAAGTGGTGGTGGAAAGTTCTTACCTCTGGGCCTGGGTATCTTTGGTTCTCTCTTCTCAAACCTAAATACTTTCCTCATTAGCACCCTTTTTGCCTCCGCCTCGGGTGGTTCTCAGTTAATTTGGGCGTGATCTACTCAAAGTGTGAGATGATTTCAGGGCTCATGTGAAGTTTGTGGTGGGTAATGGCGGTTCCACACGATTCTGGTTAGACTGGTGGTGTGGGGATTCCACTTTGGTAGTTGCCTTTACGGTGTTATTTTCGTATTGTTCTTCTCTAAAGATCGCAATCCCTGAGCTCTCCCGCGCTAGCTTGGACCTGAGTTTCAGGAGATCCCTCTCTCCGGAAGAGTTTGATGACTGGCACCGCCTCGCTACCATGTTCCATGTTCTCTCATAGGAGGATGATTCTATTACTTGGCCATATTCCTACTCTGTTGGGTTTTCAGTAAAATCTTTATGTTTGAGGCTGATCTCGGGCTCTACTAAATCTAAATTCAAGCCTGTGTGGCAAGCTGAGATCTCCCCCTAAGATTAAGATTTTCATGTGGCAAGCTATTAGGGGTTGGTTTCCTGCGACTGATCAAATTTGCAAGCGGAATGGGCTTGGTTCTAACCTTGTGCCTTTTGTGCAGTCTTTGAAGACTCGAATCATATATTTTTTTTGGTTGTGTTCTGGCCAAGTTAGCCTGGTGCTGCATACGGTCTTGGATGGGTGTTTCTTGGGCCCCCAATTCCTTTGTCGAGCTCCGTTCGTTATCGAATGGGCTGCAGGGGCAAAACAATTATTGCATCTTCTTGCAGCAGTGGAAATTATTGACTAAAGATGTCGATCGGGACGCAATGGAGGTGCTCATTTTCAGAGTTCGGGCTTCTGCTTCTTCTTTGTCTAAGTAAGACAGTGACGCCCAGACACAATTGCCGTTGTGAGACCCGTAGGTTGATGTAGGTTGTTAGCAGCATGCGTGCCTTGTTTTGGTTTGTTTGTGTTGGCCTGCGTGCCATGAACTATCCTGGCCTGCGTGCCTTTCCTGTTGGTTTTTCGGTACTTTGGGTGCTTCTTTGGTGCTCTCTGTCGTTTGTTTGGTTGCGTGTTCTTTTTCAGAATCACATCCTTGCAAAGTGGAACATCCTCCCATCCTTGATCCAATTGTAATCCCACAAAAACTTTTTAATATGGACAAAGTGACGGGCATGCATTGTATCACGCGTCATTAGTAGGGACAATCAGAAGTAAACTTTGCAAGGATGTGATTCTGAAAAAGAACACGTACACTGATTGAGACCAGGAAACTGTAGACAAACAGTACGCGCGCCCCAAGGACGAACTTACCAATCAAGCTGCTAGCCGGAGTGCTCAACACGGCGTGGAAAAAAGGATTACTCCAGCCCACACGATCCCAAGACCCAAGACCCAAGACCCAAGTCTCGTCTGTCCAGCTCAACATCAAAGCTACTGACCAGGGTGCCCAACACCGCGTGGAGAAATGGATTACTCCAGCCCACACGCTCCCAAGACCCGAGCATCGTCTTCCCAGCCTGGAGAAGAAGGCAACGATGACTCGGGACAGAAGACTTGCGATTTAGACTCGAGCGGTGGTGAACCAACTGGTGCCGGGGCTGCCGACCACGGCGAGGAGAAAAGGAGTACTCCAGCCCACACGCTCTCGTGTCTCATCTACTTCAGTCAATGTCACGAAGAAGCATCTTATGGAGGCAGGACGTCTGTCCAAACCATTCTTTTAAATAGCTGTCTTTGTCAAATAGCGACAATCCTTCAAATAAGCTTTAGCCGGCTATTTTAAAACTTTTTCGGGCAATTATACATGAATCATATAGCCTATCATTTAACGGCACCTTCCTCAGGCCGCTATAGCGGGGCTATAATTGGGCGGCTATTTAAAACTTTGATCCAAACTCGTACTTCTTGTCCTATTGGGCTAATAAACCAAGGACAAATTGGCAAACCACGGATGTGAGGGTTGTTTTGACCAAGAGAAGACAATACATCATCTGTTCCTTCCTCACCCATTTGCCACCCTGATATGTGTATCATCCATGTAGCCTTTGATTGACCTCCACCAGATAACATAATGAATATTTTTGGGAACTGGTTGGTAGAGCAACAAATGGGAGATGACTGCATGAGCTATGTTCAACCAGTTTGAATGGTGTCCCACCAATGATATAATCATATTAGCTGCCAATAGTGCCCTTGTGGGTTTAGTCACTTTGTATAATAACTCCTTGCTACATATCTTACTTTAACGAAGATGGTTGTGTGCATCATCTGATTCAAAGGCCGAAGGGTTTTACCTCCTTTTTGAAAGAAAAAATATATAATTGGTACCACTAGCTAGCTAATTCAAACTATGCTAGGTTGCTCCTACTTATCATCACAATAAGCAAAACATATGCTCATTGAGAAAATTTGCATCCTAATCATACCGTTAAATGAAGATTTCCTATGAGATTATCGATTTTTTATCCCACGCGATAAATAGAGTTACAGTCGTCATGATGCCATGTAAAAGTAATTATGTATTTCTACTTTAAAATTTACAGACCTCTACGGATGACTTGTGCATGTGTGTGTTTTTCCATCAGATTTTGGTATCTTTATCCCACGCGATAAATAGAGTTACAGTCGTCATGATGCCATGTAAAAGTAATTATGTATTTCTACTTTAAAATTTACAGACCTCTACGGATGACTTGTGCATGTGTGTGTTTTTCCATCAGATTTTGGTATCTTTCATGTTTTGTGCACATGTGTTACATCAACATGCAAGTAAATTTTTCTTTTGTAACTTTCAAGTAGGTCTACAGTGCTAAAAAAACTACCTTTTTAGTATCTAGCTAATGTTATAATGGAAGTCCACAAAATTAAGATCATGAAACTTACTTGATCAGGTCAACTCCCATAAGAAGTCAAGTGTAGTGTAGCCTCTTCACCTTCAGCTTTTTTCTCTATTTATAACATCCCTTGTATCCTGGATAGAGAGTCATGTATGCCACATCTAAGTAGCGCCCCAATTTGTTCTCATGGCCAGGGTATTAGTATTTTTCTACTTCTTCTCCTTGTCGTGCATATGCTCCCATGCTCGGCTCCCTCCCTCTCGAAGGAGCAGCAATGCCACGGCTGACGAGCTCGCACTCCTCTCTTTCAAGTCCATGCTATCCTCCCGCTTGCTGGATTCATGGAACACGTCAAGCCACTACTGCAGCTGGCCAGGGGTTGCATGCGGCCGTCGTCACCCTGACAGGGTCATCTCGTTGCAGATGGGCTCCTTCAATCTGTCGGGGCACATCTCACCATTCTTGGGCAACTTGTCCTTTCTCAGAGAGCTTGACCTCCGCGACAACCAGCTCATCGGGCAGGTACCTCCAGAACTTGGCCGTCTCGGCAGACTTCAACTGCTCAACTTTAGCGCGAATTTTCTCCAAGGCGAGATCCCAACTGAGATTGGTGCCTTGAAGAATCTGTACATCTTGAACCTACAAGAGAATGGATTCTCCGGAGGGATCCCTCATTCTCTGGCAGACTTGCCGTTGCTCGAATTCTTGTTTTTATCCAATAATAGATTATTTGGCGAGATACCGTCATCTCTAGGCAACCTCTCCCTTATGCATCTTGATCTCATGGGTAACAACCTATCGGGACCTATCCCTCCATCTGTGGGAATGATGTCCAGCTTATCATGGCTCAGCTTAGGCTACAATAATCTAAGTGGACCGATTCCGGTGTCTATTTGGAACATTTCCTCTCTGATGGGTCTTAGTGTCGAGCACAATATGCTAGGTGGCACAATACCTTCAGATGCATTCAGCTCACTTTCCTATCTCGAGTTTATACTGATGGACAATAATCTCTTTCATGGACGTCTACCAGCCTCAGTAGCGAATGTCACTAATGTGAAACGGCTCCAGTTTGGCCCTAACTTCTTCAGCGGCACTGTACCTGCCGACCTTGGAAGGTTAGGTTATCTCTTGTCCCTAGAGCTCTCAAGCACTTCGCTTGAAGCCAAAGAACCCAACGACTGGGAATTCATAACTGCGTTAACAAATTGCTCCCAGTTACAAAATTTGGAATTAGGTTCCTCCAAGTTTGGGGGTGTCCTTCCTTCTTCAGTTTCTAACCTTTCCACTTCGCTAAAACGTTTAGACCTTCAATCCAACACAATTTCAGGAAACATACCAAAAGATATTGGCAATCTCGCCAACTTAGAATATCTTGTGCTAGATAGTAACTCTTTCAGAGGGACTCTTCCCTCCACCTTTGGGAGGCTCAATAAACTTCAGCTTTTCTCTGTAGAAAACAACAAAATTAGTGGGTCAATCCCATTGACGTTTGGAAATCTTACAGAATTGATCAGTTTAGAACTCCAAGCAAATGCTTTTAGTGGCAATATACCAAGCACGCTAGGAAACCTGACCAAGTTGTTGACACTGAACCTTGCCAGCAACAAATTTTCAGGCCAAATTCCTATTGCGGTATTCAACATCTCCACACTTTCCCTAATTTTGGATCTGTCGTACAACAACTTTGAGGGATCAATACCACAAGAAATAGGGCATCTAAAAAATCTTCTAGAATTCCATGCTGAGTCCAACATGTTATCAGGTGAAATTCCTGTTGGCTTGGGTGAGTGCCAGCTTCTTCAGAATATCTATATCCAAAACAATTTTTTAAATGGTACTATCCCGTCACTCCTTAGTCAATTGAAAGGTCTTCAAAATCTCGACTTATCAAACAACAATCTTTCAGGTCTGATACCTAGCTTCTTAGGCAACCTTAGCACGCTCTATCAACTAAATCTTTCATTCAATAGCTTTGCCGGCCAAGTGCCAACCTTTGGTGTTTTTGCAAATTCTTCGGCAATCTCAATTGAAAACAATGGCAAACTCTGCGGAGGCATAGCTACTCTACATTTGCCTCCTTGTTCATTGGACATACCAAAGAAAAGGCATAGATTTCTTATAATTCCTATTTCCCTTTCTCTCGTTACAACAATTGTCGTACTTGCATTGCTATGCAAGCTCTGGATAGTGCACAAGAAAAGCAAACAAAAGATACCTTCCACAACATCCAGACAAGGCCTTCCAATGATCTCTTATTCGCAGTTGGCAAAAGCAACGGATGGTTTCTCGTCAACAAATTTAATAGGTTCTGGATCATTTGGGTCAGTGTACAAAGGAGTCATAGATGACCAAGCTGAAGAAAGTATAAACCTTGTTGCAGTGAAGGTGTTGAAAGTTCACACTCCTGGGGCACTTAAGAGTTTCATTGCTGAATGTGAAGCACTAAGAAATGTGAGGCACCGAAATCTTGTGAAGATAATTACGGCTTGCTCAAGCAACGATAACAAGGGGAATGACTTCAAAGCTATTGTGTTTGACTTCATGCCAAATGGTAGTTTAGATGTTTGGCTACATCCTTATACAAATGAGCAAACGGAGCATATGTACCTAGATCTACTTCAAAGAGTGACCATACTACTCGATGTGGCTTATGCATTGGATTATCTTCATTGCCAAGGCCCTGCACCTGTTGTACATTGTGATCTTAAGCCAAGTAACGTGCTCTTGGATGCTGATATGGTAGCCCACGTTGGAGACTTTGGACTTGCTAGGATTCTTGTTGATGAAAGTTCGTTGTGCCAGCACTCAACGAGCTCAATGGGTCTTAGAGGAACAATTGGTTATGCTGCTCCAGGTTAGCCTAACATGTTTGCTTCCCACTTTTTATTTTGCTTGCATTCTCCATCGCTCGCTCTTTCTTTACTGAAAAAAGGATTTTGCAATCAAAAGTTGTGGTGTATTTCTAAAAACATCAGTATAATGTTGCAATGCGGATTTACAATTATTTGCATCCTAAAGGGTCTAATATTTTTTCCAAATCATCAATCCAGAGTATGGTGCTGGAAATATGGTGTCAACACACGGAGATATTTACAGTTTTGGAATTCTTGTCTTGGAAACTATAACTGCTAAGAGGCCCACTGATAGCAGATTTGGACAAGGATTGGGTCTATGTGAGTATGTCGAGCTGGCCCTACATAATAACAGTGTGATGGGCGTTGTTGACTCAAGGCTGCCTTTGGACCTCAAAAGTGACCATCAGACCGTTGATTATCATTCAAATAAGAGAAATGTTGATTGCCTCGTTTCAGTACTTAGACTTGGAATATCTTGCTCTCAGGAATCACCATCCTCTAGAATGCCAACACGGGGTATCATCAAGGAACTGAAGGCCATCAAAGAATCTTTGTCAACACACTGAAGACTGTGAAGATTAACCGTGTTATAATGTAATAATTACAAATATTTTGTGTGGATGATATGTTCATGGATATCATTAAGCTCCTTTTCGGTAGGAGCTGATTGCTACAGTGATATTCCCAACAACTTGTGTTGAAGTAGCAGCCTTCTCGAGTATGTATCAGAGTACGGGATAGTGGAATACGACGTCTATTATGTTTAATTAGGATCATAACAGTGACCAGTTCATAAGCCTCGGGTTCATGATGACTTGCTGGTGTTGTAGTGTAGTAGAAGTTTAGTCCCTGATTTACTACTTGTCAGTGATCATTCTCGAAAAACTAACTCCTTGTCAGCGATGGGAAATGTAATTAAGATACTTCGTCAAGAGCTGAGCTAAACATGTTTTACCTTTTGACAGACTGAGATCAACTTTATTTCCTGCGGGAGTCCAACCGATGCTGAGGTCTGAACTCTGAAGCATCCTGCTTCGTCCCATTAAAGACTGAATCTCCATGGTTGAAACAGTTGTCTGCTAGATTGCAACTACTACTATGATCAGATGGAAATTAAGGATTGACTTAATCAAGTGATCATTGTAGTTTCGAGCGCTGGTTAACCATTTATTTTTCTTGTGAGCTAACTCGTTTCTGATTTCCGTTGACCTTTTGTGTTTCTCTTTCCACAACCTGTATCTGAAGGATTGCAGATAAAGTGCATCTGAGAATGCAGAGCACTGATGTTTGGGAACTTTGTAAAATTAAAATATTTCCGCTGGTAATATAGTTCAGCACAAGAAAAATCATTGGAACACCGTGTAATCTTTGTCCGTGGTGAATAGTGTTTGGGAAGTTAACTTTCTTTTTGAGAAATCATCTGGGTAGTTAGCTGAACTGGTGTAATGATCTCATGATGTAAATGGTCACGCCTACAGACTCGCCAATGAATCAAACCGATTAATACTTACGTATAACGTATTCTACTTCACAAATTCAGATCAGATCAGAGTACATCAATCACCAACCACGGAATCAAGGCAACCGATTCTTCACACGGACTCAAAATGAAGTACGAGACGAGATCACTGTATGCACCTATGTTTGGATGGAGACGCCGCGCTGAAGGGAGCAGTGGGAAAGCCGCGCCGAGCGGGCTCGCCTGAGAAGGAAGCACAAAGGGAGGGCCGCGCGAACGAGATCTTCGGAGCTCACTCACCTTCGCGCCAGCGGTCGCATGGGCCGTCGGAGCTCGCTCACTGCCGCCGCATCTCTGCTGGCGGCTGTCGCCTGTCAGGGGACGGACTGGTGGCGGGTGGGAAGGAAGAAGCGAAGAGACTGATCTCGGCCGCACATTTCACATCCTCTCCATTTGCCCCCAGCGTCTACTATTAATTCTACTCTCCATTTTCTTTTCTTACATGCACGCGATTCACTACCGGAACAGGGCTCTAAGCCGACAGCCAAATGTATGCCGACGGCCACCGTCGGCCTAATCCGAGCTATGCCGACAGCTAGGTCCTAGCCGTCGGCGTGCAATGGCCGTCGGGCTATCCCCGTCTACGCCGACAGCAGCCGTCGGCACATAACTGCCGTCGGCTTATCCTAGACTACGCCTACAGCTGTCGTCGGCATATATAGGCCGTCGGCATAGATGCGGGCCCGCCGACAACACTCATCACGGCCGGCTAACGACGTCAAATCTATGCCGACGGCCGTGACGGGTGGCTGTCGGCATAGATACGGGTGACACGTCACCGATCCAGAGCGCACCGACCAGGACCTATGCCGACGGCAGCCGTCGGCATAGCTGACACGTCATCGATCCGCGACGCTGTCCATCTGCCCTGGCCGCAGCTATGCCGACGGCTTTGCCGTCGGCATAGTTTTTTTTTTCTTTTTTTCTTTTTTTCCATATAGTATTATTATTATTATTATTATTATTAAGCATACATATAGTATGTGTTAATAAGCATATAGTATGTTAATAAGCATATAGTATGTGTTAATAACCATACATATAGTTTTTTTCTTTTTCTTCACTGTTTTCTTTATTATTATTATTTAACTAACTTACATATAGTATGTGTTAATAAGCATACATACATTATTATTCGGTTCTGTACAGAGCGGTGTGACCCCCCTCATGAACGATGCCGCCGCCAGCCGGCAACTGGAATGGGGAACAACCGCATCGGGTCTATACGAAGGGGACTTTGCTCCAAGTGTTCATATATATCGGATGACCTACCACAATCGGATGGTGTTATGCCATGTCCGAAGAGGCGGCACGCATCTCTGGGGTGTGGCCCCGTCACGGACGGCGCCGCCGCCGGCACCTGGAGGGGGGGAACGGACGCGTCGGGTCTACATGGAGTGGATGTATCTGTGGGTTTGGCCCAGATGTTGCTCCCGGGTGTCCTTATGGGCGGACCTGACACAACCGGGTCGAGAGGTCCCCTGGTCAAAGCCCGTCCGTGCAAAGTCAAAGGGCTAGATCCCGTGGTCAAACGCTACAGGGTTAGCCGGGACGGGGGCCCTGGGGGGTAGCAATGCCACCGGAGCGTCGTACCGGGCCCTCATACATGCGGGGTGGTGTTGTGGCATGTCCGAAGAGGCGGCACACGTCTCCGGGGTGTGGCCCCCGTCACGGACGGCGCCGACGCCGGCTCCTGGAGGGGGAAACGGACGCGTCGGGTCTACACGGAAAGGATCTTGCTGTGGGTCTGGCCCGGATGTTGCTCCCCGGTGTCCCTTTGGGCCGACCTGACACAACCGGGTGGAGAGGTCCGCTGGTCAAAGCCCGTCCGTGGGAAGTCAAAGGGCTAGATCTCGTGGTCAACCGCTCCAGGGTTAGGCGGGACGGGGGGGGGGGCTGGGGGGTAGCAATGCCACCGGAGCGTCGTACCACGCCTCATACATGTGGGGTGGTGTTGTGGCATGTCCGAAGAGGACTCATGCGTCTCCGGTGCGTGGCCCCCCTCACGGACGGCGCCGCCGCCGGCACCTGGAGGGGGGAAACTACCGCATCGGGTCTACACGGAGTGGATTTAGCTGTGGGTTTGGCCCAGATGTTGCTCCCCGGTGTCCCTCTGGGCCGACCCGACACAACCGGGTGGAGAGGTCCACTAGTCAAAGCCCATCCGTGCAAAGTCAAAGGGCTAGATCCCGTGGTCAACCGCTCCAGGGTTAGGCGGGACGGGGGCCCTGGGGGTAGCAATGCCACCGGAGCGTCGTACCGGGCCCTCATACATGCGGGGTGGTGTTGTGGCATGTCCGAAGAGGCGACACGCATCTCCGGGGTGTGCCCCCCCATCACGGACGGCGCTGCTGCCGTCACCTGGGGGGGGGGGAACGGACGCGTCTGGTCTACACGGAGTGGATATAGCTGTGGGTTTGGCCCGGATGTTGCTCCTGGGTGTCCCTATGGGTAGACCTGACACAACCGGGTGGAGAGGTCCACTAGTCAGAGCCCGTCCGTGGGAAGTCAAAGGGCTAGATCTCGTGATCAACCGCTCCTAGGTTAGGCGGGATGGGGGCCCTAGGGGTAGCAATGCCACCGGAGCAGCACACCGGGCCCTCATACATGCGGGTGGTGTGGTGGCATGTCCGAAGAGGCGGCACGCGTCTCCGGGGCATGGCCCCCCTAACGGACGGCGATGACACGGTAGTAGCCATTCTGCGGTAACGATGCGGCGTGAATATTATTAAATACTTGGAGCGCGATAAAATCATGAGTTTTTTTTTGCACGACGTGGGCACATGTGCTATAGGAACGATAATATTTTTTCATAATTTTTGGTGATGGAGAAGTATCCCAAAAATTCCCTCTACGCGGATTGCCCTTCGCGCGTCTACGGCTGTGGCCAGCGGCCTCCGGGGGCTAGCATGCCGCCAAATCTTGCGTAGGCGGCCTCTCACAAGTTTGGAAGTGTTGTGGTGGTTGCAAACGCCCGGCACGCGTGTCCGGGGTGTGCCCCCCCTCACGGACGGCGCCGCCGCCGGCACCTGGAGGGGGGAAACGGACGTGTCGGGTCTACACGAAGGGGATCTTATTGCGGGTTTGGCCCGGATGTTGCTCCAAAGTGTACCTATGGGCTGACCGAACACAACCAGGTGGGGAGGTCCGCTGGTCAAAGCCCGTCCGTGCAAAGTCAAAGGGCTAGATCCCGTGGTCAAACGCTACAGGGTCAGGCGGGACGGGGGCCTTGTGGGGGTAGCAATGCCACCAGAGCGTCGCACCGGGCCCTCATACATGCGGGGTGGTGTGGTGAAATGTCCGAAGAGGCGGCACGCGTCTCCGGGGCATGGCCCCCCTCACAGATGGTGATGACACGGTAGTAGACGTTTTGCGGTAACGATGCGGCGTGAATATTATTAAATACTCGGAGCACGATAAAATCATGAGTTTTTTTGCACGACGTGGGCACATGTGCTATAGGAACGATGGTATTTTTTCATATTTTTTGGTGATGGAGAAGTATCCGAAAAATTCCCTCTACGCGGATTGCCCTTCGCGCGTCTACGGCTGTGGCCGGCGGCCTCCGGGGGCTAGCATGCCGCCAAATCTTGCGCCGGCGGCCTCTCACAAGTCTGGAAGTGTTGTGGCGGTTGCAAACGCCCGGCACGCGTGTCCGGGGTGTGCCCCCCTCACGGACGGCGCTGCCGCCGGCACTTGGAGGGGGGAAACGGACGCGTGGGGTCTACGCGGAGGGGATCTTGCTGTGGGTCTGGCCCGGATGTTGCTCCAAAGTGTTCATATGGGCTGACCTAACACAACCAGGTGGGGAGGTCCACTGGTCAAAGCCCCTCCGTGCAAAGTCAAAGGGGTAGATCTCGTGGTCAAACGCTACAGGGTTAGGCGGGACGGGGGCACTGGGGGGGGTAGCAATGCCACCGGAGCGTCGCACCGTGCCCTCATACATGCGGGGTGGTGTGGTGGCATGTCCGAAGAGGCAGCACGTGTCTCCGGGGCGTGGCCCCCCTCACGGACGGCGATGACACGGTAGTAGACGTTCTGCGGTAACGATGCGGCGTGAATATTATTAAATACTCGGAGCGCGATAAAATCATGAGTTTTTTTCACGACGTCAGCACATGTGCTATAGGAGCGATGGTATTTTTTCATAATTTTTGGTGATGGAGAAGTATCCGAAAAATTCCCTCTACGCGGATTGCCCTTCGCGCGTCTACGGCTGTGGCCGGCGGCCTCCGGGGGCTAGCATGCCGCCAAATCTTGCACCGGCGGCCTCTCACAAGTCTGGAAGTGTTGTGGCGGTTGCAAATGCCCGGCACGCGTGTCCGGGTGTGCCCCCCCTCACGGACGGCGCCGCCGCCGGCACCTGGAGGGGGGAAACGGACGCATCGGGTCTACACGAAGGGGATGTAGCTGTCGGTTTGGCCCGGATGTTGCTCCCAGGTGTCCCTCTGAGCTGACCTAACACAACCGGGTGGGGAGGTCCACTGGTCAAAGCCCCTCCATGCAAAGTCAAAGGGGTAGATCCCGTGGTCAAACGCTACAGGGTTAGGCGGGACGGAGGCACTGGGGGGGGGGGGGTAGCAATGCCACCGGAGCGTCGCACCGGGCCCTCATACATGCGGGGTGGTGTGGTGGCATGTCCGAAGAGGCGGCACGTGTCTCCGGGGCGTGGCCCCCCTCACGGACGGCGATGACACGGTAGTAGACGTTCTGCGGTAACGATGCGGCGTGGATATTATTATATACTCGGAGCGCGATAAAATCATGAGTTTTTTGCACGACGTCAGCACATGTGCTATAGGAGCGATGGTATTTTTTCATAATTTTTGGTGATGGAGAAGTATCCGAAAAATTCCCTCTACGCGGATTGCCCTTCGCGCGTCTACGGCTGTGGCCGGCGGCCTCCGGGGGCTAGCATGCCGCCAAATCTTGCGCCGGCGGCCTCTCACAAGTCTGGAAGTGTTGTGGCGGTTGCAAATGCCCGGCACGCGTGTCCGGGTGTGCCCCCCCTCACGGACGGCGCCGCCGCCGGCACCTGGTGGGGGGAAACGGACGCATCGGGTCTAGACGAAGGGGATGTAGCTGTCGTTTTGGCCCGGATGTTGCTCCCAGGTGTCCCTCTGAGCTGACCTAACACAACCGGGTGGGGAGGTCCACTGGTCAAAGCCCCTCCGTGCAAAGTCAAAGGGGTAGATCCCGTGGTCAAACGCTACAGGGTTAGGCGGGACGGGGGCACTGGGGGGGGGGGTAGCAATGCCACCGGAGCGTCGCACCGGGCCCTCATACATGCGGGGTGGTGTGGTGGCATGTCCGAAGAGGCGGCACGTGTCTCCGGGGCGTGGCCCCCCTCAAGGACGGTGATGACACGGTAGTAGACGGATCAGGCACTCGCATAGTTACCGGATCAGGCATTCGGTAACGGTACCCCTCAGTCAGTTGCTCTCCTATGTATCACCTTTCGCGAGACCATAGAAAAAAATATACGTGATATTTTAGAAAATTGTTGTACAATATGAAAAAAGATCATGTCATTAAAAATAATGTTTCAAATCATTAAAGAAAATGTATGGTACATTTTAAATAATGTTCTGCATGTAAAAAATATGTATAAGAAAACATTAAAATATTTATAAAAAATAAGAAAACATTACAAAATTTATACAAAATAAAAAAGTAAAAATAAAAGTATGCCGACGGCAAAGCCGTCGGCATAGCTGCGGCCATAGGGAAGCTCATACGCGGATCGGTGACGTGGTTAATAAAAAAAAGTATGCCTACGGCTAAGCCGTCGGCATAGGTGCCACGTGGCGCCCTGAGCTATGCCGACGGCTTAGCTGTCGGCATAGCTCACCTTATCCACTCGCCTCGTCCCCCATCCACGCATTCCCCCACACACCCCGAGCTGCCGCCGCCGCACCCCCCGACCCCGACTTGCGCCGCGGCCGCACCCCCCTCCCCGACCTGCCGCCGCCGCCGCACACCCCACCTCCCCCTGCCGCCGCCGCCCTCCCCGCCTCCACCACGCCCACGGCCCTCCCCGCCTCCACAGCCGCGTCGCCGCCCCCGCCTCCACACCGGCCGGCGCCGCCGTCTCCACCCGCTGTCGCCTCGGCCTTCCCCGACCACGCGCTGCACCGGCCTCCCCCGACCCCGCCCCTGCGCCGGCCTCCATCGACCCCGGCGCCCCCGCCGTCTCCCGAACCCGCCGGCCGCGGCTCCGTCCAGCCCTATCCCTCCCGTCCCCGACCGCCCCTGCCTCACCATCCCCTCCACCGCCTCGCCCCCTGCCACGCCCCTCTCGGTGAGCTACGTTTTTTTATTTTTTTGCATTTTTCTCTACTGTTGGATGGATGAATGAATGCATGGATGGATGTTGGATGTTAGATTGTTAGGTTAGATTTTAGATGTTAGGTTGTTAGGTTGATATATAGTTGAATGTTGGATGTTAGGATGTTAGATTGTTAGTTTGCATTATTTTTATCATGATGATCTTGTCATTTGAGATGTGCTCTAAAATTGGTATAAGATGAGTAATTATTTTTATCATGATAATCTTGTCAAAAAAATTGAACCGGACAAAATTTGACACTTGACAGAATAAGATTTTTTTCATAGTTTTAAGTGCCAGTGCTTAATGTTAAGTAGCTATGTGAGATGTGCTGCAAAATTATGATATGATGAGTGGTTATTTAATCATGATGATCTTGGTAAAAAAAATTGAAGGACAATATTTGACACTTGACGAAACATGATTTTTTTTCATAGTTAAAAGTATCAATGCTTAATGTGAGGTGATGACCTAAATTTTTTTCACTCGGTGTAATTAATAGGATTTGTGGTGTTCCATCTTCGTGGAGTGATTGTCGACGTTGGAGGTGTTGGTCCACGATTGTCCGTCTCCTTTGATCGACTACATCGGAGGGTGAGCAATAATTCCATGACCTCGTCCACTTTTTTTCCATGTCACTGGATTAAATTTTCACATCAAGTCGCGTAACCTAGGTCTCCCGTCCGAAAGGGTTGCATCGATAAATATGCATTCAATTGCATATTTATCACCGCAGCTCTTTCGTATTGTCCAGCGCTTTCCACGGACAGCCCGAGGATGTGTAGATTGGGTACGTTGTTCATGCTCTACCCCGTTCCGAGACAGGATTTCGGCGGCGCCTCCCTGTTGTTCTCCGGATGCACATTCTCTCGGCATTTTGCCGAGACGTGTATTTGGAGAACAGCGGGGAGGTGCTGCCGAAATTTTGTCTCGGAATGGGGTAGAGCATGGACAACGTACTCAATCTACACATTCTCGGGTGGGATTAGGACCCATCTTTACCTATTAGAGATGTAGGTGGATTAAATGTCGATTCTCGTCAACCTTGTAAAAAATAAAATATTGATGTGAGTAATTTAAATGAATCCTTAATTTTGTTGTGTGGCTTCCAATAAAGCAGAGATGGCAGATAATTAGTGGATGTATAGTGGGTTTTTCTGTCGGAATCAAGTAACAACAGAGTGGGTCGAGAAAACTGATGTGTTTTTGAAAGAGATATTTCGTAGTCCAATGAGGATGGTGCCAGAATGCCCGTGTGCCAGATGTAAGAGACGTATCCGCAGAGATAAGAGTGAGATGACTAAGCACCTTCGCACGCATGGATTTATGCCCAACTTTAATATGCCGATAAACTTTGCCCAGCGGGACCGTGGTAGAGAGGATGTGATATGACAACGCGTCGCTGGTTATGAGGACGATGGGTTAGAGACATGCTAGATGATGTCTTTGATGCACAGCCGACACCTCCGTCACATTCAGCGAATGAACCGGAGGAGCCGGAGGAAACCGCAAAGGCCTTCCTGGAAATCTTGGCCTCGTCAAAGAAACCTCTCTATGAGGGTGCCAAGCTGTCTGTGCTGGATGCCATCTCGCAACTGATGGCAGTCAAGGCTGAGTACGGCTGTAGCCGAGGTTGCTTCGAAGCATTTCTGGGAGTATGGGCTAACAGCCTGCCTGAGGGCCATGAACTGCCGAAAACCATGTACGGTACGAAGAAAATCATGAAGGCGCTCTCGATGGACTATGAGAAAATACATGTTTGTCCAAAGAATTGCCTTTTGTTTAGGCATGAGTATGCGGATGACAAGTACTGTAGGAAGTGTGGTTCCTCTCGGTATATTGAGGTGGTCGATAAGCATGGTCAGAAGCAGCAGCTAAAAATCCCTGTGAAGGTTCTTCGGTATCTTGATTTTATAAAAAGACTACAGCGCCTTTTCATCACCGAGGAGTCTGCCAAAATGATGAAGTGGCACAAGGAAGGGAAAAGGTACAATCCAAAAAAAATTGTACATCCATCAGGAGGTGAAGCATGGAAGTCATTCGATATAGAGTACCCGGAGGAAGCAGCCGAGGCTGGGAATGTCAGAATTGCTATAACAGGTGATGGGTTCAATCCATATGGTATGTCGTCTAATCCATACAGCTGTTGGCCCGTATTTGTTAGTCCGCTGAATCTCCCTCCCGGCGCCATAATGCAACGCAAGACCATGTTCATGTCGCTTATAATTCTGGGGCCTGAATATCCGGGGAAGAATTTGAGTGTGTTTATGCAGCCGTGGATGATTTGCACCATTCTTGGTACTTCCCGAGGTTGACATACGACCGACATCTGCAGAAAAAAATTCTTGATGAAAGTTTGGCTACAATATTGCATGCATGACTTTCCCGGTTATGCCTTGTTCTGCGGATGGTGTACAAGTGGAAAGATGCCTTGCCCAGTGTGCATGCAGGCCTTGATTTTCATTTGGCTGAAGAAGGGTGGCAAGTATGTTGCATTTGACCTGCATCGACAGTTCCTCCCTCCAGACCATCCTGATAGGGAAGACAAGAAGAACTTCACAAAAGGCAAAGTTGTCCATGAAGTAAACGAGATTCCAACGTTTTCTGGTGCGGATGTGCTTGCTCAGCTGAAAGCTCTTAAGCCTGCCGGTGAGGGAAAAGGCAAAGGCAAAGGCAAAGGCAAAGGCAAAGGCAAAGGCATAGGCGAAGACGAGGGCGAGGGCAAAGGAAAAAGTAAAGAGAAAATTTTTGAAGGATATGGTGAGACGCACAACTGGACTCACATTAACCCCTTCACGCAGCTTCCCTATTTTAAGGACCTTAAACTTCCATACAACATAGACGTGATGCACACCGAAAAGAATGTCGCAAAGTCCCTTTTTCACACGATCCTCAACATTCCTGATAAGACAAAGGATAATGTTAATGCTAGAGTTGATCAACAGAATATTTGCGATAGACCACATCTACACATGCAGCCTCCCACAGGCAGTCAAAAATCTTGGTTCAAGCCAGATGCTGACTTCGTACTTAAAAAGGATCATAAGATGGAGACATTCAAGTGGCTGAAACACGTCGTGAAGTTCACTGATGGTTATGCGTCGAATATAAGTAAGGGGATCAATCTTTCAACGGGTAGAGTGACCGGGCTCAAGAGTCATGACTATCATGTATGGATTGAGCGGATTATGCCGGTGATGGTTTGGGGCTATGTTCCCGAGCGTGTCTGGTGTCTGCTTGCGGAGTTAAGCCATTTCTTCCGCACGCTTTGTGCTAAAGAAGTATGTCCTGAGAAGATAAAAGAAATGCATAAGAAGGCACCGGAGTTGATATGCAAGCTAGAGAAGATCTTCCCGCCAGGCTTCTTTACTCCGATGACACATCTCCTTTTGCACCTCCCGAACGAGGTATTGTTGGGGGGCCCTGTGCAGAATCGTTGGCAGTACGGCCCTGAGAGACAGAACAAGCATCTGAGACAGAAATGTGGACACAAAGCTAAGATTGAAGCTTCCATAGCTGAGGCAGTTATCCTAGAGGAGGTGGCAGACCTCAGGACAGCCTACTATCCAGACCATGTTCCCACGTTGCACAATAAGGTGTCTCGATACAATACAGAAGAACCCAAGTATAAACCCAAGTTGCCTCTATTCATCGGGCAAGGTAGTAGGGCTGGATGCTCGAAATCTTATCTCATGCCACGAGATGAGTGGGAGGATGTCATGTTCTATATCTTGCACAACATCAAGGAAGTTGAGGATGAGTGGATGAGGTAATACCTTTGCACCATTCTTTTAGTCAATTCGTTATGTTCACTTTGCCTAGTTCTTATACCGCTTTTCTTATTGTAGTCGATTCGTTGAAGAAGAATGGACGGGAATGCTGCCTCCTTTTGAAGCGGAGGCACTTGCTCTTCTCCGAAAGGGTGCTGATGGAAGGAAAAATTTCGTTGCGTGGTTCATCGAGAAAGTAATTTTTCACACTTTCAATTAAACTCATGCACCCTATAATTTCAATTAAACTCATGCACCCTATAATTTCAATTAAACTCATGCACCCTATAATTTTAATTAAACTTGTAGGGAAATGATCCGACCGAATCAATGGATGAAGAATTGAGATGGGTTTCCATGGGTTTTGATCCTGTCGTCATGACATGCGAAAAGTATGATGTGAATGGGTATCGCTTCCATACAGAGGAGCACCAGAACAGTCGGCCTGATCCCAAAACCATAAATACCGGAGTCTTCACTGAAGGAGATAATGAAGTAGATTACTACGGAAGGGTAGGAAAAATATACGAGCTTACATTCAAACGTGGTCGCGAACACCTAAGTCTCACTGTGTTCAAATGCCGATGGTTCGACCCCAAAAAGGGGCTGAGACATACGCCTTCTGTTGGTTTAGTTGAAGTTAAACCATCAACCGTCTATGCTGGAGCTGATCTCTTTATCGCCGCTACCCAGGCCACACAAGTATATTATCTGCCTTACCCATGCCAGAAAGAGTACCTAAAG
This sequence comes from Triticum monococcum, assembly GCA_034509565.1. NCBI lineage: Eukaryota > Viridiplantae > Streptophyta > Magnoliopsida > Poales > Poaceae > Triticum > Triticum monococcum. The sequence goes on from CM067842.1 coordinate 820,374,540, forward strand.
GGTTGGGAAGTTGTGTTCAAGGTGTCGCCGCATGGTAAGCTACCGGACCCGAACGATGATGATTACTACAACATAAACCCCATGACATACGAGGGAGTGTTCTATCAAGAGGAACATGATGACGTGGTCCGAAACAACGAGGATGATGACTTGGGTTATGTTGACCTGGACCCAAACGACGACGACGCACGGATTGATGGTGAGGCAGTTGTGAATCAAAGAGACATAATTATGCTTGAAAAGTTAAATGAAGACGCTGACGATGAGGAAGAGCCTCCACCTCCATCAGACAACGAAGAAGATATGCGTGATAGTGATGATGAGACCGGTCCACAAATAGATTACAATAGTGATGATTCATATGGGTTCTAGAAAATGTAAGTTCTTTTAATGATCATTACAATAGTATGCTTAATGTGCTCTTCTGGTATTAATGTTTTTCCTGTATGCTTGTTTAATTGATATGCTTACTAATTGTTTATTCTCTTCTCAATGCAGGTTTGCTAATCATGGGCAAGTCCAGCGGCGCTAGTTTCCTCAGTAAATTTAAAGGACTTACTCGGAGTGGACGAGCCCACAAGGTTCCCTTCCGACTACGCGAGGATGACACCTCACAGGGAGGTGGAGGGGTCGGGGGAGGAGACCCTAGAGGAGGAGGCGGTGGGGGGAGAGCCCCTAGAGGAGGAGGAGGTGGGGGGAGAGGCAACCGGGGCAAAAAACTCCGGGCCGTGTCTGAAATAGGAGGGTCTTCTTCGATGCCCTCCTATACAGAGGCACCTTCTGAGTCTGAGGAGGAGGAGTATGTTCCTGATGGCGAGGAGGAGGAGGCCGAGGAGGAGGGTGAGGAGGAGGAGGCCGAGGAGGAGGGTGAGGAGGAGGCCGAGGAGGGTGGAGGGGAGGTTGATCCCGCGTTGTGGGGTGACTTGCCACCGGGTTCTTCGCAGGGGTGGCTGCGTGGTAATGCCGGACTACCTACACCACCTTCTATCGAGGAGCACAAGTGGCTCATTGAACCCGTGGGGACAGAGTAAGTGCCTCTCAATCATATTTTCAACACATGACAACATTTTCTTATTGTACACATGGCAATCATTTGATTCTTTTGCAGAAACTGGATCCTTCGCGGAATGGGCCGTAAACCGAACGGCCTTATCACTGTCCTATTGAAGGAGTTTTGGCCTGGCCTATTCTGCCCGCGGCCAGACAGGGACCCACAGCAGCGGGTTTTGGCCACGAGCTGGGCCCACTATGAGGCTTGCAGCAACGCGGAGTACGGGACGACCGCTAAGGCCGTGATCACCAAATTTTGGGTAAGTTCTCTTCTGAATCACTTGTCTTCAGTTTCGTTCATAGTTTATCATTGAATCACTCAACTCATGCCTTGTTTGCTTCTGGTTTATGCATGATTGCAGCAACTCTATAGAGTTCTTGACGAGCACAAGGCCAGAGCCGACGTGGTCTTGCTTGCGGCTGCGAAGAAGAAAGCTCGTTAGTTGCAGTACGAGGTGCGCTGGGTTGCCGTCTCGCAGTACTACCACATCTACCTGCACCAAAAGATGACCAAAAGTCAAGCGCAGAAGCTACGACTTACCTTGAGCAAGGAGCAGTTCATGATGGTAACTATTACTAACTTTTCATTGTTTCAAGCAGTCAACTATATGTTTCGTCTCACATGTCATGCTTCCAAAATTTGCATAGGTTGTTCCTCGTTGGTGCTATGGAAGGCATGACGGATGGGCGAGTTTGGTGGATAGGTGGCTCGGCGCCGATGCAGAGTTTGCTGCCAAGAGCATCAAGGCCCGGGCTAACCGTGGAGACGATGGGACACACGGCCAAGGAAACAGGAACCACTGGGGCTTCAAGGCCATGAAGGTATATCTATGTGCATGATGCATTTTTGTTCTTCTTTACGTCATGTTCTTATGTATGGCTGACTTCTATTTGACGTTGTAGGAGGACAAGTTGAAGAGGCCGCTCTCAGACATGGAGTTGTGGAAGCTGGCCCGCGAGCGGAGTCATCGCAAGGAGGGCGAGAGCCAGTACTACGGCAAGACCGAGGAGCACCTGGGGTCTTACATTCATCACTATCAGGAGTTGCATCCGGATGTTCCTGTTGCTGAGGTTGCCCAGTCTCAGATCGACGACACGGCGGTGGTGGCCATCCAGGGGAAGAAGAATGGCCGGTATCCATGTTTCGATGGCTTGATCACTCCTTCGATCTCGTACACACGGCTTCGGGCTAGCAACCCGAGCCAGTTAGAGAGTACGGGGCGTTCACAGACTCCCATAGCCCGTCAGCATGCTGTAAGTACTTCCTCTTTATCTTTTTCTATCTTGCATTCTCAGTTTATTTTCAGCATTGCTCACTTAGAAACAACCTAAATTATGTAGGCATATAAGGAGTTTGTCGAGCATAGGAATCTTGAGGTGCGGGAGTACTTGAAACGAGTGAAGGCAAACGATGATTACAACCGTCAGATGATGACGGTTAGTTTTGCCCTCTTAAAACCAACCTAAATTTTGCACTTCCATTCCTTCTGATCTTCTAGTTTGCTTGTTTAACTAACATTCAGGCTATGTTGGCGTCTTGGACTAACCGCACGGATCCACCACAAATGGGACCCCCACCACCACCTGCGGGAGAACCCCCACACGTGCCCACGTTCGATGAATGGGTGGCACTAGGCAGTGATGGTCCGGTTAGTACATTTGCCTAACTACTAGCAAACTAGTTCTCGTTCATGAAACACTATCATATCATATTTACCGTTAGAATCTTTTCTGAAACATGTAGGGGACCGGTGGCTCGACTCCTGCTCCATCGACCCCAGTCACTCCGATCTGGCAGAGTGGTGGTGGTCGCGATGGCGGTTTTGGCGGAGGTGGTGGTGGTGGTTTTGACGGAGGTGGTGGTTTTGGCGGAGGTGGTGGTGGTTTTGGCGGAGGTGGTGGTGGTTTTGGCGGAGGTGCTCTTGCTTGATGATTCCGTGCATGTGGCCATCGTGCCATGCCTGTCATATTCCTACTTTTATCATGTTTCATGTGTTGCACTACTTCTATGTTCATGAACTTCCGTCGGTGATGATCTTTAGATGATGTGATGAACTTGAGTATGTTTAGATGATGATGGTGAACTTGAGTATGTTTAGATGAACTTGAGTATGTTCACATGATGAATTGTCATATTTCTGCATAATTTCATATTGTTCTGTTTTCAAATGCTGTCAAATGAATTGGAAAAGAGAAAACAGGGGAAATAAAAAAAACCACCAGGAGTTATGCCTACGGCAAAGCCGTCGGCATATATACGCCCAGAAGTTACCAGGAGCTGCCACGTGGCAGAGATATGCCTACGGCAAAGCCGTAGGCATAGATTTCCATCTATGCCTACGGCTTTGCCGTAGGCATATCTCTGCCGCCAGGAGAAGCCAGGGGACGACACGTGGCGCACGTATGCCGACGGCCAAGCCGTCGGCATACGTGCGCCACGTGTCGTCCCCTGAATCGCCAGCGCTGTTGACGGCGCCGTCCGTTGCCGTCAGACGGAAAACAACGCTGAGGGCTAAACTATGCCGACGGCTACCGCACGGCCGTCGGCATATGCACCTATGCTGACGGCTATACTACGCCGACGGTCTGACACATCTACGCTGACGTAATCTACGCCGACAGGGCTATGCCGACGGCAGCCGTAGGCATATATCTATGCCGATGGCAAAGGACCTATGCCGACGGCCGTGGGCCGTAGGCATAGCCCGCGAGTCCGGTAGTGATTTATTGTTTGTTCATGAGGTCTTACTATAAATTATGCAGTTAAATATTATGAAAACACTAATGCCCACACGTGTGGGTGTTACCTAACTCGCACACACGTCTAGATCGTCATTCAATGTTTTTTGCACCAATCTTGACACGAAAAGGTAGGTTTAGTGTGTCACATAGGACGGGGCTGGTGTGTGGGCATTGGAGAGTTTGCCCACACGCGCCGCACCATGCTGTTTGCTAGCTGCGCTATGTGGCGAACTGCTTTTCGCCCACGCAGCCACCACCTAGGTCATGCGTGTGTGGACGAAGCTTTTCGCCTACACGACACTCCTACCTTGTGGATGGCAACTGCAGTTACGTGAACGTGGCAACTCGGTAAATACACATGACAACTGTGATTCTTTGCTACACTGCAGCTGCAGTTACGCGAACGTGGCAACTCGGTACACACACATGGCAACTGTGATTATTTGCTACGCGGCAATTGCAGTTGCGCGTACGTGGCAACCAGATAAACACACATGGCAACTGTGATTAACAATACATGGCAACTATGGTTGGACCACACGTGGCAACTAGGTAAACAACATGGCAACTACTGTTTTAACCATCATATGTGGCAAGTAGTTAATCACACACTGCAACTACGATTTGATTACACGCGACAACTACCATAAATTAGACATGACAACTATATAGTTAACCAAAACAGATAGAGTTGTCATGCTTTTACAACTACACTTGCCATTCCGGATAAATACATCTGCCAACCAAGATGGCAACTAAATCGTCATCCCGTGGGGTACCTAAGTAGCTGCGCCAGGACGTGTAGGCATTTTTGCTTCGTGCCACACGCATGGGGTGGAGATGAGTAATACTTGTTGGGCGTGTGGCACGAAGTAGCCGCTCCCACATGTGTGGGCATTCTAATGTCCACCCACACACAACCCGTGTGGGATGCCTCCTGCTTACACCACACACGGTATGTAGGTGCATGTCGAATATACCACACGTTTGGCAATTATCGTCATCCAAACATTAATTGTTCGCAATTTTATTTTCTTACTGGTCCAGTACCATCTTCTGCGAGGCAAAATTTCCGGTGTGGACCAATGATCGGCGTGCGCGGCATGGGTTACAGGACCAGACCTCATTTTGCTGCAATGTGGCTTTGCAAGGGAGGTTTGGCACTTCATCATTCATCACTTCGGGATGGACATCAACATTCCTTCACCGCAAGATACTCTTGTGCACTGGTAGATAGAGGCTAGGAGTAACTTCTAGAACAGACTTCGGCATGGCTTCGACTCTCTTTTTATCCTCACTGCCTGGTCGCTATGGAAGCAGCGGAACGCTCGAGTTTTTCGGATAATTCAACAGCAAATCAGCAATTGACCCCAGCACAACTGATTGCCAGAATTATTGATAAGATTGAGGAGTGGAAGATGGCCGGTGCAGGTGGTTTAGATAGTCTAGCGAGAGTGTGATCTTTTTGTATCTCCGTTGGTGGGGTGTGGGTATGACGGAAATATGCCCTAAAGGCAATAATAAAGTTGTTATTTTATATTTCCTTATTCATGATAAAGGTTTATTATTCATGCTAGAATTGTATTGACCGGAAACTTAAATACATGTGTGAATACATAAACAAATACCGTGTCCCTAGTAAGCCTCTATTAGACTAGCTCGTTGATCAAAGATGGTTAATGTTACTAACCATGGACATGAGTTGTCATTTGATAACGGGATCACATCATTAGGAGAATGATGTGATGGACCAGACCCATCCATTAGCTTAGCATAATGATCATTCAGTTTCATTGCTATTGCTTTCTTCATGTCAAATACATATTCCTTCAACTATGAGATTATGCAATTCCCGAATACCGGAGGAACACCTTGTGTGCTATCAAACGTCACAACATAACTGGATGATTATAAAGATGCTCTACAGGTGTCTCCGATGGTGTTTGTTGAGTTGGCATAAATTGAGATTAGGATTTGTCACTCTGTGTATCGGAGAAGTATCTCTGGGCCCTCTCGGTAATGCACATCACTATAAGCCTTGCAAGCAATGTGACTAATGAGTTAGTTACGAGATGTTGCATTACAGAACGAGTAAAGAGACTTGCCGGTAACGAGATTGATCTAGGTATTGAGATACCGACGATCGACGGGCAAGTAACATACCGATGACAAAGGCAACAACGTCTGTTGTTATGCGGTTTGACCGATAAAGATCTTCGTAGAATATGTAGGAGCCAATATGAGCATCCACGTTCCGCTATTGGTTATTGACCGGGGATGTGTCTCGGTCATGTCTACGTAGTTCTCGAACCCGTAGGGTCTGCACGCTTAACGTTCTGTGACGATTTGTATTATGAGTTATGTGATTTGATGACCGAAGTTTGTTCAGAGTCCCAGATGAGATCGGGGACATGACGAAGAGTCTTGAAATGGTCGAGACGTAAAGATCGATATATTGGAAGTCTATATTCGGACATCGGAAAGGTTCCGAGTGATTCGGATATTTCTCGGAGTACCGGAGAGTTACGGGAATTCGTATTGGGCCTTAACGGGCCATACGGGGAAGGAGAGAAAGGCCTCAAGGGCGGCCGCGCCCCTTACCCATGGACTGGTCTGAATTGGACTAACGGAAAGGGGGCGCCCCCTTCCTTCCTTCTCCTTCTCCCTTCCCCTTTTCCTATTCCATGTAGGAGGTGAAATCCTACTAGGACTAGGGAGTCCTAGTAGGACTCCACACTTTGGGTGCGCCCTATGAGGGCCAGCCTCCTCTTCCCTCCATCCTTTATATACGTGGCCAGGGGCACCCCATAGACACACAAGTTGATCATTGATCTCTTAGCCGTGTGCGGTGCCCCCTCCCCCATAATCCACCTTGGTTATATAATAGTGGTGCTTAGGCAAAGTCCTGTTCCGGTAGCATCATCGTCATCGTCATCACGCCGTCGTGCTGACGAGGCTCTCCCTCGACACTTTGCTGGATCGTGAGTTCGTGGGACGTCACCGAGCCGAACCTGTGCAGATCGCAGAGGTGTCGTACTTTCGGTACGAGGATCGGTCGATCGTGAAGACGTACGACTACATCAATCGCGTTGTCATAACGCTTCTGCTTACGATCTATGAGGGTACGTACATAATATTCTCCCCTCTCGTTGCTATGCATCACCATGATCTTGCGTGTGCGTAGGATTTTTTTTTTTGAATTACTGCGTTACCCAACAGTGGCATCCGTGCCAGGTTTATGCGTAGATGTTATATGCACGAGTAGAACACAAAGGAGTTATTGGCGTGGGTATATACATATTGCTTGCCGTTACTAGTTGTTTCTTGATTCGGCGGTATTGTTGGATGAAGCGGCCCAGACTGACAATACGCGTACGCTTACGCGAGAATGGTTCTACCGACATGCTTCGCACACAGGTGGCGGTGTCAGTTTCTCCAACTTTAGTTGAATCGGATTCAATGAACAGAGTTCTTTCCGAAGATCAAAAAGCAACCACTATACCGCATTGTGGTTTTTGATGCGTAGGTAAGAACGGTTCTTGCTCAGCCCATACCAGCCACGTAAAACCTGCAACAACAAAGTAGAGGATGTCTAACTTGTTTTTGCAGGGCATGTTGTGATGTGATATGGTCAAGACGTGATGAGATATAAATTGTTGTATGAGATGATCATGTTTTGTTAAAGTTATCGGCAACTGGCAGGAGCCTTATGGTTGTCTCTTTATTGCATAAGATGCAAGCGCCATATAATTGCTTTACTTTATCGCTATGCGATAGCAATAGTTGCAAAAGCAATAGTTGGTGAGACGACCAATGATGACACGTTGATAGAGATCAAGATGATGGAGATCATGGTGTCATGTCAGTGACGATACAAATCATGACGGTGTTTTGGAGATGGAGATCAAAGGCACAAGATGATGATGGCCATATCATGTCACATATTTTTGATTGCATGTGATGTTTATCCTTTATGTATCTTATTTTGCTTAGTTCGGCGGTGGCATTATAAGGTGATCTCTCACTAAATTTTAAGGTATAAGTGTTCTCCCTGAGTATGCACCGTTGCGACAGTTCGTCGTGCCAAGACATCACGTGATGATCGGGTGTGATAAGCTCTACGTACACATACAATGGGTGCAAGCCAGTTTTGCACAAGAGGAATACTCGGGTTAAACTTGACGAGCCTAGCATATGCAGATATGGCTTCGGAACACTGGAGACCGAAAGGTCGAGCGTGAATCATATAGTAGATATGATCAACATAGTGATGTTCACCATTGAAAACTACTCCATCTCACGTGATGATCGGACATGGTTTAGTTGATTTGGATCACGTGATCATTTAGATGACTAGAGGGATGTCTATCTAAGTGGGAGTTCTTAAGTAATATGATTAATTGAACTTTAATTTATCATGAACTTAGTCCTGATAGTATTTGCATAACTATGTTGTAGATTAAGAGCTCGCGATGTAGCTCCCCGTTTATTTTTTATATGTTCCTAGAGAAAAACTATGTTGAAAGATGATAGTAGCAATGATGCAGACTAGGTCCGTGATCTGAGAATTATCCTCATTGCTGCACAGAAGAATTATGTCACTACTAGGAAAACCCTAGTAGTAGCGCGGGTTTAAATCCCACTAGTAGCGCGGGCAACCGCGCTACCAATAAGGCGCTATAGCTATTACTTAGTAGTAGCGCGTGCGACAAGCGCTACTGCTAAGACACATAACGGCAACGCTTGTTCTGTCCCGCGCTGCTACTAATCTAGCTAGTTGTAGCGTGTTTCTTATCCATTGCTACTAGTACTCTTTTTTCATTTTTAGTGTATTTATACGACGTTATACAAATTTTGGTACAATACCAATTATGAGGTTTATATCATTATGTTCATAACAGTGTGTGAAATGAAGGTGGATTATGTTCAAGTGGAGGCAATATGTAGTGCATGTCAAAAGTATACTACTAATCCAAACTTGATCTAGTTTGGACTAGCAATACTTTCGATGTGCACCACATGTTGCCTCCACTTGAATCTAATCCGCCAGCACAAGCTATTTAATCATCATCATAGTCATTACCACCAACAGTATTTATTTAATCACCATAGTCATAGTGTAGCACATCATCATCTTCAAACTCATTCTAGCTAGCTAATCACCACCAACACTAGCTGCGATAGCTATCTAATCACCACCAACACTAGCTAATAATAATCATCATAGTCGTTACCACGAACACTAGCTATTTAATCATCATAGTCATAGTGTAGCACATCATTATCTTCAAACTCATTTCTACCTAGCTAATCACTCCTGCTACTCTCTCTCAGGTAAAATAACATAAAACATGTATAGCACTCCTCCTTCATCAAGTTGGAGCATGCAGATGAACCTGTCTCCTAATCGTGGGTTGCGCTTTTGATTGCTGCCCCCTAGTACTTCTCTGCGATCATTCACAATTTTGCTCCAGTCTTTCAGTATTAAGCATTCCTCGCTATTAGAAATCCTGAATGCACTAAAGTCCATTGTAGGATATCTTGGCCGTAAGCTAACAATATTCATGGTACCTTTAGTCTCGATCCAATCAGGCACAACATTCATCGGGAGTCCCTGTTGAAGAACATCGTATAGTAACATACTTAGCAATGAAGTTTAGCTTAAAAAATAATGTATGCAAAAAATAAACTGAGGACAAATAGTAAAAATCTTACCATCTTTCCTAAATAGATGTGACCGTAGTTCAGTACAAACACTATTGGTCGCACGTTTTCAGTACTAACATTTCTAAGTGCAGGAAGAAAATTTGTCTTGACAGTATCAAGATCCTGAAGCCATGAAACATAATGACTTAGCTCCTCGCAGTTTAGTTCAGCCCCGGGACAGTAGTAGGTCCTGTGTACCAAGCGCTGATCATGTTTGCTTGAACGGAACTAAGCTGACAATAAAAATTAGTTGTCAACTATTTTTGAATAAACAATATCAAAGACATAAATATGGTTAAGAAACTCACATAATGGTATAACTGGAGGCATCTGCACATCGACCTAGATGTCGGTATTACCTTCAATATCATCTTCCGGACGAATATCAAAGGTGATAACCATAGCAGGCTCAAATGCATAAGTCTTGCATAGTGCTCGCCAAGTTTTGCATCCAAAATAGGTGTAATCGTCTTCGTTGTATAATTTTGCGTGGAAAATATAACCATGCTCGGCCTTCAAGTAAACTTTCTTTACCTCCATAGTACGACTGAAACCTATCTTATCCAAGACAAAAATTCTTGCATGGCAGGGGATATGCTAGTAGAATAGAAAAAAAGTTAAATTATAAGTTGAAGCAAATGAAGGAGATGTCATGCTTAATTACGAAAAAAGACTTGTCGTTGTGACTTACTGTATCCACTTTGAAATTCTCGTTCAGCTTGATGCTGAAGTGCCTATCATCATCTAGGAAGATTCCGTCGCACAGGCCGCTCTCGTCTTCGCAGTACTTGCAAATACTGAAATCCTTTTCGTCGTCAGACATTTCCTATGTACATAGTTGAAACATTAATTGAAAATCGATCGAAGACAACTACCAGGATACTCAACACACAAATCCGGGACACTTGATATTTCCTACATATTCTGGCATAAGTCATGCCAAAATTCACGGAAAAATCCGGCATGACCTTTGCTAAAATAGGACATATCGAGCGCCTGAAATTTGCCGGAACGGAAATGAATCAACACTCTAGCAAAACATAGGCCACTCGGAGGTGTAACCTGCAAACATGACCGGCCACTTGGGCAAGCACATATCCAATTTGAGCAACACAAGATATACACTTTAAAATATCTTATAGGACTCATATTGACATGAGCATTCAATAAGCAAAACCAAATCGTAAAATAAGTAAGTATTCAAATTAGCATGCATTCAATAAGCAAAAGTAAATCATCTGATGCGTCCGTACATCATCGAATATTATCACTAATACATCACGAATAGTATCATACATATAGCATCACTAATACAACTAAAACCCTAGCGCACGACGGGTATCGGCGCGGGCGGTGGACACGCACAGAGAAGGAACCATCACAGGATCATAGCTCCAGTGAGATCCCTGGAGAACCTGCCAGGTATTGGAGAACCTGTGCTCCAACGCAAACAACTAGCGATGGACGTGCGCGTCCTCCTCACTGACACGGTGACACACCACCTCCGCGGGGTCCTCCAGCCTCTGGACCGTCACTGGCCCACGCGACCGCCACCAAAGAAGGTTCGGGTCAACGACGGGCTGACTCCTCACCAACCTACGCCCCCGGTAGGTAGCGCCTCCCAGTACCACCCCGGCGGAGCCCAGTCCCAGACATGACCCATCTGGTGACGCATGTGTCCTCCGCCGACTCGACGATGAGGATGCGGGATAGGCATCGTCGACATCGATGCAGGAATAATTGCTTTAACTAAAAAAGTAAACTAGTTCTATTAATTTTTGTACTAAAAATAAAATAGTTGTATTAACTCAACTAGTTCAATTAAGCACTTACTATGAATAAAAAATAAACTAGTTTTTACTAAAAATAAACTAGTTCGACTAGTTATATTAATTTTCTTACTAATTCTATTAAACATTTACTAAAAATTTAATGAACCCTAACTAATTTGATGAACTCTAAAATTTAACCCTAATTAATTTGATGAACTCTAAAATTTAACCCTAACTAATTTGATGAACTCTAAAATTTAACCCTAACTAATTCGATGAACTCTAAAACTAATTCTATTTAACAACTACTGCCATAATTAGCATCTAATTTGATGAACCCTAACTAATTAGATGAACTCTGAAATTTAACCCTAAGAACCCTAGCTAGGCAGAGGTAGGGGAGGAGGAGGAGGAGGGCGTGCTCACCTCTGGCGCCGGCGGAGTTAGGGAGAGGGGCATGCAGCGTCGAGGTCGGGGTCGGGGCGGCGGGCGCATGGCGGAGGGCGGCGATGTAGGGGGGGCGTCGAGGTCGAGGTCGGGGGCGGCGTCGGCGTCGAGGGTGTGCGGAGAGCGACGGGTCGCGCGCGGCGGCCGACTGCGATGCAGGGCGGCGACAGCATAGGAGTAGGGATTTGGGGGAAGTGGTCGTGGGGGAAGAACGAACCGCGCGGTTAAGTTAAAAGTAGCAGTAGCGCGTTCCAGGAAGTGCGCTACTGCTACGGTAGCTATAGCGTGTTTCTTAACAAGCGCTACTGCTATTCCTTCTCTTTTTTATTTGATTTCCATTTAATTTTATTTTCGTTAGCAGTAGCGCCTTTGTTCGTAAACGCGCTGCTACAAAACAAGTAGCGGTAGGGCGGTTCTACATAGATCGCAACTACTATGTGTAGCCTATCGGCTAAGCCGTGGGAATTTTAGTAGTAGCGCTTTTGTACTCGGGCGCGCTACTACTATAACTGTATCTGTAGCACGGTTTAAAACATTGTGCTGCTGCTAATTAGCACCAAACGTGCGTTTTTAGCCCGCGCTACTGCTAATGTTCTGTGTATAAGGTTTTCCCTAGTAGTGTGTCCTTGATGCACCGCTAGGTGACGGATCTATTGCAAGAGCAGATACAGACGTTATGAACGTTTGGTAAAGCTCGGTATGATGACTACATGATAGTTTAGTGCATCATGCTTTACGGCTTAGAACCTGGACTTCAAAAATGTTTTAAATTCCACAGAGCATATAAGATGTTCTAAGAGTTGAAATTGGTATTTCATACTCATGTCCGTGTCGAGAGGTAGAATACCTCTGACAGTACTTTGCCTACAAGATGGAGAAGAATAGCTCAACTAATGAGTATGTCCTCAGATTGTCTGGCTACTACAATTGCTTGAATCAAGGAGTTAATCTTCCAGATAAGATAGTAATTGAAAAAGTTCTCTAGTCACTATCACCAAGTTACTAGAACTTAGTGATGAACTATAATATGAAAGGGATAACAAAAGTAATTCCCAAGCTCTTCGCGATGCTGAAATCGGCGAAGCTAGAAATCAAGAAATAGCATCAAGTGTTGATGGTTAACAAGACCACTAGTTTCAAGAAAAATGGCAAAGGGAAAGAAAGAGGAACTTCAAAGAAGAATAGCAAGGAAGTTGTTGCTCCCATGAAGAAGCTCAAAGATAGACCCAAGCCTATAACTGAGTGTTTCTACTACAAAGAAAATGGTCACTGAAAGTGGAACTGCCCTAGATACTTGGCGGATAAGAATGATGGCAAAGTGAACAAAAGTATATATTTGATATACATATTATTGATGTGTACTTTACTAGTGTTTATAACAACACCTCAGTATTTGATATTTGTTTAGTTACTAAGAGTAGTAACTCAAAATGGGAGTTACAAAATAAACAGAGACTAGTTAAGGGCGAGGTGATGATGTGAGTTGGAAGTGATTCCAAGGTTGATAAGATCACCATGGCACACTCCCTTTACCTTCGGGATTAGTGTTGAACCTAAAATAAATATTATTTGGTGTTTAAGTAGAGCATAATATGATTGGATCATGTTTATTGCAATACAGTTATTCATTTAAGTCAAGGATAATTGTTATTCTGTTTACATGAATAAAACCTTCTGAGGTCATACACCCAAGGTGAATGGTTTATTGAATCTCGATCATAGTAATACACATATTCATAATATTGAAGCTAAAAGATACAAAGTTAATAATGATAGTGCAATTTATATGTGACACTGCCATTTAGGTCATATTGGTGTAAAGCGCATGAAGAAACTCCATGCTGATGGGCTTTAGGAATCACTTGATTATGAATTATTTGATGCTTGCGAACCATGCCTCGTGGGCAAGATGACTAAAACTCCGTTCTTCGGAACAATGGAGCAAGCAACTGACTTATTGGAAATAATACATACTGATGTATGCAATCCGATGAGTGTTGAGGCTCGCGGCGGGTATCATTATTTTCTGATCTTCACAGATGATTTGTGCAGATATGGGTCCATCTACTTGATGAAACATAAGTCTGAAACATTTGAAAAGTTCAAAGAATTTCAGAGTGAAGTGGAAAATCATCGTAACAAGAAAATAAAGTTTCTGCGATTTGATCATGGAGGAGAATATTTGAGTTACGAGTTTGGTCTTCATTTGAAACAGTGCGGAATAGTTTTGCAACTCACGCCACCTGGAACACCACAACGTAATGGTGTGTCCGAAAATAACCGTACTTCATTAGATATGGTGCAATCTATGATGTCTCTTACCGACTTATCACTATCGTTTTGGAGTTATGCATTAGAGACAGCTGCATTCACGTTAAATAGGGAACCATCTAAATCCGTTGAGACGACACCATATGACCTGTGGTTTAGCAAGAAACCTAAGCTGTCATTTATTAAAGTTTGGGGCTATGATGCTTATGTGAAAAAGTTTCAACCTGATAAGCTTGAACCCAAATTGTAGAAATGCGTCTTCATAGGATACCCAAAGGAAACTGTTGGGTACACCTTTTATCACAGATCCGAAGGCAAGATATTCGTTGCTAAGAACGGATCCTTTCTAGAGAAGAAGTTTCTCTCGAAAGAAGTGATTGGGAGGAATGTAAAACTTGATGAGGTAATTGTACCTTCTTCCGAATTGGAAAGTAGTTCACCACAGAAATCAGTTCTAGTGATTCCTACACCAATTAGTGAGGAAGTTAATGATGATGGTCATGAAACTTTAAATCAAGTTACTACCGAACCTTGTAGTTCAACCAGAATACATTCCGCACCAGAGTGGTACGGTAATCCTGTTCTGGAGGTCATGTTACTTGACCATGATGAACCTACGAACTATGAGGAAGCGGTGATGAGCCCAGATTCCGTGAAATGGCTTGAAGCCATGAAATCTGAGATGAGATCCATGTATTAGAACAAAGTATGGACTTTGATTGACTTGTCCGTTGATCGGTGAGCCATTAAGAATAAATGGATTTTCAAGAGGAAGACGGACACTGATAGTAGTATTACTATCTACAAAGCTCGAATTGTCGCAAAAGGTTTTCGACAAGTTCAAGATGTTGACTATGATGAGATTTTCTCACTCGTAGCGATGCTTAAGTCTGTCCGACTCATGTTAGCAATTGCCACATTTTATGAAATCTGGCAAATAGATGTCAAAACTGCATTCCTTAATAGATTTCTTAAATAAGAGTTGTATATGATGCAACAAGAAGGTTTTGTCAATCCTAAAGGTGCTAGCAAAGTGTGCAAGCTCCAGCGATCCATCTATGGACTCATGCAAGCATCTCGAAGTTGGAATATATACTTTGATAAAGTGATCAAATCATATGGTTTTATACAGACTTGCGGTGAAGCCTGTACTTACAAGAAAGTGAGTGGGAGCACTACAACATTTCTAATAAGTATATGTGAATGAAATATTGTTGATCGGAAATAATGTAGAATTTTCTGTAAAGTATAAAGAAGTGTTTCAAAAGAGTTTTTTAAAGAAAGACCTCGATGAAGCTACTTACATATTGAGCATCAAGATCTATAGGGATAGATCAAGACGTTTGATATATTTTCAATGAATACATACCTTGACAAGATTTTGAAGTAGTTCAAAGTGAAAAAGTCAAAGAAGGAGTTTTTGCCTATGTTGTAAGGTGTGAAGTTGAGTAAAGTCTCAAATCCCGACCACGGCAGAAAATAGAAAGAGAACAAAAAGTCATTTCCTATGCCTCAGTCATAGGTTCTATAAAATATGATATGCTATGTACCAGACCTATTGTGTACCTCACCATAAATTTGGCAAAAGGGTACAATAGTGATCCAGGAGAGGATCACTGGACAACGGTCAAAAATATCCTTAGTGGAATAAGGAAGTGTTTCTCGGTTATGAAGGTGACAAAGAGTTCGTCGTAAAGAGTTACGTCCATGCAAGCTTTGACACCGATCTGGATGACTCTAAGTCTCGATCTAGATACATATCAAAAGTGGGAGCAATTAGCTAGAGTAGCTCCGTGCAAAACATTGTAGACATAGAAAATTTGCAAAAAACATACGACTCTGAATGTGGCAGACCCATTGACTAAATTTCTCTCACAAGCAAAACATGATCACTCTTTGGGTGTTAATCACATAGCGATGTGAACTAGATTATTGACTCTAGTAAACCCTTTGGGCGTTAGTCACATGGAGGTGTGAATTAATCACATCAAGATGTGAACTATTGGTGTTAAATCACATGACGATGAGAACTAGATTATTAACTCTAGTGCAAGTGGGAGGCTAAAGGAAATATGCCCTAGAGGCAATAATAAAATTGTTATTTATATTTCCTTATATCATGATAAATTTTTATTATTCATGCTAGAATTGTATTAACCGGAAACTTAGTATATGTGTGAATACATAGACAAACAGAGTGTCCCTAGTATGCCTCTACCTGACTAGCTCGTTAATCAAAGATGGTTAAGTTTCGTAACTATGGACATGTGTTGTCATTTGATAAACGGGGTCACATAATTAGAGAATGATGTGATGGACAAGACCCATCCGTTAGCTTAGCATAATGATCGTTCAGTTTTATTGCTACTGCTTTCTTCATAACTTATACATGTTTCTCTGACCATGAGATTATGCAACATCCGAATACCGGAGGAACACCTTGTGTGCTATCAAATGTCAT
Source organism: Triticum monococcum (assembly GCA_034509565.1). Lineage (NCBI taxonomy): Eukaryota > Viridiplantae > Streptophyta > Magnoliopsida > Poales > Poaceae > Triticum > Triticum monococcum. The sequence continues at coordinate 820,390,989 of CM067842.1, forward strand.
AAGTAACTGGGTGATTATAAAGATGCTCTACAGGTGTCTCCGATGATGTTTGTTGAGTTGCCATAGATCGAGATTAGGATTTGTCACTCCGTGTATCGGAGAGGTATCTCTGGGCCCTCTCGGTAATGCACATCACTATAAGCCTTGCAAACAATGTGACTATTGAGTTAGTTACGGGATGTTGCATTACGGAACAGTAAAGAGACTTGCCGGTAATGAGATTGATCTAGGTATTGAGATACCGACGATCGAATCTCGGGCAAGTAACATACCGATGACAAAGGGAACAACGTATGTTGTTATGTGGTTTGACCGATAAAGATCTTCGTAGAATATGTAGGAGCCAATATGAGCATCTAGATTCTGCTATTGTTTATTAACCGGAGATGTGTCTCGGTCATGTCTAGATAGTTCTCGAACCCGTAGGGTCCGCACGCTTAACGTTCTGTGACGATTTGTATTATGAGTTATGTGATTTGATGACCGAAGTTTGTTCGGAGTCCTGGATGAGATCGGGGACATGACAAAGAGTCTCGAAATGGTCGAGACGTAAAGAACGATATATTGGAAGGTTATATTCGGACATCGGAAAAGTTCCGAGTGATTCAGGTATTTTTCGGAGTACCGGAGAGTTATGGGAATTCATATTGGGCCTTAATGGGCCATACGGGAAAGGAGAGAAAGGCCTCAAGGATGGCCACGCCCCTTCCCCATGGACTGGTCTGAATTGGACTAGAGAAAGGGGGCGCCCCTTCCTTCCTTCTTCTCCCTTCCCTTTTTCCTATTCCATGTAGGAGGTGGAATCCTACTAGGACTAGGGAGTCCTAGGAGGACTCCACACTTTGGGCGCGCCCTATGAGGGCCGACCTCCTCCTCCCTCCATCCTTTATATACGTTGCCAGGAGGCATCCCATAAACACACAAGTTGATCATTGATCTCTTAGCTGTGTGTGGTGCCCCCGTACACCATAATCCATCTCGGTTATATAATAGCGGTGTTTAGGCGAAGCCCTGTTCTGGTAGCATCATCATCATTGTCATCATATTGTCGTACTGATGAAGCTCTCCCTCGACACTCTGCTGGATAATGAGTTCATGGGACGTCACCGAGCCGAACGTGTGCAGATCACGGAGGTGTCGTACTTTCGGTACTAGGATCGGTCGACCGTGAAGACGTACGACTACATCAACCGTGTTGTCATAACGCTTCCGCTTACTGTTTACGAGGGTACGTAGACAATACTCTCCCCTCTCGTTGCTATGCGTCGCCATGATCTTGCGTGTGCGTAGGAATTTTTTTTAAATTACTGCGTTACCCAACAATAATGCCTTTGGTATACTCTCGGAAAAAGAAAAAACTTGACATCATGAAGCGCAGCACCCTGATGGCAGAATCCTGGATCCACCATTGTTTGAACTATGATATTGAACCACTAGCCACATATAAACTTTGCAATTCAGAGGTGTCCAACATTCCTAGATAAGAGCCGCCGGCTCAAAGTAGGTGAAGCCGAGAGACAGCCGCTTGTACATTGATTTGGTTGTGTAGGCGCCCGAGGCATCACAAGGCCAACTGAAAATGTAAGGCCTCACCTCCTCCCTCTGAACCAAAGAGATGGCGTGCTGCAGGATATAGAACTGCATCTACATCGTGAAGCTCGGGTCTCCAACTATGTCCAGTTCCCAGCGAGAGCTTCCCAGGGCTTGAAATATCGTTCGGAGGTTCTCGTTATTGCCGGGGCTATTTCAGCAACAGCGCGGCCGTTGATCCACATGTAGCCCCAAAACAAGATCTTCTTGCCGTCGCCCACCGAGATGGAGACCAAACTGTCGAACACCTTCCTCGCATCCTCATCCATGATGAGCTTAAGACCCTGCCAAGGCCTCGCAACGCCCGTTCTTTTCGAAGCAAACATGTGCCCCTTGTGAAAGGTAAAAAAAGAAAATAAGTTTTTCCCATTTGCGAGAGGCACGGCCGTGCCTCGCAAGGAAGCAAAAAAAAGCGTTCTTTCACAGAAAAACAAAATTTCAAAAAAATTGTGTCCAAAAGCAAAGAAAGACCTGTAGAACACCGAAAAAATCATTTAAAAGCCGAAAACACGTGAGAAAAAAATAAAGGAAAACAAAAATCAGAGAGAGCGCCAGAGCTCGACACGTGACGACGGAGCGCTCTCTCAGCCCATGCTCCTTCATTGATTGCTCCCATAGATCTCATAGTACAGTCGTTTGTGGGACTACCAATTCAGCTATCCAACGTTAATACCACAAAGCAGCGCTAAAACGTTAATAACACCTTCCACCGGAGACCGGGATATTTTTTAAATTTCCAACGCATTTTCAGGAAAAACCATGATTTTTTTATGAAACAGGATCACCTTTAAAATTTGTTACCAAACCAAAAGAAAAAGAAACTCCAAAATTCCAACGCGAACAATCTTTAAAAAACAGCAACATTTTATAAAATTCCAATACAAATTTTTTTCAAAATTGGCATACCATTTTTCCATCTCATAAAGAAGTTTCAAAACACCAATATGTTTTGAAAGTGCTGAAAAACTTGAACATTTTTTCAAATTCCCAATAAAAATGGAGACACGAACATTTTTTAAAATCTGCAAACAATTTTTGAAAGAGAAACATTTTTCGAAATTTTCAAAAACAATATTGTGAACATTTTAAACAAAATATTAATTAACAATTTTTAAAATTGCGAAGATTTTTCGAATTTATGTAAAAAAATTGAAAAAAACGAAGGTTTTTTTAGATTTTGTACATTTTTGAAATTTGGAAACTTTAATTTTTATTGAAATTTCAGAACATTTTTTGGAAAAGGACAACATTTTTTCAAGCTCCCACAAAAGAATTAAAGAGGCGAACATTTATATAAATTTGCTAACAATTTTTACAACAGAAACATTTTTGCGAAATCTTCAAAGAAAAGTTGTGAAATTTAAAGAACAAAAATTATGAATGTTTTTTAAAAACACAAACAATTTTTCAAATTCCTAAACAATGTTTGAATATTTTGAACATTTTTCGAATTTATAAACCAAAATGGAAAAATGCAAATATTTTTTTAGATTTGTACATTTTAAAAATGTGGAACATTTTTTGGAAGCTTGATTTTTTATTTAAATATCTGAAAAAAAATTGGGAAATGGGCTACATTTTTTCAAGCTCCCAAAAAATATTTGAAGACAAGAACATCTTTTCAAATTTGCAAACAATTTTTACAACGGAAACCTTTTTCAAGAAAAAAATATATGTGAAATTTAATAAAAAAACAATTTTCAAAAAGTACGAATATTTTTTGAAATTATTGAACAATAATTGAAAAATGCGGACATGTAGATATGACAGCATTGTTCTTTATAAATGGCGAGGGTGCCAAAAAACTGCTCTCTGTCAAGGTATGTTTTCACAAACAACATCTTCTCACCAGCGTATTCCCTAGTCCCCTTGGTTGCAAAATAATCTCTTCGCTAATACCACCCTACTTACCCAATAGAAACGTTTCGTACACGAATCATCCTTCATCCCTGCCATGGGATCTACTACCATACATTGAAGTAGGATATCATTCCACGTGTATATCTGTTAATTTCAATATGTGTTTTTATTCGAAGGGAAAGAACAAGCAGACGAATACCATAATTAAGACTGCCCATTACATGCAATTCTAGTTCTATAAAATCGTGAGGATGTGACGGAAATCCACTTTGTCAAGGTGTTTCCTCGCAAACTCCCTGGCCGGCCGCAATTCCTCCCCAGTAAAATTAGGTCGAGCGAACTCCTGGCTGCTGTTGGCCTTGCTGACCGAATAGAATTGGCCAGTATATGGATATGCACAGTACATCCATATCATCACTGGATCTACCACCATACGCTCGAGTACAGTACAATTTCGAAGGATGTAGAGCACCAACTCAACAATCCCCACCAGATCACAAAATCCAGTTACGTGTACACTTTTGAGAGAGTATTTAACTAAAAACTATCACATTTCATGAAAACTTGCCCAGAAATTACCACTTTACAAATTTGTGTCAAAAACTACCACTTTTCTACTAACCCGTGGCAAGAAACTACCACTCTCGAAAAATGACAGGTTCAGAAGATTTAAACATGTTTATGACAAGTGTGGCCCACCCGTCAGGGCTGACGAGCTTCCTCCTCTCTCTCTCTCTGGCATTTTAACAAACACTTTCAGTGCATGGGAGGGAAGCAGGTGAGTTTCACCATCGCACCAGTCGGCGGCCTAGGACATCGGCGAGGAGTGGTTGCTGGCCATGACGGTGTGGTTGCGACCTTCCAGCTACGCCGCTGCCTCGGTTCCTGCTGGGCGAGTCCATAGGCGGCGCGGTGGTGCTGCTCCTGCACCGGCCGCGGCGGTCTCCGCCGACGCCTTCGCGGCGAGCACCTCCGGCGACACGGCCTCCAGCCGCGCCTCCATGGCTTGGACCGCGACCCTGGCCACGCGCGCGTCTTCCCTGCCCGCGGCGACTTCCTCCTGCGTCGGTCGTGCGCTCGCCTTGGCTCGCTCCGCCTCTCGCCATGCCTTGTCTAGCTGCTCGGCCGTCGTCTTCTTCTTCTCCTCTTCGCTGTCCCTCGCTCTTGCCTGCGCCGCGGCGAGCTCGGAGGTCACCCAGCTCAGCTCCTCCTCCAGCGACGGGATGGACGCTAGATGTACGAGGCGAAGCCGCCGATGCCGATGCGAGCGCGTCCACGAACGCCGGCCCGAGCGCTGCCACCGCGGAGACGAATTCGACGAGATGCGTCGAGGACGACAGCTCGTTCGTGCTCTGCCAGGCGTCCTCGGAGGGGAACGGAAGCTCGACGATGTCGACAGCTCCGGCGCCGACGAGTCCGGCGCGGATGAAGGGCGCGTTGCGTGGGGTGGTGAAGAAGGTGACGGCGGAGGCGAGGTGGCGGTCAAGGAGGAGGCGCGCGAGGTGGAGGAGGACGGCGGACTACACCTTCCAGACCGGACTAGGGGATTCGGGAAGAACGCAGACGACATCGCGGTGGGCGGGAAAGGGCTAGGGAGGCGTAGGGAGAGGAAGGAGGAGGCCATGGTGCCCAGTGGTGGTGTTACCCGGCCGCGGCGTGCGAGCGAGCTCAGGGGGAGTGGTGTCTAGGAGCTCCCCTGCTTCCGTCCCATGCACAAGAGGTGTTTGTTGAAATGTCAAAAAGAGAGAGGATGGGAGGAAGAAGAAGGTTGGTGATGACGTGTGGGTCCCACCTGTCAGAAAGGTGTTTAGAAGAGGTGAATCGGGCATTTTCGTGACATGGTATTTTTTAGTCAAAGATTAGGCAAAGAGTGGTAGTTTTCGGCACAAATTTGTAAAGTGATAGTTTCTAGGCACTTTTCCATGAATTGTGGTAGTTTTTGGTTAAATACTCCTTTTAATATGACGATGCAGAGGCCTTGGCAGATCAGTCACTATCCTTAAAGTTGCTGGAACTTCACCAGATTTGTAAGATGATATCTGCACACATATACCCAACCATTAATTATTTCAACATAAATTTTCTTTTGACCAAGCAGATCAAACATCAAAATAGATAAAATTACGATGATGATCAACGATTGAATCACTTACATGTAGTTCCAATTCTTCTAAGAGAGGAGCTAATTCCAAAAGGTTGACAAACCTTGTGACCCAGCTAGTATCCTCTGGAGTATCTATGATATCAATGTTATGGTTCAGATACCTCAGTTGGTGGAAGGTGGTGTGGGTTTTACTGAACTTTTGCTCCTGGAACAGAACAGAAAAAATGCACAACCGCAATGATATCAGTATGAGATCCACGGAGGTGGCAAGTCAATAGCTACAAATGCACCCCAAATATATATATATGGTGACGGGATTATTATTTTCAAAGAAGGCACACAACAAACCTCGTCTTCAACAAGCACATGTACAAAGAGTTTATGCACATAAGGAAGCGCAGCTGGAAGCTCGGCCAGGACGTAATCTAAAGCATCCTCACACCAGTTGTATCTAATGTTCTTGAACACAAAGGTTGCTTCTAACAACTTCGAAGATTCAATGAGGACAATTTGCGTCGGGCAGTCATCGAACTGAAATGTGGTAAGGTTCGGAGCACGCAACTGTATCGTTCCCACCGGACACTCGCGCACACTCAGGTGCTGCAACCGGCAGAGCTCCTGGCGTATACTAAAACTTGACAAGCGGCAGTCCTCCAGTCTTAAACTCTCGAGAAGAGCACAACTTAGCAACAAACATTGGAGATCGTCTGCATCAATGGACACCATATGTAAGATGAGTTTCTTCAAGTTTGTGATAGCAGAGAAACTAGGAGGCGGCTTCAAACAGACATTGGCCATATGAAGAGACTTGACACAAGAGCCATTCGGGCCACTGAGTTTGCACAGCGGGACAACGTACTTGTCATCTTCATACACACTCAATCCAATGAGATCAAGACCAATGTGCTTGGCCATTGACTCAATGGAAAAGTTAATCCATCTATCGATGTGATGCATGTGATGCCTAGTGAGACCAAATTCAACAACGAACTTATCCACTGTAGTAGTTGTCGTGGTGGAACTAGACCAAAACGGGCGCAACACATTATCCACTCTGGTGATGAACTCGGCAGCCGTGGATTCTCGATCAATATAGTATATGATTTTATTGCTGCCAAATAAGGTGTCTTTAGTGAACACCAGATCCGGGTTTCATAAGCCTAGTCGCCACCATTCGCGGCATAGTGCACTCATTCTCACGGCTTGCTTGAGTGATAACGGTGACAATATGTCGCGTAGAACGTCCTGTAAACATGAGCAGTAAGTCAAGCAGCGGTAGTAGTTAAATTCAATAGTCAAGCTTGTTAAGGTAGTTATTTAGCAGAGTAGGTAATTTGTATGAATAAAGTTTGCTGATACTTACAACGGGTAGAAAGTGAAGCTCCACTGTCACCTTTGATCTCACCATCCTACTGTTGGAAGCATCGCTCTTGTTTCTTATATAGTGCTCTTGACTGCTTGGTTTGTCCATTGGGCCGAGCAGACTAATGGTGAGGGATCGATCACATTAAGCTATAGATTAAAACCGATGCGCAGGAAGAACTTTGGTATGCCTCGTATTTTTCTTTAGTTCTTGTCTTGTTTTCTCAGTTTACAATCTCACGGAGAGGCTGTGCATATATATAATTTGGTCTCATTCACCTTTTATAGCCATTGAATATGATGCTATAAGATGCGTGTGTGCTAACGTGGGTTGTATCTATTCTTGATTTTCAGGTGAATGAGATCAAATTATATCTCATTTAGATGAGTTCTAGGCACTCTTATATATATATATATGCATAGATAACCGACCAAACACAAACCCACATGTAGAGGAACTTTTAATACAACCCAGACACATGCTGCTGCTAACCCCCGTACGTACAAGCGCAAATACAAATCTTAGCCGGACTCAAACTAATACCGTTGTAAGCCAGAAGCGCACTAGGACACGGACAAACCTAATAGCCACGTAATGCAACTCGTTTTTGCGACCCAGCTCCTCCTAATAAACTAGCACTAACTCAACTGTATTACAGAAGCCGAACGCTAAGCGTCGGCTGGGTGAAGACACCCGGCCGATCTACCGCCGAGTCACCCACAACTTTTGCAACAAGCACCATGATGCATTTGCTTGCTTTGCAACAGAAACTTGTTGCAATGGTTGAACCGTTCTATACCAATTGTTAGAATAAATTCGGGCATACCGTCGATCATCCAAGGACCAAACAATCACACGAGCACGACACCGAGATTTGTTAACGAGATTCACCGATATGGCTACATCCCGGGGCCTGACTATGGATGCTCCTCCCCATGACACCGCTACAATACTGCACCCGGTCGCCCTAGACGCTGGCACATGTCGCCGGCTTCCCCTGCGTTCCGATGCTATTATGTTGGCATAGGTTACATCGTGTGTCTATCCCGCTATATATGAGAGGCCTAGGATACAAGTGTCCTACTAGGACATGACTCCATATTCTATCTAAACACAATACAACTACAAGTCCAACTGTAACCTACCTTATATATAATATTCGACACAACTCCAATAAACTCCACATTGGCGAATATTCTCCACCATCTTGAATTTGTCAATGCGTCAAGCTTCCATGTACATTGGACTTGAGCTTATCCAATGAGTACCGCTGCTACTCCAAAGACTCCATGTGACTCCACCTGCAACTTGTAGTCCCTCCTTTTCTTGACCACAGTCAACACTCAAGCGAAATTAAGTTCCTCTTTACTCTAGTCTGTGCTCCCAACTTCCAGAGTATTAGTCTAACGCCATCATACACCGATCACTGACCTGTGTGAAAGTGAACAACTCACATATTGGGTGTCACACATAAGAGTTACCTGAACTCAACATCACCGCTCTTCCTTGACCGCCTATCTGAAAACTTGAAGGAATTTCACCATTGCTTGTAGTCATCCCGAGTCATATTCGCAGTTGTCTCACCACATGTATGACCACCAAAGCCCTGACCCGTCTCCATGTCCCGTGCATACCGCACACCTCGCCGCTATTACTGCGTCAAGCCTCTGCTGTCCTGATTGAGTCTCAAGGGTCGCGGGCCCACACCACTCAATCCCCACTGCAGAGTACCATCGGTCATCGCCGACCGATGACGAGTTTCACGCTTTCATCAGACCACTGGGCTCCAGTCCGAACTACGTGGCACTCGCTTTTTTCTCCCTTACCGAATAGGCTTCGATTTCCTGAATCCTTACACCGTAGCCCCTCAATCCAGCTCCACCTTCAACAAGACTCCATGGTAGATGATCATTCCACCCATGCGCCCCATCGACTTCAAGCTCCGTGTATACACCATCTTGAATCAATCCCGCGCCATAATCTTGTCGAAGCCGCATAAGCCTCGGGCATGTGCCACGTGTTTTCACGCCCAGAAATCGGTCGCCATCAGCATCACGCTCCTAATGTTGTCGTCGCCGATCTCACCACCGTCTTCTGTACCAACCGACTCACGTCATTCCGTCAGACTGTCCAATCCAACCCAGCCGAACTTGTTCAACTGCAATTATGCTCCACCCTGCACCATGACCACTTGCACATCCGTGCATGTCTCGGACGCTCTGTGTTTGCATAATCTTCATGGCGCGCTTGTCCGCACGCCTCTGCAGCCTATCCACGTGTTCCAAACCATCTCAACAAACCGACCCAGAAAAACTTCCATGCAAACTGCATCATTTTTTCCTTTTTTTCTGTCACTATTTGTTGTTGCTTCTCCATGCACCTCGTAGCAGAAAATAGATCAAACTTGACCCAACCAAACTGCTCCTATGCACACACGTAGTCCTGGTCGCTTCCTTTTTTTTGTGTCAAAACAAATCTCCGGCACGAGTAGTAGCTCGCTCCAGCAGCTATAGCCCTTTGGGCCGCCACACTTCCGCGTCTGGCTCAGTTGAGCCTCACCCGACCTAGGTTTCCAGCGCCTTGTGCCTCAGGCTTCAGATCGATTCCGGCCGCACGCACGATACGCATCACCGCCGCTCAATCGAATCGAGACAATCCGATTCGTCCACCGCCCGCACACGGCGCCTTGCCCAAATCATGGAAGTGTCCTGGAGTCCACACGTTTCTGACCCATATACGCTCGCCTGATCGATCCTTCTGGTTCATCACCGTACGTCAAGCTTGCTACACGCACACGTGCCTTCTACTGATATGCTTTTCCCGATCTCGCTAAGAACCACGGTAGCAGCCGGCTGCATCTCAGACTTGATCCGTCCTCTTTAAATCAACGATCTGTAGCCTCCGAACAACCTAGCTCATGATATCACTTGTTAAAATAAATCCGAAGTATACTATCGATCATTCAAGGACCAAGCAATCACACAAGCACGACACCGAAATTTGTTAACGAGGTTCACCGATATGACTACATCCCCGGGGCCTGACTATGAGCGCTCCTCCCCATGACACCGCTACAATATCGCACCAGGTCGCCCTAGACGTCGACACATGCCGCCGGCTTCCCCTGCGTTCCGGTGCTATTATGTTGGCATATGTTACATCGTGTGTCTACCCCCGCTATATATGAGAGGCCTCGGATACAAGTGTCCTACTAGGACACGACTCCATATCCTTTATAAACACAATACAACTACAAATCCAACTATAACCTATCTTATACACAATATTCGACACAACTTTAACATATATTATGTGTGATTCCCTGGGGCTGGGGCTAACCGGCCATGTTGCATGGAAAGGATGTTGTTGTTGGAGCTCAAGCTGCAGGAGGAGCGGCTCAACCACAGGAGGAGAACAGGGTATGGCGGGAGGAGCTCAAACGTGCTCGGCTGCTGCTGGTGGAGAGCAGGTACTGGAGGAGGACGATCTGAAGCACGCTCAGCTGCTGCAGGAGGAGAAGAGGGTGCTGCAGCTCAAGCGCACTCAGCTGCAGCAGGCCAAGCTCAAGTCGGTGAAGGCCAATCTGAAGTCCATTACAAGGTCGATAGACAAGATTAAGGCCTCTGCATTGTCATTGACTGATTGTGCTTAAACATCACATGGTCCCGTTGACTTTGAGATTCAACCAACAACTAAATAAAAGTAGTAACCGATGAGACAGAGGCTGGATATAATTGGTATCTTCACGGTATTGATATATTCATTTTTTCAATATGGAGTAATTTACAGCATGTTCTATAGGACATCACGTATTCAGAGTAAAAATTAGTGATCAAGACCACCTTTCGAACACCTGCTGCTTTCATCCTTGCATATAATAGCTCTACGAAATCTATTTGGAGACTAGCTTGTTTTTTTTCGAAAAGGGAGATGCCCCGGCCTCTGCATCAGAGCGATGCATACGGCCCTTTTATTAAATAAATAAATATATTCCAAACAGGTCTGAAAGTCTAGAAGTCCCCCAACGACAAAAAAAAGAGCTCACGCAGAGCCAGAAAAGCTAGAATACAAACTAGCCAAATAAAGGACGCCACAACCGGCTGGCAAAACAGAGAGATAGGTAAACTAATTGCCTATCCTATTACATGACCGCCATCCAAACCGGTTGAAGATATCCCGAGATACCATCTCCCAACGGATAGATCCAGTAATCAAATGCTCCCTGGCCTCCGTCGGAGTGAATAGCGACCACGAACGGATCAATGCCGTGGCTCGGAAAATAACCTGCAAAAAATGAATACGTGATGTCCTGTTAAAAACCAAATCATTTCTGCAATTCCAGATAGTTCACAGCAAGACGCAGACTCCTACACGAATATGTCTCGCTAAGTCGGGCTCTATCCCGTTATGCCACATCCCATATAACGTGTTGACAGAATTCGGTGGAGTAATATTAAAAGCAATATGGACCGTCTGCCATAAAACTTTGGCTAGCGGGCAATCGAGAAAAAGGTGTTTGATCGTCTCATCCCGATCACAGAAACTACACCTAGTGGGGCCTGTCCAATTACACTTTGTCAAGTTGTCCTTGGTTAAAATAATTTGTTTATGGACAAACCACATAAACACTTTTATTTTCAAAGGAACTTTGACAGCCCAAACATGCTTGGAGCTAGGAATGAAGCTCGAATTGATAACATCAATATACATTGATTTAACTATGAATACTCCAGACCTAGTAAGCTTCCAGCGTAATTTATCGGGTTATTGAGAAAACTGAACCTCCATCAGTCTACGTACTACGCGGAGCCATTCTTCCCAACGATTGCCCGCTAGCGACCTTCTAAACTGAATATTAAGAGGGATAGATTGAAATACCTTTGCAATAAACACCTCACGTCGTTGAACAATACGATATAAAGACTGGTATTGAATGGCTAAGGGTGTCTCTCCGAGCCAAGTATCCTCCCAGAAACTGAAGGAAATATGCCCTAGAGGCAATAATAAAGTTATTATTTATTTCCTTAAATCATGATAAGTGTTTATTATTCATGCTAGAATTGTATTAACCGGAAACATAATACATGTGTGAATACATAAACCAACAGAGTGTCACTAGTATGCCTCTACTTGACTAGCTCGTTAATCAAAGATGGTTGTGTTTCCTAACCATGAACAAAGAGTTGTTATTTGATTAACGAGGTCACATCATTAGTTGAATGATCTGATTGACATGACCCATTCCATTAGCTTAGCACCCGACCGTTTAGTATGTTGCTATTGCTTTCTTCATGACTTATACATGTTCCTATAACTATGAGATTATGCAACTCCCGTTTACCGGAGTAACACTTTGGGTACTACCAAACGTCACAACGTAACTGGGTGATTATAAAGGAGTACTATAGGTGTCTCCAATGGTAGATGTTGGGTTGGCGTATTTCGAGATTAGGGTTTGTCACTCCGAGTGTCGGAGAGGTATCTCTGGGCCCTCTCGGTAATACACATCACATAAGCCTTGCAAGCACTGCAACTAATATGTTAGTTGTGAGATGATGTATTACGGAACGAGTAAAGAGACTTGTCAGTAACGAGATTGAACTAGGTATTGGATACCGACGATCGAATCTCGGGCAAGTAACATACCGATGATAAAGGGAACAACGTATGTTGTTATGCGGTCTGACCGATAAAGATCTTCGTAGAATATGTAGGAGCCAATATGGGCATCCAGGTCCCGCTATTGGTTATTGACCGGAGACGTGTCTCGGTCATGTCTACATTGTTCTCGAACCGTAGGGTCCGCACGCTTAACGTTACGATGACAGTTATTATGAGTTTATGCATTTTGATGTACCGAAGGTTGTTCGGAGTCCCGGATGAGATCACGGACATGACGAGGAGTCTCGAAATGGTCGAGAAGTAAAGATTGATATATTGGAAGCCTATGTTTGGACATCGGAAGTGTTCCGGGTGAAATCGGTATTTTACCGGAATACCGGGAGGGTTACCGGAACCCCCCGGGAGGCTAATGGGCCTATTGGGCCTTAGTGGAAAAGAGAAAAGGGGCAGCCCACAGCTGGCCGCGCCCCCCCCCCCTTCCCCAAGTCCTAGTAGGACTAGGAGAAGGGGCCGGCCCCCCTCTCTCTCCTTTCCCCCTTGAGAGTCCTAGTTGGAATAGGATTGGAGGGGGGAGTCCTACTCCCGGTAGGAGTAGGACTCCTCCTGCGCCTCCCTCTCTCTGGCCGGCCAGCCCCCTCCCTCCAACCTTTATATACGGGGGCAGGGGACACCCCAAGACACACAAGTTGATCCTTGAGATTGTTCCTTAGCCGTGTGCGGTGCCCCCTGCCACCAAATTCCACCTCGATCATACCGTTGTAGTGCTTAGGCGAAGCCCTGCGTCGGTAGTACATCAAGATCGTCACCACGCCGTCGTGCTGACGGAACTCTTCCCCGAAGCTTTGCTGGATCGGAGCCCGGGGATCGTCATCGAGCTGAACGTGTGCCAAGAACTCGGAGGTGCCGGAGTAACGGTGCTTGGATCGGTCGGATCGGAAGAAGACGTACGACTACTTCCACTACATTGTGTGATCGCTTCCGCAGTCGGTCTGCGTTGGTATGTAGACAACACTCTTCCCTCTCGTTGCTATGCATCACCATGATTTTGCGTGTGCGTAGGAAAATTTTCGAAATTACTACGTTCCCCAACAGAAACGTGTACTAGCATCATTACCAATAATAAATTTTGTCCTATTAAACAGGGATTGTTTGACTTTCATAAGTCATTTCCAGAAAGGCGAGTCAGTCGGCCTTACTGTCACCTGAGACAAATTTTTGGTCTGAAGATACTTGCTACGAAGGATTTGCGCCCACGTGGCATCAGTCTCACTCGACAACTTCCACAGCCACTTATTAAGAAGGCATCTGTTTTTAACTTCAAGATTCTCAATACCAAGACCCCCTTGGTCTTTCGGGCTACAGATGATATCCCATTTAGCTAGACGGTATTTTCTTTTTAGTTCATCACCCTGCCAAAATAATCGTGATCGATAAAAATCCAATATTTTTCTAACTCCAACTGGGACTTCAAAGAACGACAAGAGAAACATAGGCATACTCGTGAGAACCGAATTTATCAGAATTAATCGGCCTCTGTATGACATGAGCTTGCCCTTCCAGCAACTCAGTTTCTTTTCAAAGCGGTCCTCGATGCACTTCCATTCTCTGTTTGTTAGCTTACGGTGGTGGATTGGTATACCTAAGTAAGTAAACGGTAAAGCCCCCAAATCGCACCCAAACAATTGCCTATAAGCCTCTTGTTCATCCTTAGCTCTACCAAAGTAGAACAACTCGCTCTTGTGAAAGTTAATCTTTAACCTGGTCAATTGTTCAAAGATGCATAACTCCAGCTTCATATTTCTCACCTTGGCCAAGTCATGCTCCATAAACATGATTGTATCATCAGCGTACTGAAGGATGGACACACCTCCATCAACAAGATGAGGTACCAAGCCACCTACTTGACCAGCCTCCTTAGCCCTTCGTATCATAATTGCTAACATATCAACCACAATGTTAAACGGGATAGGGGACATCGGATCCCCTTGTCTCAGGCCTTTATGTGTCTGGAAGTAATGACCGATATCGTCATTCACTTTAATTCCAACACTCCTTTTTTGCGTAAACGATTCAACATGGCGGCGCCATGCTTCATCAAAACCTTTCATACGCAATGCCTGTTGGAGGAATGGCCATTTGACTTTATCGTACTCTTTCTCGAAATTCACCTTAAAAACAACTCCATCTAATTTTTTGAATGGATTTCATGGAGCGTTTCATGAAGGATGACCACCCCTTCTAGGATGTTTCTGTCCGGCATGAAAGCAGTTTGGGAATGTTGCACCACAGAATGTGCAATCTGTGTGAGCCTATTAGTCCCGACCTTGGTGAAGATTTTGAAACTAACATTGAGAAGGCAGATTGGCCTGAACTGCTCTATTCTCACAGCATCCGTTTTCTTAGGAAGCAGTGTTATTGTTCCAAAATTCAAGTGAAATAAGTGAAGCTGTCCAGAGAACAGATTATGAAACATCGGTAACAAATCCCCCTTAATAACGTGCCAGCACTTTTTGTAAAACTCAACTGGGAATCCATCAGGTCCGAGAGCCTTATTGTTTTTCATCTGTGCTATAGCATCAAACACCTCCTTTTCTGTGAACGGGGCAACCAAAATATCATTATCCGCGGCAGTTAGTTGAGGCACATCCTCAGTCCTAGACTCATCGAGGGACACACAGCTATCCTCCGGAGGTCCAAATAACTGCTTGTAATACTCGGTTATGTAAACTTTTAGGTTGTCCTGTCCTAAAATAGTTCCTTCATCTTGCTCAAGCTGAAAGATTCTCTTCTTTCCGTGCTTACCATTAGCAATCAAGTGCAAGAATTAAGTGTTCGCGTCCCCCTGGACAACTTTGCGGACCTTAGCCCGCAATGCCCACTTCAATTCTTCTTCGCGGA
Source organism: Triticum monococcum (assembly GCA_034509565.1). Classification (NCBI taxonomy): domain Eukaryota; kingdom Viridiplantae; phylum Streptophyta; class Magnoliopsida; order Poales; family Poaceae; genus Triticum; species Triticum monococcum. The sequence goes on from CM067842.1 coordinate 820,406,426, forward strand.
GAAGTTCTTTCAACCTCTAGCTTGTTAAGCTCTCTATTTGGGGTCAAACTAGTTAACTAGCACTCGTGTCTGTCTTTTAGCTGCCTTGCAGTCAATCAATCTTCAACTGCAGGAGAGGACTAGTTGACTGAATGACACCTCGGGCAATGAAGCTGAATTGAATGCTGCTGTTATCTGTTGAGTTTGAGTTTGATAATTAATTAGGGTGGTGTGGACGTAAGAATAAATGGCCTCTCTTCTCTTTGCATGCTGCTTAATATGTCAATCTCAGATTAATCAGTACAGTGCTCCAACTAGTTCAATTTTCCTAGTATACTTTTTTTCTTTGAAAGATTAAGTTGTAGTATGTCAATGTGCTGCTTAATTAGTATGGGGCATGGCAAAAGAAAGAAAGACAGAAATGGTACAAGTATCTATCTAAACATACAAGTAAGAATATTTTTCCTTTCAGAAAGAAGATAAGAACAAGAGGCTCACCACGGTGGTGCCGGTGATGAGATCGGCGCGGGTGATCGATGGCGGTGAAGACGGGGGCGGGGCGTGATGGACCGCTAAATCTAGACAAATATTGAGGAAAATGGAGCTTCGAGGTCGAGCTTGGAGAGGAGAAAGCTTAAGTAGTGTGGCTCGGGCATTCCATCGAACACCTTGTGTGCATAGGAGGTGAGCTAGAGCACCACCAAGCCCTCTCCCCCTTGGCCAGAAAAAACAAGCAGTGTGCTCTGATCTTGCGCGAGGGGGTATATATAGGCACCACCATTGGCCCCGGTTGGAGGCATGAACCGGGACCAAAGGGTGGTGGTGGGCCAGGAGCCAGGACCATTGGTCCCGGTTCGTCCCACAAACCGGGACCAAAAGGTCCAGACGAACCGGGACCAATGGCCCACGTGGCCCGGCCGGCCCCCTGGGCTCACGAACCGGGTCCAATGCACCCATTGGTCCCGGTTCTAGACTGAACCGGAACTAATGGGCTTACCCAGCCTGAACCTTTGCCCCCTTTTCTACTAGTGTCATTAATTTGGGTTCATGCTGAAATAATTGCCTTGCGGTCAAACATTTCGGCGATTTCAGTAGTACATACAAATTCAAAGAAGTTTTAAATTCCTAAGTATTTAATTAAAAGTTGAAAATACTCGGTTGAATCTCAGTGTCAAATTCGATTCGAAATTTCAGTACTTTGGCGAAGTGAAAACCGAAATCAATGAAATATTCCAGCAGTTTTCAACTCGAAAAGTTGAAAACTGCCGGAATATTTTTGAAACTGAAATTTAAAACCAATCAAGCCACAGTTTTCATATGTAAAAAATATTAAAGCTAACTTGTCGCGCACGTGACGAATCCAGAAATCTTGCATCGATGGATGTATCGTGTACATGTGGAGCATCTAATACTTTACTCATGAGTGAACAAGGAAAAGGAATCCCGTAAAGAAAAGAGGAAATGCATGGGAAAGGAGAAATCTTGCAGGCCATGGATGTCCAGAGGAGCAGCTGCATCTAATACTTTACTCATCACCTCAGCTCTGCTTTGCCTTCCCATTCAATCCATCTACGTACTATTTCCTTTTCCTGCGCCACACTCTTGTGTTCTCTTCTCGCCTTGTTAGTCCCATTTATTTCAACTCAGAGGGAGAAAGAATCAGCATGAGGTCGGGTCGCCACCATGGGCGTTGGTTTGGTCCCGCCGCATGGTTCTCACTTTGAGTGTAATTTCCCTGAAATTTCATTAATTTCGGTACATGCTGAAATAATTGCCTTTCGGCGATTTCAGTGGTACATAAAAATTCAAAGAATTTTTAAATTACTACTTTGTGAAAATTTGAAAATATTTGTTTGAATCTCAGTGTCGAATTCAATTGGAAATTTCAGTTCTTTGGCGAAACAAAAACCGAAATCACTGATTGAAACTGAAATTTAAAACCACTCCAGCCACAGTTTGCATATATGTACAAATTATTAAAGCAGTGAATACCTTAACTTGTGGAGTACTTCTTGATGGAATCCTGAAATGTTGCAGGCAGAGCAGGCCATGGATGTTGAGAGCATGCATCTGATACTTTACTCATGAGCAAAGAAATGAATTGTGTGCGTGCATACGTAAAGAAAAGAGGAGATGGGAAAAGAAAGGGGCCATGGATGTGTGCATATAATACTTTACTCATCAGCTCGGCTCTGCTCTGCCTTCCCATCCAATCTCTTGTCTTGTCTTGTCTTCTCTTCTCTTCTCGCCTTGTTAGTTGATTGATTATATGTACATACGTTTCCTGGTGGCGAAGAAGATCACCACCTAAACATTCCACTCTCGTCTTCTCTGGAAAGAACCCATTGATCCTCTCACTGCTGCAACTGCAAGCTCATCGATCGAGGTGATAATCCGTTAGTTTATTTATTTATATTATCTTTTAGTTAGTTGATTATTGTGTTGTTGTTAATTAGTCTTTAGCTGGATAGACCCGCTTCCTCCTCTCACTGCAACTGCAAGCTGAGGTGATAAATAATCGGCAAAACATGCTTATTTGCATGCATATTTTTTACTTTAGTCAATTCATTATTTTGTGTCATTAATTTTTACCTACATCCATCGGTCCATCTCTACCAGTTACTTGCACTGTGATTAATCAGCGTATGTACATACGAACTTGATTAACTGGTTGGTGTACGCAGGAAGGAAGCCATGGCGGTTGTCCTTGATGCTTTGGCAGCCCGTGTGATGAGAACGATCACAGACATGGGAGAAGACAAGATCCAAATGCTGCTGGGCGTCTCCCAGGAGATCAAGAAGCTGCAAGCCAACGTGGAACCCCTCCGGAACTTCCTCACCGACGCCGAGAGGAAGCGCATCGCCGACAAGAGCGTGCAGGCATGGGTGACCAAGCTCAAGAAGGCCATGTACGAGGCCGAAGACATCCTTGATCTCTGCCAGCTCGAGACCATGGACCGACAAGACAAGCAGCACTCCAGCGGCTTATGCCACCGGCTCCGGGAGAAGCTGCCATTTCTGGGCTGCCTGGGGGATAAGCTGCAGGGTATCCTCCAGCCGTTTCTCTTCTGCGTGCAGAACCCTGGATTCGCCAATGAGGTAGGCGGACGCATCAAGACGCTCAACAATGAGCTGGCCACCATCCGCAAGGGCGTCGCTGACTTCAACTTCATTGACCTTGGCTCCTACGAGCAACGGAGGAGGCCGCCGACCAGTTTGGCGGCCTCCTACTCCAGGCGCGAGAATGCGCAGTTCGTTCAATCAGATCTTGTGGGGGAGCAGATCAAGAAGAATGCAGAGGAACTGGAGCTTAAGCTGATCGCCGACAGCCGCCATGAGCATGGTAGCAACCCCGTCAATGTGGTGGCCATCGTTGGCCAGGGCGGCATAGGCAAGAGCACCCTCGCCAAGAAGGTCTTTGCAAGCGAGGCCATCAAGGAGAAGTTCAAAACCAAGATATGGCTGAGTGTCACTCAACAGTTCACCAAGGTGGACCTGCTAGGCCGGGGGGAAGCATGGTGATGAGAAGGACGAGACCATACTTGTGCAGGACCTCACCGACGCTCTATCAAAAAAGAAGTTTCTGTTGGTCATGGATGATGCGTGGAACCAAGAAGCATGGGAAAGCGTGCTTCGCACCCCCATTCTCAATGCAGCCGATACACAACCAGGAAGCGGAGTATTGGTTACCTCAAGAAAGGTTGATGTCGTTCGGAGCATGGGAGCTTCCATCCTGCGTGTCGATACACTAAACGATGAAGATGCTTGGTGCTTGCTAAAGAAACAGCTGCCACAGCCACAGGTCAGTAACCCATCTGTTTTACAAACAAGTACAATATTTTGGAGATCAATTTAGTCAAACTTTATCTAGCAGTACATGTTGCACATTTGGGGTTGGGTGTATGACAATCATATGTGTATGTTTGTATATCAATTTTATTATATTTTACAGTTTATTTGACCGCTGCTTTTGATACGTATAGGTTAATGGAAAATTATACTAATATTATTCATGGCAAATTTAATGGTTCCATTTTCATATGGCAAGTTGTATGGCATCCGATACAATGTGCTAGTTGTTGCATGTATTCGTTTTTCTTTTTTAATTACAGACAAACATGAAGTCCTTCCTTGGCAAGAAAACGAGAACTTTGATTTGTGAGGATATTAATCCATAATCGGTCAGATCAAATTTAAATTGAATAATATAGAGAACTGTGCATAAATCTTTAATATTAAAATTTTTAGTTCAGATAGGAAAATGTTTAGTTAGTAGAAATTTGAGTTCTTTCAAAGTTCTGTATTTTGCAAGTTGGAAAGTTATGTTTTGTAAATTTTGGAAATTTTAATTCTGATTATGTATAACACCGTTTTTAATCTACAAATCTGTTGTATTTTGCATAATTACGGACACCTCACAATTTTGAAATTTTCTATGGGACATTATTTCTTTAGAAGTACTACACATGTTGCTTTGACAAAAGATATTTTTCTTCTTTTCTATTCAAAAAGATAATTTTTCTTCCTAATTTCAGGAGCAAAACTGTAGCTCATACATCAATACTTACTCTCTGATGATCTTTTGGGTTGGTGCTGCCTAGTGTTAGAATACTATGTATCATAAAAAGGAAATGTACAAGTGCAACTATGAATATTACCGTTACTAAGTTGTCCTATACTGTTGGCAGGTCGGTGTTGAAAGGGATTTTGATGAGCTGAAAGATATTGGGATGAAGATTGTAAAAAAATGTGATGGTTTACCACTTGCCATTAAAGTTATGGGTGGACTCTTAAGCAAAAGAGATCCTAAGGAACATGACTGGGAGATTGTTTTGCACAAGTATCTAGGGTGGGAAGAAGAAGGTGGGCCACAAGGGGAACTAAACTACTCAGTAAGCTTGAGCTACGATGATTTATCTCCCGATTTGAAGCAATGCTTTCTCTATTACTCACTTTTGCCAAAGGGTTCAGGTTTTAGGAAGGGTAGAGTTATTAGCATGTGGATTAGTGAAGGGTTTGTTCAGCATGATGAGAGGTCAGGGTCAGACCAACTTGATCTAGAAGAACTAGGGGATGAGTATCATCAGGAGTTGGTGGCCAGGAATCTTTTGGAGCCTGATGATTCAAATAATAACATATGGGAGTACACCATGCATGATGTTGTCCGCTCATTTGCTCAATTTATGGCTAAAGAAGAAGCGTTCGCGGTTCAGAAGGATCAAGCAGAAATTAGAAATATTCTTTCAGAAAACAAATATTTTTTCCGTCTCTCAATAAAAGCAACTCATTCAGAACTAGAGTGGACCATCCTAGAGAAGCAACAAAGATTGAGGACATTATTACTGATAGGCTATGAGATTCAACCTGGTGGTTCATTGGCAAATTTTGCTAATCTGCGGGTATTGGATATAAGCTCCAAGGAATCTGATTGGTTAGTGGACTCTTTGTGTGAGTTGAGACACCTAAGATACTTGTCATTCTCCAATACAAACATATCCAGGCTTCCAGATGACATCCATAAGATGAGGTTCCTTCAACACATTCAGCTTATGAAATGCAAAAAGTTGGAAAAGCTTCCTAACAGCATCACAAAACTAGCATGTTTAAGATATCTTAACTTACGTGGGTCCAATGTAGATGTTATACCAAGAGGGTTTGGTGGTTTAACAAATTTGAGAACCCTTATTGGGTTTCCAGTAAAGATGGATGGGGACTGGTGCACTTTAGAAGAGCTGGAGGCTCTTTCACATCTTAGAAATCTTTCAGTCGAAAGTCTAGAAAATGTGCCTGGCATTTCAGTTGCTAAAAGTGCCAAGGTTAGCAACAAGAAGAATCTACAATATTTGGAGTTAAATTGCTACAAGGATGAGAAAGAGGCAACAAGGGTGCGCCTAATTGGTTTGGATGGTTTGGAGCAACAAGAGAGAATAGAGGCTGTTTTTGATGAGCTCTGCCCTCCACCCAAACTGGAGACACTGATAATATCAAGATACTTTGGTCGTCGACTCCAAATTGGTTGCATTCCCCAGCGGCAAAAACCTTTAAGAGCTTGAAGCATATTGTCCTAGAGCACATAACCTACTGCACCCGACTACCCGATGGTTTATGCAGGATCCGCAGTTTGGAACATCTACGGATCGCGCATGCTCCAGCCATCGAGCATGTCGGACCTGATTTCCAGACCCATGATGCAGCAAGGGGAGATGCAGGTGTCGCATTCCCATGTCTGAGAAGGTTGGTGTTGGATGGGCTGTCCGGATGGAAGGAGTGGGAGTGGGAGGAGGAGCAGAGCAATGTCATAGCCATGCCAGCTCTGGAGCTTCTCTCTCTCGTGGACTGCAAGCTGACACGCCTTCCACCAGGCCTTGCTAGTGACCGCAGGCATAATCTGAGAACCATTGGCCTAATTAATCTCTCGCTCCTGGAATATGTGGAGAATTTTCCTTGGGTTGTGGAGCTCCTTGTGTGCGACTGCCCCGAGCTTAAAAGGATGAGCGGCCTCACCAAGCTGCGGACGGTTGAAATCTTCGATTGCCCAAAGCTGAAGCAGCTGGAGGGTGTCTCGGTGGTGGGCAGCATGGAGTTGGACGGAGAAGAATGGGAGGTTCGTGGACCAGATGCCAGGTGCACACCCAAGGGGCATCAAGCCGAAGGCGCACTTCCGCCTGTGCTCCCCCCACAAGACCTTGTTATAACCAGGTGAAGAACAATTAACTTCAGCAAAGAAAAGACGTACGTACGTACAGGTGCAATACGTATGTAGTATGTCCCTTCTCCTGTACGTGTTTCAAAAATCTAGTTATGTCTGAAAACTGAATGACACACCAAGTCATTTCAGTTGTAGGTTAGGAAACTGTAAACTGAATGACACTCGCTTAAGTATCTGTTTGTTGAGCCAGGCAATTGGAGACACTCACATATGCTGTACGTACGTACTAGATGCATGCTGCTGCTTGGCAGCTGCGGGTTTCTTCATATATTAGGAACAGTCACGTACCATGGATTTTGGCTGCCATGGACAATTCATTTTGGCTGTACACTTGCGCTCCTCCTCCTCCGCCGCCTGCCTCGCCTTGTTACGACGCGCGCGCGCCGCAGTTTACGGGAATGAGTCGAGCCGAAGCTTATTGTTGCCGGCCAGAAATGGTTAATTAATTGTTAATTAATTAACGAGTCGCTTACGAAAGCGCCACTGTCCGAGACGTTGGACCGTGGGCTCTTCGTGGACTAGGTCGTGGGCCTGAGCCCGGGCCCATCTACTCGACGGCCTATATAGGAAGGCGCTGGCCAGTGGATTGGACCCTAACTCAGTTCACTCACTCCATCTCGCACAACCCTAGTCGTCATCTACTGTTCCTCTATCTATGCTGCTTCCGGCAATCCCATCCCGACGACCGCATGCATGGTTTGTCGGGAGAGCAGGTGCCTATGGAACCTTGTCGTTCGAGATCCTCCCCGAGAGAACGGCAATAAGGTTTTTGGGGAGCGTCTTGACGCGACTGCTCCCGATCCGTCTCCGTCCGCCTCTGTTTCCACTACTTCCCCTGCATCGACTCCATGGCTGACGACGAAGTCGCCAAGAAGAAGGCCTCGACCAATGCCGAGGCTGCCGCTGCCGCATTGGCCTGGCCAACCGGAGGTTATGACAAGTTCATCCCCTATTTGTTCGTTCATGTGCTGGCCGTATATATGTTGTTCATAAATGTTTCGGTTCTATGTATTGTACGTGCTTACATGCTTAGGTATCGGTATGAGATGCATACCGTATTTTCCATGCTTACAGTTTACTCGTGAATTAGATTAGTCGAAAAAGTGTTCATATTTCCAACAATCTAAAAACCTTATTTTAGGCACTTTTCTACTCATGGCTTCGCCGCTACTCTGAAACCGGAAAAGTTTACTGGAATGCATTTTAAGCGTTGGCAGACGAGGACCACTTTGTGGCTCACAGCAATGAACGTGTTCTGGGTTGGTGGTGTGTCTCCCACGGTAACGATTGCTCCTGGACAGGAGAATGCGTTTAGGGAGGCAACCACCATCTTTGTGGGAGCCGTTCTTACTATGATCAGAGACAAGCTTGTGGACGCATATCTCCATATACGCGTTGTCAAGAATTTGTGGGATTCGCTCGAAGCTAAGTTCGGCGCAACCGATGCAAATGGTTGATAATCGTTCTGTATTGGACCAGGCCCATGAGATACAATGCATTGCTAAGGAGCTGGAGCTCCTAAATTGTGAGTTACCGGACAAGTTTGTCGCGGGTTGTATTACTGCAAAACTCCCTCTTGGATTGAGGAACTTTGCTACTTCTCTCAAGCACTTGAGACGTGAATTCTCTGTTGAGGATGTCATCGGTGATCTAAGTGTTGAGCAGAACTCGAGAACAAAGGACTCACACGTGAAAGGGACAGAGGGTTCTTCGAGCGCCAATGTGGTGCAGAAGAACTTCCACAAGTTCAAGGGAAAGAACTCTGTCAAACATAATACTACCTTTAAGAAGAAGGGTAAGAAGAAAGACAAAAGGAGAGATGGCTGCTTTACTTGTGGTTCAGAGGAACATTGGGTAAACAAGTGCCCGAACAAGTATAAGAAGCCAGGACAGGACGTCAAGTCTGTCAATGTCACTCTAAGCAACAATGATGGAGCATCTGGGTATGGTAATCTGTTTACCGTACTTTTAGTTTGTCAGTTCAACGATTGGTGGGTTGACACTGGGGCCAATATCCATGTGTGTGTTGATGTGTCTTTGTTTTCTTCTTACCAGATCGCACGAGATTGTTCCGTCCTGATGGGGACGGCTCGCATGCTTCTGTTCATGGTCGTACTAATAGGTTGGGATGAGGCTCCTATGACGTACTGCAGGGAGCAGTTGGGCCACTGACGTGTGGGCCCAGAAACAGGTTGGCCCACCTGTCAATGAGCCAACTGCACCCTACAGTACGTCAGGGAAGCTGAGTCCAATAGGCTGTAAGATTCAACTTGGTGGTTCATTGGCAAATTTTGCTAATATGCGGGTATTGGATATAAGCTCCAAGAAATCTGATTGGTTAGTGAATTCTTTGGGGGAGCTAAGACACCTAAGAGATTTGTCATTCTCCAATACCGACATATTTTGGCTTCCAGGTGACATTCATAAGATGAGGTTCCTTCAGCACATTCAGCTCCAGGGCTGTACAAAATTGGACAAGCTTTCTGACAGCATTACAAAACTAGCATGTTTAAGATATCTAACTTGTATGGGTACCTGAGGACGACTATCGCAGTCGCCACCACCCCCGCTCCCACCGCTCCGAGGACGAGGACGGTTCGGAGGACAGCCCCTCCCGCTCTCCCTCGCCAGCGCTCCCGCCCTCTACCTTGACCCGGGGCGGGCGGGCGGCTGGCCGGTCCCTTGCGCTGCCGGAGGGCCTCCTCCCGCTCCTGCCCTCGCCTACCGTCGGCGAGGCCGAGGCAAGTGACACCTCCAGCGTCGGGCTCATCGTCATTCCGGCCTCCTCGCCTCGCTCGCCTGCTGTGCTGGACGCGCCTCCGCCGATTGTCCTGACGGCCGCATCTCCCGTCTTGGACTCCCCTCCTGTCCAGCCGAAAGCGTCTCCCCGGCTCTTCCCTGCGCCACGGGACCCGACGCCCCAGACCTGTCGCCTCCACCCACGACTCCTGTTGAGTCTCTCGCCAAGGCTCTGGCACCGCCACCACCAGACCTGCTGGCCTCTCCTCCGCCACTTCTGGCACCGCTGGAGCGACCCATGCTGGACATGGTGCTGGCGGGCGCCTCCCCGCCAACCTCGCCTCGTCTTCTCGCCGCCCTCTCCCCCCCGGAGACTGCTGTTGGGTGTGCGGGTGCCGCCGCCCTGTCCACTCCCCTGGCGCCCCCACCCACCGCTGTCCACGGCCTACGCCAGGCGCGGCCGGTCGACGTCGACGCCGATGATGTCCTCGCGGCGCAGCGCCCGGATCGATGCTACTCGCCCGGTTGGCAGCCCCGCTCTTCCCATCTCGGAGCATGCTGAGCTCCGGGCCGCGGCACGCAACCTCGAGCCAGGTACCCCGCAAGTTCTTCTACATGTTCTTTCTCTGCTTTGGAGTCGGTCCCACTGGGACATCTAGCTAAGGTCGTGGCCGACTCCGATATAGTGTTCAGGGGGGAAGTTGCTCCCCCCTTAGTCCAGATCAAGGCTATCCGCGCCCGGGAAGTCCTGGATGGCCGGTTGGCCGAGGCCCGCGCTCGCTTGGCCTCATCCTCCTCTGAGGTCAGCGGCCCCCTCCCGACCGCCCAAAGCTCCCCTGGAAATCCGTGGTGTCCGAAGGTGTACTCTCTGAAGGAGAGATATAGGGACGCCCAACGACGATGAACCTATCCAGGCACCAGGACACACAATGTAGCGTACTTAACCCAGATTGCATACGAAGTGCATGAACAACTAAATGTCGGCAAGCATCCGCTTATATCAATACGACCTCAAGACCAAGCATTGGTGTTCATAAAATGGTTAGGATGTGACGAAATTCCTTTCTGTTAAGGTGTTGTTTTGCAAACTCCCTATCCCGCAGCTCCTGCTTAGTACAACGAGGTCGAGCAAACTCCTGGTAGCTACCGACCTTGCTGACTGAGTAGAGCTGCCTGCTATATGGATATCCATTGTCCATCCATACCACTGGATCTACCACCATACGCTCGAGCACAATAGCATTCCCAAGGATGTAGAGCGACAACTCGGCTATCCCCACTAGATCACAAAATCCAGTAATGTGGACACTCCTGAGGTGACGATGCAGAGGCCCTGGAACAGCCTTTACTATCCTTGTAGGATCACGATCAACAAATCTATCATAATTTATCTGCAGATGTATATCCAACCAATTATTAATTTAAATATACGTATTGGTTTGACCGGAGAGATCAAACAGATTTTATTTACCATGATCAACGATTGAACCACTTACATTCAATTCCAGTTCTTCTAAGAGAGGTGCTGATTCCAAGAGGTAAACCAACCCAATAACCCAGCTAGCATCCTCTGGATCGTCTCTGACATCAATGTTCAGGTTCAGATGCCACAAATTGATGAAAGTTGTGTGAGTTTTACTGAACTTCTTCACCTGGAACAGAAACAATGCACATCGACAACAGTAAATCAATATGAGATGGATCGAGGTCCCAAGTCAACAATATCGTCACTGCAAAAAAAAAAAGAAATAAGGCACAGAGCAAACCTGATAGTCAATAACCAAATGTAGAAAGAGTTTCTGCACATAAGGAAGTGAAGTTGGAAGCTCAGTCAAGATATAGTTGAAAGCGTGAGAACACGAGTTGTCCCGCATGTTCTTGAACACAATGGTTGCTTCTGACAACTTTGAAGATTCCCTTAGCACAATTTGTGTCACACAGTCATCAAACTTAAATGTGGTAAGGTTCGGAGCTTGCAACTGTATCATTCGCACCGCACACTTGCGGACACTCAGGTATTGCAACCGGCAGATCTCCTGACGTATAGTGAAACTTGATAAGGGGCAGCACTCCAAACTTAAACTCTTAAGAAGAAGACAACTTAGCAATAGACGTTCGAGATCACGTGCATCGATGGAGACCATATACAGGCTGAGTTTATTCAGGTTTGTGATACCACAGAAACTAGCGGGCAGACATACGCAGACATAAGCAAGATCAAGAGACTTCACGCAAGAGCCATTCGAACCACTGAGTTTACACAGTGGGACAACATAAATGCCACCTGCAAAGCCGCCTCCCCTGAGATCAAGACGAATGTGTTTGGCCATCGACACGGTGGAAAAGTCAATCCATCTATCAATGTGATGCCTATGATATGTGCCGAGGCCATATTTGACAACAAACTTATTCACCGTACTAGCAGTTGTCATAGTGGAAGTAGACCACGAGGCGCGCAACACACTGTCCACTCTGGTGATGAATTCAATGTTCATTGATTCCAGGAATTCAGCGGCCATGGATTCCGGGTCGGTAATCATGGTTGTATTGCTGCCAAATAGGGTCTCTTCAGAGAACACCAGGTCCGGAGGGCATATCGCTAGCTGCCTCCACTCGCCAGAAAGTAGGCTCATCCTCACAGCTTGTTTGAGTGATAGCCGTGACAATATGTCGCGCAGAACGTCCTGTACGCATAAGAATTCATTCAGTCAGTCAGTCGGGTAGCGGCAGGCAGTCGCTCAATAGTCAAGGTTATTTTTACAGTTGAGAAGAGTAAATAATAATGCGTATATATGAATCTCAAGCATGGTGATCCTTACGTGGGGTAGAAGGTGAAGCTCCACTGCCACCTTCGATCTCATCATCCTGTTGGAAGCATCCCTATTGACTCTTACATTTACAGAGCATTCTTGGTTGCTTGCCTTGTCCATCAGAATAGACTGAATCCACAGATGTATATATATCTGTGTGTCACCAAAGAAGTAGCAATTGGTCATGGAGGAGCAATGTAATGCATCTGCACTTTGTAAGTACGAACGGCATATATTGTTTCAGAAACCAATGGTGAATCCCCTACCAATGTACAGATCAATGTGTTACTGATGCACCGAAACTTCGAAAGGAATGGCTTAACTTACAGAAACTATAAGTTATAGGATGCCGCTGGATCTCGGCGGAGCCGGAGGTGCTAATGGCGCTGGAGGTGAGCGCGGAATCAACGTTGGGGTAACCGCACAAACGGGATTGCGGCAGGACCCACCATAACCCTGGCCAGCTGCGGCGGCAACCGTAGCCCACCGGCGCCCTAACCCTGTCTATCGGAGGAGCAGTTGTCGTTGGGATCTTGGCCGATCGGCAATGAATCCCATACACTAGGAATCGGCAAGCCCATCAATTTACAGCAGGGATCCAAGATGCATTACTGAATAAATACAGGATACAAGTGGAACTTGCAGGTACGTACTGGCCAAATATTATGCTAGGTCTTCTAAATACTCAGCATTCAAAACATGTTATCAACTTCTTATCTCCCTCCATCTCTTTTCTCTTTCTCTAGTAAACAGATGATGTAGATCTGCAGCAGACTGATGCAGATGTTTTGCACTAAATTAATACGTATGTCGGAGGGGGAAAGCATGAGCTACAAGGATGCCGGATGCGTGTAACTATAATCCAACAAAAAAGGGGATTTTTTTTTTTGCAGCGTGGAGCCCTAGATCGAGATTGGAATCGGACATCATGTCCCATCAGGGCAGGATCCTGGCTCCTGAGGGAACCAAGGCACGAGTCCATCAAAAATTTCACCAGGGATTACGAATAAACGACTGTTTGACGACGCAAATCGCAGCATACCTGTGGATCTCGCCGGAGAACGGAGCCGGCGTCGAGCGGAGGGGCAGACGCGACAGACTTTCCGGCCGAGAGAGAGACAAGAGCCGTAAACCCAGGGTGACCGCCGCGGCAACCGTCGCCTTGACCAGAGCTCGCCGGCCACCCCTAACCCCTCCTGGACCTGAGGAGGAAGGAAATCAGAGCAGGGGGTTTGACAGAGATCCATCCATCTAGACCGCACGTTCCACATCAAACGTGTATTAGCTATAATTAAATTAAATTAAATTGGTACTCTCGAAAAAATTAAATTAAATTGTAACAGCTTTTTTTTGAGAAACAAATTGTAACAGCTTCTTGCCGTATTATTTGGAATTTTTTTCTTGGCTGTAATTGCAGGCCTACTTTGTAGAGGGCATTTTCTTGGGAGCGGCTAGAGGTCAATCGACTGACTCTACAAAGTGGCCAGTCAATTGCTACAAGACATGAAAAGAATGCAAGTCAGAAGAAAACTGACTGACCCAAAACTAGGGTCAGTCAAATTGAGTTAGAGGAAAAGAAGAAAAGACCTAGCCCCCCCCCCCCTCTCCCCGCGGGCGACTCGGGCGGCGACGCGCCTTCCTCCCTCCTCTTCCCCTCCCCGCCCTCCCCCGCCCTCGCCGCTGGGGCAAAGCCCCTCGCGGTGGCTGGCGGCGGGGCCCCTCTCTCCGCCGCACGGGGTTGGCCGGTGTGGGGCGGCTTGGTCTGGCGGCGGCGCCGGGCGTACACGGGGCTCGGTGGTGCGGCGGCGTGCGAGCGGCGGCGTGGTGGGCGACGGCGGCGGCGTGGCGGCTGCGTGCCTGTGGTGGCGGCGGTGGTCCGGATCTGACCACGGGCTACTGTGGGTGGATCTGGTGGATCCCTTCTCTACGGGCTCTGGCTCGGCCTCCCTCTCCTCTCGGTCGGGGCTGGTGGTGGGCTAGGACTGGTGGAGGTGGGGCATGCCGGCCGGATCTGACGCGACTTTTCCGGCAGGCGGCGCGGGTTGGGGCAGCGGCCGGGCGTGGCTGTTGCTCCAGCCGTGGGTGGCGACGCGGGGAGGTCTGGAGTGGTGGCCTCCTGGTGGCGCGGCGGCTACACGGTGGCCGGCGGCTCTGGCCGTGGCGGCGACCGGCTTTTCCGGCGTCGGCCCGTCTGCGGTCGGACCGTTTCGACCTTTGCTTCACCTCCTCGTCATCCGGGCTCTACTTGCATCGAAGGGCTGGCCCGCTCCCAGCTATGGGCCATCGCTCGTCTCGCGCCCGGTGCCACTAGTAGAAAAAGGGTCAAATGTGAGACACATTAGTGCCGGTTTGCATTTGAGCCGGCACTAATGTGTCCATTAGTGCCGGTTCAAACGGCTAGGCGGGAGGAGATCTTTAGTACCGGTTCAGGACGAACCTTTAGTACCGGTTCATGCCACGAACCGGTACTAAAGAGGATGGGGGCCGGCCAGCACCTTTAGTACCGGTTCGTGGCACGAACCGGTAATAAAGAGGTTGTGGCATGCTGTTTTTAGTCCCACCTCGCTCCCCTAGCAAGATTTTTACCACCTTAAATATGTTACTTCTCAAACTATCACAAGCACTTGGTCTTCATTGAACTCTATGTGTAGAATTTGTGGTCGCAATATGATTCTTCACCGGTTTCTAAATCGTTGAGGACTCATATTGACAATTCAGATTATACACAAAAGGATCATTGATAATCAATGTATTTTTTATGATAATTAATGTTTTTTAAACTTTTTTGAACTCCAGCCTATTTTTGCGTTCAATATGCAACATTCAAAGCGACGTCATCAATTTCCAACACGTTTTGACATCATTTGCTGTTTTTCAGTCATTTACCGATTTGTTGAGAGAGCTAAATGACGGTGAAATTGAAAATCACTACAAAATGAACTCTGGAAATGTTGGAACTTGGCATGGTATCATCATTTCACCCGCATACCATGTGCAAAAGAGTAGAGAGGGTCACGGAGAAAACTGGACGCACCTCGTGTACAAACTGGACAATCTCTTTCAGAGTATATGGGTTTCGGACGAGAACTCATCTGTTACACGGGCACTTCAATGTTTTTTAAACTTATTTGAACTCTAGCCTATTTTTATGTTCAGTATGCATCATTCAAAGCGACGTCATAAATTTCCAACACGTTCTGACATCATTTGCTGTTTTTCTTTCATTTACCGATTTGTTTAAAGAGCTAAATGACGGTGAAATTGAAAATCACTATAAAATGAACTCTGGAAATGTTGGAACTTGGCATGTTATCATCATTTCACCTGCATAGCATGTGCAAAAGAGTACAGAGGGTCACGGAGAAAACTGGACGCACCTCGTGTACAAACTGGACAATCTCATTCGGAGTATTAGGGTTTCGGACAAGAACTCATCTGTTACACTGGCACTTCAATGTTTTTTAGACTTATTTGAACTCTAGCCTATTTTTACGTTCAGTATGCATCATTCAAAGCGATGTCATAAATTTCCAACACGTTCTGACATCATTTGCTGTTTTTCAGTCATTTACCGATTTGTTTAGAGAGCTAAATGACGGTGAAATTGAAAATCACTATAAAATAAACTCTGAAAATGTTGGAACTTGGCATGTTATCATCATTTCACCCGCATAGCATGTGCAAAAGAGTAGAGAGGGTCACGGCGAAAACTGGACGCACCTCGTGTACAAACTGGACAATCTCTTTCGGAGTATTAGGGTTTCGGACGAGAACTCATCTGTTACACGGGCACTTCAATGTTTTTTAAACTTATTTAAACTCCAGCCTGTTTTTGCGTTTAGTATGCATCATTCAAAGCGACGTCAGCAATTTCCAACATGTTCTGACATCATTTGCTGTTTTCAGTCATTTACCGATTTGTTTGGAGAGCTAAATGACGGTGAAATTGAAAATCACTACAAAATGAACTCTAAAAATGTTGGAACTTGGCATGGTATCATCATTTCACCCGCATAGCATGTACAAAAGAGTAGAGAGGGTCACGGCGAAAACTAGACACACCTCGTGTACAAACTGGATAATCTCTTTCGAAATATCAGGGTTTCGGACGAGAACTCATCTGTTACACGGGCACTTCAATGTTTTTTAAACTTATTTGAACTCTAGCCTATTTTTGCGTTCAATATGCATCATTCAAAGTGACGTCATCAATTTCCAACACGTTCTGACATCATTTGTCGTTTTTCAGTTATTTACCGATTTGTTTAGAGAGCTATATAACGGTGAAATTGAAAATCACTACAAAATGAACGCGGAAAATGTTGGAACTTGGCATGGTACCATCATTTCACCCGCATAGCATGTGCAAAAGAGTAGAGAGGGTCACGGCGAAAACTGGACGCACCTCGTGTACAAACTGACAATCTCTTTCAGAGTATCAGGGTTTCGGACGAGAACTCATCTGTTACACAGGCACTTCAATGTTTTTTAAACTTATTTGAACTCCAGCCTATTTTTGCGTTCAGGATGCATCATTTAAAGCGACGTCATCTATTTCCAACACGTTTTGACATCATTTGTTGTTTTTCAGTCATTTATCAATTTGTTTAGAGAGCCAAGTGACGGTGAAATTGAAAATCACTACAAAATGAACTCTAAAAATGTTGGAACTTGGCATGGTATCATAATTTCACCCGTATAGTATGTGAAAAAGAGTAGAGAGGGTCACGGAGAAAACTGGACGCACCTCGTGTACAAACTGGACTATCTCTTTCGGAGTATCAGGGTTTCGGATGAGAACTCATCTGTTACACGGGTACTTCAATATTTTTTAAACTTATTTGAACTCTAGCCCATTTTGCGTTCAGTATGCATCATTCAAAGCGACGTCATCAATTTCCAACATGTTCTGACATCATTTGTTGTTTTTCAGTTATTTACCGATTTGTTTAAAGAGCTAAATGACGGTGAAATTGAAAATCACTACAAAATGAACTCTGAAAATGTTGGAACTTGGCATGGTATCATCATTTCACCTGCATAGCATGTGCAAAAGAGTAGAGAGGGTCATGGGGAAAACTGGACGCATCTCGTGTACAAACTGGACAATCTCTTTCGGAGTATCAGGGTTTCGGACGAGAACTCATCTGTTACACGGGCACTTCAATGTTTTTTAAACTTATTTGAACTCCAACCTATTTTTGCGTTCAGTATGCATCATTCAAAGCGACATCATCAATTTCCAACATGTTCTGACATATTTGTTGTTTTCAGTCATTTACCGATTTGTTTAGAGAGCTAAGTGACGGTGAAATTGAAAATCACTACGAAATGAACTCTGAAAATGTTGGAACTTGGCATGGTATCATCATTTCACCCGCATAGCATGTGCAAAAGAGTAGTGAGGGTCACGGCGAAAACTGGTCGCACCTCGTGTACAAACTGGACAATCTCTTTCAAAGTATCAGGGCTTCGGACGAGAACTCATTTGTTACACGGGCACTTCAATGTTTTTTAAACTTTTTTGAACTCCAGCCTATTTTTGCGTTCAGTATACATCGTTCAAAGCGACGTCATCAATTTCCAACACGTTCTGACATCATTTGCTGTTTTCAGTCATTTACCGATTTGTTTAGAGAGCTAAATGACGGTGAAATTGAAAATCACAACAAAATGAACTCTGAAAATGTCGGAACTTGGCATGGTACCATCATTTCACCCGCATAGCATGTACAAAAGAGTAGAGAGTGTCACGGCGAAAACTGGATGCACCTCGTGTACAAACTGGACAATCTCTTTCGGAGTATCAGGGTTTCGGACGAGAACTCATCTGTTACACGGTCACTTCAATGTTTTTTTAAACTTATTTGAACTCCAGCCTATTTTTGCGTTTAGTATGCATCATTCAAAGAGACGTCATCAATTTCCAACACGTTCTGACACCATTTGCTGTTTTTCAGTCATTTACCGATTTGTTTACAGAGCTAAATGACGGTGAAATTGAAAATCACTACAAAATGAACTCTGAAAATGTTGGAACTTGGCATGGTATGATCATTTCATCCGCATAGCATGTGCAAAAGAGTAGAGAGGGTCACGGAGAAAACTGGACGCACCTCGTGTACAAACTGGACAATCTCTTTCAGTGTATCAGGGTTTTGGACGAGAACTCATCTGTTACACGGTCACTTCAATGTTTTTTAAACTTTTTGAACTCCAGCCTATTTTTGCGTTCAGTATGCATCATTCAAAGCGACGTCATCAATTTCCAACACGTTCTGACATCATTTGTTGTTTTTTAGTCATTTACCGATTTGTTTACAGAGCTAAATGACGGTGAAATTGAAAATCACTACAAAATGAACTCTGAAAATGTTGGAACTTGGCATGGTATGATCATTTCATCCGCATAACATGTGCAAAAGAGTAGAGAGGGTCACGGAGAAAACTGGACGCACCTCGTGTACAAAGTGGACAATCTCTTTCAGTGTATCAGGGTTTCGAACGAGAACTCATCTGTTACACGGGCACTTCAATGTTTTTAAAATTTTTTGAACTCCAGCCTATTTTTGCGTTCAGTATGCATCATTCAAAGCGACGTCATCAATTTCCAACACGTTCTAACACCATTTGCTGTTTTTCAGTCATTTACCGATTTGTTTAGAGAGCTAAATGACAGTGAAATTGAAAATCACTACAAAATGAAATAGAAGAAAATAAATAAAACAGAAAAGACAAAAACTATATAAAAAATTACTCAAAAATAAATAGCAGAAAATAAATAATACAGAAAAGAAAAAAACTATATAAAAATGGTTATATTCACAAAGAAACTAAATACAGCAAAAAAACTACTCAGAAATAAATAGAAGAAAATAAATAAAACCGAAAAGACAAAAAACTATATAAAAAATTTACTCAAAAATAAATAGAAAAAAATAAATAATGCAGAAAATAAAAAAACTATATAAAAAATTGTTGGGGCGCTGCCCAGTGGGCCTGCCAGAACTAAGGTTTGCAAATACAGTCCCAGAAGGGCCAGCGGGCTTACAGGGCAGCGCGCCGAAGATAGGCCCAGAAGCCTGCTATATAGAGAAGTTCGATGGAGCAGCCGCGGTTGTGTTTATAAACCAGTGCGGCTGCCCTTCGCTCGGCGAGGTGGGACTAAACATTGTGCATCGCTGGTGGCAGCACACAACCATTAGTACCGGTTGGTGGCTCCAACCGGTACTAATGAGTGGGCCTTTAGTACCGGTTGAAGCCACGAACCGGTACTAAAGGGGGCCGTTTCCCGCCGCTTGATCTGGCGAAAATTGACCTTTAGTACCGGTTAGTGGCTCCAGCCCGTACTAAAAGCCCCTCCTATATATATGGCACTTACGAAAAAATTAGTTTCATCGACCCACTTCTTCTCCAACTTCTTCGCGCGACATCGCCGCCGCCGCCGCGCCGTCACCCATCGCTGGCCCCGCCGCCCTCGCCGCCCCCGTCGCCCGTCGTCGTCGTCACTACCGTCGCCCCTGCCGCCCGTCGTACGCCGTCACCGCCGTCGCCCCCGCCGCCCGTCGCCGCCGCCCCATACTACGTCGCCATCTCGATTGCGCCGTCGCCCCCGGCCCGCCGCCCGTCATCGCGTCGTCCCTGTCGCATCGCCGTCTCGCGCCGCCGCCCGTACGCCGCCACCCCCCGCTCGTACACACACGCATACACACACACACATACACACACACACATACATACACACACACACATTTTTCACTTATTTTCTGTTTTCTGTTGTTTAGATTAATGTTAGATGAATTACATAGATAAGAATGTTAGAATGTTAATGTTAGATGAATTATATGGAAAAGATGTTAAATATTAATGTCAATTTTAGATGAATTAGCTAGATATTAATTAGGTATATATATGAGATTTGAACTAGTTGAATTAATATAACTAGTTTATTTTTAGTATGAAAATTAATAGAACAAGTTTATTTTTAGTAAGAAAATTTAGGTATATGAGATTATTTGAACTAGTTGAATTAATATAACTAGTTTATTTTTAGTAAATGTTTAGTTGAACTAGTTGAATTAGTAGAACTAGT
Source organism: Triticum monococcum (assembly GCA_034509565.1). NCBI lineage: Eukaryota > Viridiplantae > Streptophyta > Magnoliopsida > Poales > Poaceae > Triticum > Triticum monococcum. The sequence goes on from CM067842.1 coordinate 820,426,755, forward strand.
TTATTTTTAGTAAGAAAATTTAGGTATATGAGATTTGATGATCTAATTAAAATATTACTATATATAGCTACTTTATATATTTTAGTAAGAAAATTAATAGAACTAGTTTCTTTTTAGTAAATTCTTAGTTGAATTAGTTGAATTAATAAAACTATTTTATTTTTAGTAAGAAAATTTAGATATATGAGATTTGATGATCTAATTAAAATATTACTATATAGAACTAACTACTTTATTTTAGTAAGAAAATTAATAGAACAAGTTTATTTTTATTAAATGCTTAGTTGAATTAGTTGAATTAATAGAACTAGTTGAACTAATAGAAGTAGTTGAATTAATAGAACTAGTAAGTGTTTAATGTTTCACCTATATGAACATAGGAAATGTCGTCTGACGACGAAAAAGATTTCATTAAGTGCGAATACTGTAAAGACCAGCGCGGCTTGTGCGACAGAAATTTCCTTGTTGATGATAGGCGCTTCAGCATCAAGCTGGATGAGACTTTCGAAGTGGATACAGTAAGTCACAACGACAAGTCTTTTTTCGTAATTAAGCATGACTTATATATGCTTCATTTGCTTCAACTTATAATTTGAAATTTTCACTATTCTACTAGCGCATCCCCTGCCATGTAAGAATTTTTGTCTTGGATAAGATAGGTTTCAGTGTTATGGAAACTATGGAGGTAAAAAGAGTTTACCTGAAGACCGAGCATGGTTATACTTTCAACGTCAAATTATTCAATGCAGACACGTACATCTATTTTGAATGCAAAACTTGACAAGCACTATGCAAGGTTTATGCATTTGAGCCTGATATGGTTACCACCTTTGATATTCGTCCGAAAGATGATATTGAAGGTAATAGAGACATCTGGGTCGATGTGCAGACGCCTTCAGTTCTACCATTATGTGAATTTCTCAACCATATTTATGTATTTGATATTGTTTATTCAAAAATAGTTGACAACTAATTTCTATTGACAGCTTATTTCCATTCAAGCAAATATGCCCGACGCTTGGTAGACAGGACCTACTACTGTCTCGGAGCTGAACTAAACCGCGAGGAGATAATTCATTATGTTTCATGGCTTGAGGATCTTCATATTGTTAAGACAAATTTTCTTCCTGCACTTAGAAATGTTAGTACTCAAAACGTGTGACCAATAGTGATCGTATTGAACTACGGTCACATCTATTTACGAAAGATGGGTAAGATTTTTACTATTTATCCTCAGTGCATCTTTTGCATACATTATTTTTTTGCTAAACTTTCATTGCTAAGTATATTAATTACTATAGGATGTTCTTCAACAGAGACTCCCGATGACAGTTGTGCCTCAGTGGATCGAGACTAAAGGTCACATGTCAATGGTTAGCTTACGGCCAAGATATCCTACATTGCACATGAGTGCATTCAGGATTTCTAAAAGCGATGAATGCTTAATAGTGAAAGATTGGAGAAAAATTGTTAACGATCCTAGAGAAGTACTAGGGGCGGCAATGAGAAGCGCAGCCCACGATTAGGAGACAGGTTCATCTGCATGCTCCAGTATGATGAATCAGGAGAGCTATATATGTTCTATGCTATTTTACCTGTGAGAGAGCAGCAGGAGTGATTTAGCTAGTTCATGCTAGCTCTTAGTACTTTTGTTCTCTCATGTCCGTGTTCTTTGTCCCGAACTTAATCTCAAAGGGTGATTTGCTTTTGTGGTGTTATGAACGCTTATAATATGATGACCATGTTGAACTCGATGATATCTTTGCTTCTGGTACAAGTGAATGTTTTTTCTTTAAGCTAGTGTTGGTGCTGATTAGATAGCGGTAATGACTATGATGATTAAACAGTGGTAATGACGACTATGATGATTTTTAGCTAGCTAGTTTACTGTTGTTGATGATATGATGCAAGAGTTTTTATATTAATATGATGATGTGAGTTATTATATCATTTATGAAAGAAATTGCAGATTAGTTTCAGCTGGATGGATCCTAGCTAAGTGATCAAGTATATGCCATATCCATATTATACTTGATCACTTAATTAGGTGATCAAGTATAATATGGATATGGCATATACTTGATCACTTAGCTAGGATCCACATGCATCCAGTCAAAACTAATCTGCGGTACTTTCACCTAATGATTTAACAATTAAAATAATCACTGAATTAAATTGAAAACACAAAATTAAAGGAAAAATAAAAAATAAAACCAAAACACCCCCAAACATTTAGTACCGGGTGGTGTTACCAACTGGTACTAATGTCCTGCATGCACCCGGGCCTGGCTCGTGCCACGTGGTGGCACTTTAGCGCCGGTTCGTGATGAACCGGTACTAAAGGGGGGGGGGACCTTTAGTCCCCACTCTTTAGTGCCGGTTGTGGAACCGGCACTAAAGGCCCTTACGAACCGACGCTAAAGCCCGATTCTGCACTAGTGTGCCGTGGGACCGAGCTCGTCTCGCGCCCGGCGGCAGGATCGAGCTCGTCTCGCGCCCGGTGCTGGCCGACCTATTGGGTCTCGGTGCTGGGGGCTGCTCAGGGGTGCGAAAGGTCGGGCCTTTCCGCTCGTCTCTTTGGTTGGGATAGCGACGGGTCTCGGGTGAGGAGGTGTCTTGGTCTTGGATGCTGGGGCGGCGGCCCTGGTTGTGGTAGCATTGTGCTCATGGGCAGAGCCCGTGTCTTGGTGCTGCCCGGCTGCTATGGCCGTGTGGGCGGCGTGGTGGCCGCGGTGTGGCGTTCGGTGGCGGTGAGTGTTGGCCGGGGTGAAAACCTGCTCTATCCTCGGATGTACCGGCGACGGCAAAGCTCGTTCTCTTCTTGAAGGCGTCGTAGCGGCTCTTATTGCCTGTTGTGTTGCTCCAGGGGAAACTCTGACCCTCTGGTCGGGCGGCGACGGCGCTCCGGTGTCGTATCCTTCCTGAAGGCGTCGCCTTGGAGTCCACAGTTCGTTGTATGTGGCTTCATCTCTTCGTAGATAGGAGTGGTGTTGCTGCGCTCAGCACTTATGTATCCTGCCTTGGGTGTGTGCGTGTGTGATGATGTGCGTTTGTAATATTATGTCGATAATCTTTGCTTTATATATAAAACGGGACGAAAGCCTTTTTCGATAAAACTAGGGTCAGTGGAGCAGCCCAAAATAAAACATTGGCCGGCCCGGCTTCATTCTGCACGTGCGGGTGAGTGTGTGAGACGGCGCATGCGGGCACGGCGACAACCATCGTAGAGAGGTGGCCCCAATCACGATCGCGACCCACACCTCATTGACCCCTAAGGTTAATCGGCCATGTGTGGGGTATCTGTGGAGACCAGACAACGCGGGAGGGCACTTTCGCAAGAGGCGAGTACTCCAACATTTTTTATAGGAGTAATTATTCTTCTAGTCTCCGAAATATAGTGCATACATAATATGCGAATCACCTTTCACATTTTCTGTGCCCCTAATTTTTTTTCTAAAAATTGTGGAAATTTCTCAGTTTGACACGAACACTCTACCTTTCTTGTCTAAAAGGTTGGGAGAAAAATCAAATGCATGATTTTTTTGTAATAGATTGTAAAGAATAGGTGCAATCACGATATATTAATCGGGTGCATATGCACGTATATATAAGTACATAGGGTAGCCACGTCCTCAACTATACGAGGAAGAAGGAGGTCTTGTTCTATAAGAAATACACATGCACAATGTACATCTCAACACCCTCCGCAGTCGAAGCGTCGCCATGGCCGACACAAAGACTGGACCGAAACTCCTCGAAGGACGCTGTAGGCAACCCCTTGGTCATGATGTCAGCAAATTGTTGGGAGGTGGGTACATGTAACACGCGTATGTGGCCAAGAGCCACATGTTCCCGAACAAAATGGATATCAAGATCAATGTGCTTGGTGCGTCGATGATGAACCGTGTTGGCGGAGAGGTAAACAACGGAGACGTTGTCACAGTAGACAATGGTGGCTTTGTCAACAGGAGTCAAGAGCTCATGAAAAAGCTGACGAAGCCACAAACACTCTGCAACGACGTTAGCCACCGCATGATACTTTGCTTCAGCACTGGAGCGAGAGACAATGAGCTGGCGCTTGGACCACCAGGAGATGAGTAATGGTCCAAGATAAATGCGGTATCCCAAAGTGGAACGACGTGTATCAGGGCAGCCAGCCCAGTCAGCATCTGAGTAGGAGGTGATATCCAGGAAGGTCGAAGCCTGGAGTGACAACCTGAGATCCATAGTGCCCCAGATGTAGCATAGAAGGTGCTTCGCCGAGGTCCAGTGAGCATCACGAGGAGCATCCATATGAACTATGAAGGCACACCTGCTGAACGGCATAATGGAGCTCCGGTCGGGTGAGAGTGAGGTATTGAAGAACAGCAACAACCGACCGGTAGAACGAAGCGTCCGAAGCCGGGGACCCATCTATGGCAGAGAGCTTGGCTTTTGTGTCGACGGGAATGGCCGTGAATTTGCATTTATGCATCTCAGCACGGTCAAGAAGCTCATGAGCGTATTTTCGCTGATGAAGAAAGAAGCCGTCTACGGGGCCGGGACAGACCCGGCCGAGGCCGGCGAGGAAGCCGACGAAGGCAGATGGAGGTCTTCGCAGCGTGCAGATGCAGCGTGCAGTAGTCGGACTCTAGCGGCGGCGGCGCGCTCAGAATCGCGACTCTCGGCTCGTGAGTCTAGGACAGGCGTGTGCTTGAGTCGCGAGGATGCACAGGAGACGTGCCTTTGCTGCGTTGTGATGTCCTAATTGGATATAGATTTGTTTGGAACAAAAATTGTCTGATGTGAGACAATGTTCAGGCATGCTTTGGCAAGTTCTTGCAGGGGCAAATGGGCAACACGTATAAACTAAGGACGCCGATAACTGCCACACGTGTCGCATATACGACATGCGTCCATACTCCGTGTGTGGTGTAAGCAGGAGGCAGCCCACACGGGCTGTGTGTGGGCGAACATTAGAATTGCCCACACGTGTGGGCGCGGCTACTTCGTGCCACACGCCCAACAAGTACTATTCATCTCCACCCCGTGCGTGTGGCACGAAGCAAAAATGCCCACACATCTTGACGCAGCTACGTTAGGTACCCCGCGGGATGATGATTTAGTTGTCATCTTGGTTGGCAGATGTAGTTATCTGGGATGGCAAGTGTAGTTGTAAAAGCATGGCAACTCTATCTGTTTTGGTTAACTATAGTTGCCATGTCTAATTTATGGTAGTTGTCGGGTGTAATCAAACCGTAGTTGCCGTGTGTGATTAACTACTTGCCACATATGGTCAAATCAGTAGTTGCCATGTGTGTTTACCTAGTTGCCACGTGTGGTCCAACCATAGTTGCCATGTATTGTTAATCACAGTGTCCATGTGTGTTTATCTGGTTGCCACGTACGTGCAACTGCAGTTGCCGTGTAGCAAAGAATCACAGTTACCATGTGTGTGTACTGAGTTGCCACGTTCGCGTAACTGCAGTTGCCGTGTAGCAAAGAATCACAGTTGACATGTGTGTGTACCTAGTTGCCACGTTCGCGTATCTGCAGTTGCCATCCACAAGGTAGGAGTCATGTGGGCGAAAAGCAGTTCGCCCACACGTGCATGACCTAGGTGATGGCTGTGTGGGCGAAAAGCAGTTCGCCCACACAACACAGCTGGCAAATAGCGTGATGCGGGCGTGTGGGCAAACTCTCCAACGCCCACACACCAGCCCCGTCCTACGTGGCACACCAAATTCACCTTTTCGTGTTAAGATTCATGCAAAAGACAGTGAACTACGACCCACACGTGTGGGCGAGTTGGATAATGCCCACACGTGTGGGCGTTAGTGTTTTCGTAAACTAAATAAAGGAAGGGACATTATGCAACTTGGTCTTGTTACAGTTTGCGTGCATGTGTTCTTCTTCATTCATCAGCGTGTTAGTAGCTCAAGGACTGTACCAAGGAGCGATCGAGCTGAGAATTTTTTGCTGGTAGCGGCTAGGGAAGGAAAGGACAGTGATGCTGCATAGGGCTGCTACTTCTTAAGCTTCTGTTGGTTGTTTTTATGAAGAGGAAAATGGTGATGCAGTCAATTAGAGATAAGTATTTTTTTAAGTTAAAAACCAAGGTATCAATCTAATAGGAGGTACATGCAAGTCTTCAATAATAGCACCTGCACAAACAAACAAATACTTGCATCCAACGCGATAAAGGGATTGTCAATCCCTTCACGGTCACTTACAAGGATGAGATCTGATAAAGATAGATATAAAAATTAAGTAAAAAACAAAATAAGCAAAGGTAAATAAATTGCAGCAAGGTATTTTTTTTGTTTTTAATTTTATAGATTTGGAAATAATATGATAAAAGTAGACCCGGGGGCCATATGTTTTACTAGAGGCTTCTCTCTTGAAAGAACACATACGGTGGATGAATAAATTATTGTTGGGGAATAGATAGAAAAGCGAATAGTCGTGACGATATCTAAGACAATGATCATGAATATAGGCATCACGTCTGTGACAAGTAGACCGACTTCTGCCTACATCTACTACTATTACTCCACACATCGACTGCTATCCAGCATGCATCTAGTGTATTAAGTTAACAAGAACGGAGTAATGCCTTAAGCAAAATGACATGATGTAGAGGGATAGATCCAATCAATATGAAATAAGCCCCATCTTTTTATCCTTAATGGCAACAATACAAATATTTATCTCGCTACCCCTTCTGTCACTAGGTGGGGACACCGTAAGAGTGAACCCATTAGAAAGCACCTCTCCCATTGCATGAAAAAGCAATCTAGTTGGCCAAACCAAATCAATAGATCGGAGAGAAATATAAAGCTATCTTAATCATGCATATAAGAATTCCGAAGACTCAAATAATATTCATAAATAATCTGATCATAAACTCAAAATACTTCGGATCGCAACAAACACACTGAAAAAGAAGATTACATCGAATAAATCTCCAAGAACATCGAGGATAACATTGTATTGAAGATCAAAGAGAGAGAGAAGAAGCCGTCTAGCTATTAGCTATGGACCCGTAGGTTTGTGGTAAACTACTCACACATCTCGGTAGGGCAGCAAGGTTGATGTAGATGCCCTCCGTGATTGAATGACTCTAAGTCTCGATCTAGATACATATTGAAAGTGGGAGCAATTAGCTAGAGTAGCTCCATGCAGAGCATTGTCGACATAGAAATTTGCAAAATACATGTGGATCTGAATGTGGCAGACCCGTTGACTAAGATTCTCTCACAAGCAAAACATGATCACACCTTAGTACTCTTTGAGTGTTAATCACATGGCGATGTGAACTATGGGTGTTAATCACATGATGATGTGAACTATCGATGTTAATCACATGGTGATGTGATCTAGATTATTGACTCTAGTGCAAGTGGGAGACTGGAGGAAATATGCCCTAGAGGCAATAATAAAGTTATTATTTATTTCCTTATATCATGATAAATGTTTATTATTCATGCTAGAATTGTATTAACCGGAAACATAATACATGTGTGAATACATAGACAAACAGAGTGTCACTAGTATGCCTCTACTAGACTAGCTCGTTAATCAAAGATGGTTAAGTTTCCTAACCATGAACAAAGAGTTGTTATTTGATTAACGAGATCACATCATTAGTTGAATGATCTGATTGACATGACCCATTCCATTAGCTTAGCACCCGATCGTTTACTATGTTGCTATTGCTTTCTTCATGACTTATACATGTTCCTATCACTATGAGATTATGCAACTCCCGTTTGCCGGAGGAACACTTTGGGTGCTACCAAACGTCACAACGTAACTAGGTGATTATAGAGGAGTACTACAGGTGTTTCCAATGGTAGATGTTGGGTTGGCGTATTTCGAGAATAGGATTTGTCACTCCGATTGTCGGAGAGGTATCTCTGGGCCCTCTCGGTAATACACATCACATAAGCCTTGCAAGCATTATAACTAAGATGTTAGTTGTGAGATGATGTATTACGGAATGAGTAAAGAGACTTGCCGGTAACGAGATTGAACTAGGTATTGGATACCGACGATCGAATCTCGGGCAAGTAACATACCGATGACAAAGGGAACAATGTATGTTGTTATGCGGTCGGACCGATAAAGATCTTCGTAGAATATGTAGGAGCCAATATGGGCATCCAGGTCCCGCTATTGGTTATTGACCGGAGACGTGTCTCGGTCATGTCTACATTGTTCTCGAACCGTAGGGTCCGCACGCTTAACGTTACGATGACAGTTATTATGAGTTTATGCATTTTGATGTACCGAAGGTTGTTCGGAGTCCTGGATGTGATCACGGACATGACGAGGAGTCTCGAAATGGTCGAGACATAAAGATTGATATATTGGAAGCCTATATTTGGATATCGGAAGTGTTCCGGGTGAAATCAAGATTTTACCGGATTACCGGGAGGTTACCGGAACCCCCCGGGAGCCATATGGGCCTTCATGGGCCTTAGTGGAAAGGAGAAAAGGGGCAGCCCATAGGTGGCCGCGCGCCCCCCTTCCCTTAGTCCTATTAGGACTAGGAGAAGGGGCCGGCCCCCCTCTCTCTTTCCCCCCTTGGGAATCCTAGTTGGAATAGGATTGAGGGGGGGGAGTCCTACTCCCGGTAGGAGTAGGACTCCTCCTGCGCCCTCTCCCTGGCCGGCGCACCCCTTCCCCTTGGATCCTTTATATACGTGGGCAGAGGGCACCTCTAGACACACAAGTTGATCCTTGGTGATCGTTCCCTAGCCGTGTGCGGTGCCCCTGCCACCAAATTCCACCTCGATCATATTGTTGCAGTGCTTAGGCAAAGCCCTGCGTCGGTAGTACATCAAGATCGTCACCACGCCGTCGTGCTGACGGAACTCTTCCTCGACGCTTTGCTGGATCGGAGCCCGAGGATCGTCATCGAGCTGAACGTGTGCTAAGAACTCGGAGGTGCCAGAGTAACGGTGCTTGGATCGGTCGGATCGGGAAGACGTACGACTACTTCCTCTATGTTGTGTGATCGCTTCCGCAGTCGGTCTGCGTTGGTACGTAGAGAACACTCCCCCCTCTCGTTGCTATGCATCACCATGATCTTGCGTGTGCGTAGGAAAATTTTGAAATTACTACGTTCCCCAACACCCGCGTGGCTTGACAGTTGGCGTATATGGCCCACATATTAGTGTGTGTGTGTGTGTGTGAGCATTGGTAGAGCTGGGTGAGACTGGCGTTGTGGTTATTTTGCAGAAAACCCCTTGGGATTTAATTAATTATCGCAAAAAGTCCTTCCAAAAGTGGGAAGTGATTGTGTTTTATGTTTGCGCATAGGCACCTGGAAGGCCATGCCCTTTCATTCTAACTCCTCGCCGCTTCGTTTCCCTGTCTCTGCTTTCTTTCTCGCACGACTGGCGATCAATCCACGGTGGCGGTAGCGGAGGTCGTGCGGCTCGGCGACCGGCGTCAGAGGCGATGGATGACCCGTGTTTTCGTCTTCTAGGCGAAGCACTGACTTAGTATGGTAAGGCGCGCCCTCCCTGTTTTACTTCATGTCGGGTATCTCTTCCTCGTCCATGACGTTGTGTAGGGTTTGCTGGAGTGAGAGTAATTTTCTGGCATGCTTGATCTTCATCTTTCATCCATGCTATGTGAGATACTGTGTATGTGGATTGTTGCGGAATAGATATGGGCACATTGTTCCTAAAATTTGCTAGGGTTTATTCGGGGTTTTTGAAAGTAGGCGCCTTTTCCTGTCAAAGTAGGTGGTCATGCTTGTGTGTGTAGTAAATTTGTAACTGAAAAATTATAGATCTGGAGATTGTTCGAGCTGAAAAATTAGCAAGATTTGTAACTGAATTTTGGGTACAGATGTGATGACGTATAGTTAACTGAATTTGGTGACACATGATTGTACAGTTAACTGAATTTTCGTGACAGGTGATGTACTGAATGTGTGCACTGCACTGAACTGAATGTTTGTGTTGAATGTGTGCAAGTGCAATGCGTTAGAGATGTAGTGAATGTGTGCGGTGTATGTAAAGTAGACAACTAGATTGTTCTACATAATTAACTGGTATTTTGTTGTATTGAATAGTACATGTCACTAAATATTGGGCGGCATAAAGCGAAGGTACCGTATATGCACCATTTCGACAAGTTATGGTACCACTTTTACGTATTTTGCAATTTTAGGCACTAAACTGACCGCACCGGACAAGTTTTGGCACTTTTGGTGTGTTTACCTCGATAATATAATAGCATGGAACAATAAAAAATTTATAGATACGTTGGAGACGTATCAAGAGCTTGTGTAGTCTGGAGTGGGTCATGGCGTGATCATGCATATACAGGGTGTCTAAGGCAATGCACAGATGTGCGGGCGGATACGACGCAGGGTGGAGCATGGTTGCAGTTGGATATTTTCGGATGGGTCGGACTGGACAGTCTGATGGATTGACGTGGATCTTGGTCAAAGTACAAGATGGCGGTGACTTCAGCGATGATGACACATAAGCGTGATGCTGATGGTGGCCGACTTCTAGGGCGTGAAAACACGTGGTGCAGGCCTGAGGGCTTGTGCGGCTTCGACAGACTATGGCGCGGGGTTGATTTAAGATGGTGCACACATGAGAGAGCTTGAAGTAGACAAGGCACGGGGTTAGCATGGCTGTGATACCCTGACTTATTAGGGATGATAGACTACTCATATCAATAAGGAATTCCTTCTTTTCCGGGAGCCCATTCGGAAAGAACTCCAAAGTTAAGCATGCTCAGCTTGGACTAGTTTCAGGATGGGGGGCCGACCAGGAAGTTGCTCCCGGGTGCGCACGAGTGAGGACAAAGTGCGCAGAAAAGACTAGTATTGATCTATGGGGCCAGTCTAGATCCCGCCAGGAGTAACGACCACCGGCGGGTGTGTCCGGAGCGTTAGAAGTTGGTATCAGAGCCGACCCTCGTGGTTACATGAATGTTTGCGGACAGATGCACGGTCATGTTGTTCATGACGTTTGTGACCCGTCGTGGCACACAGCAATTGCACATGTATCAGACTGCATGCACAGACGTATGTGCCAAGAGGGGACGCTCCTGTGGCCCGACGAGGACGTCGGTTCCTCTGAGTGGGGGTGTATGTGATAGCCTGGCTTATTAGGGATGATAGACTACTCATATCAATAAGGAATTCCTTCTTTTCTGGGAGCCCATTCGGAAAGAACTCTAAAGTTAAGCGTGCTCAGCTTGGAGTAGTTTCAGAATGGGTGACCGACCGGGAAGTTTCTCCCGGTTGCGCACGAGTGAGGACAAAGTGTGCATAAAAGACTAGTATTGATCTATGGGGCCGGTCTAGATCCCGCCGGAGTAACGACCACCGACGGGTGTGTCCGGGGCATTACAATGGCGCAGCTACATGGAATCATGTTGAACGTGGAGCTAGAGTCTAGCAGAAGACTTCACTCTGTGTTGCTGGAAGGGCTACGGTGTAAGATGTCGGAGAATCGAAGCCTATATCAGTAGGAAAGCGAGAGACACGTGGTTCGGACTAGGTACCAGTGGTCTGATGGAGGCGTGATACTCGACATCGGTCGGTGTTGATCGGTGGTTCTCTGCAATGGGGGTTGAGGCAGTGTGGGCTAGCTACCCGGGAGACTCGACCAGGATAGCAGAGGCTCGACACAGTGATAGCGGCGAGGCGTGCGGTAAGCACGGGACACATCGACATGCGAAGGCACTGGTGGTCAGACATGTGGTCAGAGAAATTGTGCTGGGGGTGCTGAAACAGTGTTGACAAGTACTAGACTCAAGTTGGTGACTGGGTCTATCGGTGCCGGTTGATGGATAGGAGTTGATCATGGAGAATCTGAGAAAGTGGCGGGAAGTCCAAAATTGTCAAAAGCTGAGAGAGTACATGGCCGTATATTTTATGGTGTTCAGTGCACATGGTAAAGTGCAGATGAGAAGTACAGAAGGAGGCGGAGTGCTATAGTTGTGGGAAATGTCAAAGACTATCCGGGAAAAGGGTGAGACAACTGTGAATTTGACTCAGGGTGACACAGGGCGACGGTGAATTTCCTTCAAGTTTCAGACAGATGGTCAAGAAAGAGCGGTGATGTTGAGTTCTGGTAACTCTTATATGTAGCATCCAATATGTGAGTTTTTCACTTTCACGCAGACAGTGGCCGATGTGTGACGACATCGAGCAGATACTCCGGAAGTTGGGAGCACAAAATAGAGTAATGAGAAACTTAATTTTGCTTGAGTGGTGACTGTGAAAAAGATGAGAAGGGACAACAGTTATAGGTGGAGTCACATGGAGTCTAGGAGTAGCAGTTGTGCTCACGTATCTCAAGTCCAATGTACGTGGAGGTTCGACGGATGGATGAATTCAAGGTGGTGAAGAATATTCGTCAAGATGGAGCTTGTTAGAGTTGTGTCGAGTATTATTGTACAAGGTAGGTTACAGTTGGACTGTGTGTAAACAGGGTAGGAGTTGTGTCCTAATAGGACACTTGTATCCTAGGCCGCTCGTATATAGTAGGGGTAGACACATGATGTAACATATGCCAACATAATAGCATAGGCACACGGTGGAGCTGGCGGCGTGTGCCGACGCCCGGGCGGCCGTAGTACGGTATTATGATGGTGTCATAAGGAAGAGTGCCCGTAGTCAGACCCTGGGGATGTAGCCATGATGCTAAACCTTGTTAACCAATCTTGGTATCATGCTCGTGTGATTTCTTGATTCTTGGATGATCAACAGAGTGCCTCGGGTTTATTCAAACAAAAATAATAATCGTATGATACAAAATAATTTAAGAAAAGAGAGCAGCGATTGGATGCCTAGGCTCATCTGCAACCGCGTTAAAGAAAAAAATTCAAAACAAATAATAGAAAAAGTCAAAAATGCATGGTAGATAATTTGGTGTATGAGGTCCGCTCCAAATTTTAGATCATTTGGACATCTGATTGGTTCTCGGCAAAACAGGTAAATTTGAGGTCTATAAAAAGTTTATTGTTCATGTACTGTTCTGACCCAATTTGCCCTGTGTCTGAGGTGCAGTTTTGACTCGCGCGGCGAGCATGCGGCGACGACAGAGAAGGAGGAGCGTAGGTGGAGATCTAGCGAGGCTGTCTGGTGACGAGGCACCACGATGCAGCTTGGAGTGCCTCCGGCCATGGCGGGCGCACATGGGGTAGAGCAGAGCGCGAGAACTGAGGGAGGAGGAATCTCCATCTCCACTACTATTAAACAATCAAACAAGAACTTTCTTACGTGCACCCCATAAAACGTACACGAATTCATTATGACCACATGATTAAGCTCACTAAACTTAATTTAACGGCTAGCCTTAACCTAATCCATTCTCTGTGTGCATTTAACAATTTACATCGACTGATCGTGCTTCACCATATGAAACTCCACGTCCCATCAATTAGGAAACTATAATCATGATCACGTCTTCTTAGGAAACTAATCATGATCGCGTCTTCTTAGGAAACTAATCACGATCATGTTTTATTAGGAAACTAATCATGATCACATTTTATTAGGAAACTAATCATGATCACATTTTATTAGGAAACTAAGCAGGTATTTGCACACATTGACACATCCACAGGGCCGTCTCCAGGAATTTGGGGCCCGATGCGAAAAATATATATGCTAAATTTGGGGCCTCAGTGCGGAAAAACGATATGCCACGGTTTGGCTATCAATTTGTGTAATGTGCACTCCTCGTCACATATATCACCCAAGAATTGATCACTGTGCTGACCAACCGATCGCATGGCGTGAATCGGATCGTGCGGAGTACTCCATGTTACACACTTGCGCTATATGATCATCAAATGTAAATAGGGTCTTCAAGATGAATAGATCAAAAGTTTTATCACAAAAAATATATATAGGGTCTTATCATTTAAAACAAGTCCCTTTGATATTTATTTCTCATTATTATGTGTGTATTTATTTTTAGGAAATTCTAAAATATTAAGCCTTTTTTTATTCCCAACTCTTTGATTCCCTTCGAAAGATCGTTTCCACTCAAACTCTAAGCTAAAAAAATTGGCCCCGCGAATGGAGCGTTCACCAACGTGATTTCCTTTCCTCCCTAATCATCATGCATGCAATTACGGCGCTAGAAGATCCAGAAATAAATGGTACATGCAGTAGAGAGTTATATGTGGGGGAAAATAAAGGAAAGGAATCAGACGCATGCAGGGAGATAATCAAGGTAAGAAATCCCATGTATGCAGGGGTGCGTAGAGAAGGAAAGAAATCGTTGGCTGACGAGATCATTCGTGACATGCTATATAATTAGCGCCAGATTAATGATTTTAGGGCCCCATTTGCTTAGGGGGGCCTGTGCGGTCGCCCACCTCGGCCACCCTCATCGACGGCCCTGCACATCCATCACCTCGACCTCCTGGATCACGATCCTATCTCTCCCAAGAAAAACCACCACAACTGGCCTCCACTCGGCATGGCGACAAGGAGTCGAGGACCAACAACTCCTTCTCAGGGGACGCCGCCGGAGTGCCGGTAATTCGTGAACCGCCAAGGGTGCCGCACCGATCGCCCCTTCTCAGGGGATGATGCCGGAGTGCCGGTAATTTATGTTGCTTGTAAGACAACTGCCCAGCCAACATTTATGGTCTCTTGTGAACTTACACGGCGTGCTTGTGCTGACTTGTATACTTCAAAATAAGGTTTCTATGCATTACTAACCAGAGTGTGCTATCTTTATATCTTCGGTGTTTCTTAGCAGATGTCGTTTACATGTGTCATCAACACATTATTTGTTTTTTTTCTTAATTTGTAACACTTGTACTGCTGGAGTTGGTTTATTTTAAGTTGTTACATTTGGAACTCCTTTCACTTCATAAAGGGGCTGGATGGTCTAAATTGCAAGATGTGATTTTTTTTTTCTTCTCACATGAACCATCTATAAATAAATATCTTTTTTACTATTCTTCTATGTATAAATACTTTAAGGTCCTTTCGCTGTTCATTCGGTTAATGGTTAGGAACTAATGACCACCAAATTATTTTTATTGTTTGATAGTATTACACATAGGTGGGTGTAAAGAAAAAACTATCAAAATTGGTCATGACTTGCACTTTTTTTCTTATTTTCTACAACTGGTGCTTCTCCATATGTCCCCATTGTGTTCCGGGATGTTATTTTGTACTATTGTTTTCCTGTGTCTACCTTGTACTTATTCAGCGCATTCTTCTTTTTGCATTTTGGTATGAAAGCTTGTTGGCTTGGAGGAGGATGAACACAGATGAAAGAGGGGAAACATTGTAGAATTGTGTATGTTGCTTGCCAAGTTTAGCTTTGGATTTTTAGTGCTTTGACACTTCGTGCAGAATGAACTAAACATTTACATGTCAAGAGCATCTTGATGCATATAAAGAGTAAACGGAGGCATGCAATTACGAGCTGTATGGATTGATTTATATTCTCCAGTTTTATGTATGTTTGTGATTTTGTGGGTACCAGATATGAACATTCATCGTTTCATGCGTTGTCAAGCTTTCCTATACGTCACAAGATGCAAAGCAACCTTTTATCTACCACATGTTGGCATCTACTTGAAATACAACCAATAATTATACGTGTGTTGCACGTGCACGCTTATTAATGGGAAAAAAGGGGAGGCATGGGGGGAAATCCGACATGTTGTGGGATGGCTGCCATCGGGTGGATCGATTCCTTGTGACGGCACGAATGTGGAGCTGGACCGACACTGCCGAGCGGCACGGGCGGTCGGCAGGGTGACAGCAAGTTTCCTCTTGGCGGTTGGGCTGCACGCAAGGGGCGGATCTAGTGGGGGTGACATGGCACACCATCCAAAATTGTAAAATAAATTTTACTATATACTTCCGACGTTTCTTTATGTAAGGTGTTTTTTATATGGTGACTAAGGCACATAATTATAGACATGTTAGGACGAAATTGCCCTTGGCAAATTTGTTGGTTAGTGGCAAGTAAATTAGTTAGTACAGGAAAGTAAGAAATTCATGCAATCGACGTAGAGATTTTTTTTTGGCTATAAGAAGAGATAAGACAATAAGGAGAGAGGTATTTCCTTTTTTCTAAAGGGCTAACCAGGGAATTATAAGGAATTGGAAGAAATACACCTTGCATTCTAAAATTTTATCAAAAATCAAATACACTTTATATAAAGGAATGAAGGGAGTACTTACCGCTAAACAATCATCAAATTGTTGCTAATTAAAACTATTTGTTGAGATTATGATAATGTTTAGTGTAAACTTTGAACTACGACACCCCAAACATGCGACTCTAGGCCCGCGAGTGCACGTGGCTGCATTTGTATTTCAGGGCAGCCGGTAGGAGTGATGCAAATATGCTTGTGTTAATGTTTTGATTAATGCATATTACTTTCATTGGAGGGTGGTGTTTCCATATATAGCGAACTGCTTGCAGTGGCGTGATCAATCGAATGAATCGATTCTTCTTTGAAATGAAATTTTCTAACTGCTTGAAGGATTTGGCCCTTTGAAATGAAAATTCAACTGGGCAATCAGGCCATTCGACAAAAAATAAAGAATAATCATGTCCAACTAATTAGGCCAAAATTACACCACTGTATCGTACATAAAATTCTGATACACCAATAATAATCGTATGTTTTCCCGCAAAAAAATAAAAATAATAGTCGTATGCTACAAAATAAGTTAAGGAAACGGTGAAGCTACGTATCAGAATGAACAGACAACCTGAAAGAATATAATTTCTTTCTGCTTCTCGAACGATCTAAACATCACGCTTGATGATGTCCTCATTATGGATGAGGCTGTGCGCCGCTGGCGAGCCTGGCGCGGCGCCGCCCCCTCGGCTCCCGAGCATCCTCCGGCCTTCCATGGCGCCGGCGGCCATGGCGAGGAGCACCGCAGCTACAACCAGCACCGGCACTCTCAACGCATACATCCTGCTCCCGATAGATCTTCTTCCTCTCTCCACCCATGTAGCTAACGCTGGCTCCATTTTGTAGACACATCGTGCGTGGTGTACTTGCGCGTAAGCAAAATTCAGTGTTCACGACGTGTGGTTTCCGGGCAAACTTTTGACTGGAAGAGGACCTGTTCGGCAGCCTACCATTCTCCGGAATCCTCAACTCTAGTGCACACCCCATGATTCTTTTAAGGATCGCTGCTCTTTGTCTACCCTAGGAATAGCAGCACACGCTCTTATGGTGAAATTGCGCCTAACCAAAGAATGTGAGGGGGTGCGGAGACTGACATGCGAGATAAGAAAAAAATAGGCCTTTGGGCATACCATACAATTATAGAATCACTTTTGTTTTCTATTTCCGTTACTGAGTTTTTTGACATCAAAGTACTCTTTATTTTATTTTTTGGAAAAACTTTCGATATATCCATCTTTAATCAGGGTAGTACAACAAACACCAGAAAAAATAAAAATTACATCCAGATCTGTAGACCACCTAGCGACGACTACAAGCACTGAAGCTAGCCGAAGGCACGGCGCTGTCATCGCCCCTCCCTCGCCGGAACCGGACAAAACTTGTTGTAGTAAATAGTCAGGAGGTCGTCATACTAAGGCCCCATAGGACCAGCGCAAACAGGAGAGCAACCCTCGCCGATGAAGAGTAACATGGATTAGAAGAATCCAACCTGAAGACGCAAGAACATAGACGAACGACGACCAGATCCGAGCAAATCCACGAAAGACATGTATGCCGGAGACACACCTTCACACGCTCACCGATGATGCTAGAAGCACCACCAGAACAGGGTCTAGGCGGGGAGAACCATATTCCATCTTCAGGGAGCCGCCGCTGTCTCGCCATCCTGAGCAGAACACAAACCCTAACAAAACTGAAAGATCTAAAAACGGAGCCCTTCCTTAGACAAGGACCGGGATCCACTCCGCTCCCATGGCCCTAAGGTCACAAGAGACGAGGCGGACCGATGACGACGCTTGCGGAGGCAAAGAAAGGTGATCCTCATAAGATTTTTCATAAGAGTATCAACACAACTAGTCTATCTAGGAGCCGTGGTTATTATATAACCATGACGGTGATTATATACTTTATAAAAATAATTATACTCTCATGCTTTACTTCAATCTTTTTAAGAGTATTAAATAGGAAGTGGTAATGTGCACGGGTTATGGGACTAATCTGATAATAATAGGTATATGAGATTGATATAATAAAAAAATTCATATAAATCACTAAATATGAAACGTATGATTTAATTATATTGATGTCGTAATATAAAAGGGTATTGGTTGATGGTCGTTGGTTAGTAGAAATATTGATATTAAAGCCTTTTATGATAACTTATTTAAGTGCCAGTCATGACATGACCGCTATGTTGGAGCGTTTTAATTCTTGGTTGAAATCATTTATGTTGTTTGAGTCGGGGGCGTGCGATGGTTAACTTCTACCATTTTTGTGACGCCCGGATAATTAGGCTACAGTAATTCCACGCTAATGATGCCATGTCACCTCGGTTACGGTTGTTAATCTCGCGATGGTCCAAAAATGATTCAAATTCAAATTTAAACTAAAGACAAACATCAAAAGTTTTCAAACATTAAAACTAAAATGTTCAAACTGAGACAAATAAATCCTAAGTAATAATGGTGGAGAAACCACACTTGTATAAAATGTGCAAATACTCAAAAAATGAATAAAATAGTAGCAAAAACAATTAGTTAAATGATTATAAAATAATAAACAATTACAAACTATTTTATATTAGGTGCCAAGTTAATTGTGGTAGTGGCATAAGTATTAATAGTATTTTAGGTACAACTTGGGTATTTCATAAAACAAAAGAAATTAATAAAACAGAAAATAAGAAATAAAAGAAAGTAGAAAATAAGAAAAACAAAGAAAACACGCCCCACTGGCCCAACTGGGCTATGGCCCAGCCGACCCGCTCACCAGGCCACACACCCAACACCCCCAGCGCCAGGGCAGGCAGGCCAGTGCCCGATCCCCATGGCCTCGCCTCCCCCACTTCTCTGCTGCGAGTAGAGGCCACCCTAGCCTCCAACCGCCCACTCCCCCCTCTGCATCGCCACTCCACCCTTCCCGATCCGATCTGGCAGGATCCATCTTCGCCCCCCTGACGCCCTCGGCACATCGCCGCCCGGAACGACGTAGGCGCCGCCGCCCGACGCCTACACCGGACCCCGCCGCGCCTGCCTCCTCGTCTTCTCCTCACCGTCGTCGCCCCGTCCTCGACCTCCACCTCGACTCGGCTTCTGCGAGCCTCCACGACCCCCTTCCCTCCAACGCTGGTGAGGCCGTCGGCTTCCATCTTCCCCTTCCCCCCTTCTGTTGCCAGCGACCCGGCATCCGCGCCACCCCTGCGTGCTCGACGCGCCCGCGGTGTGTTCCCCCTCGCCGTGCCCCGTGAAGGCCACGCCACTCTCCCGTGCGCACCTACGCGCCATGTTGTCCTCGCGCGCCGTGGCCCCTGTTTGGCTCCGTCGCACGACCCCGCGTCGCCCCGCCGCTCAGCTAGCCGCGCTGCAGCTCCGATGCGTCGTCCTCGCCCCTCGCTTCTGCCCTCGCCACAGCCGCAGCCTGTGCGTGCTGCCCGCCGGTGCCGCGACAAGTGCCCCGTGCCCCGCCATTCACGCACGCGGCCACAGCCCCTCGCGCGCGCCCCCGCGCCACCACCTCCAGCCTGGCCGCGCCGCCCTGCTCCGGCCCGCCTCCCATGCTTGCCGGGCCGAGGGCTCATGCCGGTCGCCCCCCCCCCCTCACCGCGCCGCTCCAGCGCCCTACTGTTGACATGGGCGGGCGCCCGGACACCCCACGCCCGCTATGGCCCCTGTGCCTATGACATGGGGGCCCACACTCCAGAACGTTTAATAAAAAAAGAATTTAAATAATAATAAGTAAAAATATTAAATAAATATTTAACTAAATTAATTAACATAATTAATTGTGTCTAATTAACCAAATTAACTAAACCTAATTAATATGTTAATAGTTAATTAGTTGTTAGTCAATGACATGTGGGCCTCCTGTCCAGTTTGACCAGTCAAACTGTTGACTAGGTTGGCCAGTCCATGACAGGTGGGTCCTGTTTGACCCTGTTGACCCGTCAACAGTTGACTGGTCAAATGCTGACTGGACCCCCTTGACCCCACCTGCCAGCCACACATAGCAATTTAACGTTCAATTTTCAAATTAAAACATATTAGAAAATGTTTTAAAACTTTACAAATTAATATAAAGTAATCCGTAATTTAGATGAAAATACTTTGTACATGAAAGTTGCTTAGAATTTCGAGACTAATCCGGTTACGCGGTCCGTTTGTCCGCCACACATCCATAGCATAGCGAACACGCAACTTTCCCCCTCCGGTTCATCTGCCCGAAAATGCCAAACACCGGGAATACTTTCCCGGATGTTTCCCCCCTTCTTCGGTATCACCTAGTACTGCGTTAGCTCACCCCTAGCACCGCGTATTGCCATGTTATGCTTTGTGATGCTTTGACTGCTCTGTTATTTATTGTGTTCCCCTCTGTTACTTCTTTCCGGTAGACCTTGAGACCGCTGTGGGTACCCTTGTGATCGACTACATCGACGATGAACCCTTCTTGCCAGAGCAACCAGGAAGCCCCCCTTGATCACCAGATATAGCCTATTCTTCTCTATACTGCTTGCATTAGAGTAATGTAGCATGTTACTGCTTGCCGTTAATCCTATCCTGATGCATGGCATGTCCTTGCTACTACTGTTGTTACCTTTACCTGCAATCCTACATGCTTAGTATAGGATGCTAGTTTTTCATCAGTGGCCCTACATTCTTGTCCGTCTGTTGTGCTATACTATCGGGTCGTGATCACTCGGGAGGTGATCACGGGTATATGCTATATACTTTATACATGATACATGTGGTGACTAAAGTCGGGTCGGCTCGAGGAGTACCCGCGAGTGATTCACGGATTGGGGGCTGAAAGGACCTTTGTCCCGACGGCCCTCTAGGTGGATCTTTGTGGCGAAGCATCAGGGCAGGTTGAGGCTACCTGGGTGAGAGGTGGGCCTGGCCCTGTTCGGCGTTCGCGGATACTTAACACGCTTAACGATATCTTGGTATTTGATCTGAGTTGGGCCGTTGACCTTATACGCACTAACCGCCACGTGGGACAAGATATGGGCAACCGGCGTCATGGTATCAGCCGAAACTCTTTTTGATGTCAGCGACTGAGCGACGCGCGCCGCATTGGATCGTAAGCTCGCGCTTGTATTAAGGGGTCTAGATCTGCTTCCGGCCGCGTACGCAACGTGCAGGTGTGCAATGGGCTATGGGCCCAGACCCCTGCGCGCATAGGATTTAGACCGGTGTGCTGACCTCTCTGTTGAGCCTAGGTGGGGCTGCGACGTGTTGATCTCCCGAGGCCGGACATGACCCAGGAAAGTGTGCCCGGCCAGAGGGATCGAGCGTGTCGGGTAATGTGGTGCACCCCTGCAGGGAAGCTCATCTATTCGAATAGCCGTGTCCACGGTAACAGGCGACCCGGAGTTGTACCTTGACCTTATGACAACTAGAACCGGATACTAAATAAAACACACCCTTCCAAGTGCCAGATACAACCCGGTGATCGCTCTCTAACAGGGCAACGAGGAGGGGATCACCGGGTAGGATTATGCTATGCGATGCTACTTGGAGGACTTCAGTCTACTCTCTTCTACATGCTGCAAGACAGAGGCTGCTAGAAGCGTAGTCTTCGACAGGATTAGCTATCCCCCTCTTATTCCGGCATTCTACAGTTCAGTCCACTGATATGGCCCTTTACACATATATCCATGCATATGTAGTGTAGCTCCTTGCTTGCGAGTACTTTGGATGAGTACTCACGGTTGCCTTGTTCCCCCCCCCCCTTTCCCCTTTTCTTTACCCGATTGCTGCGATCAGACGATGGAGCCCAGGATCCAGACGCCACCTTCGACGACGACTCCTACTACTCTGGAGGTGCCTACTACTACGTGCAGCCCGCTGACGACGACCAGGAGTAGTTAGGAGGATCCTAGGCAGGAGGCCTGCGCCTCGTTCGATCTGTATCCCCGTTTGTGCTAGCCATCTTATGGCAACTTGTTTAACTTATGTCTGTACTCAGATATTGTTGCTTCCGCTGACTCGTCTATGATCGAGCACTTGTATTCGAGCCCTCGAGGCCCCTGGCTTGTATTATGATGCTTGTATGACTTATTTATGTTTTTTAGAGTTGTGTTGTGATATCTTCCCGTGAGTCCCTGATCTTGATCGTACACATTTGTGTGCATGATTAGTGTACGATTGAATCGGGGGCGTCACAAGTTGGTATCAGAGCCGACTGCTTGTAGGAATCCCCCTTCCACACTCTTTGGCCGAAGTCAAGTCTAGACATTACAAAACTTTTACTAACATGGTTGTGTGCCTTACGGGCCCACGTCGCCATTGGGCGGTATTACGATCTTTTACTCCTCGATCCTTACTCTGGGTCTCTGATCTCTCTTCTATTCGGTAAATGATTTTTACTAACTCTGACTCTAGGTTCTCGTAACTACTTCCTCCCGGAGAGCCCCTTTTTACAGATGATCACCTGCTGCGCCAGAAGATTCCAAAGCTACTCTCCGTTGTTTTGAAAATCCTTTAAACTTACTGCCTTGCAGTTCTTTACCACATGAATACCCTTATTGAAAATTCCTCGCACTTATCGAGTATCTGTTCACCCCCAGTTGTTCGTATGCTTCATAAGATACTCTAAAATACTATCCGACCCTATGAGCATCCTCTTCAAACTATTGCTCTGCAAATACTTGTCTTCTTACATTATGGATGCTCCCATATCACTAGTATCTTTTGACACCGTCATTTTGATCATATTGATTCAACATGTGTGCGAATGCACACAATCATCAATCGACCCTTCTAAATTATCTTTCCGGCTCAGGCGTCATTTTGAACATGAGCTGGTTCTCGACCAATCAAATTGCCATCAATTGTACCCTAAGCCTACTCAACTTATCCATCCTTGATCAGAGCATTTCTTCTGATCCCTTGATTTGGAAATCATAATTCTTTTGTATTTGAGCTTTGAATTAGTCAATTGTTTCTATAATCAGATCTCCTTGCATTCTTCTTCCTCTGGTTAAGTACCAATGCTCACATCAGATCCCTTGAGGACCATCGGTTCCTTTGTTGGATTTATCCGACAGTGTCCTTCATAGTGAATAACCTTGTGAGCCTTTCCATGGGTATATAATGCCTTTGGTAAATTGCATCCTCTGCTTTGTGAACCATGC
This sequence comes from Triticum monococcum, assembly GCA_034509565.1. Classification (NCBI taxonomy): domain Eukaryota; kingdom Viridiplantae; phylum Streptophyta; class Magnoliopsida; order Poales; family Poaceae; genus Triticum; species Triticum monococcum. Next base: position 820,450,036 of record CM067842.1, read on the forward strand.
TCTACTTTCGAGCTTGTATTATTTACTCCGAAGTTTGTGGTATATGTTCCTAAGATGCCCTGATGGGTTGAACCTACGCCTTCCCTAATCCGTGTGAACCCGAAAGATTTCACGGGTCATACTTATCTGGTATTGCATCAGGTAAAAACTTTCAACAACTAATGTCATTTTCGACATACGAGAGGTGAATGAAAGGTTATGCGTTGAACAAGTGGGAGTCGACCTTGAACCCTGTGTTCATGCCCCTGGACATGATGTATACCTTATCATGGAAGCTTCTCTTAAAATTATTATCCCCTTGTTATAAGTTCATCTTGTATCTGTGGACGCGGTTCCAACCATGTTTCTCCTTGATTCCATTTCTCGTGCAAGTTTGAGCACTTGTCTTCTGCAGAGCAATACCCTAGTCTAACCTCTACTTTGATCTGTCGTCGAGTATTACCCCCCTGGTATCTTGAGATTACCATGGAACTGCATAACTTCTTATGAGTTCTTCATCAAGTGCTACATTCTCACTGATTCCAATTTTTCACGGGCTCTGAGTTATTAAACACTCAAAGACACCGACAACTGACTCGAGTCCGCACCGCGATTAAACAACTCTTGGTAACCTTCATTACTTATGAGTTTGAACTCGATCACATCAATCCTAGCCTGCTTGGCTATATCCTTGTCGTGCCGATTTTAACAGTGCTACCTGGTCCTTCTTCCCGGAGCAAAAATTTCGACGGTGAGCTAATCTTACGTCGATCTTCCTCGTCATACCATTTTTCCTTGAACAGCAAGCTTGATTTCGAGTTTGTGTCCTACCCATGGTTCCAATAAGCTTCCGCTTCATCATTCCTTTGACTTGATGTCATCGCTGATCGATTACATCCTCATGAAATCTCTCGACAAAATTTGTCGTGATCATCATCAACATTTGACTCCTTTCAGGATATCAATCGAATTCATGATGATAAGTACCATCCTCGTCCCTTGGTAATTTGAGTTGTGATACGTCTCCAACGTATCTATAATTTTTGATTGCTCCATGTTATATTATCTACTGTTTTAGGCAATATTGGGCTTTATTTTCCACTTTTATATTATTTTTGCAACTAACCTATTAACCGGAGGCCCAGCCCAGATTTGCTGCTTTATGCCTATTTCAGTATTTCAAGGAAAAGGAATATCAGACGGAGTCAAAACGGAACGAAATCAACTAGAGAAGTTATTTTTGGAAGGAAACCCACCTGATGGACTTGGACCCCATGTCAGAAGATACGGGAGGTGCTCACGAGGGTGGGGGCGCGCCCTCCCCCCTTAGGTGTGCCCCCTGCCTCGTGGGGCCCCCGTAGCTCCACCGACGTTCTCCTTTCACCCATATATACCGTCGTACCCTAAAACTTCCAGAACAGAACCTAGATCGGGAGTTCCGCCGCCGCAAGCCTCCAGAGCCACGAAAAACCAATCGGGACCCCTTTCCGGTACCCTGCCGGAGGGGGATCCATCTCCGGTGGCCATCTTCATCATCCCGGCGCTATCCATGACGAGGAGGGAGTAGTTCACCCTCGGGGCTGAGGGTATGTACCAGTAGCTATGTGTTTGATCTCTCTCTCTCTCGTGTTCTCTCTCGTGTTCCCTCTATGGCACGATCTTGATGTATCCCGAGCTTTGCTATTGTAGTTGGATCTTATCATGTTTCTCCCCCTCTACTCTCTTGTGATGAATTGAGTTTCCCCTTTGAAGTTATCTTATCGGATTGAGTCTTTATGAGAACACTTGATGTATGTCTTGGTGATCAACTTGCGGGTTTCGTGACATTGGGAACCTATGCATAGGGGTTGGCACACGTTCTTGATTCTCCGGTAGAAACTTTGGGGCACTCTTTGAAGTACTTTTATGTTGGTTGGATAAATCTGAGATTGTGTGATGCATATCGTATAATCATGCCCATGGATACTTGAGGTGACAATGGAGTATCTAGGTGACATTAGGGTTTTGGTTGATTTGTATCTTAAGGTGTTATTCTAGTACGAACTCTTTTATAGATTGATCCGAAAGAATAGCTTTGTGGTGGTTTCGTACCCGACCATAATCTCTACGTTTGTTCTCCGCTATTAGTGGCTTTGGAGTGACTCTTTGTCGCATGTTGAGGGCTTGTCATATGATCTATCTATGTTATTATTGTTGAGAGAACTTACACTAGTGAAAGTATGAACCCTAGGCCTTGTTTCCTATCATTGCAATACCGTTTACGCTCACTTTTACCGCTCGCTACCTTGCTGTTTTTATATTTTCAGATTACAAAAACCCATATCTACCATCCATATTGCACTTGTATCACCATCTCTTCGCCGAATTAGTGCACCTATACAATTTACCGTTGTATTGGGTGTGTTGGGGACACAAGAGACTTTTTGTTATTTGGTTGCAGGGTTGTTTGAGAGAGACCATCTTCCTCCTACGCCTCTCGCGGATTGATAAACCTTAGGTCATCCACTTGAGGGAAATTTGCTACTGTCCTACAAACCTGTGCACTTGCAGGCCCAACAACGTCTACAAGAAGAAGGTTGTGTAGTAGACATCAAGTTGCCACCGACAACATCCTTACTCCCTTTCATCACAAACTTGTTAAGGTTATGGATGCAATTTTCTTTCCATCTTGTATTATGTTCTACCTTGAAGTAGTACTGTCTTTTATGTCAAGGATGTTGTGAGGATTGCTCCACCTCTGAAGAATTCTTGGTATAGTGATACTTCTCACCATCATCATTCTTTCTTGGTCCCCGTGTTGATTCCAACAAGTGGACGTTGATGTTTGGATTCTTTCCTTCTAGCAACCCTATTGCTTTGAAGTTAATGGCCGACATTTCATTCTTAGACCGTTGGTTATCGAATCACCATTATAGCATCGGTCATGCTACCTAAGCTCATATTTCGGGTGCACCTTTCAACCAATGTTTAATTGGGTATGTTTTCCTCGAGCATATCTCCTTACATCATTTGATCTGGCAAATGTTATCTCCTTGTTCACATAAGTGTGGAAATTCATCTTTTGAAAATCTCAGTGAATTTTCGCTGAGTTCATCAGCCACCTCCTCATCCTTCCTTGGTTAATTGATGAACTCTTGTTTCGGAACTTGCTTCCATAGTTCATTTCCCGAGAATCTTGCAATGTCATCTCGTCAATTTGTGTCGCACCCTTTTCTTCTCAGGCATCCTGAGTCTGAGGTATCCTGACACCAACCAGATCTGAATCTCAGTCAGATATGATGGTTGGGACATATATCCAAGAGTTATACCATTGGCCTTTATATGACCCGATAAGGTGATGTCATGCCTAGCACACCTAACGGAGGACCTGTTTTTATAGTTTCCTTTTTAACAAGGTTAACCATTCTTCCATGAGTAAATTGTAAGACTTATTCTATGAGTTGTTCCTGATGAATCCTTTGTGTATCCAAGTCCGACCTTTGCACCTTGTCAATGCTATCTCGAAGCATGTCTGTGGTACTCCAATTTTCAACAAGAACATTTAAAGCCCAATGCTAAATGTTTCTTGCTTAATTATCCAAACACCGTTGTATGGGTAATATCATGAAATTTCTCTCCCCTTACCTAAAGGGTTTTCTACTTATATCTTGTCATGGATGGGAAATATATTGAAGGAAATATGCCCTAGAGGCAATAATAAAGTTATTATTTATTTCCTTATATCATGATAAATGTTTATTATTCATGCTAAAATTGTATTAACCGGAAACATAATACATGTGTGAATACATAGACAAACAGAGTGTCACTAGTATGCCTCTACTTGACTAGCTCGTTAATCAAAGATGGTTATGTTTCCTAACCATGGACAAAGAGTTGTTATTTGATTAACGGGATCACATCATTAGATGAATGATCTGATTGACATGACCCATTCCATTAGCTTAGCACCCGATTGTTTAGTATGTTGCTATTGCTTTCTTCATGACTTATACATGTTCCTATGACTATGAGATTATGCAACTCCCGTTTACCGGAGGAACACTTTGGGTACTACCAAACGTCACAACGTAACTGGGTGATTATAAAGGAGTACTACAGGTGTCTCCAATGGTAGATGTTGGGTTGGCGTATTTCGAGATTAGGGTTTGTCACTCCGATTGTCGGAGAGGTATCTCTGGGCCCTCTCGGTAATACACATCACATAAGCCTTGCAAGCATTATAACTAAGATGTTAGTTGTGAGATGATGTATTACGGAACGAGTAAAGAGACTTTCCAGTAACGAGATTGAACTAGGTATTGGATACCGACGATCGAATCTCGGGCAAGTAACATACCGATGACAAAGGGAACAACGTATGTTGTTATGCGGTCTGACCGATAAAGATCTTCGTAGAATATGTAGGAGCCAATATGGGCATCCAGGTCCCGCTATTGGTTATTGACCGGAGACGTGTCTCGGTCATGTCTACATTGTTCTCGAACCGTAGGGTCCGCACGCTTAATGTTACGATGACAATTATTATGAGTTTATGCATTTTGATGTACCGAAGGTTGTTCAGAGTCCCGGATGTGATCACGGACATGACGAGGAGTCTCGAAATGGTCGAGACATAAATATTGATATATTGGAAGCCTATATTTGGATATCGGAAGTGTTCCGGGTGAAATCAGGATTTTACCGGAGTACCGGGAGGTTACCGGAACCCCCCGGGAACCATATGGGCCTTATTGGACCTTAGTGGAAAGGTGAGAGGGGCACCCCAAGGTGGGCTGCGCGCCTCCCCCCTCCCCTAGTCCTATTAGGACTAGGAGAGGTGGCCGGCCACCCCTCTCCCTCTCTTTTTCCTTGGGAGTCCTATTAGGAATAGGATTGGGGGGGGGAGTCCTACTCCCGGTAGGAGTAGGACTCCTCTTGCGCCTCCATAGTTGGTCGGCCAGCCCTCCCCTTGGCAACCTTTATATACGGAGGCAGGGGGGCACCCCATGACACACAAGTTGATCCTTGGTGATCGTTCCTTAGCCGTGTGTGGTGCCCCCTGCCACCAAATTCCACCTCGATCATATTGTTGCAGTGCTTAGGCAAAGCCCTCCGTCGGTAGTACATCAAGATCGTCACCACGCCGTCGTGCTGACGGAACTCTTCCTCAACGCTTTGCTGGATCGGAGCCCGAGGATCGTCATCGAGTTGAACGTGTGCTAAGAACTCGGAGGTGCCGGAGCAACGGTGCTTGGATCGGTCGGATCGGGAAGATGTACGACTACTTCCTCTACGTTGTGTGATCGCTTCCGCAGTCGGTCTGCGTTGGTACATAGACAACACTCTCCCCTCTCGTTGCTATGCATCACCATGATCTTGCGTGTGCGTAGGAAAATTTTGAAATTACTACGTTCCCCAACAGTGGCATCCGAGCCTAGGTTTTATGGTTTGATGTTATTTGCACGAGTAGAACACAAGTGAGTTGTGGGCGATACAAGTCATACTGCCTACCAGCATGTCATACTTTGGTTCAGCGGTATTGTTGGACGAGACGACCCGGACCAACCTTACGCGTACGCTTACGCGAGACCGGTTCCCTCGACGTGCTTTGCGCATAGATGGCTTGCGGGCGACTGTCTCTCCAATTTTAGTTGAACCGAGTGTGGCTACGCCCGGTCCTTGAGAAGGTTAAAACGGAGTCTATTTGACAAACTATCGTTGTGGTTTTGATGCGTAGGTGAGATGAGTTCTTGCTTAAGCCCGTAGCAGCCACGTAAAACTTGCAACAACAAAGTAGAGGACGTCTAACTTGTTTTTGCAGGGCATGATGTGATGTGATATGGTCAAGGCATGATGCTAAATTTTATTGTATGAGATGATCATGTTTTGTAACCAAGTTATCGGCAACTGGCAGGAGCCATATGGTTGTCGCTTTATTGTATGCAATGCAATCGCGATGTAATGCTTTACTTTATTACTAAGCGGTAGTGATAGTCGTGGAAGCATAAGATTGGCGAGACGACAATGATGCTACGATGGAGATCAAGGTGTCGCGCCGGTGACGATGGTGATCATGACGGTGCTTCGGAGATGGAGATCACAAGCACAAGATGATGATGGCCATATCATATCACTTATATTGATTGCATGTGATGTTTATCCTTTTATGCATCTTATCTTGCTTTGATTGACGGTAGCATTATAAGATGATCTCTCACTAAATTATCAAGAAGTGTTCTCCCTGAGTATGCACCGTTGCCAAAGTTCGTCGTGCCCAGACACCACGTGATGATCGGGTGTGATAAGCTCTACGTCCATCTACAATGGGTGCAAGCCAGTTTTGCACACGCAGAATACTCAGGTTAAACTTGACGAGCCTAGCATATGCAGATATGGCCTCGGAACACAGAGACCGAAAGGTCGAGCGTGAATCATATAGTAGATATGATCAACATAACGATGTTCACCATTGAAAACTACTCCATCTCACGTGATGATCGGTTATGGTTTAGTTGATTTGGATCACGTGATCACTTAGAGGATTAGAGGGATGTCTATCTAAGTGGGAGTTCTTAAGTAATATGATTAACTGAACTTAAATTTATCATGAACTTAGTCCTGGTAGTATTTTGCAAATTATGGTGTAGATCAATAGCTCGCGTTGTTACTTCCCTGTGTTTATTTTGATATGTTCCTAGAGAAAATTGTATTGAAAGATGTTAGTAGCAATGATGCGGATTGGATCCGTGATCTGAGGTTTATCCTCATTGCTGCACAGAAAAATTATGTCCTTGATGCACCGCTAGGTGACAAACCTATTGCAGGAGCAGATGCAGACGTTATGAACGTTTGGCTAGCTCAATATGATGACTACTTGATAGTTTAGTGCACCATGCTTAACGGCTTAGAGTCGGGACTTCAAAGACGTTTTGAACGTCATGGACCATATGAGATGTTCCAGGAGTTGAAGTTAATATTTCAAGCAAATACCCGAGTTGAGAGATATGAAGTCTCCAACAAGTTCTATAGCTAAAAGATGGAGGAGAATCGCTCAACTAGTGAGCATGTGCTCAGATTGTCTGGGTACTACAATCGCTTGAATCAAGTGGGAGTTAATCTTCCAGATAAGATAGTGATTAACAGAATTCTCTAGTCACCATCACCAAGTTAGTAGAACTTCGTGATGAACTATGATATGCAAGGGATAACGGAAACGATTCCCAAGCTCTTCGTGATGCTGAAATTGATGAAGGTAGAAATCAAGAAAAACATCAAGTGTTGATGGTTGACAAGACCACTAGTTTGAAGAAAAGGGCAAAAGGGAAGAAGGGGAACTTCAAGAAGAACAGCAAGCAAGTTGCTGCTCAAGTGAAGAAGCCCAAGTCTGGTCCTAAGCCTAAGACTAAGTGCTTCTACTGCAAAGGGACTGGTCACTGGAAGCAGAACTACCCCAAGTATTTGGCGGATAAGAAGGATGGCAAAGTGAACATAAGTATATTTGATATACATGTTATTGATGTGTACTTTACTAGTGTTTATAGCAACCCCTCAGTATTTGGTGCTAGTTCAGTTGCTAAGAGTAGTAACTCGAAACAGGAGTTGCAGAATGAACAGAGACTAGTTAAGGGTGAAGTGACGATGTGTGTTGGAAGTGGTTCCAAGATTGATATGATCATCATCGCACACTCCCTATACTTTCGGGATTAGTGTTGAACCTAAATAAGTGTTATTTGGTGTTTGCGTTGAGCATGAATATGATTTGATCATGTTTATTGTAATACGGTTATTCATTTAAGTAAAAGAATAAATTGTTGTTCTGTTTACATGAATAAAACCTTATATGGTTACACACCCAATGAAAATAGTTCATTGGATCTCGATCTTAGTGATACACATATTCATAATATTGAAACCAAAAGATGCAAAGTTAATAATGATAGTGCAACTTATTTGTGGCACTGCCGTTTAGGTCATATTGGTGTAAAGCACATGAAGAAACTCCATGGTGATGGGATTTTGGAATCACTTGATTATGAATCACTTGATGCTTGCGAACCATGCTTTATGGGCAAGATGACTAAGACTCCGTTCTCCGGAGCGAGCAAATGACTTATTGGAAATAATACATACTGATGTATGCGGTCCGATGAGTGTTTAGGCTCACGGCAAGTATCGTTATTTTCTAAACTTCACAGATGATTTGAGCAGATATGGGTATATCTACTTGATGAAACATAAGTCTGAAACATTTGAAAAGTTCAAAGAATTTCAGAGTGAAGTGAAAAATCATCGTGACAAGAAAATAAAGTTTCTACGATCTGATCGCAGAGACAAATATTTGAGTTACGAGTTTGGTCTTCAGTTAAAACAATGTGAAATAGTTTCACTACTCACGCCACCTGGAACACCACAGCATAATGGTGTGTCCGAACGTCATAACCGTACTTTATTGGATATAGTGCAATCTATGATGTTTCTTACCGATTTACCACTATCGTTTTTGGGGTCATGCATTAGAGACAGCTGCATTCACGTTAAAAAGGGGAACCATCTATATCCGTCGAGACGATGCCTTATGAACTATGGTTTGGCAAGAAACCAAAGTTGTCGTTTCTTGAAGTTTGGGGTTGCGATGCTTATGAGAAAAAGTTTCATCCTGATAAGCTCAAACCCAAATCGGAGAAATATGTCTTCATAGGATACCCAAAGGAGACTGTTGGGTACACCTTCTATCACAGATCCTAAGGCAAGACATTCGTTGCTTATAATGGATCCTTTCTAGAGAAGGAGTTTCTCTTGAAAGAAGTGAGTGGGAGGAAAGTAGAAAACTTGATAAGGTAATTGTACCTTCTACCTTATTGGAAAGTAGTTCATCACAAAAATCTGTTCTTGTGACTACTACACCAATTAGTGAGGAAGCTAATGATGATGATCATGTAACTTCAGATCAAGTTACTACCGAATCTCGTAGGTAAACCAGAGTGAGATCCGCACCAGAGTGGTACGATAATCCTGTTCTGGAGGTCATGTTACTTGACCATGACGAACCTACGAACTATGAGGAAGCGATGATGAGCCCAGATTCCGCGAAATGGTTTGAGGCCATGAAATCTGAGATATGATCCATGTATGAGAACAAAGTTTGGACTTTGGTTGACTTGCCCGATGATCGGCAAGCAATTTAGAATAAATGGATCTTCAAGAGGAAGACGGACGCTGATAGTAGTGTTACTATCTACAAAGCTAGAATTGTCGCAAAAGGTTTTTGACAAGTTCAAGGTGTTGACTACGATGAGAGCTTCTCACTCGTATCTATGCTTGAGTCTGTCCGAACCATGTTAGTAATTGCCGCATTTTATCTGGCAAATGGATAAACAAAACTGCATTCCTTAATGGATTTATTAAAGAAGATTTGTATATGATGCAACAAAAGGTTTTGTCAATCCGAAAGGTGCTAACAAAATGTGCAAGCTCCAGCGATCCATCTGTGGACTGGTGCAAGCATCTCGGAGTTGGAATATATGCTTTGATGAGTTGATCAAAGCATATAGTTTTATACAGACTTGCGGTGAAGCCTGTATTTACAAGAAAGTGAGTGGGAGCACTACAACATTTCTGATAAGTATATGTGAATGACATATTGTTGATCGGAAATAATGTAGAATTATTCTGTAAAGCATAAAGGAGTGTTTGAAAGGAGTTTTTCAAAGAAAGACTTCGGTGAAGCTGCTTACATATTGAGCTTCAAGATCTATAGAGATAGATCAAGACGCTTGATAAGTTTTTTCAATGAGTACATACCTTGACAAGATTTTGAAGTAGTTCAAAATGGAGTAGTCAAAGAAAGAGTTCTTGCCTGTATTATAAGGTGTGAAGTTGAGTAAGACTCAAAGCCCGACCACGGCAGAAGATAGAAAGAGAATGAAAGTCATTCCCTATGCCTTGGCCATAGGTTCTATAAAGTATGTCATGCTGTATACCAGATCTATTGTATACCCTGCACTGATTTGGCAAGGGAGTACAATAGTGATCTAGGAGTAGATCACTGGACAGCGGTCAGAATTATCCTTAGTGAAATAAGGATATGTTTCTCGATTATGGACGTGATAAAAAGGTTCGTCGTAAAGGGTTACGCCGATGCAAGTTTTGACACTAATCTAGATGACTCTAAGTCTCGGTCTAGATACATATTGAAAGTGGGAGCAATTAGCTAGAGTAGCTCCATGCGGAGCATTGTTAACATAGAAATTTGCAAAATACATGTGGATCTGAATGTGGCAGACCCGTTGACTAAGATTCTCTCACAAGCAAAACATGATCACACCTTAGTACTCTTTGGGTCTTAATCACATAGCGATGTGAACTAGATTACTGAATCTAGTAAACCCTTTGGGTGTTGGTCACATGGCGATGTGAACTATGGGTGTTAATCACATGATGATGTGAACTATCGATGTTAATCACATGGTGATGTGATCTAGATTATTGACTCTAGTGCAAGTGGGAGACTGAAGGAAATATGCCCTAGAGGCAATAATAAAGTTATTATTTATTTCCTTATATCATGATAAATGTTTATTATTCATGCTAGAATTGTATTAACCGGAAACATAATACATGTGTGAATACATAGACAAACAGAGTGTCACTAGTATGCCTCTACTTGACTAGCTCGTTAATCAAAGATGGTTATGTTTCCTAACCATGGACAAAGAGTTGTTATTTGATTAACGGGATCACATCATTAGATGAATGATCTGATTGACATGAACCATTCCATTAGCTTAGCACCCGATCGTTTAGTATGTTGCTATTGCTTTCTTCATGACTTATACATGTTCCTATGACTATGAGATTATGCAACTCCCGTTTACCGGAGGAACACTTTGGGTACTACCAAACGTCACAACGTAACTGGGTGATTATAAAGGAGTACTACAGGTGTCTCCAATGGTAGATGTTGGGTTGGCGTATTTCGAGATTAGGGTTTGTCACTCCGATTGTCGGAGAGGTATCTCTGGGTCCTCTCGGTAATACACATCACATAAGCCTTGCAAGCATTATAACTAAGATGTTAGTTGTGAGATGATGTATTACGGAACGAGTAAAGAGACTTTCCAGTAACGAGATTGAACTAGGTATTGGATACCGACGATCGAATCTCGGGCAAGTAACATACCGATGACAAAGGGAACAACGTATGTTGTTATGCGGTCTGACCGATAAAGATCTTCGTAGAATATGTAGGAGCCAATATGGGCATCCAGGTCCCGCTATTGGTTATTGACCGGAGACGTGTCTCGGTCATGTCTACATTGTTCTCGAACCATAGGGTCCGCACGCTTAAGGTTTCGATGACAGTTATATTATGAGTTTATGAGTTTTGACGTACCGAAGGAGTTCGGAGTCCCCGATGAGATCGGGGACATGACGAGGAGTCTCGAAATGGTCGAGACGTAAAGATCGATATATTGGAAGCCTATATTTGGATATCGGAAGTGTTCCGGGTGAAATTGGGATTTTACCGGAGTACCGGGAGGTTACCGGAACCCCCCGGGAACCATATGGGCCTTATTGGGCCTTAGTGGAAAGGTGAGAGGGGCAGCCCAAGGTGGGCTGCGCGCCTCCCCCCTCCCCTAGTCCTATTAGGACTAGGAGAGGTGGCCGGCCACCCCTCTCCCTCTCTTTTTCCTTGGGAGTCCTATTAGGAATAGGATTGGGGGGGGGGAGTCCTACTCCCGGTAGGAGTAGGACTCCTCCTGCGCCTCCATAGTTGGCCGGCCAGCCCTCCCCTTGGCAACCTTTATATACGGAGGCAGGGGGGCACCCCATGACACACAAGTTGATCCTTGGTGATCGTTCCTTAGCCGTGTGCGGTGACCCCTGCCACCAAATTCCACCTCGATCATATTGTTGCAGTGCTTAGGCGAAGCCCTGCGTCGGTAGTACATCAAGATCGTCACCACGCCGTCGTGCTGACGGAACTCTTCCTCGACGCTTTGTTGGATCGGAGCCCGAGGATCATCATCGAGTTGAACGTGTGCTAAGAACTCGGAGGTGCCGGAGCAACGGTGCTTGGATCGGTCGGATCGGGAAGACGTACGACTACTTCCTCTACGTTGTGTGATCGCTTCCGCAGTCGGTCTGCGTTGGTACGTAGACAACACTCTCCCCTCTCATTGCTATGCATCACCATGATCTTGCGTGTGCGTAGGAAAATTTTGGAATTACTACGTTCCCCAACATATATACCCTTGATATCCGGCTATCACCACATTTTCTTTCCATTGTTCTGATTAGTATACTAATCACTTTTCCTTCCATTGTTTTGATTAACCTTTCTTGTAACCTGACTTAATTGAGCAGTGATAATTCCCTGCTTAGTTAAGCACCTCGTTGTATGACTCTGTTAATAAGACCCTGTTACTATTGTTGATGACATTCCGGTATCCACCAATGGACGAGAACTTTGCCTAATGGCCCGCCTCTTTCAACGAGCAGGAAAAGGGTTCTCTTCGTCCCTCTCCCTTGGTACCAACGTTGTTGTAGACATAACTGACAGGCTACCCTCTGACATGCCTTGTTATCATGACTGTGCAAAATACCACCGCCCTTCCTACCTCTAACTCACATGGTGGGCCCATAACCCACAGTTCCTCAGGATCGAAACCTGACTCTCCTGTACACCCTGTTGTCAAAGTTATTCCTCGCACTTGACTTCATATGTAATTCACGGGCCACCTGCCTAGTGATCTATTCTGGTATCAGACACAATACTTGTCTCGTTGCTCTGAACCCCTTTCACCTTCTAATTAGGCCATCGAACGATTGCCTACTCGCTTGAGACTTCTCGTGGTACCTCCTTACTTTACTCTCGATATTTTCTTAAAGTTTCAGTTCGAGAGTTACTTTCCGCCACCTTCCCCGATGTTAAATACCAGATAGTCAACCTTGCAGAGGTCCGTTCTCCCGGAATACCCCCCCCCCCCTTATTCTTTCGTAAGTACGTTGGAGTTCCCTAAGAAAGGACGACAACTTCATCATGATGCATTGGAATAAAGAATTGAAGGCATCAACGAAAGGGATTAACTTCTTCGAGAAGAGCAGCCAAGACCGAGAAGACCCGCTAGATTCGTTACCAAACCTTCCCCCCTTTCACTACCTCTTAAATCTCGGGACGAGATTTCTTGTAGTGGAGGAGAATTGTGACGCCCGAATAATTAGGCTACAGTAATTCCACGCTAATGATGCCACGTCACCTCGGTTACGGTTGTTAATCTCGTGATGGTCCAAAAACGATTCAAATTCAAATTTAAACTAAAGAAAAACATCAAAAGTTTTCAAACATTAAAACTAAAATGTTCAAACTGGGACAAATAAATCCTAAGTAATAATGGTGGAGAAACCACAATTGTATAAAATGTGCAAATACTCAAAAAATGAATAAAATAGTAGCAAAAACAATTAGTTAAATGATTATAAAATAATAAACAATTACAAACTATTTTATATTAGGTGCCAAGTTAATTGTGGTAGTGGCATAAGTATTAATAGTATTTTAGGTACAACTTGGGTATTTCATAAAACAAAAGAAATTAATAAAACAGAAAATAAGAAATAAAAGAAAGTAGAAAAACAAAGAAAACACGCCCCACTGGCCCAACTGGGCTATGGCCCAGCCGACCCGCTCACCAGGCCGACCCACATCCCCTCCTACTAACCCCCACCCCACCCGGGGCAAACCCTAGCCCACTACCCGCTACCCCCGATTCCCCCCACGTCTCCCTCCCAGCGCCGCCACACACCCAACACCCCCAGCGCCAGGGCAGGCAGGCCAGTGCCCGATCCCCATGGCCTCGCCTCCCCTACTTCTCTGCTGCGAGCAGAGACCACCCTAGCCTCCAACCGCCCCACTCCCCCCTCTGCATCGCCACTCCACCCCTCCCGATCCGATCTGGCGGGATCCATCTTCGCCCCCCTAACGCCCTCGGCACATCGCCGCCCGGAACGACGTAGGCGCCGCCGCCCGACGCCTACACCGGACCCCACCGCGCCTGCCTCCTCGTCTTCTCCTCACCATCGTCGCCCCGTCCTCGACCTCCACCTCGACTCGGCTTCTGCGAGCCTCCACGACCCCCTCCCCTCCAACGCTGGTGAGGCCATCGGCCTCCATATTCCCCTTCCCCCTTCTGTTGCCAGCGACCCGGCATCCGCGCCACCCCTGCGTGCTCGACGCGCCCGCGGTGTGTTCCCCCTGCCGTGCCCCGTGAAGGCCACGCCACTCTCCCATGCACACCTACGCGCCATGTTGTCCTCGCGCGCTGTGGCCCCTGTTTGGCTCCGTCGCACGACCCCGCGTCGCCCCGTCGCTCAGCTAGCCGCGCTGCAGCTCCGATGCGTCGTCCTCGCCCCTCACTTCTGCCCTCGCCACAGCCGCAGCCTGTGCGTGCTGCCCGCCGGTGTCGCGACAAGTGCCCCGTGCCCCGCCATTCCCGCACGCGGCCGCAGCCCCTCGCGCGCGCCCCCGCGCCACCACCTCCAGCCTAGCCGCGCCGCCCTGCTCCGGCCCGCCTCCCATGCTTGCCGGGCCGAGGGCTCATGCCGGCCGCGGCCCCCTCACCGCGCCGCTCCGGCGCCCTACTGTTGACATGGCCGGGCGCCCGTTCGGGTTGGCGCCTGCACGCCCCACGCCCGCCATGGCCCCTGTGCCTATGACATGGGGGCCCACACTCCGGAACGTTTAATAAAAAAGAATTTAAATAATAGTATTAAGTAAAAATATTAAATAATTAATTAACTAAATTAATTAACATAATTAATTATGTCTAATTAACCAAATTAACTAAACCTAATTAATCTGTTAATAGTTAATTAGTTGTCAGTCAATGACATGTGGGCCTCCTGTCCAGTATGACCAGTCAAACTGTTGACTAGGTTGGCCAGTCCATGACAGGTGGGTCCTGTTTGACCCTGTTGACCAGTCAACAGTTGACTGGTCAAATGCTGACTGGACCCCCTTGACCCCACCTGCCAGCCACACATACATTTTGTTGGGTACAATTCTGTGTACCCATAGCAATTTAACGTTAAATTTTCAAATTAAAACAAATTAGAAAATGTTTTAAAACTTTACAAATTAATATAAAATAATCCGTAATTCAGATGAAAGTACTTTGTACATGAAAGTTGCTCAGAATTTCTAGACGAATCCGATTACGCAGTCCGTTTGTCCGCCACACATCCGTAGCATAGCGAACACGCAACTTTGCCCCTCCGGTTCATCTGCCCAAAAATGCCAAACACCGAGAATACTTTCCCGGATGTTTTCCCCCTTCGCCGGTATCACCTAGTACTGCGTTAGCTCATCCCTAGCACCGCGTATTGCCATGTTATGCTTTGTGATGCTTTGACTGCTCTGTTATTTATTGTGTTCCCTTCCGTTACTTCTTTCCGGTAGACCTTGAGACCGTTGCGGGTACCCTTGTGATCGACTACATCGACGATGAACCCTTCTTGCCAGAGCAACCAGGCAAGCCCCCCCTTAATCACCAGATATCGCCTATTCTTCTCTATACTGCTTGCATTAGACTAGTGTAGCATGTTACTACTTGTCGTTAATCCTATCCTGATGCATGGCCTGTCCTTGCTACTACTGTTGTTACCTTTACCTGCAATCCTACATGCTTAGTATAGGATGCTAGTTTTTCATCAGTGGCCCTACATTCTTGTCCGTCTGCAGTGCTGTACTATCGGGCCGTGATCACTCGGGAGGTGATCACGGGTATATGCTATATACTTTATACATGATACATGTGGTGACTAAAGCCGGGTCGGCTCGAGGAGTACCCACGAGTGATTCACGGATTGGGGGCTGAAAGGACCTTTGTCCCGACGGCCCTCTGGGTGGATCTTTGTGGCGAAGCGTCAGGGCAGGTTGAGACTACCTGGGTGAGAGGTGGGCCTGGCCCTGTTCGGCGTTCGCGGATACTTAACACGCTTAACGAGATCTTGGTATTTGATCTGAGTTGGGTCGTTGACCTTATACGCACTAACCGCCACGTGGGACAAGATATGGGCAACCGGCGTCGTGGTATCAGCCGAAGCTCTTTTTGACGTCAGCAACTGAGCGCCGCGCGCCGCATTGGATCGTAAGCTCGCGCTTGTATTAAGGGGGCTAGATCTGCTTCCGGCCGCGTACGCAACGTGCAGGTGTGCAATGGGCGATGGACCCAGACCCCTGCGCGCATAGGATTTAGACCGGCGTGCTGACCTCTCTGTTGAGCCTAGGTGGGGCTGCGACGTGTTGATCTCCCGAGGCCGGACATGACCCAGGAAAGTGTGCCCGGCCAGAGGGATCGAGCGTGTCGGGTAATGTGGTGCACCCCTGCAGGGAAGTTGATCTATTCGAATAGCCGTGTCCACGGTAACAGGTGACCCGGAGTTGTACCTTGACCTTATGACAATTAGAACCGGATACTAAATAAAACACACCCTTCCAAGTGCTAGATACAACCCGGTGATCACTCTCTAACAGGGCGACGAGGGGGGGATCGCCGGGTAGGATTATGCTATGCGATGCTACTTGGAGGACTTCAGTCTACTCTCTTCTACATGCTGCAAGACGGAGGCTGCCAGAAGCGTAGTCTTCGACAGGATTAGCTATCCCCCTCTTATTTCGGCATTCTGCAGTTCAGTCCACTGATATGGCCCTTTACACATATATCCATGCATATGTAGTGTAGCTCCTTGCTTGCGAGTACTTTGGATGAGTACTCACGGTTGCCTTGTTCCCGCTTTTCACCTTTTCTTTACCCGATTGCTGCGACCAGACGATGGAGCCCAGGATCCAGACGCCACCTTCGATGACAACTCCTACTACTCTGGAGGTGCCTACTACTACGTGCAGCCCGCTGACGACGACCAGGAGTAGTTAGGAGGATCCCAGGCAGGAGGCCTGCGCCTCGTTCGATCTGTATCCCCGTTTGTGCTAGCCATCTTATGGCAACTTGTTTAACTTATGTCTGTACTCAGATATTGTTGCTTCCGCTGACTCGTCTATGATCGAGCACTTGTATTCGAGTCTTGAGGCCCCTGGCTTGTATTATGATGCTTGTATGACTTATTTATGTTTTAGAGTTGTGTTGTGATATCTTCTCGTGAGTCCCTGATCTTGATCGTACACATTTGCGTGCATGATTAGTGTACGATTGAATTGGGGGCGTCACAATTCTCCTCCCTAAAGGCATGCGAGTAGTACTTTGCTTCGAGGGCTAATAAAACTTTCACAATAAGAATATGAGTTTTTATGACTAATGCGAGTCCATGGATTATACGCACTCTCACCTTTCGTAGCCTCTCCGTTACCGTGCATTGCCCTTTTTCACCTCGAGAGTTGGTGCAAACTTCGTTGGTACATCCAAACACCGTGATATGATACGCTCTATCACACATAAGCAACCTTATATTTTCCTGAAAACCGCCACCATATCTACCTATCATGGCATTTTCATAGTCATTCCAAGATATATTGTCATGCCACTTACACTGTTCCGTCTCATGACATGTGTGTTCATCACCATATTGCTTTGCATGATCCTATAGAGTAACATCATATTTGTGGCAAAGTCATCGTTCATCATTGTAGTGCATGTTATGCTAGATCATTGCACATCCTGATACACTGCCTGAGGCATTCATATTGGGTCATATTGTTTCAATTTATCGAGTTGTAAGTAAATAAAAGTGTGATAATCATCATTATTAGAGCATTGTCTCAGTGAGGAAAAGTATGATGAAGACCAATGAATCCCCCACAAGTCGGGATGAGGCTCTTCACTTCGAAAAAAAGATGCCAAAAAAAGCCCACGAAAAAGAATGAGACAAAAAAAGGAGGGCAATGTTACTCAATTTTTTCACACTTGTTCTTCAAAGTAGCACTACATTTTCATATAGAGAGTCTCTTGATTTGTTACTCTCATATATTAGTGAGAATTTTTCGTTATATAACTTGGCTTGTATATTCCGTTGACGGGCTTCCTCAAATGGCTGAGATCTTCATGAGCAAACAAGTTGGATGCACACACACTTAGTTTCAGTTGTGAGGTTTCATACACTTATAGCTCTAGTGCATCCGTTGCATGGCAATCTCTGCTCCTCGCATTGACATCAATTGATAGGTCTCTCCATTACTTATCGATCTGCCAAGTTGACCAATCACCACTTGACCGCGTTCTAAACAAAATGCTTGATGACTAGTACACCGTTGACCAAACGACCAGTTGATCATTAAACATTAACTTCTGAAAGAAAAAAATCATGGATTTCAATGCAAAAGTTCATGCATTTATTTCTTTCATAAAATTTAAAAAGTTCACAGATTTGAAAAATAATTGTGAATATAAAAAAGTCATGAATTTTAGAACAAGTTCAGGGATTTGAATAAATGTTCAGGAATTTGTGGATCTGAAAAAAGTCCATGAATTTATAAAATTTTAAGAATTTGAAATTTGTTCACGAAATAGAATTTTAAAAGCTAAGGAGTTTAAAAAATACATGAGACTGAAAAAATGTTCACAACTTTGAAAAAAAATCATGAATTTAAAAAATGTTCACGAATTTGACTTACAAAAGGTGCATGAAGTTTAGAAAAGTTCACGAGTTTGAAAAAATCATAAATTTGAAAATTGATGGGGAGTTCGAATTTTAATAAGTTCATGAATTGGGAAAATATTCACATGTTTGAAAAGGGTTCACATATTTGAAAAAAATCACAAGTTCAAATTTCAAAAAGTTCATCAATTTGGGAAGGTTCATGAGATTGAAAATTGATAATTATTTTAAAATTTAAAAATTTCATGAATTTGGAAAAGCCACGAGTTTGAGGGAAATGTCTGTGAATTTAAAAATTGTTGCCCAATTCAAATTTTGAAAAGTTCATAAATTTTAAAAAGCTCATTGGTTAAGAAAATGTTCTCAAATTTGGAAAAAAAAATGTTGACTCGTTTTTTTCCACAAATTAGGAAAAAATTCACAAATTAAAAAGAATGTTCTTGAAAAAAGAAAAAGAAAAAACAAGTAAAAATGATGCATGAAAAATCGGAGGAAAAAAACAGCCAGAAAAACATTTCAGAACCTAAACTAGAATTGCAGACTACAAGAAGGAAAAGAAGTAGAAAGTATGCATAGCAGGTGATATTTCCCGATGGTCACTGCGGTCGAAAATGAACTAGGAGGTCCGTAGTTTGAATCTCACTCGAGCAATAATTTTTGAAGTTGAAAAAAGCAAAACAAAAAGTAAATGGGCTGAGTCCAGGAGAGAGAGGGGGTGTGCGCTGGTTTCTGATAGCTGGCTCAGGGTGCCAAATAGAGTTGGGCTGATATTAGGGACCTTTCATACATGCACTCGTACATGGGCTTGACAATGGAATCGTCATACATGTCACGGGCCGGCTGCACACCAAATAGAAAGGGTGTGCGCATGTTTCCTATAACCAGCTCTGAGGTCGTCAATAGGAGTTGAGCCGATGTTATGGACCTTTTTCATACGTGGGCTTGCCACGGAATCGTACATGGGCCGGGCCTTGCTTCACGCCAGCAACTGCTGTCAACTAGCTTTCTTCCTCGCAAAGACTATATCTTGCTTACAGCGAGTCTTCTTCCTTGAGTCTTGAAGAAGCATCTACAGTTGCGGGCCAGGCCATTTCGCGATAAAAGAAATATACAGAAACAGGGTAGCACGGGGGAATCGTTCCAGCGATCTCCTACCTGCAACATTGCACTGCTAGCCACTCGACCACCATCCAGTTTGTCTTTAATTAGTAGTTCACCACATGGTTATTAAAAAGGGTCAGCTTTCCACTGGTTTTCTGCGGTTTTATTGTTTTAGTTTTTCCTTTTTCTTTCATCAGTTTTTATTTGTTTCTTTTCTCTATTTTTAGAGGGGTCACCAGTAGAAAAATACCTTTTAGTGCTGGTTCGTAAGGACCTTTAGTACCGGTTCTGGAACCGGCACTAAAGGGTGGGGACTAAAGGTCCCCCTTTAGTCCCGGTTCAACATGAACCGGGACCAAAGGCCCACCACGTGGCACGAGGCACGTCGTGGTCTGGGGGACCTTTAGTCCCGGTTGGTAACACCAACTAAAGGATTTTTTCTGAATTTTTTTTTGAAATAAAGCAAAAACAGCCTGCCTACTGGGCCGGCATGGCCTGCATACAACTAGAAACTCGATCTCTAGTTGGGCCAGGATGCAGGTCCGTACGGCCCAATAGGCCCCACAGGGCAGAAGACTTGCAATAGGCCCACACAGGTCTGCTTAGAGAGGACCTTGACACAGTAGCCGCGACAGGGCTTATAAACCGATGCGAGCTTCTCTCAACTAGCGAGGTGGGACTAAACATTGTGCACTGTGTGTGGCAGGCACCACCTTTAGTACCGGTTGGTGGCTCCAACCGGTACTAAAGGGGGAAGGGTCTTTAGTACCGGTTGAAGCCACCAAACCGTACTAAAGGCCACCACCTTTAGTACCGGTTGGTGGCTCCAACCGGTCTTTTATTTTCTTTGTTTCTATTTTGTTTTTCACTAGCTTTTTATTTTCTTTATTTTCTCTTCATATTTCTTTGGTTTTGTTTTTTCTCGTTTTTCTATGATTTTCTTTTCTTTTCTCTTGGGTTTTCATTTTTTTCCTATATACATTGTCGGTATATATCTAATACATTTTTTTAATACACGTCCAATATTTCTTAGATACAAATTTAATATCTATTAAATTCTGTTCAACATTTTTTCCATATACATTTAACTTTTTCAAATAAGTACAAGATTAACATTTTTATATACATGGTCAACATTTTTTCAACACAAATTTAATAATTTTGAAATGCTTGAGTAATATTTTTCAAATACTATATCTACATTATTTGAATGCATGGTTAACATATTTCTATACACATTTAAAAAATGCTTGAGTATCATTTTTAAAACATGAGATCTACATTTTCTAGTACATGATCAACAGTTATTCTATACACATTTTACATTTTTTAAACACTTGAGCAAGATTTTTTAAATAGCAGATCTACATTTTTAATAGATGATCAATATTTTTTCTATACACACTTAACTTTTTTTGAAAAGCTTGATTAAAATTTTCCAAATACAAGTTAATACTTTTTGAATACATTGTCAACATTTTTCTATGCAAATTTAACTTTTATCAAATACTCCCTCCGTTCCAAAATAGATGACTCAACTTTGTACTAAAAAGTTGGGTCATCTATTTTGAAACGGAGGGAGTAATTCCTAAAAACTTTCTTCAAATGCAAGGATTTAACTTTTTAAAATACATGATTAACTTTTTTCAGAAAATTTGTATTTTTTGTATACATTTTCCGTATACATGAGAAACATTTTCTATATACACATTTAACATTTTCAAAATGTTGGTTACCAATTTTAAAAAATATGTAGAGTATTTTTGTAATATATTTATTTAAAATATTTGAAAGTATAAACGAAAGTAAAAAAGCATGAAAAAATCAAAACAAATGAGGTTGTGGCCTCCATGTGCCTGGGTCGGCCTATCTAGCACCTCGCTTTAGCGAGTCATCCCTCGGACTCGCTAGAAGGGATATATAGACGTGCCCTTTCTTCGTGGAGGAGAAGGAGCAAACGAATCACGGCGTTGGCAGCTCCCTCGCATCCCCTATCTTTCTTCCTCCTCTCTCCCCTTAACAATTTGTTCTCTAAACCCCTATCCGTTAGAGCATTACTAGTAGAACCCTCAAACCCTCAAATCTAAAAAGCAGTTTTAAGGGTTAAGTTATGCCATTTTTTGACATTTTTAAGGGTTGAAAAACAGGGGCAAATACTAGAACCCTGAAACCCAACCCGTAAACTGCTTTAAGGATTGGATTTGAGGGTTCTAGTCTTTGCCTCGACCCCAACCTTTAAATCTATCATTTGACATCTCACAATTCATAACAACAAGAACACAATCAACTTCCAAACAAACTACCAAATGACAATCATTGATGCATGGTTTAATAGTTTACATCACAAAATCATCATCTTCCTCCTCTCATCGGCACCATCACCCAAAAGTTGCACCTCGGCGCCATCTCATAGACCACAAGCGGGCTCCATCAAGCATCTCCATGGGCACCGGTGGAGTCGTACACACCGCCATCACCACAACTACTCATCGGAGTGTCACCTCGAAAAGTAGAGGACGCAACACGGAACATCCGCTTCCTCTCCGCGATGTCTTCCTTGTAGTGCTTCCACCATTGCAATTGGTCTTCATCCATGTCCTTCTTGGACATCATCATGTGCTCTTTCTCCTTCACCATGAGTTCTTTCCATACCTTTGCCTCTTTGAGCTTGATCATCCTCTTCTCCAACTCGGCCTTGCGCTTTGCTTCTTCACGCTTTGCTTCAACTTGTGCAAGCTTGACCTCTTTCTTCTTCTCGGTGATAAGAAGCTTCGTCTCCAATGTCTTCGTTGTCAATTCTTCTCTTGCCTTCATCATATGGTCCATCTTCTCCCTTAGGCTTGACGCCTCTTCTTCCATCTTCACCCTTAGCTTGCCCTTCTTGGTTCCCTCGGGCTTGCCCAAGTTCCTCTCCTCCTCATCTTCACTATCATCCATCCTTAGCATGGCCGACTTCTTGGGTGTGGTCTCTTGATCCCTCAACTTCCACTTGTCAAAGGTTTGAAGAATTGACCAAACATGCTTAAATGAGAATGCCTTGCCCTTGGAAGCGGCCATCTCCTTGTACCTCATGCCGGCAATTGTCTCCTATCAACCACACATAAATCACATAAGAACCCACCAATAGCATAGTGCACACACATAATCAAAAGAGTGAAGAAATATGTACTCACATAGTCACTCTCCACGGTTCCACTAGGTGGTGCATCTATCACTTGGTCCATGGCCGCACTCCAACGAGAACAAGCGGGCTTGATCAACTCCCACCGGCCTTGAAGCGACCGGAAAGAGCGATGGATGAACCCACTATTCTTCGGCTTGATCTTACAATAGACGTCCTCGATCCTTTGCCAATACCGTTTACCGGTTTGATCGGTGCCGGTGGTTGCATCCATTCCCACAGCTGCCCAAGCACGAACCAAGAGGACATCTTCCGCCTCGGTGTAGTTTGTCGACCGCACGTGTGGGCGGGAAGCGGCGGTGAATGCCTCCTCCCCTATCTCAGCCACCTCCTCCTCGTCATCCCCCACCTCTTCCTCATCTTCCTCCTTCTCCTCCAAGTCGTCTCCAACCCTAAAGGGGTCTAGAGGCAGAGCTTCGAGGTCCACCTCCGCGTTTTGGAGGAGGTCCATGAACGAGGATGGGTTTGCCATTTCCTCGAACACCTCGTGCGCGGCGGGAGGAGGTTGGGCGACGGCGACCGCCGCGGGCTTCTTCCGCGGCTTCGAGGCCGCCCCTCGCGGCCCAAGGGAGGCCGCCTTCTGCCGGCTCTTCTTCGTAGCCGGGGCGGCACGCGGCGGTGAGGCGGCGAGGGCGGGAGCCGGAGCGGGCGAGGCGGGCGGGGCGGTGACGGGGGCGGGCGCCGGGGCGGGGGCGGCAGGAGGTGGTGCGAGGCCCGCCCGCCGCCGCTTGGCCCCGACGTGGGTCGCCGCGACCACGTCGGCGACGGCCGGTTGGGCGGGGGCGGGGGCGGGGGCGGGGGCGGGTGCGGGCGCCGGGGCGGGCGACGCGGCGGGGGACGCGGGCGGGACGGGCGCGGCGGGAGCGGCGGCCGCGGCGGCAGAGAGGCCTTCCATGGCCGGCGACGAGGAGGAGGGCAGCGGGACGCGGGCGGGACGGGAGCGGTTGCCTCCCGCGCGAACGAGGAGGCAGCGACGAAGAGGAGTGCGGGTTGGGGGGAGATTTCCCCCTCAACCCCTACTTCTACAGATTGAAAATTGGTTTGAGGGTTGGACCTCTAAATTTTTTTACGGGTTTGAGGGTTTAGAGGTTCTAGTCTACGGCGTTTTTCCGGCAAAAACTGTAAAAAAAAACAGTTATTTTTAGGGGTTTGAGGGTTTGAGGGCACTACTAGTAATGCTCTTAGTCCTGTATCAAGCTTGTAATCTGAATTCATGGCCGAAAGAAGTGAATCAACAGTTGGGACCCTAACAGCCGACCTCCTTCTCAGCCTCCTTAACTTTTTTCTCTTTTTTCCAGACTCTTTTTTTTAGAGAAAAGGCACGAAGGCCCGACTTCAAATTAATGAAGCCATCAACCGGCTAGGATACAATGGTGCTGAATTACAAAGGCAAAGACTTGACCAAAAACTGAAAAATACATGCCAAATTCACTACGACCCAGAACAGCAGTGAACAGAGCATCAAGAGAAACTGCGATCAAGCCGCCGGAGATCTTGAGCAGACAGAACAGCAGGGCCGAGGCCACCCTGCACCGACAATTGCCGTGGACATGAAGGTCTAGACCGCTTGAAGGAAACCATCAACTCCGCCGCCCACTGCCGGAGGGGAGACCACTATCTCCCCTTCGTCCAGACCGTGCTGGACGTCCACCACCGGCCGGCAGCCAACCAGCAGACAAGGCGGGGAGCCACTGAAAGATGCGGAAGACCCAAACGCCACCAACAACGCCGGCAACCAAGGGATCCGAGCACAGCTGCCGCCACCCACCACCAAGCCGCACGCCCAACCTCCAACCACCCCTTGAACGGCGCCTCCAGGGAGGACTGAGACGCCAGAACGCCTCCGCCGTCCGGCCAAAAGGCCAAGACTTTTGCCCGGAGCAGGAAGGGGGAAGAGGGGGACGGATCTGGAAGCTCGACCCGCCCTCAAGAGGGGAATGGCACCGGAGCACCGCCGGCGTCGAGGTCGACGCAAAATCGACCAGGGGTTTCCCTCGTTCCAAGACTCCACCACCCCATCCTTGGCCAGATCTGACGGGCCAGCCACCAAATCGGGAGAGGAGGCCACTGCGAGGGGAAGGGGCCGAGAGGAAGAAGAGCCGCCCGCGGCTGCAGCAAGACCTCGCCGCCCTCACGCACCCACACGGTCGGAAGGGACGACCAGCACCCGCGCGCGCCATCCACCGGAGAGATCGGCGCCGCCATCTCACAGCGGCGTGAGGCAGCAGATCCTCGCCGCCACCTTCACCGGAAGACGCGCAGCAGCCAGCGGGATCCTCGGGTGGCGGCGGGGCGGGGGGAGGAAGGAGGAGAGGTGGCGGCGGCTAGGGTTTGGGGACGCTTCCGAGTCGCCCGCTAGGGGCGACACGAGAGCCGGGGGACATCTCTCTTTTTCCAGACTCTTCTTTTGCTTCAATGACCTCGAACCGACTCCTCGTCCATAATGCTACCATTGTTCTTTGAGTTGTTCCCTTTAGTACGCTAGCTTGACCTAAATCATAACCCTACTTTGGTTTAAGAATCGACAGGATGGGAATGGCAGGTCGGCTCCATGTGAGTCGAGTATGCCGACCCACGAAGGTAAAACTACGGTGGAGAACATAAACATCGAAGATGGCGTTGCTTCAGTCGCATGTTGCTCTGTATCGTGAACCTAACCAATCTCTTTGGTTCTACAACCTTCATCGTCCTCGTGACATTGGTTGATTTTTCTCGTGACCTTAACCACTCTACTTAGCGAGGTTGATCACACCCAGGTCATGTACAGGCGTAATCGCAAGGTTGCAAAACGAATCATCAAACATTGGATCACGGCCTATGTGGTATAAGCTTTTCAGTGGTCGTTTGTGGCGAAGTGGGGGTTTCTTACAGAGAAAAAAAAAGTGATGTCGGCAATGACACCAACATGAAACCTCGACGATGTTTTCTTCTCAGCAGTGTGCGTCGTTTATCTTTCCAGCGTACCTTGTCAGTGGCTTGTGATTGTTTTCATCCAGTTTTCGGCTAATTAATCGGAACACTATTTTGTTCTAAAGTAATCAAACTGCCAAGTCTTTTTGTGCCTTAGCTATTACAGTAGTAATTTCCCTATCACAATTGGCAATCTAGCTGGCCATGTGGAGACTGGAGAGGGAGCATACGTAGCTTGTATAGGAAACTTACTGGTAGGAGAGGATGAATATACTACGTAGAAAAGGAGACAGGCAAGCTGGAAAATTAAAGAAAAGAAGTATACAGCCAGACAGACAGAGTGGAGCTGGGGGTGGGGTGGAGGGTCACGGGAGGGATGGATCATATGATCTGATGGTGCATGGAGGGGCAGGGAGGGGTCACGGGAGGCTAGCTGCCAACCGGCGGCCAGGTCAAGTGGACATGGATGCTTTGGCGCCGCTCTAGTGTATGGTCGACGGATCCACATCCACCACCGATCTGATCATCTTCAACCTGACGACAAACTCTCCCCGGCCACGAATTTGATCTCTCCTCCCACTCACTCAGGGAGCAACGCATGCAGCCGGGCATCGTCGACCACAAGAGATAGCCAGCTAGTTTCTCGAGAGAGCTAGAATCCTAAAACGGCAGGTACCAAACCTAAACCATGACAGTAGATGGCAAATAAACAATGATCCACACACGAAACGTACCCATGGATCGATCACAGTGACGTACGTACATGTTTTGGTGCCACTGATAATCTTTTGGAGATGGACAAAGAAAGCCGGTTGAGGCTTGGGCTCGCTTGACTTTGCAGGGGCACCCACAGGATGCTTGCATGCATGCATGTGCATGGCAAGCCCACTGTGTCTGTCATCGGTTGATAATGTATAGACGGTTGATCCTGCATGCCATGCGTATCTCCAGGAATATATAGTTAATCATCATTTCAATCTGTCTGTCTCGACTCTATGTACCTACGTACTGCCATTAACTGGCCAGCCAGCTAGGAGTAGCTAGCAGGCGGAGGACTGCATGTGCAGATACTTACGTACATGCAGCAGCTGGTCTCTGCACTGCATGCTCACATCACATGCCTGAGAATGCACTTTCGGGGAGGCAGTAGTCTGTTTGTGGGTAGAAAGGAGGAAATTAAAACTAAGGAACGACGACATCTCACCTGATCCGTCCATCCAGTGCGTACGTACGTACACGGTACACCCAGCCAGAAATACATTGGCATGATTGCATCACACGCCCAGTGAAACTATGAAAAGGACCGCCCGCCCGGCACACACACACACACACACACTACATTAGCCGCTAACCGTCTCTAAACTGTTGGTGCCGTTTGCTCTCGGGCTGCAACGTACGCACAGGTTTGTGCATGCGGGAGTACATCCATCCATGATCCATCCATCCATCTCCATCCGTGGACATGCACGCTCCCAATCAAACCTATTTGAGAGGTTTTTCTTCCGTGACAAAACTCTAGCTGCCAACCGGCCGGCAGCCAGGCCAAATGGAGTGGACATGGATGCTTTGGCACCGCTCTAGCTCTACCTAGCTAGCTACTTTCTCTCACTTCACTAGCTAGATGATTTGATGGGTGGACGTCTCAGGCTCTTGGTGGCCACGAATTCGACTTCTCCTACTGTGGAGTTGAACTCTTCGTGGCCACGAATTAGATCTCTCTCCAAGCCAAGAAATCCATGCATGCATGCATGTCTTGGCAGTTGTTCAAAAAATAAGTCTTGGGAGTTGCCTCAAAGGTGAAAGCTAGCCATGCATGATGCATCGACCACAGGTTTCTAGAGATTTCTTTTAGTATTATCATTTTCGCGATCAGTCTATAGTTAATTGATCTGTGCCTGTTTGCTCACGTTGCTCGATCGGATCGGATGCACGGGAGTCCACAGTAGATCGATCGATGATGCCCGGCCGGCACCGCTGTGCATGCATTCATGTGTGTATATCATATCCATTTTTATCTCCACCGATTGATGATTTTATTCGATCTCTATCTGTCCGTACGTACTACTACCACTAATTGGCATGGCAGCAATGCATCACCGGCATCAGAGGGAGGTTGGGCTGGATCGTGGCTGAAGGAGGAAGACAGCTAGGGCCTAGGGGGAAGCAGAATGATCATGGACCAACGCTGATCGGATGGATGGGGGAAAAAATCACCAATGCCAAAAATAAATTCCAGGCAGAGGCGCTTCCTTGATTATTGATTATTAGTACGTACACTGCTGCCAAAATGCATGCATGACTACGCAGCTAAAATACAACTAGTACTATCTCGTCCGGGTTTATTAGTCCTTATTGTATTTTATGTAAAATTTTGAACAAATATTTAACTAATAAAATGTAAATGCATGTCATAAGAAATAATATTACAAAAAATTATGTTTAGATACAAATTCAGCAAATATAAATTTTTGATATGAATTAACATTTTGTTAATTAAATCTTTGATTAAAATTTGGCACACAAAATATAAAGGGGCCAATAAACCAGGACAGGACAGATGTAGTGTCTTATTATCTTGGCGTTGCCAATAGGGGCATCTCTCGATCGATCTCACAGCTCCAGCGAATCGACGGGTGCACGCACGGCATGCAAATTTGGATTTTGGAAGCAGGCAGTAGTTTGTGGTTGGAGAAATAGAAAGTCAAGCAAAAAGAAACAAGATGCATGCATGCATGCAAAAGGGATTTGGTGGTACTGGTACGGCGGAGAGCTGAAAAGCTGATACAAAGCCATGGGCTAGCTAGCTAGCATGTGGATCCTGCAAATATTAGATTTTAAATTTAACAACAATAACAAGCAGAAACTAAATATCATGCATGTATTTTCAAATAGTTGTAGCTGTAACTGCTTTACTTTGAGATATACCTGCTGCATGCCTCCAAATCCAGTGACCCACAACTCGTGCATGCATGTGACCCGGCCGGCCGGTGCCCCCAACCGGAAATCAAATATATTTGCATGAGCAGCCAACCGAAATCAGGCTAAGGGGAAGGACCACCCGCCAGGGGAGGGACCGTACGACGCATATGTACTGTACTACCTCTTTTGCTTGCCGACTGCATGTACTCCTCCGGTCCTTTTTATTCTGTATATTGGATTTGCCGAAAGTCAAACTTCGTTAAGTTTGATCAAATTTATATTAGAAATTATTAGCATATATAATATCTAATAAATATAATATGAAAATATACTCGAAGATGAATCTAATGATATTAGTGTTGTTATATGAATGTCTATAATTTTTTATATAAACTTGGTCAAAGTTGGATGAGATTGATTTTAGACAAACCTAATATACAGAATAAAAATGACCGGAGGGAGTACATCCATCTCTCTGTCTACCTTAGTCAAACGGTGTTTCCGCAAAACAAAAAAGTGCAATTGATGGATAGAAAGACCGTGATATTTTTATTTTTAACCCACAAGAGATTAAACTTGGGGCGTTTGTATACTGAAATCTCCCTATATATCCACCTTTTATCATTAAACCCTAAATATCCATCACACGATTCTACAGCACAAAAACATTATGTAACCTTGCATTGGGTATGCTCCCTCATATGTCCATATTTGCCGCGACCTTCCCTCCTCTGATCTTACATATGCAGAGAACGTCGCAATTCTCTTCCAAGCCCCCAACAACCCACCCCACACATAGCAGCCGAGAATCCCAAATCCATAGTTGAAAACATTGTTGACACTTCTATTGCAGAAACTCCAAGATGGAGGATCGTTACGTCATGACTCTTTCCTAGCTAGGTCCACGACTTCGCATCGAAAAGTATCTGACGCCAACAAAAAGTTAGTTGGTGATGCATTGTTTCATGGATGAACATTGAACACGGTGTATTTGTTCTCTATTGATGTAGCTACCTCAGCTTAGGTGCAATGAACAAAAAAAAATACATGTGTTTGAGTGGCATACTTTTGTTTTATCCCTAAAATGTGTGTGATTTGTTGATTCCAAATCGCTGTATTTCATGTATTATTGAGTAGAAATTCATAAAATCGCTACCCAATAGGTCTCCAGCTAATTACCCTCCATCATTGTGCACAAAAGAGAACCATGAGTTTGTTTGTTTGAATGCTCGATAACCCCGAAGGCAAATGTTTGTAACAGAGACCAACATGAATAGAAAGTGGACACCACAAGCAAGGGAGTACTACATCACAACGCCATGTCATGGTTGCCCTCTCTGTTTGGTGGGTTCGGCTGCCGCCGTTAGCCAAACCCGTCAAATGTAGGCGTTCTCGCGGCAATTCACATTGTTGCGATGCTTCTAAAAATTCCCACCGCAAAGCAGGGTTAGCGTTGATGCCGTCTCCTTGGGAATTTCTTTTTTGTTTGAAAGTCCAGTCTATCGAATGTTTCACTATATATCACTAAAATGAAATGCACGAATCTCTAACTCGTTGAAAGGTGGATAAAAGAAGGCGAGAGGGTATACACTCTCATTGGGAAAAAGAAACTTGGAGAATACAGAGAAAGGGGCATAGTGGTCAAATCGTCAGCCGTGGCTGCCCGCCACCTTCCAAGAAGACCAGCACGTACTATATGGAGTAGTATCATCATGTGCCACTCCACTCCACTCCAAGCTCACACTCCCATGGCCATGCATGTACACCCACCGAGCAAGCCAAACTAAGCTCAGCCAAGCCCAATCATCCAAGCTCACGCCAACACAAACGATAAAGCTAGCGACCACGAAGCTCATCGTCTTCCATGCATCCGGCAGGCGAAGCACCACCTTTACTAGCGACCATCCAAGAAGACGACGAGCTGGCGAGCGAATCCATGAAGAGCGGCGGCGGGGTAGAAAGCTGCAGGTGCGAGGTGGAGGCCGCGGGCATCAACTACCACATCACCGTCTCCGCCCGGCCTCACCCGCTCAAGATATGGAGCAGGCCCGACGACCTCCTCCTCGACGCCGCCGGCGACCCCGCTGCGCCTGCGCCTCCGCCGGTCAGCCGCAGCAGCCGGTGCCGCCTCGTGCTCCGCAACGTCAGCTGCCGCGCCCGCCCTGGCGAGCTGCTCGCCATCGTCGGCCCCAGCGGCGCCGGCAAGTCCACGCTGCTCGAGATCCTGTCCGGTCGCCTTGAGCCCAGCTCGTCCAGTCCTACTGACCTCCGCGTCAATGGCTCCCCTGTCGACGCCGCCGCCTTGCGCCGCCTCTGCGGCTACGTCACCCAGCGCGACGTCCTCTTCCCGCTGCTTACCGTGCGCGAGACGCTCCATTTCAGCGCGCGCCTCCGCCTCGGCCCAGACGCGTACGACGCCGCCGCGGTTGACGCGCTCGTCGACGACCTCGCCCTGGCCCGCGTCGCCGACGCCAGGGTCAAGGACCTCTCCGGAGGCGAGCGGCGCCGCGTGTCCATCGGTGTCGAGGCCGTGCGCGACCCCGCCGTGCTGGTGCTCGACGAGCCCACCTCCGGCCTCGACAGCGCGTCCGCGCTCCAGATCGTCGGCGCGCTGCGGGCAATGGCCGAGTCGCGGGGCCGCACCGTGGTGCTCAGCATCCACCAGCCCGGCGCGCGCATTGTCAAGATGTTCGACGCCGTGCTCCTGCTCGCCGCGGGCTCCGTGCTCCACCACGGCTCCGTCGACGAGCTCCACGCCCTGCTCACCGGCGCCGGCCTCCGCCTGCCCCCGCACGTGGACGCCGTCGAGTTCGCCATCGACTCCGTGGACGAGCTGCGCCTCCACCTCCACCTCCAGCAGCAGCATCAGCGCGACCGCCGGTGCACGCTGCAGCAGCTCTTCCAGCAGCACAAGCTCCAGGCCCAGGCCGACGACGACTCTGCAGCAGGCATGCTCGCCGACGGTGGAACCAGCGGGCGGCACCGGTACGCCAACTCGTGGCCGGTCGAGGTGGCCGTGCTGTCGCAGCGCTTCTTCAAGAACGTGGCGCGGACGCGGCAGCTCTTCGCGTGCCGCACCGTGTGCATGCTCGTCGCCGGCCTCGCCCTCGGCTCCATCTTCTACGACCTCGCCGAAGACAAGGTGGCGGAGCGGGTCGGCCTCTTCGCCTTCCTCCTCACCTTCCTGCTCTCGTCCACGACGGAGGCGCTGCCGGTGTTCCTGCAGGAGCGGGAGATCCTGGCCAAGGAGACCTCATCGGGCGCCTACCGCGTGTCCGCCTACGCCGTGGCGAACGCCCTGGTGTTCCTGCCGTTCCAGCTGGTGCTGGCGGCGGTGTTCGCGGCGCCGGCGTACTGGCTGACGGGGCTGCGC
This sequence comes from Triticum monococcum, assembly GCA_034509565.1. Taxonomy (NCBI): domain Eukaryota; kingdom Viridiplantae; phylum Streptophyta; class Magnoliopsida; order Poales; family Poaceae; genus Triticum; species Triticum monococcum. Next base: position 820,482,090 of record CM067842.1, read on the forward strand.
CGCACGGCGCCGGCATTCTTCTACTTCCTGCTCCTCATCTGGCTGGTCCTCTACACGGCGAACTCGGTGGTGGCGTGCTTCGCGGCGGCGGCGCCGGACTTCGTGGTGGGGAACGCGGCCGTCCAAGGCGTGATGGGCTCCTTCTTCCTCTTCTCGGGCTATTTCATCCGGCGGTCGGCGATGCCGGCGTACTGGGTGCCGATGCACTACCTGTCGCTCTTCAAGTGGCCGTTCGAGGCGCTGCTGCTGAACGAGTTCGGCGGCAAGTGCGCGGCAAGGGCGATGGGGGTGTGCGTGGCGACCGGCGACGAGGTGCTCCGGCGGGAGGGGATCGGGGAGGAGTGCCGGTGGAGGAACGTGGCGGTCATGGTCGGCTTCGTCGCCTTCTACCGGGTGCTCGGCTACGCCGTGCTCCGGGTCCGCTGCAGCCTCACGCTCAGGGCCGCCGCGCGGTCCGCATTGCTGTCTTCCTCCTCACACTACTCTGCTTGCTTCTCCGCTGCTGCGTCTACCAGTACCAAAGCTTGAATCCATTCCTTGCATGTGTTCTATAGATCTTGCTATAATTTTGGTTGTAAATTATGGTACTGGTGATGAGTAAAGGGCCTTATTACATTTCGTTTGCATCATCCAACATGAATCACACAAGGCATTACCTACACATTATTATATGGGAAGCACTTATATTATATACAAAGGACTAGCTTTAAATGTAATCTCTAGCAGCTAATGGTTTCATGGCTCTAAAATTATACGGAAAAACTAACGCCCACACATGTGGTATCTTGCACATCGCTTACACGTCTTTATTATCACTTATTTTACCACATCAAAACAGATGACATCAGTAGGAATCTTTTTGATTTTCGACCTAAAAATATTTTCTCTCCTAATTAAAAATTCCAATTAAATTTTTTTTCATCATTAAATTCGTCTCGACGAGATCTTCAAAACTAGATACCATGTTGATATGTTTCGAGAAATTGTTTTTTGCCCAAAAGTTGTCATGATGTTTACACTGTGGTTGCCATAGTGCTTAAACTAAAGTTGCCATGTGGCAATTTTAGTTTGTAGAGCATGTCAATTTTAGCATTTTGATAATGACAATTCCAGTACTTTGACCATGATTTTTTTTATGAACCATGACAATTTAAAGTGCATGTATCATAGCAATTTTAGTTTATGGTTCATGGCAAGTCTTGTTTTTTAATGCCTTGTTTTATAATATATCAAAATTTATTTTAAATGTACAAGAAAATAGCTGAAACATATCATGACAACTTCAGTGTAAACACCATGGCAATTCATGTGCAATAGACATGGCAACTTTTAACCCAAAAAATCGTTGAAATATATTGATATGAAATCTAGTTTCGAAAATCACGTCACGATGAATTTAATGGTGCAAACGGCTCTTCAATCGGATTTTTCATATAAGAGATAAAACATTTTAAAAACTGAAAATCCAAAAAGATTCCTACATGCATGCATGTGATGACTTGACGAAGTCTGTGTGTAATAAGACGTGTGGCAGGTTTCGCTCCCACCACATGTGTGAACGTTAGCGTTGTCCAAATTATATGGAGGTCAAGATTTAACTCCATTTTCTGTACTACTTAAAAAACGTAAGGTTCCCATTTCACCTTTATTTTCATCACCCCTTCGTTCAACCTTTCATGTATATGATAATCAATCACCTTAATTACTTATCTTCTGAATCAATTTCACTTTAATTTACTTACCAAACTTTTAATCAAAATATAAGTCAATTCATGATCATAATTTGATGAACATTTACTTACATAATCGCATTATTATTGAAAGGTTAATCACAAGTTAACGTACTATAATATTTATATCCCGTTGCAACGCACAGGCATTGTTCTTGTATATAAAAAAGAGATTAACATCTCGTATAATGGAGAAAAATGTCCTACTAATTAACAGAAATCAAATCTGGGAACTCAAAAAATTCGTTGAGTCGTTCGCTGCAAAGCGTTCCCTAGCGAACGCTCGCTTTTTTTCTCCCAAAAAATTCGTGCAAGGTGTGCGATCAGGGAACTCAAACTCTAGACCTCCTATGGGAGACCCGTAGGCTCTACCAGTTGGGCTGAAGCAGGTTTTGTGAATTACATGTACTGAACTTGTTTATATGTATTTGAAGCTAAATTCTTGTAAATTATTCATTTTTTCCTTGAAAAAGTCCGAAAATCCAGAATTTTTCCCATTTTTTGAAAGAGCAAAAAATCCCTATTTTATAGAGGTTTTTTTTAAACTTGCATGTGCATTTTTATTATATGTAGCATGGCAATTCCTAGGTCTTTTTTTGTAATGCCTTACATGGCAAGCTTCTGGGAAATTTTATCACTTATTCAAGGCAATTTCAGAATTGCTATTTTGCTTTCTTACATGGCAATTTTAATTACTAAGCGCATGGCATGTTAATAATTAATAATATGGAATTTTATTATTAAGAGGATGGCAATTTAATTACTAAAGCATGACATTTTAATAATAAAATAATATGATATATTCATTTTTAAGAGGATGAAAAATTTATGAGTGAGAGCATGGCCTTTTTATTTATTAATAACATGGCATTTTTATTATTTGGGGGATGTCAGTTTTATGATTAACAGGACCGCGGTTTTATTATTGAGAGCCTGGGATTTTTATTATTATTGGCATGGCATTTTTATTATTAACAAAACGGAAGTTTTATTATTTTAGAGGGTGTCAATTTTATTTTTATTGGCATGAAAACTTGTTTTCACTGACAAGGCAGTTTTAAGATTTTTATTTTTATTGACATTTTTATTTTAATCATAGCATTTTTGTAAATTTATAAATTAGCAAGGCTTTCTTATAAAGTATTTTTCATATTTTCATATCATTGAAAATATACATTTTATATTTCTCTCTTTTTTATGAGAAAAATATGTATTTTTTTGTCATGGTTATCTTTATTAAAAAAAATAGTAAACTGGGCCAACGGGGGGTTCGCTCTTGCCCTCCCTAGAGCGAACGGCCTGAAACGTTCGCTGGAGGGCACCTTCATGAACAAACAAATGTTCGTTGAAGGGTAGCCCCCAGCTGACGTGTTCCAGATATTAGGGTCCTAAACTAATTGCTAAGAAATTACGCGAACATTACCAATAAGGTTTGACAGCTAGGGTTAACCTTTAGGTACATTTTGCAGGTTCTACCAACAAGTAGGCTCAACACCTGACAGCCCAGGCGTGAGTGACAACAGCTACAAAGTCACCATTCAGTTCTACCCGGGACTATGTCACTACATAGACAGCGCTACGTCACACTGGAAAGGAAGGTCTCACAGAATTACAGTACATATTAAGGGCTCGAGGCCCAACATAGCTCGATAGCATCATATGGCGTGTTCGGCAACTCTGGTCATCATCGAAGCTCTTCGCCTTGGCTATTGGAGGGATGATCTTGTGAAGGAGATCATGTATCTCCCAAGTCCCAACAATGTTGCGGATAGGAGGAGATCCTCTGTCACCACAAGCATCAGAATGATCAGTACTAGTTCCCAAACAATTTCTAGGAAAAACAACTGGAAGCAGTCATACAGCCAAATGCATGGACTGTCGGCTATCAGTTAGTACATAGCAGTACAACAGATGTAGTTGATTACCCTGTTAATACACATAACATCTTTATTAATGCTGTAATTCTGTAGGAAGAGATGCCATAATAAACAGTGAAATGTAGCATCAGATTGTAAAGTAAAAGATGAATGGAACAGGAGAGGAAAAGCAGAGTTACATAGCTGCAGGGCCATGGGCACCCTGAAGAAGACTATTCGCCGACAAAAGGCTTCCAGAACATGTAGGTGACCTGAGCAAGATCAGTCAAATCATTCCCCATTTCTTTGTTTGGTTAGGTAACTAGTCGTCCGCGGCAGATCCAAGCCAGGCAAGCATAATGCAAGGGAGAACCAAGCAGAATGGAAGAGTACTCTTCTGCCCTCTGCCTCTACTTGGAGGGAGTAGACAAAAATACAGTTTATGAAAATTTGAAACAAAATCATTCACGCCGTAGGGTTACAAAAATAGGGTCCAAGGCTAATAAAAAATATACTCCCACTTTCATTTATGTATACATTCATTGGGTCTAATACACAGTAGCATCAATTGTCTACACAATGCTGTGTGTTGACAATGTGGAAAGAGAACAATTCACTATAGGTCCCAAAACTTGAGCCGGCTGACACTTTAGTCACTCTACTTCAAAATACCCTAAATACCATCCATATACTTGCTCTAGGGGTTCACTTTGGTCCATATATACGATTTTGTGTACGTATACGCTGATCTGGCCGCGTCAACGCTCGCCACGCATGCTTTGACCGCCACGTAGTTAGGGGAGAAGAAATACTCAGCAATTCGGGGGGGATCCGGGGGTGTTTCTGCAAAAATGACCTACACAGCTCGCCGTTGCTGCTGGGCGTCGCGTGGCTCGCCCTGGCGCTTAACCAGGACGGCGTGCTGGTGCTGCTCCTCTCCTTCAAGTCCTCCCTCCTTGCCGACCACCTTGGCTCCATCTCCGGCTGGGGCTACGCCGACGCCACGCCCTGCGCCTGGAACGGCGTCGTCTGCATGGCGTTCCCCGCCACGTCGTCCTCGGACCAGATGAGGGTCGTCAGCGTCGTCCTGCCCAACGAGCAGCTCGTCGGCCCCATCTCGCCGGAGCTGGGCCGGATCGAGCACCTCCGCCACCTCGATCTCTCTAGCAACGCGCTCAACGGCACCCTCCCCGTCGACCTGTTACGCGTGCTGGAGTTCCACATCCTCTCGCTCGCCAGCAACGGCATCATGGGGGCGCTGGCTGCCGGAACACGTTGGCCTGCTGCGCAGCCTCTGCGCCCTCAATCTCGCCGGCAACGCGCTCTCCGGCACCATACCGGGGAACCTCACCCTGCTCCGGAACCTCATCGCTGTCTCCCTCGCCAGCAACTACTTCTCCGCAAAGTGCTCTGTGTATATTAGTGCATTTTAAGTTTGCTCGAACTGATGTTCAGATTCATCCATAGTTTATAGAGTAGTAGTACGTGTGTGCTGGTGATCAGTCGACGACCATGCATGTGTGTCTGTGTGAGATGTGCTTAATCATGCAGGGTATCATCGGCGTCCTCCGCACTGCCAATCTGCTCCTCGTCGGCCTCGCGTGCTGTAGTGTGCTAATCGCCACCGCCGGCGGGGTGGACGGCGTGTTCAACGTCGAGGACTACGGTGCTCTCGGCGACGGGACCACGGACGACACCAAGGTACGCACGCGCCTGCTCTACGTCGATAATACTGGTGTATACCTGATGGCCGGATGTGTGTTGACTATCTGCACCGTGTGCAAAGGCGTTCGTGGACGCATGGGCGGCGGCGTGCGACGCCACTGGCTCGTCGACGACGCTGCTCGTGCCGGCGGCAAAGTCATTCCTCGTCGGCCTCACCAGGTTCAGTGGGACATGCGCCTCCACCAGAATCACCGTCCAGGCACGCACCGCTCGTCTGTCCTTCCTGATCTGGGTCGTGTTTTGGCTTCATCTGACGGTCTGGAAAACTTGTTTTGGTTGTTGCAGGCCATGGGCACGATTACGGCGCCGCCGGCGGGCGCATGGAGCGAGAAGAAGAACTATTGGCTGATGTTCTACCAGATCGACGGGCTCACGGTTACCGGCAACAGCACCGGCTTGCTCGACAGCAGAGGCGAGACGTGGTGGAGCGATAAGTGCAAACACGGTGATGATGTGAGAAGCCCAAGTCAACTCTTAAGGAATTTCTTTAATTCCTCCTTGCATTTGGCCGGCACATGGTATAACCAAGGTGATGTATTTTCGCAGAGTATTACATAATGGATGCACAACAGCTCCTGAATCTGTAAAGTTGAATTTCATCCTACACTCTACATTCATCCACAGCTAGAATGCAATTGATGTCTAGTGTTACTGTACTGTATATATCACCGAGGGAAACATGAGGGAACAACTGGTACTGAAAGAAAACTGCAGTGATCCCAGGCATCAAAACTAGTAAGCATCTTCCACATCCACTCACAGATCCACACGCGGGGGACCTTCCTCCTCGCCGGCAGATGACTCAATATGAGGCTCAGGTACCGCCGCCGACGAGAGCCCGGCTCGTAACCCGAGAGGCAGCCTCGAGATGATGAGCCTCGCCACATTCTCCGCGGCGACGGCCCCTGTTTCCATGGCACTCGCCGCGCTCTCAAAGGTGTTCACGTAGTACAGGTGCCTGCCGTCCAGTATGATCGGTGCGAAATCCTCCGGGGCCTGGTAATGGGGGTAAGCAGGCCAGTCTATCCGGATGGTCTCCTCCCTTGTGCTGTTGTACATTGTGCATTGCCACAGATAAGATAACAACTATTTTTTTTTGCATAAAAAAGATAACAGCTCTTCAAGGAAGAAGATATCATGCTGGCACCAAAATAGCCTAGCCATGTCTACTTTAACAACTAAATGGAAAATTTGTTTATATTCAAGCTCTAACCTGAACATCTGATCCAACAAAGCATCCTCCAGCTTCACACGTGAGAAAATTTTGTAAGTCATGTCATGTTCGCCGTGCTTCTTCCGAACTGAGATGCACGAGAAGGGGATATCAGGGAGCTCCATGGTTCCTATCAGCTCTGGAATGTCGGACACGGAACTCAGACCAAAGAATTTCTACATGGAAACATAAAAGACAGCACAGGTAAGTGGTTTTCTTTCTCGTGGTAACTAACCAAGACTAGACAAGTTTAGTGCTTCAAAACAATAGGCTACAGGAAGGAATGAAGTGCAAACAACACTTACAGGGTCCAAGAGGCCTCTGACGAAGGTTGTATGGGTATGCTGCATCTTCCTTGGTGGAATAGAGATCGGAGGGATAAACGTAATGTTCACCTCATCGAGGGGCGTTGCAACAACCGTCACCGTGCAGTTATACTCATGACCTTTATTCGATTTCAGAACATAGTAATCCCCTGCATCAGAGATTGACTCTATGCCTTCTTGGAGATGCAGAGTGGCGTTAGCAGTCTTGAGCAACCCAGCAGCTAGCTGCCAGTTGCCTCCTTTGATAGACCACAGTCCAGACTCGGAGCCAGCTAAAGACACAGCGCCCGCTAGACCACTTATGCTCGTGCTTTGTCCATAGTTGATCCTTGTTATTACCTGTCCGGGGCCGACAAGGGGGCATAACATCAGGAACATAGTTATCAGCAGGAGACTGAGGTTTTTTCAGAAGCTACTGAATTAAGATTTTCCAACTGTAATGGTATATGCTAGATCTTCCAGCCACATATCAGCAAATTAGTCCTGACCAATATACCATTTACAATATGTTTTGCTAGTAAGGTCTTCTGAAGATAATAATAGTCTTGAAGCCAAATAGATATACAGGATGAAAGTGGAAAGGTGGTTATTAACTGAAATGCGGGTTAACATATATTAATTCTTCATTAGTCCTAGAGTGCTACAACCTATATTTAAGATAATAGTCTTGAAGCCAAACAGATATACAGAAAAAAAGTGGAAGGTGGATATCACCAAAATGTGGGTTAACATATATTCCAGTAAACGCAACTATTGGAGCATAGAAAGGACAGACCCAGTCTATGTTTTTAAAGCGTCCCTAAGGCGACGCCTAGGCGTCGAAGCGCTCCCCCTCCGCTTTGGAAAATCGACCGCTTTGGGCGCCTAGGCGTCCAAAGCGCCCGCCTAGGCGTCGCCTAGGCGCCAAAGCGCCCCCCCTCCCTAAGGCGGTAAGGCGTCGCCTTAAAAACATAGGACCCAGTGCATAGAAGCTCCCACACAAGGTGGGGTCTGGGGAGGGATTATAGGAACCTAGTCTTACCCCTGCAAAGTGCAATGCAGAGAGGCTGATTATTTAGAATAGCTCAGAAATATTGCTAACATAGAAAACTGTGAGTTATCAGTTTAGATGAAAGAAGGAAATGAAACATACAGTGACAAGCTCTGATATGGTCTGAGTATTCAGCCCGGCATCAATGAGCTCCTCCTCTAGGGTCCTGCCAGTGAGCCCATAGAGGCCTGACCATTTAAGCATCTCCTCAACGTTGTCGAACACAGGCCGGGACTCGAATCCGTTGTAGTAAAGCATAAACTTTTGCAACATTTCCTGCATAGCAATGTGTGAGTATTAATTCAATGCACTTCACCATATGATTACTGAAACCTAGAGAACATGTGCACCATTTCATCCCAACTGAGAAAGAGGTAAAATGAAAAGCAGAGCCAGTTTATTATAAGGTAAAGGACGCAATCATGTCCACATAAAGATAACACTAAAACTACAAGTCAAACTATCAAGCAGACTAGAATTGTTTGCTGAGATCTCAAAGGGCCACAGCAATCAAGTTTAACTGAACTTGTACCATAAATTCCCAGAACAGGAGGCCGATAATCTAATTTGCGAATGTGAAGTTTTTGCTAGAACAGATAATCACTAATGGAGTAGTAGTAGGAAGAGGATGAATGAACCTGCACGAAGCTGTCCATCCTGAGCAGAGAGAGACCATATCGCCTGAGCAGCAGGAGCGAGTTGGCGAGGCCGTGGAGCTTGCGGCGCAGCCAGGAGCTCCCCGGCGGGGGCGGGCGGAGAGTCTTGAAGACGAAGCGGGCGCCGTCCCAGATCCCGAGCCAGTCCTCGTCGTCGTCGCCGCCGGTCTTGGCGGTGAGGCCGAGGAGGTCGGCGAAGCGGCGCACGTGGAGGTTGCGCGGGTGGATGATGGAGCCGCCGGCCTCGAAGACTTCGCCGGCGACAGTGACGGTGGCGAGGCGGCCGCCGACCCTGTCGCGGCGCTCGAAGACGCGGAGCTGCGGGGCCGGGTCGGGGGCGGTGTAGTTGGTGAGGAAGAAGGCCGTGGAGGCGCCCGAGATGCCGCTGCCGACGATGCAGATGTCCTCGGCGGCGGCGGCGGCCTGCGGGGAGGGGGGAAGCACGAGGAGGAGGACGGGGAGGAGGAGGAGGAGGAGGAAAAGGGGCGGCATCGCCGGAGTCAACGGGCGGTGGTGGTGGTGATTCGCCGCGCCGGAGTAGGTCGCTGCCGTTCACTCTTTTCTTCTGCGCGTGTGCTACACTTTTTTTCCTGTTAATTAACAGTGTCAAAAATATACGAAAACACTAACGCCCACACGTGTGGGCGTTACCCAACTCGCCCACACGCCTGAATCATCGTTCACTGTCTTTTGCACGAATCTTGACACGAAAAGGTGAATTTGGTGTGCCACGTAGGACGAGACTGGTGTGTGGGCATTGAAGAGTTTGCCCACACGCCCGCACCACGCTGTTTGCCAGCTGCGTTGTGTGGGGGAACTGCTTTTCGCCCACACAGCCACCACCTAGGTCATGCGCGTGTGGGCGAACTGCTTTTCGCCCACACGACACTCCTACCTTATGGATGGCAACTGCAGTTACGCGAACGTGGTAACTCGATACACACACATGGCAATTGTGATTCTTTGCTACACGGCAACTGCAGTTACGCGAACGTGGCAACTCGGTACATACAACATGGCAACTGTGATTCTTTGCTACACGGCAACTGCAGTTGCGCGTACGTGGCAACCAGATAAACACACATGGCAACTATGGTTGGACCACACGTGGCAACTAGGTAAACACACATGGCAACTACTGTTTTGACCATATGTGGCAAGTAGTTAATCACATACGGCAACTACGGTTTGATTACACGCGGCAACTACTATAAATTAGACATGGCAACTATAGTTAACCAAAACAGATAGAGTTGCCATGCTTTTACAACTACACTTGCCATCTCAGATAACTACATCTGCCAACCAGGATGGCAACTAAATCATCATCCCGCGGGGTACCTAACGTAGCTGCTTCAGGATGTGTGGGCATTTTTGTTTCGTGCCACGCGCACGGGATGAAGATGAGTAGTATTTGTTGTGCGTGTGGCACGAAGTAGCCGCGCCCACACGTGTGGGCAATTCTAATGTCCGCCCACACACAGCACGTGTGGGCTGCCTCCTGCTCACACCACACACGGTGTGTGGGCGCATGTCGTATATGCCACACGTGTGGCAGTTATCGGCATCCAAAATATATCAGGTTTGATACAACTGATGACGGCAGTAATGCTCAAAGGTAAACTTGGGCAAACGTCGGGCCTGGCCGGGCTTGTAAGGGCATGTACAATGGAAGCAGTAGCAAAGGTGATGCTCCCGTACATCCATGTAGGTTTGGAGATTGTCTTAAAAAAATGTAGGTTTGGAGAGCTAGGACCACCACCCATACTGATTAGTGTCCAACGCACATGCTGCCTCATATATGTCAGCCTGGGCTATTTTCTTCTCTAGCTCGCCACACACTTTTTCTCTTTCACTTCTCTCTCCTTCCTTTCCTTATCTTTCTTCAGCGAGGCAGCAGCCTCCTCTGCAGGAGTCACCTCCTTTTTGTAGGCTATAGCTTTATTGCCATCATGGCATCCGAGCCTAACTGGCCTGCGGAGCAGCACGTCTGGGGTTAACCGTTGGCCATGCCCTAAGGCCTTCTACTATGTAGGTCAAAAGCGGTGCCAAATTCACTTTTTACATATTTGGCATCGGTGCCCTACGTTGCCCAGCTGATGCCAAACAAAATATTCAGGGCATCGATATCTCTACTTGCTCGGTGCCATATTCCTTGAGGCAATAAACTAAGCTCGTCACTGTACTTTCTCAAGCGAAGCAACAGCCGGAGACATAGGTTTGGGCTGATCTATTACTACTTTATACGTATGTGGGGTCAAACTGGAGTCGATGCCAAATCCTCCATGCTGTGTGAGGGGTACTAAATTTCTCTCATTTGGCATGGATATGTACCTAGGATACTTTTCTGAATTTTAGCACCGAGCACATAGTGGAGGGCCTAAAAGCCCGACCTCTCTGTGTCAAGCCTAAGACCGGCCTGAAGCCCCGAAATACACTCTGTTTTCAAGCTTGAACTCAGCCTGAAATCAAGCCGAAAGCCTGTCCTGAACGCATTTCTTTACTGTATATGCACGTGCAAGCCCGACCCGAGGTCCGACCTGAAATACAGGAAAAGAGAAGCCCGAGCCCAACACGACCTACCTTCTGGACTACAAAACAAATCCCAAGCCCGCCCCAATGGCAAGCCCGACTGCTACTGTTACTTTATCACTACTGCTATTATATTACTGTGCTACTAATAAATTGTTGTAAGAAAGTTATCTCTCAAGTGTGGTTGAATTACAACTCAAATGCTAAAGCTTATAAATATTCTTTACCTCCCTATCTGTCGAATCAATAATTTTTGGTTGAAATACTACCCTCAAAGACTGTTGCGATCCCCTATACTTGTGGGTCATCTCCCCCCTCCCATATGCATCAATTTCCAAACTCAGCCTCAGTACATCTATCACTCCAGCCGGCCTATGCATAGTCCTCCTATCAACATACTACTAGCCCTAAGATGTGATCCACGCACACTCATATGATGGCCACCAAAGGACAAAAACAAAATAATCACGAACTCAAGCCAATCATAGCAATTTCCCAATTACCCATAGGACAACAATGATCTAATCAGCCATAATAGCGATGACAAAAATCATAGGATAATAATTCATAGCATCAAAACACAATGTTCAAGTAGGGGATTACAGCGGGTTGCATGAGAGTGGGCCGCTGAAAAGAGGTGAGAAAGGTGATGGAGATGTTGGTGAAGATGGCGATGTTGATGAAGACGATCGCCGCGATGATGGTTCCCCCGACGACACTCTGGTGCCACGAAAGAGAGAGGGGGAGAGGCTCCCCCTCCGGCTTCTTCCTCCATGACCTCCCCTAGATGGGGAGAGGTTCTTCCATCTGGTCCTTGGCCTCCCCGGAGGGGGCGGGAGCCCCTCTGAGATTGGATCCCTTCTCTCTTTTTCTCTCTGTTTTCAGGCCATATAGCGTTTCTTAAATAGTCGGAGATCTATAACTTCGGCCGGGTTGAAAGTTTGAGGGGATTTCCCCCATAAAATTAGCTTTCTTTTGGCGAAAGAAGGGCTCCAACCGATATCCACAGACCCCTACAGACCCATGGTGCGGGCAAGGGGGTGGCCACGCCGCCTGGCCGTGTGGGGCCCTCGGGCATCGTCTTACATTGTTTTCTTTGCCCCAAAATCATATATATTTAAGAAAAATTCATATTAAATCGTCGGGGCATTTTGACCTTCCTATATATTGATTTTCTGTGAAATCAAAAACATGCCGAAAATTGAAACTGACATTGGGCACTAAATTAATAGGTTAGTCCAAAAAAATAATACAGATTGATACCCAAAAGAATGTAAAAGTGGTATGATAATAGCATGAAACAATAAAAAGTTATAGATATGTCGGAGACATATCATACACCTTGTAATTCTAGTGGGGCCATGCTTCAAAGCTTATCCCATCCTATTCATATATAGCAGTTCTATTTTGCATTTCCGCATCTTTCTCTCTTGTCCGCCGTCTTGCATGGAAACTCCTAGTCAGCGTCTTCAGCACCGCGCAAGCTAACCGGCGCCTGGAGCCGCGGCTGGATGGGCCGGCCCACAATGGCGCGGCGAGTCAGCGCCTTCAGCACCGTGCAAGCTAACCGGCGCCTGGAGCCGCGGCTGGATGGGCCGGCCCACAATGGCGCGGCGAGAAAAAAGTCGGCCGGAAAAACTGCTATCGATCAGGATCAATCTCGCGCCCTCACGCTTCCAAAAGCGAGGCTAACCACTTGACCAGCCAAACTGTAGTGATTATTTAGAGCGTGAAGTTTAAAAGAATAGAAACACAGACGTACTATTAATTTCGCATTACACTGTAGCGTTTAGATTTTCCAATTATTTAAAAACATGTGCACATATTACAAATGAAGTTCATGCGCATGCAAAAATAGTTCGCATACTCAAAAAAATAGTCCAACAAATAAAAAAAGTTCATGTATTCAAAATAAAGTTCACAGATTCAAAAGTGTTCGTCGATTTTCAAAAAATGTTCATCGAACAATAAAATTAGTTCATCAATTTGAATAAAAAAAGTTCATCAATTTGAGTAAAAAAGTTCATCGAATTTGAAAAAGTTCATCGGATTTCAAAAAAGTTCATCTAAATTAATAAAAGTTCATGTATTCAAAAACAAGTTCACAGATTCAAAAGAGTTCATCGATTTTCAAAAATGTTCATCGAACAATGAAAGTAGTTCATCGATTAGAATAAAAAAAGTTCATCAATTTGAAAAAAGTTCATCAGTTTTGAAAAAAAGTTCATCAAGGTTGAAAAAAAGTTCATCGATTTTGAGAAAAATTTCAAACAAATGAAAAAGTTCATCAAATTTGAGAAATAAGTTCATTGATTTTGAAAAAGGTTCAAGAGTTTCAAAAAAATAGTTCATGGATTTTGAAAACAAGTTCATATATTTGAAGAAAACAATTACAAATTTGGAAACAAAAAGAAGAAAAGAACAGAGAAAAAAGAAAAAGAATGAAAGAATGAAAAATGGAAGGTATAAATGGATGAAAAACGTTTTTGTTATCACAGTTAGTGAGGTAGTCGGGTTGGTCACGCCACGATCACTGATAACCAGCGACGCAGGGTTCGAATCAAAGCTCACACTGTGTTTTTGCAGTTTTCCATAGAGTTTAGAGAGTGGTTAGCAAAAACATTGCAGAGATCCTGCTGCAAATATATGAACTTGTTTTCAAAATCAAAGCCCATGAGATCCTGCTGCGGCGCCGGTTAGCAAAAACAGTAGAAACCGGCGTCTGCAGCGCTAAATAGGAATTGCCGTCTTGCATTCCTCTTCTCTGCTTGTTGATTTCTGATGTAGCTCGTTGATTCTCAAGGAACGAAACCATCTCTACAAAGCCCACTAATTGAGAAACAAACATTGCAGAGATTGGCCGACATGGGCCCTCCTCTAGGAAGCTCACCAACATGGCTTGCGGCCCAGGCACAAGAAGAATAACCGGAAGCAACTAGTTAACGAGCGCTCCTTCGTAAGCCTCGCAACGATCAGCGCCACTTGGCGCGCTCTTAGCCATTCATCATGTGTCGCGCTCTAGACGTTCCCTTCGGATTTTGTTTTTTTTTTATTTTTTCGCACGCGTTTTCAGCTTTTTAAACGGTTTTTTTCTTTCTTTTTTTCGACGTTTTGGTTTTCCCCCGGTCTTTCTTAGCTTTTCGACCAAATTTTTTTTTCGAAAAAATTATTTTTTTCGCGAAAATTTTCTTTTTTTTTCTTTGGCGAAAGTCACGGTTTTTCTTCCGCGAGAGGCACGGTTGTGCTTTATCGAGAGTCACGGGCGTGCCTTTCGCAAATGAAAAAAAAACGCGTTTTTTGTTTTTTTCTTTCGTGAGAGTCACGGTTTTGCTTTCGCGAGAGGCACGGTTGTGCTTTCGCGAGAGTCACGGCCGTGCCTCTCGGAAAGGGAAAAACAAAACACGTTTTCTGTTTTTTTTCTTTCGTGAGAGTCACGGTTTTGCTTCCGCGAGAGGCACGGTTGTGCTTACGCGAAAGTCACGGCCGTGCCTCTCGGAAAGGGAAAAAATACGCGTTTTCTGTTTTTTTTTTCTTTCGCGAGAGTCACGGTTTTGTTTTCACGAGAGGCACGGGTGTGCTTTCGCGAGAGTCACGGCCGTGCCTCTCGGAAACGAAGAAAAACGCGTTTTTTGTTTTTTTCTTCCATGAGAGTCACGGTTTTGCTTCCACGAGAGACACGATTGTGATTTCGCGAGAGGCACGGGCATGCCTCTTTCGGAAAGGGAAAAAAACCGTGCTCCCGGTTCGGTTTTTTCGCTCGGTTTTTTTCGTCCGATTTTTTTCGTGAAAAAAAGTTAGTCAAAACCTATCAACATGGGATCTAGTTTTGAAGATCTCGACGCAAGGAATCCAATGGTGAAAACGGTTCGAGATTTGGACGTACGGTTTAAGAGATAAAACGTTTTGAATAAATGGATTTACGAAAAAGGGAAAACTCCCAGGTTGCGACAAGTGGCGCACATGCAGCACGCCACTTGTCACGGCCTGGGAAAGTGGAGTGTTCTTTGTAACGAGTACTCCTTAATTAGTGATTTCGAGAATAACCAGAATGTGAGAGGCATGAATGTTATATCTCGCTTATAGCGAGTATATCATTTCTCTCACATATATCGGGCTGGCCCAGTAGCATCTCTTCGGACGTACTGGTTCGTCCGGTTTTTTTTTCTTTCATCTTTTTCTTTTTCTTTTGTTTCTTCACTAATGGTTCTTGGTTTTATTTTTTATTTGTTTTACCGGTTCTCTTCGTTTCATTAATAACTTTCTTAATGATTTTCTTTTGTTCATTTTTTCTTTATTTTTTGGGTTCTTTCTTGGTTTTCACTAGTTTATCTTTCCTTGTTTGTTTTTCTTTATTTCTCTGTGTTTCTTTTGTCGCTTTTCTTCGTTTTTATTTGTTACCTTCTCTGATTCATTCTTTTGCATTGGTTTACCTTGGTTTTATTTCCTTTTTGATTTTATAGTGTTTCTTCTTTTTTTATTGGTTTTCTTTGTTTTCCCGCGCTTTTAGTCCATTTTTATGAGTTTCTTCAACACATATTTTCCCCGGTACACATTCAACATTTTTTGTATACACTATGACATTTTTTTGTATACACATTTAGATTTTTCCTAGTACATGATTAACGTATTTGGAAACTTGTATTTTTAATGTCTATTTTTATATTATATGTGTTCTGATGTCTACTTTTATTTCATACACTATGTACATTTTGTTATACTTATGAAACATTACTTTTTTACATGTTTGACATTTTCAAAACACACTATTAACATTTTATTAAAATGTGTGTTTTGATGTCTACATTTTTTGCATACAGCAAGAACATTGTTTATACAAGTTTAACAATTTTTCAATGCAATTATTAACATTTTTTCAAATACATGTTTCGATGTTTACTTTGTGCCATACACATTTCTACATTTTTTGTATACAACTTAAACATTTATTTCATATATGTTTTACATTTTTCAAATAAATGATTAACATTTTTCAAAACACATGTTTTTGAAAATTGTTGCTTGGATATGTGTTAAACAATTTTTAAATAAGTGTTGAAACATTTTTTTTCATATGCTATCAAATTTTTTTATGGTTACACAAACATTTTTTTAGATGCTATCAGCATTTCATTATAGTTACACCGACAGTTTTTTAACACTTCACAAACATTTTTTCACACTGCTATCAACATATTTTTATATATTTGCACCAACATCTTTTTGACACTGGAAGAACACTTTTTCAAATATAAGTTTTTTTTAAAATATGCGTATTTAGCTTTTTTAAAATATAACAAAAATGAATAAAAATGAAAAATGAAATCGAGTGACCGAACGAATGAACGAAAGACAATCGAGCGAACATCACCACTGGGCCAGCTCATTACCACGTCGCTTCAGGTGAGCAGACGGTTTTTTTCTCACTGGAAGTGAGACATAGCCACACCCCTTGAGAGAAGAGGATCGGGCGACGTACGAAAAAAGAAAGCCAGGGACGCGGCGTACGAAAAAGGTGGACGGACAAACGACGAACGGAAAATTTGGGAGAAAGAAACATTCCTACCTTTCTAAGTAAAAAATAGTAATTAGTATTAGTAGGTATATGTACATATAGATTTTTTTTAGTCTACATTATATGTAGAAAAAAACAGCTAAAAAAATCTGTTTTTTAAGAATTGACTAAAAATCTGGTTAGGTGCAATTTCACCGCGTGCATTGTTAGCACTCTTATTAGGTATATAGTAGTACATGGTCAGCATTGCCTAAAAAATGGTACATGGTCAACATTTCCTGAAAGAAAAAAGTACATGGTCAACATAGAGCAATCACGGAGCGTGTAGTAGGGTTGAGGATTCCGGACTGTTGGGGGGCTGCCCACCGCCACCGGTCCTTGTTTCCAGTTCCAGTCAAAAGTTTGCCCGGAAACCACACGTCGTGGAGACTAGAACAACTGTACGTACGCGGACCGTCGTAAGTCGGACGCATTGTGCATGTGTCTATAAAATGGAGCCAGCAGCTTAGCTCCATGTTATAGGTGGAGAGAAGAAGAAGAAGATCGATCGGGAGCAGTATGTACGCGTTGAGAGTGCTGGTTCTGGCTCTAGTTCTCGTAGCTGCGGTGCTCCTGGCCATGAGCGCCGGCGGCGTGGAAGGCCGGAGGATGCTCCGCTGCTGCAGCACGGCGCCGGACTCGCCGACCCCACACCCCTCCGACCATACTCATGGCTAAATCATTTTGTAGCTCGCCAGTCCTCGCTCGAGAAGCGGAAGGAAATCATATGCTTTCACTCTGATACATATATAGCTTCACATGCTACGGATTGAGCATTGCGAACTGAAGGTTATACTTTACTGTTTCACTAAATAATTCTGTATCGTACGAACTATTTATTGGTGTATCAGAATTTTATGTCGGAGGATGCAGTGATGCAATTTGTGGCTTAATTGGACATGTTTGTTTCCCTTCTTCTTCGAATGGTCACATTGCCCGCCTGAATTTTCGCTTCACTAATTGCCCGTGAGTTGCAAGGGGCATATACGTACTTCCTTCATTTTTATTCACTCCGCATATTAGAATTAACTGAAGTTTATAGAAAAGAATATAAGTATTTATCATAAAAAATCTATGATTTGCCATGTACAGTTGGAGATCAATCGATGCAAATATCACGAACATAGGCATCTTAATAATTTATTACTACTGGGCTGGAGGAGAAAACCATAAGGCATAACCTACAACTACAAGGATGTGTCGGCAACGATATATATAATCTGGAAAGAAAGAAAATGGGATTTTGCAACGTGGAGCCCTAGATCGGGATTGCAATCTGGATCACACATTTCATTAGGGCACGAGTCCATCAATTTTTTTCCCAAAAGGGATTAGGAATGCCCCAACCTTGCCTTGCAATACCTACCACACGTGTGGTATATTCGACATGCACACATCGTGTATGTGGGCAGACATTAGAATTGTCCACACGTGTGGGAGCGGCTACTTCGTACCACACGCCCAACAAGTACTATTCATCTCCACCCCGCACGTGTGGCACGAAGCAAAATGCGCACACGTCCTGACGCAGCTACGTTAGGTACCCCGCGGGATGACGATTTAGTTGCCATCCTGGTTGGCAGATGTAGTTATCCGCGATGGCAAGTGTAGTTGTAAAAGCACGGCAACTCTATCTGTTTTAATTAACTATAATTGCCATGTCTAATTTATGATAGTTGCCGCATGTAATTAAACTGTAGTTACTGTGTGTGATGGCCCACCTAGCCGGGTCACCCAGGGAAACGCCGTTGGGACATGTCAGACAGCTCGCATCACCCCCAACCTGGCTCCATCGGATCTGACCGCCCTGGCCCAAAGGCACCATCAGGCAGATCCGGCTGGGCAGTCGCGCGCGAGGCAGCGCGCTAAACGGCTCTCGCGGGCGCCGGAAGCCGCCCAATGATGGTGGCCCCGGGCGGGCACGTGGGCCACCTACCATGGCGTCGCGGTCCGAGCTGTTCGTAGAACCCCATTCCCCCTATCGTCTCCATCATCGATAGGTGCCCGCCGCACCAAAATACACCAACTACCAAAGCAAAAAAGTTAGCGGTTGCAACAAAAAGCCACTAACAATATGAATCCAGCAAAAACATTCGCCGGTCCCAGCACAAATCGTCGATGCTTCCAGTAAAAAATCACCCTTGTAGCATTGGTCCCATCCCTGGACGCGAAAAGAGAAGCGGCGGCACGTCCTCCACTGCAGCCAATGACCACCAACACAACCACTCACAGCTGGTTCCAGCTTCTCCATAGCCAGTTGCAACTATGTATGCTGACGGTTGTAGCAAAAACAACTATTAGTTTTCAGCTTTGCTATCAGCTGTAGCAAAACGAGATGCTGGTTCGAGGTCCTGCTTCGCCAGTTGCAACAAAACCAGCTGGTGGTTCGAGCATCGTCGTTCGCTCACCAGGTTGCAACCATCGTCGTGGTTAGCCTCCATCCCGTCCTTTTTAGCATGCGAGCCCGACACGGCCTCAGCACCTCTGTCACGGGTGCACACCTAGGGCACTCTTCTCACAAACGCAAGCGGTGGCTGCACCTTGGTGGGGAGCTGTAGCAGCACGGGCGGTTGGATTGATGGGAGACGGGAGTCGACTTGTTGCCGTGGGAAGGGAAAGAGGCCGAGGAAAAAGGGGATCGGGAGGTGGGAGATGATGGTCCGGGTCATTTTCGAGTAGAGATAAGGGTAGATGAGATAAAGCGGTGGTGGGGCCGACGTGTGCGTGTCAGGCAGCCGGCCCAAATCTTAGCCGGCCTGCCGGCACCAAACATATACCTCTGTCGAAACAATATCCTGTCTGAGAAAACTCAAAAACGCATTAACATATGGGTTTGCTACATGCCGCCCGGCGGATCCGCCGCCTCGCGAGCCATCGGTTCTGACACAATCGACCAGCCAAACATCTTCCTCTACTTGCAAAGGTCTTGTTGCGAAAATAATTGCAACATAGGATCATGTTGTGTTTTTTTGGCAACATTGGTTGTGTTGCGGTTTCTTTTATGAAACATAGGTTGCCTTGAAGATTTATTTTTAGATCAACACGGGACTAGTTGCAGAACCCCTTTCAAAAACAATGGACCAGTTGCAGAACCCCTTTCAAAAACAATGGACCAGTTGCAGAACATGAGATTACCTCCCGGCCGTTTCACTAGCCCATCCGACGGACATGGAGACCGCAGACGCTCACACAAGATCAGTCGGTTGAAGGGAATCACTTCCCTTAACGTATACTCCCTCTGTCCCAAAATAAGTGCCTTAACTTTAATGCAACTTTATGCTAAAATTAATATAAAGTTGAGACACTTATTTTGGGATGGAAAGGAGTAGCAAACAATATTAGAATTGTTTAGCAAGGACAGATATTAGACCAACTGGCGGAACAACATTTCTTCTTCTTTACGGCCATAACATCAAGATTAGTTGTTAATCGGCTTGCATCAACATATATAGCAAATTAACACAAGCCAAAACATATGTTGTCTTAAGCAAGCGTGGATGTATTGATGGATTGATATGTCTCCTAGCCTACCTAACGTGCGTAGTAGTGATCAAGATTGCAGCTACTCCCAGCACCACGAGTTCTCCCTACGGACCTCCTCCAACTCATCGGCGGTGTAGTCGTTGCGGATGTAGAAATGCGTGCGGATCTCGTCGGTGGTCTTGCCCCGCATCTGGTCCGCCACCGTCCGGCACGTGAGGTCCAGGAGCCCCTGCATATCCAGATAGTAGGCCGCCGCGATGAGGTCGAAGAGCGTGTCCTGGTCCACCTGCACAAACTGGTCGTCGAAGCGCCTCAGGGGGTCGTCGGCGGTGGGGCCGTAGCGGTACAGGGCGCCGTCTTCTTCGTCCGAGTGCCGGTTGACGTACTCGAGCACGCGCGCGAGGATGGGGCCGGTGACGGGCAGCGGGATCACCTTGTTGGTGGCCACCATCGACTCCTCCTCCTCCTCCAGCATGCCCTTGATCGTCACCGACGCGCCGCCGATGGCCTCCTCCGCCACCTCGAACTCCTCGCCGTCCGACGAGTGGAGGCGGACCATCTTCCCGTTCTTATTAGTGGACGTGGACATCGTAATTGTTGGATGGATCTCTCCTCTGCCGATCTTCGAGGTTGGGATGGGTTTTGCGACGGATCGCCGCGTGTTTGTAGGAGACGATCGATCGGAGTCGGTTCAGAACGGGCCGTGGCCGACTCCACTTGTTTGTAGTACTTTGTACGCTTCACCACCGACATTAAAACAAACTTTTTATATAATTGCAAAAACTGTTGTCACGTACGTATAGCGTTTTATGTACGCATCTGCGACACAACTGAACTGTACGTATTGCATTTGATGGTATACTACGAATCTACGATAGTAATACGTGCCGGCAGCAATCCAACCAACGAAATAAAATCTGCAAAAAAAAAATCCAACGAAATAAAAAATCAGTTTCGGGTCTCCTGAAAATAATACCCTACATCATGCTTGTTTTGATTATTCATGGTGGCGGGATACCTCGTGCGAGGGGTTACAATGGTGTATGATGTTGCTACTGAGAGTTACTATCTGAGAATAGATGCTCATGGAGGTCCCCTGGCCTCCCCTTATATAGACGATGGAGTCCTAGGGTTTACATAGAGGTTATGTGGTGGGACCCATAGAGGAGAAAATAAGTCAAAGCACCTAAAAAAGGAAGGCATACTGACAGCGAAAGTCAAATGCATCTATTCCTCGCTATGGTTGACGTGGCAAAGTGGTGTGTCCAATATAATATGCTAGGAAACAACGAAAGTTGACGACAAAAGAACAACAATTGGCGCAGACAGCGTGGAGTGGCATGAACCTAATTATTTCCGCGAGCGTTAGTCATAGACCCAAATATGCAAGTTTGAGTGGCAGAATTCGAATATGCAACTTCGGCAGTGGCACATATCGACCTTTCCCAATTTTTAAATGTGTCATTTTTTAATGGTACATACATTTTAAAAATTCCCCAAACAAATATTTTACACCGCATGATTCTTTTTCAAATGCACAATTAACTGTTTTATAATTTAAATTAAAAGGTATTGATTTTAAGAACATAAATAAATGTAAGAAAAAAATTTAGAAGATTTCTGAAATATATACAAACACAAAGAGAAAACAAAAATGAAAAAAATTAGAAAAATCGTACATACTAGATGGACGTCTGCCTAGCAATTAAGTGAGACATAGACTCTCCACAACAGGAGCATTTATGTCACGCATTTTTATGTAAAAAAAAACTTATATCACGCACACTGCATCAAGAAGACAAAGATTGGCACAGGCGCGCCCTACTAGCCGCAGTGATCAAGCACTGTAGTGATCCGGATCACTGTAACAAACAGGTTTATCGCAGCGAACTGACACTGTGGTTAACCGGTTATTGCTTGTGCATTTTCTACAAAATTTGAACATTTTTTAAAACACGGACATTTTTGTAAGAGGAGTTTTTTAATGCCAACAATTGTTTTGCATTTTATGAACAAATTATGAAAGCATGAAAGATTTTTAAATTGCCAACTAATTTTGAATTTGCGAAAATTATTGAAAACAAGAGCATTTTTTGAAATTAGACACAATTTTGGGGACAAAACGAACATATTTAGAATTATTGAATGTTTTTTTATCTTTGTTAACAAATTTTGAAAACGGAAATAGTTTTGGAAACTCCCAATAATATTTGACAACATGAACACTTTTCAAACTTGGTATTACTTTTGAATATTCCCACACATTCTTTAAAGGAAGCTTTTCTAAAAGGAAAAAATTGAAAGAAAAGAAAAGCCAGTAAACTGAAAATGCAGGGAAAAAAATAGTAACAACCAAACTAGAACCTCCAGTATTCGACAGAATCGGAGAATAACTATTCGACAGAATGAACAATATTGAGATCCTCCAGTTTTTGGACGCGCCTATGTCTTGCTTAATGCAACACGTAGGGCAGCCTCGCCTGGGCGAGCGCAAGGCTGGGTCGGCCCAGTGCGCAGGAGGCCGCAGGCCGCAACTTCATTATTTTCTATCTTTATTTAGGTTTTTTTATTTTCCTTGTTTGCTTTCTTTCTTCTTTTTTAACTTTTTTATACTTCCAAATATTCTATATATATATAAAGCACTATGCATAAATCATTTGGAAATTTTCTAATCAAGCATTTGAAAAATGTTAAGTGTGTATAAAAAATATTTCTCATGTATACGAAACATGTATACAAAACGTAAATAACATGTATGACAAATTCGAAATTGTATTTTAAAATATTAATCAAACATTTTGAAAATCATAAATAAGTATTCAAAAATATTTAAAAATGTTAAATATGTATAGAAAATTGTTTCTCATGTATAATAACATATCTAAAATGTGTATTAAAATGTACTCAAATATTTGAAAAATATTAATCAAGAATTAAAAAAAAACTAAATGTGTATACAAAAAATGTTTCTCATGTATCGAATATGTCTACCAAAAGTATACAATGTGCATGTAAAAATGTTGATCATGTATCTACAAAATGTTAAATATGTATAAAATAAATGTTCCTGATGTATACAAAAAAGGTACACACATTGTATAAAAGTAGACATAATATATATATATATATATATATATATATATATAGGGATTGACTATTTGTCACCCTGGGTGAGGAATAGTTATTCTTCACCCCCCTCTATTTTACCACCAATGCAATATAATTTTACGTTTCGTAAGTTTTATCTTATTTCTAACATAAAAAGAGACCGTAAAAAATATATAATTGCCGTAAAAAATATTTTATGTTATGTAAAATTACAAACGTAAAAACTTAGTGTAAAATATACATAAACTTCAAATTTTCTTGTCTTATGACCTATATTTTTATTTTTTTATACCAAATTTTACATAGTGAATCAATAGGAATATAACTATTTGAATTCCAAATGTAATTTAATTATGAAGTGATTGTAAGATTACCTCGGATGAAAAATAACTTATTCCGCACCCTGGGTGATGAATAGCATCACTATATATATATATATATATATATATATATATATATATATATATATATATATATATATATTTCTGTATTTTAGAAATGTTAAACATGTATATAAAATGTTCTTGATGTTTTCATAGAATTTACATTGTATTTGAAAGAACATTACTGCCATTAAAAAGTGCTAAAGAATGTAAACAGTGAAAACCAGAAAGGAAAAAAAAGAAATACAAAGAAAACCAAAAAAACAAAACACAAAGAAAGACAAAGAAATAAAGAAAGGAAAGAAAAAACCAGCGAAAACTGAGAAAGAAATAAAGAAAGCAAAGAAATCATAGAAAAATAAAGAAAAACAATGCAAGGAAACAAAGAAAAACAAAGAAAACCATAAAAATAAAAAAGGAACAAAGGAAACCAAAGAAAAAACCCGAAGAAAAACACGGTAAAAGAATGAAAAGTTATGAAAACTGAGAAACAAACAAAGGGAAACGAATAAAGCCAGTGAAATATATGAGAGAAACGAAGCGAACGAAGAAGAAAAAAAAAGAAAAAGCCATCGAGGATGAGAGGGATTTGTATTTAGAGTTTTATTATGGCAATGTTGGTAGCCATGTGAAGCCTGCTAGGGACACAGAAGAGATCACTGCATTTCTTGACACCAGCCGCCGCTGCCAGAAGATTGAGAGCTATGATTCACACAACCAACTCCAGCATGATCTTATTGAGCATCGTTGGCAACTCTATGGTGGATAGATCCTCATTTTTATTAATTGTATTTGTGTGTCATTTGAACAATTTGCTATTGTAATAATTATTCGAATTTGAACAGTTGTTGTAATGAAAACGATTGTTGTATTGTGAATTGCTTTTCTGACCATTTATATTCATATGTTTAATTTATATTACGATTCCATTTGGTTCACAATGTTGAAAGTCTACAAACTTCCATGAAAAGATTTACATTGTTTCCATTGATACGTCTCCAACGTATCTATATTTTTTGATTGTTCCATGCTATTATATTATCTGTTTTGGATGTTAATGGACTTTATTTTACACTTTTATATTATTTTTGGGACTAACCTACTAACCCAAGGCCCAGTGCAAATTGCTGTTTTTTGCCTATTTCAGTGTTTCGCAGAAAAGGAATATCAAACGGAATCCAAACGGAATGAAACCTTCGGGAGAGTTATTTTTGGAACAAACATGATCCAGAGGACTTGGTGTGGACGTCAAGAAATTAACGAGGAGTCCACGAGGCAGGGGGCGTGCCTACCCCCTGGGCGCGCCCTCCCCCCTTGTGGGCCCCTCGTGGCTCAACCGACCTACTTCTTCCTCCTATATATACTCATATACCCTAAAAACAACCAGGAGCACCATGAAACCCTATTTTCACCGCCGCAACCTTCTGTACCCAAGAGATCCCATCTTGGGGCCTTTTCCGGAGCTCCGCCGGAGGGGGCATCGATCACGGAGGGCCTCTATATCAACTCCATGGCCTCTCCGGTGATGTGTGAGTAGTTTACTCCATACCTTCGGCTCCATAGTTATTAGCTAAATGGCTTCTTCTCTTTCTCTCTCTCTTTGGATCTCAATACAAAGTTCTCCTTGATCTTCTTGGAGATCTATTCGATGTAACTCTTTTTGCGGTGTGTTTGTCGGGATCCGATGAATTGTGGGTTTATGATCAAGTCTATCTATGAACAATATTTGATTCTTCTCTGAAATCTTTTATGTATGATTGATTATCTTTGCAAGTCTCTTCGAATTATCAATTTGGTTTGGCCTACTAGATTGATCTTTCTTGCAATGGGAGAAGTGCTTAGCTTTGGGTTCAATCTTGCGGTGCTCGATCCTAGTGATAGAAAGGGAAACGACACGTATTGTATTGTTGCCATCGAGGATAAAAAGGTGGGGTTTATATCATATTGCTTGAGTTTATCCCTCAACATCATGTCATCTTACCTAATGCATTACTCTGTTCTTATGAACTTAATACTCTAGATGCATGCTGGATAGCGGTCGATGTGTGGAGTAATAGTAGTAGATGCAGGCAGGAGTCAGTCTACTTGTCACAGACGTGATGCCTATATACATTATCATGCCTAGATATTCTCATAATTATTCGCTTTTGTATCAATTGCTCGACAGTAATTTGTTCATCCACCGTAATACTTATGGTATCTTGAGAGAAGCCACTAGTGAAATCTATGGCCCCCGGGTCTATTTTCCATTATATTAATCTTCCGTCAACAAGCTATTTCTATTTCCTTTTATTTTGCAATCTTTACTTTTACTATTTATCATAAAAATACCAAAAATATTATCTTATCATCTCTATCAGATCTCACTCTCGTAAATGACCGTGAAGGGATTGAAAACCCTTTTATCGCGTTGGTTGTGAGGTTCTTATTTGTTTGTGTAGGTACGAGGGACTTGCGTGTGGCCTCCTATTGGATTGATACCTTGGTTCTCAAAAACTGAGGGAAATACTTACGCTACTTTGCTGCATCACCCTTTCCTCTTCAAAGGAAAACCAACACAGTGCTCAAGAGGTAGCAAGAAGGATTTCTGGCGCCGTTGCCGAGGAGTCTACGCACAAGTCAAGACATGCCAAGTACCCATCACAAACTCTCATCCCTCACATTACATTATTTGCCATTTGCCTCTCGTTTTCCTCTCCCCCACTTCACCCTTGCCATTTTTTTCGCCCTCTTCTTCCGTTCCCCTTCTCTTTTCTAGGTCGCCTCTTTATGCTTGTTTCTTGTTTGCTTGTGTGTTGGATTGCTTGCTTGTCACGATGGCTCAAGATAATACTAAATTGTGTGATTTTTCCAATATCAACAATAATGATTTTATTAGCACTCCAATTTCTCCTCTTACCGATGCCGAATCTTGTGAAATTGATGCTGCTTTGCTGAATCTTGTCATGAAAGATACGTTTTCCGGCCTTCCTAGTGAAGATGCCGCTACCCATCTAAAAAACTTTGTTGATTTGTGTGATATGCAAAAGAAGAAAGATGTGCATAATGATATTGTTAAACTGAAGCTATTCCCGTTTTCTCTTAGAGATCGTGCTAAAACTTGGTTTTCGTCTTTGCCTAAAAATAGTATTGATTAATGGAATAAGTGCAAAGATGTTTTTATCTCTAAGTATTTTCCTCCCGCTAAGATCATCACTCTTAGAAACGATATTACGAATTTTAAGCAACTTGATCATGAACATGTTGCACAAGCTTGGGAGAGAATGAAATTAATGGTTCGTAATTGCCCTACACATGGTTTGAATCTTTGGATGATTATACAACATTTTTATGCGGATTGAATTTTGCTTCTAGAAATCTTTTAGATTCGGCTGCGGGAGGCACTTTTATGGAAATCACTTTAGGAGAAGCTACTAAACTCCTAGATAATATTATGGTTAATTATTCTCAATGGCATACTGAAAGATCTACTAATAAAAAGGTGCATGCTATAGAAGAAATCAATGTTTTGAGTGGAAAGATGGATGAACTTATGAAATTGTTTGCTAATAAGAGTGTTTCTTCTGATCCTAATGATATGCCTTTGTCTACTTTGATTGAGAATAATAATGAATCTATGGATGTGAATTTTTTTGGTAGGAACAATTTTGGTAATAACGCATATTTGTTGCAATCCGTGCTAAATTCTCCACATGCTTATAGTCAAATCAAAGCTTTTACTAAACATATCATTGATGGTTTCATGCAATCTTATGAAGAAAAGCTTGAATTGGAAGTTTCTATCCCTAGAAAACTTTATGATGAGTGGGAACCTACTATTAAAATTAAGATTAAAGATCATGAATGTTATGCTTTGTGTGATTTGGGTGCTACTGTTTCCACGATTCCTAAAACTTTGTGTGATTTGCTAGGTTTTCGTGAATTTGATGATTGTTCTTTAAACTTGCATCTTGCGGATTCCACCATTAAGAAACCTATGGGAAGAATTAATGATGTTCTTATTGTTGCAAATAGGAATTATGTGCCCGTAGATTTCATTGTTATTGATATTGATTGCAATCCTTCATGTCCTATTATTCTTGGAACGATTGGTGCAATTATTGATATGAAAGAAGGAAATATTAGATGCCAATTTCCGTTAAGGAAGGGCGTGGAACACTTTCCTAAAATAAATAAATTACCTTATGAATCCATTATGAGAGCCACTTATGGATTGCATACCAAAGATGGTAATAACTAGATCTATCCTTGCTTTTATGCCTAGCTAGGGGCGTTAAACGATAGCGCTTGTTGGGAGGCAACCCAATTTTATTTTTGTTTCTTGATTTTTGATTCTATTTAGTTATAAATAATTCATATAGCCTATGTTTAAATGTGGTTTTATGCTTTTAATTAGTGTTTGTGCCAACTAGAACCTTTGGGAAGACTTGGGGAAAGTCTTTGCGATCTTGCTGTAAAAAACAGAAACTTTAGCGCTCACGAGATTTGCTGCCATTTTTTTATTGGAGAGTGCTATTTAGTTAATTCTTTTTACAGATGATTAATAGATAAATTCCTCACGTCCATAAATTTATTTTAGAATTTTTGGTGTCCCATAATTATTCGAAACCTACAGATTACTACAGACTGTTCTGTTTTTGACAGATTCTGTTTTTCGTGTGTTGTTTGCTTATTTTGATGAATCTATGGATAGTATTTGAGTGTATGAACCATAGAAAAGTTGGAATAAAGTAGATTTAACACCAATATAAATAAATAATGAGTTCATTACAGTACCTTAAGTGGTGTTGTTTTTTTACTAACGGAGCTCATGAGATTTTCTGTTTAAGTTTTGTGTTGTGAAGTTTTCAAGTTTTGGGTAAAGATTTGATGGATTATGGAACAAGGAGTAGCAAGAGCCTAAGCTTGGGGATGCCCAAGTCACCCCAAGGTAAAATCCAAGTACAACCAAAAGCCTAAGCTTGGGGATGCCCCGGAAGTCATCCCCTCTTTCGTCTTCGTCCATCGGTAACTTTACTTGGAGCTATATTCTTATTCACCACATGATATGTGTTTTTCTTGGAGCGTCTTGTATGATTTGAGTCTTTTTTTAGTTTACCACAATCATCCTTGCTTTACACACCTTTTGGGAGAGACACACATGAATTGGAATTTATTAGAATACTCTATGTGCTTCACTTATATCTTTTGAGCTAGATAATTTTGCTCTAGTGCTTCGCTTATATATTTTAGAGCACGGTGGTGGTTTTATTTTATAGAAATTATTGATATCTCATGCTTCACTTATATTATTTTGAGAGTCCTTTAGAACAGCATGATAATTTGCTTTGGTTATGAATTTAGTCCTAATATGATAGGCATCCAAGATGGGTACAATAAAAACTATCATAAAAAGTGCATTGAATACTATGAGAAGTTTGATACTTGATGATTGTTTTGAGATATGGAGATGGTGATATTAGAGTCATGCTAGTTGAGTAGTTGTGACTTTGAGAAATACTTGTTATAAAGTTTGTGATTTTCGTAGCATGCACGTATGGTGAACCGTTATGTGATGAAGTCGGAGAATGATTTATTTATTGATTGTATTCCTTATGAGTGGCGGTCGGGGACGAGCGATGGTCTTTTTCTACCAATCTATCCCCCTAGGAGCATGCGCGTAATACTTTGTTTCAATAACTAATAGATTTTTGCAATAAGTATGTGAGTTCTTTATGACTAATGTTGAGTCCATGGATTATACGCACTCTCATTCTTCCACCATTGCTAGCCTCTCTAGTACCGCGCAACTTTCGCCGGTACCATAAACCCACCATATACCTTCCTCAAAACAGCCACCATACCTACATATTATGGCATTTCCGTAGCCATTCCGAGATATATTGCCATGCAACTTTCCACCGTTCCGTTATTATGACATGCTTCATCATTGTCATATTGCTTTGCATGATCATGTAGTTGACATCATATTTATGGCAAAGCCACCATTCATAATTCTTTCATACATGTCACTCTTGATTCATTGCATATCCCGGTACACCGCCGGAGGCATTCACATAGAGTCATATTTTGTTTTAAGTATCGAGTTGTAATTCTTTGAGTTGTAAGTAAATAAAAGTGTGATGATCATCATTATTAGAGCATTGTCCCATGTGAGGAAGGGATGATGGAGACTATGATTCCCCCACAAGTCGGGATGAGACTCCGGATGAAAAAAGAGGCCATAAAATAAAAGAAGGCCCAAAAATAATGAGAGAAAAAGAGAGAAGGGACAATGTTACTATCCTTTTTCCACACTTGTGCTTCAAAGTAGCACCATGATCTTCATGGTAGAGAGTCTCTTATTTTGTCACTTTCATATACTAGTGGGAATTTTTCATTATAGAACTTGGCTTGTATATTCCAATGGTGGACTTCCTCAAAATTGCCCTAGATCTTCGTGAGCAAGCGAGTTGGATGCACACCCACTTAGTTTCTTTTTGAGCTTTCATACACTTATAGCTCTAGTGCATCCGTTGCATGGCAATCCCTACCCACTCACATTGATATCTATTGATGGGCATCTCCACAACCCATTGATACGCCTAGTTGATGTGAGACTATCTTCTCCTTTTTGTCTTCTTCACAACCACCATTCTATTCCACATATAG
Source organism: Triticum monococcum (assembly GCA_034509565.1). Lineage (NCBI taxonomy): Eukaryota > Viridiplantae > Streptophyta > Magnoliopsida > Poales > Poaceae > Triticum > Triticum monococcum. The sequence continues at coordinate 820,512,334 of CM067842.1, forward strand.
TGCTATGTCCATGGCTCACGCTCATGTATTGCGTGAAGATTGAAAAAGTTTGAGAACACCAAAAGTATGAAACAATTGCTTGGCTTGTCATCAGGGTTGTGCATGATTTAAATAATTTGTGTGGTGAAGATAGAGCATAGCCATACTATATGATTTTGTAGGGATAACTTTCTTTGACCATATTATTTTGAGAAGACATAATTGCTTAGTTAGTATGCTTGAAGTATTATTATTTTCATGTCAATATTAAACTTTTGTCTTGAATATTTCAGATCTGAATATTCATGACACAATAAAGAGAATTACATTGAAAAATATGCTAGGTAGCATTCCACATCAAAAATTCTGTTTTTATCATTTACCTACACGAGGACAAGCAGGAATTAAGCTTGGGGATGCTTGATACGTCTCCAACGTATCTATAATTTTTGATTGTTCCATGCTATTATATTATCTGTTTTGGATGTTAATGAGCTTTATTTTACACTTTTATATTATTTTTGGGACTAATCTACTAACCCAAGGCCCAGTGCAAATTGCTGTTTTTTTGCCTATTTCAGTGTTTCGCAGGAAAAGAATATCAAACGGAATCCAAACGGAACGAAACCTTCAGGAGAGTTATTTTTGGGACAAACGTGATCCAGAGGACTTGGAGTGGACGTCAAGAAATCAACGAGGAGTCCACGAGGCAGGGGGCGCGCCTACCCCCCTGGGCGCGCCCTCCCCCCTCGTGGCTCAACCGACCTACTTCTTCGTCCTATATATACTCACATACCCTAAAAACAACCAGGAGCACCACAAAACCCTATTTACACCGCCGCAACCTTCTGTACCCAAGAGATCCCATCTTGGGGCCTTTTCCGGAGCTCCGTCGGAGGGGGCATCGATCACGGAGGGGCTCTATATCAACTCCATGGCCTCTCCGATGGTGTGAGCAGTTTACTTCAGACCTTCGGCTCCATAGTTATTAGCTAGATGGCTTCTTCTCTCTCTTTGGATCTCAATACAAAGTTCTCCTCGGTCTTCTTGGAGATCTATTCGATATAACTCTTTTTGCGGTGTGTTTGTCGGGATCCGATGAATTGTGGGTTTATGATCAAGTCTATCTATGAACAATATTTGATTCTTCTCTGAAATCTTTTATGTATGATTGGTTATCTTTGCAAGTCTCTTCGAATTATTAGTTTGGTTTGGCCTACTAGATTGATCTTTCTTGCAATGGGAGAAGTGCTTAGCTTTGGGTTCAATCTTGCAGTGCTCGATCCCAGTGATAGAAAGGGAAACGACACGTATTGTATTGTTGCCATCGAGGATAAAAATATGGGGTTTATATCATATTGCTTGAGTTTATCCCTCTACATCATGTCATCTTACCTAATGCGTTACTCTGTTCTTATGAACTTAATACTCTAGATGCATGCTGAATAGCGGTCGATGTGTGGAGTAATAATAGTAGATGTAGGCAGGAGTCGGTCTACTTGTCACGGATGTGATGCCTATATATATACATGATCATGCCTAGATATTCTCATAATTATTCGCTTTTCTACCAATTGCTCGACAGTAATTTGTTCACCCACCGTAATACTTATGCTATCTTGAGAGAAGCCACTAGTACCTATGGCCCCCGGGTCTATTTTCCATTATATTAATCTTCCATCAACAAGCTATTTCTATTTCCTTTTATTTTGCAATCTTTAATTTTACTATTTATCATAAAAATACCAAAAATATTATCTTATCATTTCTATCAGATCTCACTCTCGTAAGTGACCGTGAAAAAATTGACAACCCCTTTATCGCGTTGGTTGCGAGGTTCTTATTTGTTTGTGTAGGTACGAGGGACTTGCGTGTGGCCTCCTACTGGATTGATACATTGATTCTCAAAAACTATGGAAAATACTTACACTACTTCGCTGCATCACCCTTTCCTCTTTAAGGAAAAACCAACACAGTGCTCAAGAGGTAGCATCCATCAGCATGAATACAAGTGTTCAAGGTTGATCCCTCACATCTTCGATGCAAATCACTTCTCCTTTAAAAAAATCAGGTTCCCCACTTTTTGTTTTTGTTTTTGAAAAGTTTAAAGGCACGCAAAATAATAAAAAGACTCTCTAGAATTTCCGGGTTATTCCCCAAGCGGTGGTTTCTTTAAAGCCATTAAAATAGGTATAAAGGTGCAAGTTGGAAAAAGTTGTATTTTGTATTTTTTTTGTAAAAACAATTTTACCCACAACTAAAGGAAGAAAACAAGAACAAGAATAAAAAAACTACTAGTGATAAAGGCAAGCAGGCATATATGAAAATGCTCACCCTCTATTGCTCCCCGACAACGGCGCCAGAAAAGAGCTTGATAATCCCCAAGTGCAAGGAATTTTCATGACACTTTTCAATGATGGAGGTGGTAAATATGGACAGTCGAACCCTCGAGGTGGTATCGATGTTAATAGCTATGAAGGTAGTTTTGTGAAAGTTAATGGTGAGACCTGCAGCGAAGACGAACTTGTGGAGGATATCTTTGAGGTTAGCCGCTGCCTCGAGAGAGGCATGGGGTATGGTTAGGGTGTTGTCAACATATTAAAGGACAGTAGGACATCGATCTGGATAGATGGGTGACAGAGCTGGTTGGGTGAGAAAACATGGTCACCCTGCTGGGATACTATTACGTGTGGTGTAGCTAACCACTCGACCTGTACGTGTCTCGATTCAAATTTCAAAATGATTTGGTATCCTTCATCCTTGGAGGGAAGTGTTATAATGTATAAATGTATTGCTTAGTCTTTTCTATTAGATCGGCTTTTTGGCTGCATTGGCTAGATAATGTACTTCTACATGGTATCGAAGTCAAAAGGTCTTAAGTTTAAAACCCGGCTGACGCAATTAAATTATAACCCACTTTCGATTCTACTTCCTTCGTTCCTAAATATAAGTTTTTAGAAGATTTTACTGTGGACTACATACGAAGAAAGAACAAGTTTTCATTTCATCTGTCTCATTACTTTACCGAAGGATGGGCGCGCGACGATCGAAGAGGCATGGCCTTTTGGGTAAGGACGCACGCGTTCACGGCCATGACTGACCCGATCCAGTGTAGCCAACAGTAAACTACTACTGTAATATACGAGTAGTAATGTAATGGTACAGTGTGCAGCAGCACGTTGCCGGGCCGCGAACTTGCAGCGGCTTTTGTCGTGCAAGAGTGCAAGTGGCACGTAGCTTTGCATGCATCGTTCGAGAGATAAGACGCCACCTTTGTGGATCCCCAACTAACCACACCTCTAATGACTCAGCTTGTAGCTAGGCGTCGTGCAAAACGATTCCATATCCGTTAAGCAGATCCAACTTGGATCGATGCCGGAGCTGGCGTGATCCGTAAATCATGCCGCTGCCAGATTAACAAGTCCCTACTCGGTATTCCATGCATGGAATCAGTCGAGCGATGTACCTTTTGCCTTACAAATATAGTATGTGTCTAGTGGGTTGTCAGCTGCAAATGCATATACAAACCAGGATGCAGGAAAGTTGAAGGAAGTGGCACGTGCCGTGCCGAGGCCCCGGTAACCATTGCCATTGCCTAGCTGCGTCAATCGCGCGTCACCATTCGATTTTTCCGACCTTGGTCCATGCGACCGGCACATGCACCTTGTCGTTCCACTTTGGTAATGAGTCTCCCTCTCTCTTCAACTAGTCGATCGTGTGGATCACACACACATCGAGCTAGCTCAGGAAGTAACTGGCCGTTCAGCTTATAAATAACGAGGGGTAGTGTAGTGGGTATCTTGTGCAAGCCACACGACCTTCATACGAAGGTGCAACAAGCTCAGCTAGAGCAACAGAGCTAGCAGCTAACAATGGCGTCTAGAGCAGCGGCGGCCGCCGTGGTCGTCCTGGCCTTGGTCTGCGCCGTGCAGTCGTCCCTCTCGGCGGCGACCGCCGGGGGTCTGTCCCCTGACTTCCACGCGGTGACGTGCCCTCCGCTGGAGCAAATCGTGGCGTTCCACGTGGGGGAGGCCTTCAAGAACGACTCCGGCGTGGCGCCGGCGCTCATCCGCATCCTCTTCCACGACTGCTTCCCGCAGGTGCGTATCCATGTCGAAAATGTGTATGTATGTATGTATCAAAATGCATGACATATTTTACCCTAATAATAATGTTGCAGGGCTGCGACGGGTCGGTGCTCATCGAGGGCCCCGGCACGGAGCAGGACGAGATCCCCAACAAGACGCTCCGCAGGGTGGCGCTGGACCTCATTGACCGCATCCGTATGCGCGTGCACAGCGCCTGCAGCCGCACGGTCTCGTGCGCCGACATCACCGTGCTCGCCACCCGCGAGTCGCTCGTCCTGGCCGGCGGGCCCCGCTTCGAGGTCGCCCTCGGCCGGCGCGACTCCTTCTTCCCGGCGTCGCCGGTCCAGGTCGGCCTGCTGCCGGCGCCCTTCCACCCCGTGGACAAGCTCATCAAGTCCTTCGGCGACCGCGGCCTGAACGTGACGGACCTGGTGGCCCTCTCCGGCGCGCACACCTTCGGCGTCGCCCACTGCCCGGCCTTCGACGACCGGTTCAAGGACGGCATCGACATGAACCCGGCCATCGACCGCACGTTCGCCACGATGCTGCGTAACAAGTGTGACAAGGACAAGCCCCGCGGCACCCTGAAGCAGAATCTCGACGTGCGCACGCCGGACGTCTTCGACAACAAGTACTACTTCGACCTGATCGCGAGGCAGGGGCTGTTCAAGTCGGACCAGGGCCTCTTCGACCACCCCACCACCAAGCGCATGGCCACCCGCTTCTCACTCAACCAGGATGCATTCTTCGAGCAGTTCGCCAGGTCCATGGCCAAGATGGTCAACATGGACCTGCTCACAGGCGACAAGGGCGAGATCCGGGCCAGATGCGCCGTCCGGGGCACTCCCCCACGCATTGAGGCCGCCGCCACCGGCGACGACGAGGGTATCTCCGCCGACATGTAAGAGTTGTTCCATGTAATTTAGAGTTCGTGAGCGAACTATGTGACGCACGCACGGTGGTCAACTAGATGTGTTTGTGTGAGTGTGATGTGCTATCTTTTTTTTTAAACAAGGCAAAAGACTTGCCATTTTCATTGATTAAGAAGAAGGTTTAGATATAAGCCGTAGGACGGCAAAAACGAAAAGGTCTACTCTCGCGACATAACAATACTAAGCTGCTTCGCTCCTGCCAAAGTCCAAAGATGAGCCTCATCCTTGATTTTCGCGATAACAATAGAGGTCGGAGCGGAGACATTCTGAAAAATTCTTGCGTTGCGCTCCTTCCAAATTTCCCATGAGATAAGCATCATCAAAGAGGCGGTGGCCTTCTGTGATCACCTCCCCCACTAACCGCCTTAAGCCACCAATCTTTAACTGAGTCTTCGTGACGCCAAATCATTGATGAAGAGTCAAGAATGCCAAGCCAAGTGCAAATTTCAGTCGGTCAATCTGTATGCTTCCTAGCATTGGATCGATCGAGGTAGGTTCTTTTTGGACACCGGTTTAAGATCTTCAGCAACATCGTAATGTATTTTTAGATTTCCAACATCACTAAGATTCAAGATCAGAAATGGTGCCATGTCACTGCCAGAACACTGCATGCTATCGCTACCATGTCACCGGCAGTGTTCTGTGTTCACTGTGCGATGGTCAACATAATATGGAAAAGAATTCTATGAGACCGGGTCTCACGTGAGACCTATCCTGATGAATGACATGTGGCATTCGCAAATCACAAAGCATCCCCCACCCCTCACTTAAAATCAGGGGGGGAGAGAGATTAGATGCTTTGTGATTTGTGAATGCCACGTGTCATCCATCAGGAAAGGTCTCATCTGCTAACCGTGCGATCTGGTCTCATATAATTTTTGCCATTTAAAGAAAGTACATTATCATCAGCTACTTAACAACCAGTAGTCGAAATCCATGGCCGGTTGCTCAATTTTAGAGCCTTCAAATTCGTGTCAAGCCACACTGTACAGTTAACACAGTTTTTTTTAGCAGTGCTTCGGGGTACGCCCTAGGAAACTTTGAAACGGGCATTCTCGTGCATCCACATGAATCATTAGATTAATTAACAGAAAAGCTAGCTGTCCTGATGGGCGAATAAGCCACGGCGACGACGCCGGGCACGTCGAGTGCGGGTATGGGCGCGCACTGGACCTGCTGGGCGTGTCGGGTCCGTGGAGTAGGGCGTGCGTGTGTGCGTGCGTTGGGTGCATGGGCGTGTCCGTGCACCGGGGTAGTGTGTGTGTGTCTGTTGGCGAGCCGTGTGGGGCGATCGTGCCACCTGGTTGATGCTCAGCGCAAGACGTGGGCGCACGCGTGTGTGTAGCGGGCGTGGCGAGAGCATGCAGGGTGTGGAGAAGATCGCGGGCGAGTGGAGGCGTGGGTGCGTGCCCAGTGCGCTGGCTCGGGGATATAAGGCCGCGGGGTGATCGTTGTAACACGTGACACAGTCGAGTTCGTGCTCGTGGAGTAAATGAAGGAAATATGCCCTAGAGACAATAATAAAGTTATTATTTATTTCCTTATTTCATGATAAATTTTTATTATTCATGCTAGAATTGTATTAACCGGAAACATAATACATGTGTGAATACATAGACAAACAAAGTGTCACTAGTATGCCTCTACTTGACTAGCTCGTTAATCAAAGATGGTTATGTTTCCTAACCATAGACAAAGAATTGTTATTTGATTAACGAGGTCACATCATTAGTTGAATGATCTGATTGACATGACCCATTTCATTAGCTTAGCACCCGATCGTTTAGTATGTTGCTATTGCTTTCTTCATGACTTATACATGTTCCTATGACTATGAGATTATGCAACTCCCGTTTACCGGAGGAACACTTTGTGTGCTACCAAACGTCACAACGTAACTGGGTGATTATAAAGGTAATCTACAGGTGTCTCCGAAGGTACTTGTTGGGTTGGCGTATTTCGAGATTAGGATTTGTCACTCCGATTGTCGGAGAGGTATCTCTCGGCCCTCTTGGTAATGCACATCACATAAGCCTTGCAAGCATTGCAACTAATGAGTTAGTTGCGAGATGATGTATTACGGAATGAGTAAAGAGACTTGCCGGTAACGAGATTGAACTAGGTATTGAGATACCGACGATCGAATCTCGGGCAAGTAACATACCGATGACAAAGGGAACAACGTATGTTGTTATGCGGTCTGACCGATAAAGATCTTCGTAGAATATGTAGGAGCCAATATGGGCATCCAGGTCCCGCTATTGGTTATTGACCGGAGACGTGTCTCGGTCATGTCTACATTGTTCTCGAACCGTAGGGTCCGCACGCTTAACGTTACGATGACAGTTATTATGAGTTTATGCATTTTGATGTACCGAAGGTTGTTCGGAGTCCCGGATGTGATCACGGACATGACGAGGAGTCTCGAAATGGTCGAGACATAAAGATCGATATATTGGAAGCCTATATTTGGACATCGGAATCGTTCCGGGTGAAATCGGCATTTTACCGGAGTACCGAGGGGTTACCGGAACCCCCCGGGGGGTTATTGGGCCTTAATGGGCTTTAGTGGAGAAGAGAGAGGGCAGCCAGGAGGTGGCGCGCGGCCCTCTTTGCCCTAGTCCGAATTGGACAAGGGAAGGGGGCGCGGCCCCCCTCTCCTTCCTTCTCCCTTCCTCCTCCTTCCCCTCTTGTCCTAGTTGGAATAGGAAAGGGAGGGGCAAACCTACTTGGAGTAGGTTTCCCCCTCCTTGGCGCGCCCCCTCTAGGCCGGCCGCCCCCTCCCCCTTGCTCCTTTATATACGGGGGCAGGGTGTTGGGGAACGCAGTAATTTCGAAAATTTTCCTACGCACACGCAAGATCATGGTGATGCACAGCAACGAGAGGGGAGAGTGTTGTCTACGTACCAACGCAGACCGACTGCGGAAGCGATCACACAACGTAGAGGAAGTAGTCGTACGTCTTCTTCCCGATCCGACCGATCCAAGCACCGTTACTCCGGCACCTCCGAGTTCTTAGCACACGTACAGCTCGATGACGATCCCCGGGCTCCGATCCAGCAAAGCTTCGGGGAGGAGTTCCGTCAGCACGACGGCGTGGTGACGATCTTGATGCACTACCGACGCAGGGCTTCGCCTAAGCACTACAACGGTATGATCGAGGTGGAATTTGGTGGCAGGGGGCACCGCACACGGCTAAGGAACGATCTCAAGGATCAACTTGTGTGTCTTGGGGTGTCCCCTGCCCCCGTATATAAAGGTTGGAGGGAGGGGGGCTGGCCAGCCAAAGAGGAGGAGGCGCAGGAGGAGTCCTACTCCTACCGGGAGTAGGACTCCCCCCTCCAATCCTAGTCCAACTAGGAATCCTTAAAGGGGAGAGAAAGAGAGGTGGCCGGCCCCTCTCCTAGTCCTAATAGGACTAGGGAGAGGGGGGGAGGCGCAGCCCTATGTGGGCTGCCCTCTGACCTTTCCACTAAGGCCCATGTTGGCCCATTTGGCTCCCGGGGAGTTCCGGTAACCCTCCCGGTAATCCGGTAAAATCCCGATTTCACCCGGAACACTTCCGATGTCCAAACATAGGCTTCCAATATATCAATCTTTACGTCTCGACCATTTCGAGACTCCTCGTCATGTCCGTGATCTCATCCAGGACTCCGAAAAACCTTCGGTACATCAAAATGCATAAACTCATAATAACTGTCATCGTAACGTTAAGCGTGCGGACCCTACGGTTCGAGAACAATGTAGACATGACCGAGACACGTCTCCGGTCAATAACCAATAGCGGGACCTGGATGCCCATATGGGCTCCTACATATTCTACGAAGATCTTTATCGGTCAGACCGCATAACAACATACGTTGTTCCCTTTGTCATCGATATGTTACTTGCCCGAGATTCGATCGTCGGTATCCATTACCTAGTTCAATCTCGTTACTGGCAAGTCTCTTTACTCGTTCCGTAATACATCATCTCACAACTAACATATTAGTTGCAGTGCTTGCAAGGCTTATGTGATGTGCATTACCGAGAGGGCCCAGAGATACCTCTCCGACACTCGGAGTGACAAACCCTAATCTCGAAATACGCCAACCCAACATCTACCATTGGAGACACCTGTAGTACTCCTTTATAATCACCCAGTTATGTTGTGACGTTTGGTAGTACCCAAAGTGTTCCTCCGGTAAACGGGAGTTGCATAATCTCATAGTTATAGGAACATGTATAAGTCATGAAGAAAGCAATAGCAACATACTAAACGATCGGGTGCTAAGCTAATGGAATGGGTCATGTCAATCAGATCATTCAACTAATGATGTGACCTCGTTAATCAAATAACAACTCTTTGTTCATGGTTAGGAAACATAACCATCTTTGATTAACGAGCTAGTCAAGTAGAGGCATACTAGTGACACTCTGTTGGTCTATGTATTCACACATGTATTACGTTTCCGGTTAATACAATTCTAGCATGAATAATAAACATTTATCATGATATAAGGAAATAAATAATAACTTTATTATTGCCTCTAGGGCATATTTCCTTCACAGGGGGGCACCCCATGAGACACAAGTTGATCTTCGTGATCGTTTCTTAGCCGTGTGCGGTGCCCCCTCCACCATATTCCACCTCGAATATATCGTTGCAGTGCTTAGGCGAAGCCCTGCGCCGGTAGAACATCAAGATCGTCACCACGCCGTCGTGCTGACGGAACTCGTCCCCGAAGCTTTGCTGGATCGGAGCTAGGGGCACGTCATCGAGCTGAACGTGTGCCAAGAACTTGGAGGTGCCGGAGTAACGGTGCTTGGATCGGTCGGATCGGGAAGACGTACGACTACTTCCTCTACGTTGTGTCAACGCTTCCGCTTCGGTCTACGAGGGTACGTAGACAAGACTCTCCCCTCTCGTTGCTATGCATCACCATGAGCTTGCGTGTGCGTAGGAATTTTTTTGAAATTACTACGTTCCCCAACAGTGGCATCCGAGCCTAGGTTTTTATGGTTTGATGTTATATGCACGAGTAGAACACAAGTGAGTTATGGACGATATAAGTCATACTGCCTACCAGCGCGTCATACTTTGGTTCGGCGGTATTGTTGGATGAAGCGGCCCGGACCGACATTACGCGTACGCTTACGCGAGACTGGTTCTACCGCCGTGCTTTGCGCACAGGTGGCTGGCGGGTGTCAGTTTCTCCAACTTTAGTTGAACCGAGTATGGCTACGCCCGGTCCTTGAGAAGGTTAAAATGGAGTCTATTTGACAAACTATCGTTGTGGTTTTGATGCGTAGGTAAGAACGGTTCTTGCTAAGCCCAGTAGTAGCCACGTAAAACTTGCGACAAACAAAGTAGAGGACGTCTAACTTGTTTTTGCAGGGCATGTTGTGATGTGATATGGTCAAGACATGATGCTAAATTTTATTGTATGAGATGATCATGTTTTGTAACCGAGTTATCGGCAACTGGCAGGAGCCATATGGTTGTCGCTTTATTGTATGCAATGCAATCGCCCTGTAATGCTTTACTTTATCACTAAGTGGTAGCGATAGTCGTAGAAGCATAAGATTGGCGAGACGACAACGATGCTATGATGGAGATCAAGGTGTCGCGCCGGTGACGATGGTGATCATGACGGTGCTTCGGAGATGGAGATCACAAGCACGAAGATGATGATGGCCATATCATATCACTTATCTTGATTGCATGTGATGTTTATCTTTTTATGCATCTTATTTTGCTTTGATTGACGGTAGCATTATAAGATGATCTCTCACTAAATTATCAAGAAGTGTTCTTCCTGAGTATGCACCGTTGCCAAAGTTCATCGTGCCCAGACACCACGTGATCAACTCATCAAAGCGTATATTCCAACTCTGAGATGCTTGCACCAGTCCACAGATGGATCGCTGGTGCTTGCACATTTTGTTAGCACCTTTTGGATTGACAAAACCTTCTGGTTGCATCATATACAACTCTTCTTTAATAAATCCATTAAGGAATGCAGTTTTGTTTATCCGTTTGCCAGATTTCATAAAATGCGGCAATTACTAACATGATTCGGACAGACTTAAGCATAGATACGAGTGAGAAAATCTCATCGTAGTCAACACCTTGAACTTGTCGAAAACCTTTTGCGACAATTCTAGCTTTGTAGATAGTAACACTACTATCAGCGTCCGTCTTCCTCTTGAAGATCCATTTATTTTCTATGGCTTGCCGATCATCGGGCAAGTCAACTAAAGTCCATACTTTGTTCTCATACATGGATCATATCTTAGATTTCATGGCTTCAAGCCACTTTGCGGAATCTGGGCTCACCATCGCTTCTTCATAGTTCGTAGGTTCATCATGATCTAGTAGCATGATTTCCAGAACTGGATTACCGTACCACTCTGGCGCGGATCTTGCTCTGGTTGATCTACGAGGTTCAGTAGTGTCTTGTTCTGAAGCTTCATGATCATCATCATTAGCTTCCTCACTAACTGGTGTAGGTGTCACAGAAACATTTTTCTGTGATGTATTACTTTCCAATAAGGGATCAGGTACAGTTACCTTGTCAAGTTCTACTTTCCTCCCACTCACTTCTTTCGAGAGAAACTCCTTCTCCAGAAAGTTTCCGAATTTAGCAACAAAAGTCTTGCCTTCGGATCTGTGATAGAAGGTGTATCCAATAGTTTCCTTTGGATATCTTATGAAGATGCACTTCTCAGATTTGAGTTTTGAGCTTATCAGGATGAAACCTTTTCATATAAGCATCGCAACCCCAATCTTTAAGAAACGACAACTTTGGTTTCTTGCCAAACCATAGTTCACACGGTGTCGTCTCAACGGATTTAGATGGTGCCCTATTTAACGTGAATGCAGCTGTCTCTAATGCATAACCCCAAAACGATAGTGGTAGATCGGTAAGATACATCATAGATTGCACTATATCCAATAAAGTACGGTTATGACGTTCGGACACCATTATGCTGTGGTGTTCCATGTAGCATGATTTTGTGAACTATTCCACATTGTTTTAATTGAAGACCAAACTCGTAACTCAAATATTTTACCTCTGCGATCATATCGTAGAAACTTTTATTTTCTTGTCACGATGATTTTCCACTTCACTCTGAAATTCTTTGAACTTTCAAATGTTTCAAACTTATGTTTCATCAAGTAGATATACTCATATCTGCTCAAATCATTTGTGAAGATCAGAAAATAATGATATCTGTCGCGAGCCTCAATATTCATCGGACCACATACATCAGTATGTATGATTTCCAACAAATCTTTTCTCGCTCCATTGTTCCGGAGAACGGTGTTTTAGTCATCTTGCCCAAGAGGCATGGTTCGCAAGCATCAAGTGATTCATAATCAAGTGATTCCGAAAGCCCATCAGCATGGAGTTTCTTCATGCGCTTTATACCAATATGACCTAAACAGCAGTGCCACAAATAAGTTGCACTATCATTATTAACTTTGCATCTTTTGGTTTCAATATTATGAATATGTGTATTGTTAAGATCGAGATCCAATGAACTATTTTCATTGGGTGTGAAACCATATTAGGTTTTATTCATGTAAACAGAACAACAATTTATTCTCTTACTTAAATGAATAACCGTATTACAATAAACATGATCAAATCATATTCATGTTCAACGCAAACACCAAATAACACTTATTTAGGTTCAACACTAATCCCAAAATTATAGGGAGTGTGCGATGATGATCATATCAATCTTGGAACCACTTCCAACACACATCGTCACTTCACCCTTAACTAGTCTCTGTTTATTCTGCAACTCCCGTTTCGAGTTACTACTCTTAGCAACTGAACTAGCATCAAATACTAAGGGGTTGCTATAAACACTAGTAAAGTACACATCAATAACATGTATATCAAATATACTTATGTTCACTTTGCCATCCTTCTTATCCGCCAATCACTTGGGGTAGTTCCGCTTCCAGTGACCAGTCCCTTTGCAGTAGAAGCACTTAGTCTCAGGCTTAGGTCCAGACTTGGGCTTCTTCACTTGAGTAGCAACTTGCTTGCCGTTCTTCTTGAAGTTCCCCTTCTTCCCTTTGCCCTTTTCTTGAAACTAGTGGTCTTGTCTACCATCAACACTTGATGTTTTTCTTGATTTCTACCATCATCGATTTCATCATCATGAAAAGCTCGGGAGTCGTTTTCGTCATCCCTTGCATACTATAGTTCGTCACGAAGTTCTACTAACTTGGTCATGGTGACTAGAGAATTCTGTCAATCACTATCTTATCTGGAAGATTAACTCCCACTTGATTCAAGCGATTGTAGTACCCAGACAATCTGAGCACATGCTCACTAGTTGAGCGATTCTCCTCCATCTTTTAGCTATAGAACTTGCTGGAGACTTCATGTCTCTCAACTCGGGTATTTGCTTGAAATATTAACTTCAACTCCTGGAACATCTCATATGGTCCATGACGTTCAAAACGTCTTTGAAGTCCCGATTCTAAGCCGTTAAGCATGGTGCACTAAACTATCAAGTAGTCATCATATTGAGCTAGCCAAACGTTCATAACGTCTGCATCTGCTCCTGCAATAGGTTTGTCACCTAGCGGTGCATCAAGGACATAATTCTTCTGTGCAGCAATGAGGATAAACCTCAGATCATGGATCCAATCCGCATCATTGCTACTAATATCTTTCAACACAATTTTCTCTAGGAACATATCAAAATAAACACAGGGAAGCAACAACGCGAGCAATTGATCTACAACATGATTTGCAAAATACTACCAGGACTAAGTTCATGATAAATTTAAGTTCAATTTAATCATATTACTTAAGAACTCCCACTTAGATAGACATCCCTCTAATCCTCTAAGTGATCACGTGATCCAAATCAACTAAACCATAACCGATCATCACGTGAGATGGAGTAGTTTTCAATGGTGAACATCGTTATGTTGATCATATCTACTATATGATTCACGCTCGACCTTTCGGTCTCCGTGTTCCGAGGCCATATCTGTATATGCTTGGCTCGTCAAGTATAACCTAAGTATTCTGCGTGTGCAACTGTTTTGCACCCGTTGTATTTGGACGTAGAGCTTATCACACCCGATCATCACGTGGTGTCTGGGCACGACGAACTTTGGCAACGGTGCATACTCAGGGAGAACACTTCTTGATAATTTTAGTGAGAGATCATCTTATAATGCTACCGTCAATCAAAGCAAGATAAGATGCATAAAAGGGATAAACATCACATGCAATCAATATAAGTGATATGATATGGCCATCATCATCTTGTGCTTGTGATCTCCATCTCCGAAGCACCGTCATGATCACCATCGTCACCGGCGCGACACCTTGATCTCCATCGTAGCATCGTTGTCGTCTCGCCAATCTTATGCTTCCACGACTATCACTACCGCTTAGTAATAAAGTAAAGCATTACATCGCGATTGCATTGCATACAATAAAGCGACAACCATATGGCTCCTGCCAGTTGCCGATAACTCGGTTACAAAACATGATCATCTCATACAATAAAATCAGCATCATGCCTTGACCATATCACATCACAACATACCCTGCAAAAACAAGTTAGACGTCCTCTACTTTGTTGTTGCAAGTTTTACGTGGCTGCTACGGGCTTAAGTAAGAACTCATCTCACCTACGCATCAAAACCACAACGATAGTTCGTCAAATAGACTCCGTTTTAACCTTCTCAAGGACCGGGCGTAGTCACACTCGGTTCAACTAAAGTTGGAGAGACAGTCTTCCGCAAGCCATCTATGTGCAAAGCACGTCGAGGGAACCGGTCTCGCGTAAGAGTACGCGTAAGGTTGGTCCGGATCGTCTCACCCAACAATACCGCTGAACCAAAGTATGACATGCTGGTAGGCAGTATGACTTGTATCGCCCACAACTCACTTGTGTTCTACTCGTGCAAATAACATCAAACCATAAAAACCTAGGCTCGGATGCCACTTTGGGGAACGCAGTAATTTCGAAAATTTTCCTACGCACACGCAAGATCATGGTGATGCACAGCAACGAGAAGGGAGAGTGTTGTCTACGTACCAACGCAGACCGACTGCGGAAGCGATCACACAACATAGAGGAAGTAGTCGTACGTCTTCTTCCCGATCCGACCGATCCAAGCACCGTTACTCCGGCACCTCCGAGTTCTTAGCACACGTACAGCTCGATGACGATCCCCGGGCTCCGATCCAGCAAAGCTTCGGGGAGGAGTTCCGTCAGCACGACGGCGTGGTGACGATCTTGATGCACTACCGACGCAGGGCTTCGCCTAAGCACTACAACGGTATGATCGAGGTGGAATTTGGTGGCAGGGGGCACCGCACACGGCTAAGGAACGATCTCAAGGATCAACTTGTGTGTCTTGGGGTGTCCCCTGCCCCCGTATATAAAGGTTGGAGGGAGGGGGGCTGGCCGGCCAAAGAGGAGGAGGCGCAGGAGGAGTCCTACTCCTACCAGGAGTAGGACTCCCCCCTCCAATCCTAGTCCAACTAGGAATCCTTAAAGGGGAGAGAAAGAGAGGTGGCCGGCCCCTCTCCTAGTCCTAATAGGACTAGGGAGAGGGGGGGAGGCACAGCCCTATGTGGGCTGCCCTCTCACCTTTCCACTAAGGCCCATGTTGGCCCATTTGGCTCCCGGGGGGTTCCGGTAACCCTCCCGGTAATCCGGTAAAATCCCGATTTCACCCGGAACACTTCCGATGTCCAAACATAGGCTTCCAATATATCAATCTTTACGTCTCGACCATTTCGAGACTCCTCGTCATGTCCATGATCTCATCCGGGACTCCGAAAAACCTTCGGTACATCAAAATGCATAAACTCATAATAACTGTCATCGTAACGTTAAGCGTGCGGACCCTACGGTTCGAGAACAATGTAGACATGACCGAGACACGTCTCCCGTCAATAACCAATAGCGGGACCTGGATGCCCATATTGGCTCCTACATATTCTACGAAGATCTTTATCGGTCAGACCGCATAACAACATACGTTGTTCCCTTTGTCATCGGTATGTTACTTGCCCGAGATTCGATCGTCGGTATCCATTACCTAGTTCAATCTCGTTACTGGCAAGTCTCTTTACTCGTTCCGTAATACATCATCTCACAACTAACATATTAGTTGCAGTGCTTGCAAGGCTTATGTGATGTGCATTACCGAGAGGGCCCAGAGATACCTCTCCGACACTCGGAGTGACAAACCCTAATCTCGAAATACGCCAACCCAACATCTACCATTGGAGACACCTGTAGTACTCCTTTATAATCACCCAGTTACGTTGTGATGTTTGGTAGTACCCAAAGTGTTCCTCCGGTAAACGGGAGTTGCATAATCTCATAGTTATAGGAACATGTATAAGTCATGAAGAAAGCAATAGCAACATACTAAACGATCGGGTGCTAAGCTAATGGAATGGGTCATGTCAATCAGATCATTCAACTAATGATGTGACCTCGTTAATCAAATAACAACTCTTTGTTCATGGTTAGGAAACATAACCATCTTTGATTAACGAGCTAGTCAAGTAGAGGCATACTAGTGACACTCTGTTGGTCTATGTATTCACACATGTATTATGTTTCCGGTTAATACAATTCTAGCATGAATAATAAACATTTATCATGATATAAGGAAATAAATAATAACTTTATTATTGCCTCTAGGGCATATTTCCTTCACAGGGGGGCACCCCATGAGACACAAGTTGATCTTCGTGATCGTTTCTTAGCCGTGTGCGGTGCCCCCTCCACCATATTCCACCTCGAATATATCGTTGCAGTGCTTAGGCGAAGCCCTGCGCCGGTAGAACATCAAGATCGTCACCACGCCGTCGTGCTGACGGAACTCGTCCCCGAAGCTTTGCTGGATCGGAGCTAGGGGCACGTCATCGAGCTGAACGTGTGCCAAGAACTCGGAGGTGCCGGAGTAACGGTGCTTGGATCGGTCGGATCGGGAAGACGTACGACTACTTCCTCTATGTTGTGTCAACGCTTCCGCTTCGGTCTACGAGGGTACGTAGACAAGACTCTCCCCTCTCGTTGCTATGCATCACCATGATCTTGCGTGTGCGTAGGAATTTTTTTGAAATTACTACGTTCCCCAACAGTGGCATCCGAGCCTAGGTTTTTATGGTTTGATGTTATATGCACGAGTAGAACACAAGTGAGTTGTGGACGATATAAGTCATACTGCCTACCAGCGCGTCATACTTTGGTTCGGCGGTATTGTTGGATGAAGCGGCCCGGACCGACATTACGCGTACGCTTACGCGAGACTGGTTCTACCGCCGTGCTTTGCGCACAGGTGGCTGGCGGGTGTCAGTTTCTCCAACTTTAGTTGAACCGAGTATGGCTACGCCCGGTCCTTGAGAAGGTTAAAACGGAGTCTATTTGACAAACTATCGTTGTGGTTTTGATGCGTAGGTAAGAACGGTTCTTGCTAAGCCCAGTAGCAGCCACGTAAAACTTGCGACAAACAAAGTAGAGGACGTCTAACTTGTTTTTGCAGGGCATGTTGTGATGTGATATGGTCAAGACATGATGCTAAATTTTATTGTATGAGATGATCATGTTTTGTAACCGAGTTATCGGCAACTGGCAGGAGCCATATGGTTGTCGCTTTATTGTATGCAATGCAATCGCCCTGTAATGCTTTACTTTATCACTAAGTGGTAGCGATAGTCGTAGAAGCATAAGATTGGCGAGACGACAACGATGCTATGATGGAGATCAAGGTGTCGCGCCGGTGACGATGGTGATCATGACGGTGCTTCGGAGATGGAGATCACAAGCACGAAGATGATGATGGCCATATCATATCACTTATCTTGATTGCATGTGATGTTTATCTTTTTATGCATCTTATTTTGCTTTGATTGACGGTAGCATTATAAGATGATCTCTCACTAAATTATCAAGAAGTGTTCTTCCTGAGTATGCACCGTTGCCAAAGTTCGTCGTGCCCAGACACCACGTGATGATCGGGTGTGATAAGCTCTACGTCCATCTACAACCGTGCTAGCTGGCTTCTCGCTCCTCGTTGGTTACCCCAAGTGGAAGGTTTGAGATGCAGTGTAGCGGTAGTTTCCCTTGGCAAAGATACCAAGGATCGATTCCCCTGAGACTCCAAGTTTCAACAAGAAGGTGTCAACTGCTAACGGCGCCAGATTAGCACACAGATACAAATAACTTTGCTCCCAACGAGTACAGAGAGGTTGTCAATCCCTCCGGCCTTGTCGTTTACAAAGGATCAAACGCAAGTGATAATAGTGATAGGTATTGCTGCAAATAGTAAGTAAAACAGTAAGTAAATAGCGGATGTGATCAATGATAGTAATATGGACCAGGGTCCCATGATGTTCACTAGTGATGTCTCTCTCCCAAAAGACGATAAAACAGCTATGTGAGGTAAACAAATTACAGCTGGGCAATTGACAGAATTATGTGCGCAAACCAATGCTAACTATATTGCAAGAAAGGTAGAGGTTCAAAGCATGGGCGGTACGCCAAGGTAAGTAGACCGAAATCCATCTGCATCTACTACTAATCATCCACCTTGAGATATCTATCCAGAACATCTCGCTGGTATTAAGTTGCGAGTCCCACCCATAGTGTAAACTCAAAGCAACAGACAACTGCATTAAAATAACTTTGCGTAAAGTAAACAATCCTTGCACCCGCGGGCACAAGCACCGTTGTTTTCCCCCTTGTGGCAACAGCACATCCCCTAGACTCATGTTTCTGTCACTCAAACTAGTCATCGAGGGGCATGAACCCACAATCAAGCATAACGTTCCCTCTTGGAGTCACTACCTACTACTTGGCCAAAGCAATAAACAGCAACGGAGAACATGCAAGAATTACTTACGAACATAAATATAAAAGAGGTAAATCAAATATATTACTCAAACATAATCTGAACATAATCTCACAATCCATCGGATCCCAGCAAACTCATCATAGCAACAGCATAAGGATTACATATGTGCCTCGATCATGTAGGGCAGCTCACGAGGTCTAATTAGTGAAGCACAAGAAGGGGAGGAGAACATCACATAGCTACTGGTCATGGACCCATGGTCCAAGGGAGACTACTCACGAGTCATCCGGGAGGCGTCCATGGTGGTGGAGAGGCTCCCGGTGGTGATCCTCCCCTCCGGCAGGGTGCCGGGAAGAGTTCTCCTGGCGCTCCCGATCTTGGAAGCGCGGCGGCGGCGGAACAGAGATGAGATCGCGAAAAAGGGTTCCGTCCTCGAGGGTTTCGGGACGCATGTTAAATATAGGCCAAAGGGGGGCATCAGCGGAGACCTGGGGGGCCCAGGCGCCCCCCCGGCGCGACCAGGAGGGGGGCCGCGCCACCAGGGCGCCTGGAGCCCTGGTGGCCCCCCTCCGGCCCTACTTCGGGTGCCGGGAAGCTTCTGGAACGCTGATTTTTTATATAATTTTTCCGGAATTTTTCTGGCAGTTTACGTGATGGGAAAACCTGAAATACAAAAACAGCAGAAAACAGAAACTGGCACTGGGGTGCACTGAGTTAATAGGTTAGTCCAAATATGATCAAAAGTGTATGGAAGTGTATAAATATCATAGCAATATCACCCAGAAGAGGCATGGAGCAAGCAGAAATTATAGATACGTTTTGGACGTATCAACATCCCCAAGCTTAATTCCTGCTCGTCCTCGAGTAGGTAAATGATAACAAGAATAATTTCTGTGGTGACATGCTATTAACCATATAGGACTTTTCATAGTCACATGACAAAAGCTTACTGAGACAATGAATCTGTAGCAATTAAGTCGCCTTGTGAGAAAATCACAAAGAACTGAAAGTTTTACAACATGATACTGAAACATCAAATAGATTTGTAATGAGCATGGTGTGCAAATATAATAAAGTGATATCTCGCTTGCCCCCTTTAGTTAAGCAAAACATAAATGCAGGGGCACCTCCAAGGTTTAAGTGATGACTAGATACAATGATTTCAGAATAAACGATATCACAATCATGCGAAAGACAATGCTACTGTGGGACAATGCACATTACACTCAGAATGACAATCATGCTCTCAGTAGTTGGTGCTTTAAAAGAAGGTGGAGACTCTCGAACCGTGGCTTTTGTTGGCAAGGTTGAAAACCCATAGTCGGAAACAATGACAAAGCATGTACCAGAGCTCTTGGTTTTAAAAACAGAGGTAATAATTTTTTTTGGATATGCATGTTTTGTCAACGAATGCTAGCAGATAACCCAATTACTTCTTGAGCTAGACAAGTTTCGAGGAACGGCTCCCGAATGAGGACTATCACATCCTCTTAATCTCCTTTGTTTATCACTGCCAAAGTTTTCTGATTTCTCATGAACAAAGCGTGAAGGAGGGTTCGTTTGTTATATTAATTTTTTAATGAGCCGGGCGCACTCTATGCCAGTTCCTTCTCATATTATGGGTTTGCACATTAGACATGCAATCCTGGGGTGAAGCTTGTCCAACTTAAAAAGATCATGAATTAACTACTACTTCCTCATGAACTAAAACAGAGGCACAAAATAGAAATGCTTTTTTTTGAATAATTTCGAGATGGTACATGAAAGTCTTCATTAGGAATGGCAGGTAAATACCATGTATAGAAAGGTATGGTGGACTCATATGGCATAACTGGTTTAAAGGATTTTGGATGCACAAGCAGTCAGTCCGCTTAGTACAGGCAAAGGTTAGCAAAAGACTAGGAGCGACCAACTAAGAGAGCAATGACGGTCATAATCATGCAGAGCGACAAAGCAACATTGAATCAGGCATGGAAGTTATATCGCTACTCATAAATAAAAGATCATCAAGGCTTGACAGACTTTCTTTACAGTCTTAAATATGCGTGAGCATACGCCAAGTCAATCAAAATAAATTCTCGAAGGAAGATATCACTAAACCATACCACATCATAGGCAAACAAATCATGTTGGTACTCCAATAACACATTGGAAACCCCCCAGCTATTTGAGACTAACCATAAGAAAACATGAATTACCAAGCACCATTATGCACGTAGCATCTTTATCATAGACATATCAACCAATGCAACAGAAGCAAACTCTCTTAATAAGATAATCATGATAAATAAAGAGAGTTCAAGAAACCAACTAAACAAAAGCTCTTTAAAAAGAAAAGCATGAAAACTAAAAGCTAAACATGATAGTAGCTACTGAAAGACAAAGAACACACACAGCAAAGATAGACATGAAAATTCTATGTTATGTTCTAGGTAGAAGTGGAGCGTGTTTCTCTCCCACACAAAGAAAGCTGAGTTCCGACTCGTTATGAAAAGCTAAAGAAAACTAAAAAGGAAAACTGAAAGCAAGACGCTCCAAGCATAGCACATAACACATGAAGTGATAAAAATATAGTGGAGCGAAAGACGAACTGATAATGTTGATGGAGAAGGGGATGCGCGGGGGCATCCCCAAGCTTAGACGCTTGAGTCTTCTTGAATACTTCTTGGGGGTGCATGGGGGCATCCCCAAGCTTGAGCGTTTGACACTCCTGAATCTTTTTATCATCTTCCCTCGCACACTTGAAAACTCCCTTCATACATAACTCATCATAATCCGATTAGCGAGGTTAGTACCCATAATAGTATAATTGTTCCTTGCTGGAAATAAAGATATTCTTGAAAGTCTACTGTTTCTCAAGATTGCCAAAAGGTTTTTGCAAAGAAAAAGCAAGCTCAAGGTTTGCAAAATGAAGGAAAGGCAAAACATGACAGAATCTGTGAAAAACAGACCAGCAGGTAGTAAATGATTTTTTCGGGGCACTTCTGCAACTCTAATCAAAAAACTCAGAACAGACGCCCGAAAGACAATTGTATAGAGCACGCTGTGGAAAAAATTCAGACCAAAAAGATGATCTGGTGATTTTATACGAAGTTTTCTGTGCAAGGACAGAATCTGTTTCCTGGACAGCACGTCACAACTTTTGATCTTTCTTGCAATCAGAGGCTACACTTGGCACAAAGCTGAAAAGTAAAGATACAATGATGATGCTACTGTAGTAACAACATCAAGACACAACAAAAGCAAAATAAAATTTTATTCATTGTGGGTTGCCTCCCAAAAGCGCTTTCTTTTATGCCTTTAAGCTAGGCATAATGCATAGAGATCAAGTCTTATCAAGAGTAAGAAAATAGCTAGCCTGTATAACGGACTCGTATGGTAACTTAATCTTCTTTCGAGGGAAGTGTTCCATCCCTTTCTTGAGAGGAAATTGGAATCTTATATTCCCCTCTTTCATGTCAATGATGGCACCAACGGTGCGAAGAAAAGGACGTCCCAAAATAATTGGACAAGAAGGTTCACATTCAATGTCCATAATAGTAAAATCAACGGGAACATAATTATCATTGACAACAATAAGAACATCATCGATCCTCCCCAAAGGTTTCTTTATGGAAGAATCAACAAGACGAACACCAAAAGAACAAGAATCAAAAGGTTTTAGTTTAAGCATATCATATATTCTTTTGGGCATAACGGAGGTACTAGCTCCAACATCACATAAAGCATAGCAAGAGAAGTTGTTCAACTTAATTTTAATCATAGGATCCCAACCATCTTCTAGCTTTCTAGGAATGGAGGCTTCTACTCTAAGTTTCTCCTCCCTAGCTTTGATGAGAGCATTAGTGATATGCTCTGTGAAGGCAAGGTTAAGCATGCTAGTGCGGGGATCTCTAGACATCTTGTGAAGGAAATCAATAACTTCGGTAAGAGTGCAATTATCAAAATCAAGGTCACTACTATCAAGTAAAGTGGTAGTGGTGTCCTTTAGGCTCACTTGTTTGGTAGTTTCTATGGTCATAGCATCACCATTAGTAGGTCCAATGGGACCAGGAGTGCGTTGGGTGCTAAGAGTTTGGATATCCTCAACAACTTGGATAGTAGCAACAGTGTGGTGGGTAGGAAGGCTCTTAATTCTATCTTCTTCCTCCCTTTCTCTAGCACATCTCTCTTTAAGTTTAGCCAACATCCTAATGTTTTCATTAATTTGCACTTGAATAGCATTCATAGGAGTGACCTTCCTCTCCTCAAGAGGAGAAGTTCTAATTTTAAGCAATTCTACCTCATGGGCTAAATTGTCTACCTTCGAAGAGAGATCATCTAGTTTGTTTAGTTTCTCTTCTACACTCTTATTAAAGGCTTTTTGGGTAGTGATGAAATATTTAAGCATAATCTCTAGTTCAGTAGTGGAGTTCTTGGTGCTAGGATAAGCATTGTTGTTCCCATAGGAATTAGAGGGGAACGGTCTAGGATTGCTACCAAAATTACTCCTATAAGCATTATTATTAAAATTGTTTCTAGAGATAAAGTTCACATCTACTTGTTCTTAAGCAATCAAAGAATTTAAAGGAACATCACGAGGATCAACAGAAGATTGCTTCGAAAGTAGAGACATGATCAAGTCAACCTTTTCATTTAGGGAGGAAATCTCCTCGACAGAGTTTACCTTCCTACCCGTTGGAGCGCGTTCGGTGTGCCATTGGGAATAGTTGGTCATCATCTCATCGAGAAGCTTCGTGGCAGCACCAAGTGTAGTTTACATAAAGGTTCCTCCCGCGGCCGAATCTAACAAGTTCCGCGAGGTAAAGTTCAAGCCTGCATAAAAAGTTTGGATAACCATCCAAGTAGTCAAACCATGAGTAGGGCAGTTCTTGACAAGAGATTTCGTGCGTTCCCAAGCTTGGGCAACGTGTTCATTATCCAATTGTTTAAAATTCATTATGTTACTTCTTAGTTGGATAATTTTAGCAGGTGGATAGTATTTTCCAATAAAAGTATCTTTGCACTTGTCCCATGAATCTATGCTATTTCTAGGCAAAGATTGAAACCAAATTTTAGCTCCTCCTCTCAAGGAGAAAGGAAAAAGCTTAAGCTTAACAATATTACCATCTATTTCTTGGTACTTTTGCATATCACAGAGTTCAACAAAATTGTTTAAGTGTAAAGCAGCATCATCTCCAGCACCGGAGAATTGATCTTTCATGACTAAATTCAGTAAAGCAGGTTTAATTTCATAAGAAGGTGCTGAAGTGGCAGGTGTAGTAATAGGTGTGCAGATAAAGTCATCGTTGTTATGACTAGTGAAGTCACACAACTTGGTGTTCCCGGTGGAACCCATAGCAGCAAGCAAGCAAGATAACTATTTTTGTGATTTTCGATAAAGGACACTAAAGCAAAAACTGAAAGGTAAACTAACAAGACTAAAAAGCAAAGGTAAAAGATAGCGTGCAACTCCCCTATCTCGAAGAGCGGAGTCCCCGGCAATGGCACCAGAAATACCCTTGCTAGCTGGCTTCTCGCTCCTCGTTGGTTACCCCAAGTGGAAGGTTTGAGATGCAGTGTAGCGGTAGTTTCCCTTGGCAAAGATACCAAGGATCGATTCCCCTGAGACTCCAAGTTTCAACAAGAAGGTGTCAACTGCTAACGGCGCCAGATTAGCAATCAACGTGGACCTGCACACAGATACAAATAACTTTGCTCCCAACGAGTACAGAGAGGTTGTCAATCCCTCCGGCCTTGTCGTTTACAAAGGATCAAACGCAAGTGATAATAGTGATAGGTATTGCTGCAAATAGTAAGTAAAACAGTAAGTAAATAGCGGATGTGATCAATGATAGTAATATGGACCGGGGTCCCATGATGTTCACTAGTGATGTCTCTCTCCCAAAAGACAATAAAACAGCTATGTGAGGTAAACAAATTACAGCTGGCCAATTGACAGAATTATGTGCGCAAACCAATGCTAACTATATTGCAAGAAAGGTAGAGGTTCAAAGCATGGGCGGTACGCCAAGGTAAGTAGACCGAAATCCATCTGCATCTACTACTAATCATCCACCTTGAGATATCTATCCAAAACATCTCGCTGGTATTAAGTTGCGAGTCCCACCCATAGTGTAAACTCAAAGCAACAGACAACTGCATTAAAATAACTTTGCGTAAAGTAAACAATCCTTGCACCCGCGGGCACAAGCACCGTTGTTTTCCCCCTTGTGGCAACAGCACATCCCCTAGACTCATGTTTCTGTCACTCAAACTAGTCATCGAGGGGCATGAACCCACAATCAAGCATAACGTTCCCTCTTGGAGTCACTACCTACTACTTGGCCAAAGCAATAAACAGCAACGGAGAACATGCAAGAATTACTTATGAACATAAATATAAAAGAGGTAAATCAAATATATTACTCAAACACAATCTGAACATAATCTCACAATCCATCGGATCCCAGCAAACTCATCATAGCAACAGCATAAGGATTACATATGTGCCTCGATCATGTAGGGCAGCTCACGAGGTCTAATTAGTGAAGCACAAGAAGGGGAGGAGAACATCACATAGCTACTGGTCATGGACCCATGGTCCAAGGGAGACTACTCGCGAGTCATCCGGGAGGCGTCCATGGTGGTGGAGAGGCTCCCGGTGGTGATCCTCCCCTCCGGCAGGGTGCCGGGAAGAGTTCTCCTGGCGTCCCGATCTTGGAAGCGCGGCGGCGGCGGAACAGAGATGAGATCGCGAAAAAGGGTTCCGTCCTCGAGGGTTTCGGGACGCGTGTTAAATATAGGCCAAAGGGGGGCATCAGCGGAGACCTGGGGGGCCCAGGCGCCCCCCCGGCGTGGCCAGGAGGGGGGCCGCGCCACCAGGGCGCCTGGAGCCCTGGTGGCCCCCCTCCGGCCCTACTTCGGGTGCCGGGAAGCTTCTGGAACGCTGATTTTTATATAATTTTTCTGGAATTTTTATGGCAGTTTACGTGATGGGAAAACCTGAAATACAAAAACAGCAAAAAACAGATACTGGCACTGGGGTGCACTGAGTTAATAGGTTAGTCCAAATATGATCAAAAGTGTATGGAAGTGTATAAATATCATAGCAATATCACCCAGAAGAGGCATGGAGGAAGCAGAAATTATAGATACGTTTTGGACGTATCAAACGGGTGCAAGCCAGTTTTGCACACGCAGAATACACGGGTTATACTTGACGAGCCTAGCATATGCAGATATGGCCTCGGAACACGGAGACCGAAAGGTCGAGCGTGAATCATATAGTAGATATGATCAACATAATGATGTTCACCATTGAAGACTAATCCATTTCACGTGATGATCGGTTATGGTTTAGTTGATTTGGATCACGTGATCACTTAGAAGATTAGAGGGATGTCTATCTAAGTGGGAGTTCTTAAGTAATATGATTAATTGAACTTAAATTTATCATGAACTTAGTCCCTGATAGTATCTTGCTTGTTTATGTTGATTGTAGATAGATGGCCCGTGCTGTTGTTCCGTTGAATTTTAATGCGTTCCTTGAGAAAGCAAAGTTGAAAGATGATGGTAGCAATTACACGGACTGGGTCCGTAACTTGAGGATTATCCTCATTGCTGCACAGAAGAGTTACGTCCTGGAAGCACCGCTGGGCGCCAGGCCTGCTGCAGTAGCAACACCAGATGTTATGAACGTCTGGCAGAGCAAAGCTGATGACTACTCGATAGTTCAGTGTGCCATGCTTTACGGCTTAGAACCGGGACTTCAATGATGTTTTGAACGTCATGGGGCATATGAGATGTTCCAGGAGTTGAAGTTAATATTCCAACAGAATGCCCGGATTGAGAGATATGAAGTCTCCAATAAGTTCTATAGCTGCAAGATGGAGGAGAATAGTTCTGTCAGTGAGCATATACTCAAAATGTCTGGGTATTCTAATCACTTGATTCAACTGGGAGTTAATCTTCCGGATGATTGCGTCATTGACAGAATTCTCCAATCAGTTCCACCAAGCTACAAAGGCTTCGTGATGAACTATAATATGCAAGGGATGGATAAGACGATTCCCGAGCTCTTCGCAATGCTAAAGGCTGCGGAGGTAGAAATCAAGAAAGAGCATCAAGTGTTGATGGTCAATAAGACCACTAGTTTCAAGAAAAAGGGCAAAGGGAAAAAGAAGGGGAACTTCAAGAAGAACAGCAAACAAGTTGCTGCTCAGGAGAAGAAACCCAAGTCTGGACCTAAACCTGAAACTGAGTGCTTCTACTGCAAGCAGACTGGTCACTGGAAGCGGAACTGCCCCAAGTATTTGGCAGATAAGAAGGATGGCAAGGTGAACAAAGGTATATGTGATATACATGTTATTGATGTGTACCTTACTAGAGCTCGCAATAGCACCTGGGTATTTGATACTGGTTCTGTTGCTAATATTTGCAACTCGAAACAGGGACTACGGATTAAGCGAACACTGGCAAAGGACAAGGTGACGATGCGCGTGGGAAATGGTTCCAAAGTCGATGTGATCGCGGTCGGCACGCTACCTCTACATCTACCTTCGGGATTAGTATTAGACCTAAATAATTGTTATTTGGTGCCAGCGTTGAGCATGAACATTATATCTGGATCTTGTTTGGTGCGAGACGGTTATTCATTTAAATCAGAGAATAATGGTTGTTCTATTTATATGAGTAATATCTTTTATGGTCATGCACCCTTGAAGAGTGGTCTATTTTTGATGAATCTCGATAGTAGTGATACACATATTCATAATGTTGAAGCCAAAAGATGCAGAGTTGATAATGATAGTGCAACTTGTTTGTGGCACTGCCGTTTAGGTCATATCGGTGTAAAGCGCATGAAGAAACTCCATACTAATGGACTTTTGGAACCACTTGATTATGAATCACTTGGTACTTGCGAACCATGCCTCATGGGCAAGATGACTAAAACACAGTTCTCCGGTACAATGGAGAGAGCAACAGATTTGTTGGAAATCATACATACAGATGTGTGTGGTCCGATGAATATTGAGGCTCGTGACGGATATCGTTATTTTCTCACCTTCACAGATGATTTAAGCAGATATGGTTATATCTACTTAATGAAGCATAAGTCTGAAACATTTGAAAAGTTCAAAGAATTTCAGAGTGAAGTTGAAAATCATCGTAACAAGAAAATAAAGTTTCTACGATCTGATCGTGGAGGAGAATATTTGAGTTACGAGTTTGGTCTACATTTGAAACAATGCGGAATAGTTTCGCAACTCATGCCACCCGGAACACCACAACATAATGGTGTGTCCGAACGTCGTAATCGTACTTTATTAGATATGGTGCGATCTATGATGTCTCTTACAGATTTACCGCTATCGTTTTGGGGTTATGCTTTAGAGACGGCCGCATTCACGTTAAATAGAGCACCATCAAAATCCGTTGAGACGACGCCTTATGAACTATGGTTTGGCAAGAAACCAAAGTTATCGTTTCTTAAAGTTTGGGGCTGCGATGCTTATGTGAAAAAGCTTCAACCTGATAAGCTCGAACCCAAATCGGAGAAATGCGTCTTCATAGGATACCCAAAGGAAACTGTTGGGTACACCTTCTATCACAGATCCGAAGGCAAGATATTTGTTGCTAAAAATGGATCCTTTCTAGAGAAGGAGTTTCTCTCGAAAGAAGTGAGTGGGAGGAAAGTAGAACTTGATGAGGTAATTGTACCTGCTCCCTTATTGGAAAATAACACATCACAGGAACCGGTTTCTGTGATGTCTAAACCAATTAGTGAGGAAGTTAATGATGACGATCATGGAACTTCAGATCAAGTTACTACAGAACCTCATAGATCAACCAGAGTAAGATCCGCACCAAAGTGGTACGGCAATCCTGTTCTGGAAGTCATGCTACTAGATCATGATGAACCTACAAACTATGAAGAAGCGATGGTGAGCCCAGATTCCGCAAAATGGCTTGAAGCCATGAAATCTGAGATGGGATCCATGTATGAGAACAAAGTGTGGACTTTGGTTGACTTGCCCGATGATCGGCAAGCAATTGAGAATAAATGGATCTTCAAGAAGAAGACTGACGCTGACGGTAATGTTACTGTCTACAAAGCTCGACTTGTCGCAAAAGGTTTTCGACAAGTTCAAGGGATTGACTACGATGAGACCTTCTCACCCGTAGCGATGCTTAAGTCTGTCCGAATCATGTTAGCAATTGCCACATTTTATGATTATGAAATTTGGCAAATGGATGTAAAAACTGCATTCCTGAATGGATTTCTGGAAGAAGAGTTGTATATGATGCAACCAGAAGGTTTTATCGATCCAAAGGGAGCTAACAAAGTGTGCAAGCTCCGGCGATCCATTTATGGACTGGTGCAAGCATCTCGGAGTTGGAATAAACGCTTTGATAGTGTGATCAAAGCATTTGGGTTTGTACAGACTTTTGGAGAAGCCTGTATTTACAAGAAAGTGAGTGGGAGCTCTGTAGCATTTCTGATATTATATGTGGATGACATATTACTAATCGGAAATGATATAGAATTTCTGGATAGCATAAAAGGATACTTGAATAAGAGTTTTTCAATGAAAGACCTCGGTGAAGCTGCTTACATATTGGGCATTAAGATCTATAGAGATAGATCAAGACGCTTAATTGGACTTTCACAAAGCACATACCTTGACAAAGTTTTGAAGAAGTTCAAAATGGATCAAGCAAAGAAAGGATTCTTGCCTGTGTTACAAGGTGTGAAGTTGAGTAAGACTCAATGCCCGACCACTGCAGAAGATAGAGAGAAAATGAAAGATGTTCCCTATGCTTCAGCCATAGGCTCTATCATGTATGCAATGCTGTGTACCAGACCTGATGTGTGCCTTGCTATAAGTTTAGCAGGGAGGTACCAAAGTAATCCAGGAGTGGATCACTGGACAGCGGTCAAGAACATCCTGAAGTACCTGAAAAGGACTAAGGATATGTTTCTCGTATATGGAGGTGACAAAGAGCTCATCGTAAACGGTTACGTTGATGCAAGCTTTGACACTGATCCGGACGATTCTAAATCGCAAACCGGATACGTGTTTACATTAAACGGTGGAGCTGTCAGTTGGTGCGGTTCTAAACAAAGCGTTGTGGCGGGATCTACATGTGAAGCGGAGTACATAGCTGCTTCGGAAGCAGCAAACGAAGGAGTCTGGATGAAGGAGTTCATATCCGATCTAGGTGTCATACCTAGTGCATCGGGTCCAATGAAAATCTTTTGTGACAATACTGGTGCAATTGCCTTAGCAAAGGAATCCAGATTTCACAAGAGAACCAAGCACATCAAGAGACGCTTCAATTCCATCCGGGATCTAGTCCAGGTGGGAGACATAGAGATTTGCAAGATACATACGGATCTGAATGTTGCAGACCCGTTGACTAAGCCTCTTCCACGAGCAAAACATGATCAGCACCAAAGCTCCATGGGTGTGAAAATCATTACTGTGTAATCTAGATTATTGACTCTAGTGCAAGTGGGAGACTGAAGGAAATATGCCCTAGAGGCAATAATAAAGTTATTATTTATTTCCTTATTTCATGATAAATGTTTATTATTCATGCTAGAATTGTATTAACCGGAAACATAATACATGTGTGAATACATAGACAAACAGAGTGTCACTAGTATGCCTCTACTTGACTAGCTCGTTAATCAAAGATGGTTATGTTTCCTAACCATAGACAAAGAGTTTTTATTTGATTAACGAGGTCACATCATTAGTTGAATGATCTGATTGACATGACCCATTTCATTAGCTTAGCACCCGATCGTTTAGTATGTTGCTATTGCTTTGTTCATGACTTATACATGTTCCTATGACTATGAGATTATGCAACTCCTGTTTACCAGAGGAACATTTTGTGTGCTACCAAACGTCACAACATAACTGGGTGATTATAAAGGTGCTCTACAGGTGTCTCCGAAGGTACTTGTTGGGTTGGCGTATTTCGACATTAGGATTTGTCCCTTCGATTGTCGGAGAGGTATCTCTGGGCCCTCTCGGTAATACACATTATACAAGCCTTGCAAGCATTGCAACTAATGAGTTAGTTGCGGGATGATGTATTATGGAACGAGTAAAGAGACTTGCCGGTAACGAGATTGAACTAGGTATTGGATACCGACGATCGAATCTCGGGCAAGTAACATACCGATGACAAAGGGAACGACGTATGTTGTTATGCGGTCTGACCGATAAAGATCTTCGTAGAATATGTAGGAGCCAATATGGGCATCCAGGTCCCGCTATTGGTTATTGACCGGAGACGTGTCTCGGTCATGTCTACATTGTTCTCGAACCGTAGGGTCCGCACGCTTAACGTTACGATGACAGTTATTATGAGTTTATGCATTTTGATGTACCGAAGGTTGTTCGGAGTCCCGGATGTGATCACGGACATGACGACGAGTCTCGAAATGGTCGAGACATAAAGATCGATATATTGGAAGCCTATATTTGGACATCGGAATCGTTCCGGGTGAAATCGGCATTTTACCGGAGTACCGAGGGGTTACCAGAACCCCCCGGGGGGTTATTGGGCCTTAATGGGCTTTAGTGGAGAAGAGAGAGGGCAGCCAGGAGGTGGCGCGCGGCCCTCCTTGCCCTAGTCCGAATTGGACAAGGGAAGGGGGCGCGCCCCCCTCTCCTTCCTTCTCCCTTCCTCCTCCTTCCCCTCTTGTCCTAGTTGGAATAGGAAAGGGAGGGGCAAACCTACTTGGAGTAGGTTTCCCCCTCCTTGGCGCGCCCCCTCTAGGCCGGCCGCCCCCTCCCCCTTGCTCCTTTATATACGGGGGCAGGGGGGCACCCCATGAGACACAAGTTGATCTTCGTGATCGTTTCTTAGCCGTGTGCGGTGCCCCCCTCCACCATATTCCACCTCGAATATATCGTTGCAGTGCTTAGGCGAAGCCCTGCGCCGGTAGAACATCAAGATCGTCACCACTCCGTCGTGCTGACGGAACTCGTCCCCGAAGCTTTGCTGGATCGGAGCTAGGGGCATGTCATCGAGCTGAACGTGTGCCAAGAACTCGGAGGTGCCGGAGTAACGGTGCTTGGATCGATCGGATCAGGAAGACGTCGACTACTTCCTCTACGTTGTGTCAACGCTTCCGCTTCGGTCTACGAGGGTACGTAGACAAGACTCTCCCCTCTTGTTGCTATGCACCACCATGATCTTGCGTGTGCATAGGAATTTTTTTTGAAATTACTACGTTCCTCAACAGTAAAAGGGGGCATTCGAGCGCCGGGAAAAACTCTGTGTCCACCACTTTTCTGAACTTCTCTGAATCTCTTCTTCCTTCTTTCGTTGAGCGAACCACGGCAAGCCAGAGCGAGCAGAGCGCGAAGGAGAGGAGAGTTGCAGCGAGGAGTTGGCGGTTCCAACAAATGGCATCAGAGCCACGTGGAGGAGGGAGCGCGCCGGCGATGTCCATCGTACCATACGGTGGCGGTTCGGGCGGCGCGGTGGCGCATCCAGCGCCCGTGCTCACGGGCGACAACTACACCACCTGGGCCATCAAGGTGGAGGCGGACCTCGATGCTGCGGGGCTGTGGGAGGCAGTGGTGCCGCCGGAGGACGCGGCATCGGCGGTGATAGCCAAGAAAGACAAGCCGGCGAGGGCCTATCTGCTCCGAGCGCTCGCCGACGACCTGTTGCTGCAGGTGGCCGGGAAGAAGACCGCGGCGGACATCTGGAGCAGCCTAAAGGCCCGGTTCGTCAGGGCTGATCACGTGCGGGCGGCGAGGCTGGGCACGTTGCGCGGGGAGTTCGAGCTCCTGCGCATGGCGAGCGACGAGTCGCTGGACGCGTTCGCGGGGAAGATCAGCGGCATGGCGGCGCGCTACACCGGGCTGGGAGCGACCCTGGACGATGCGGCGATGGTGAGGAAGCTGCTGGATTGCATCCCGGATCGTCTGTACGCGGCGGTGGCGGGGATGGAGCAGTTCTGCGACCTCTCGACGCTGCTCTTCGACGACGCGCTCGGGCGCCTGAAGGCGTTCGACGAGCGGCTGCGTCGGCGTGGTCAGGCAGGCGGCGAGCGGGCGGACGGTGAGCAGCTCATGCTCACCACAGCTCGGTGGCGGGCGCGCGAGCGGCGCCGGGGCGGTGCACGCGGAGAGGATGACGACGACGGCGCGGCAAGCACGGCATCAGGCGGCGGGGACAATCGTCGCGGGAAGTGCTACAAGTGCGGCGTCAGAGGGCACCTCAAGCGGGAGTGTCCCCTGCTGCGGAAGGAGCCGGCTGCGGGGCGTGCCCTGATGGCAGACGCGGACGTCGAGGACGGCGGGCTGCTCTGAGCCGTGGCTTAGGGCGTGAATGATGGGCGAATAAGCCATGGCGACGACGCCGGGCACGTCGCGTGCGGGTATGGGCGCGCACTGGACCTGCTGGGCGCGTCGGGTCCGTGGAGTAGGGCGTGCGTGTGTGCGTGCGTTGGGTGCATGGGCGTGTCCGTGCACCGGGGTAGTGTGTGTGTCTGTTGGCATCCACTCAGAGGAAAGTCTTTTCGTAATGGATGACCCTCGAAACCATAATCTGTTGATATACGGCGTAAATCCGGATGATTGATGGAAGAAACACCAGACATATCCCATACTTCTCGCTCCCACCGGCCGGCTGATGGAAATAGACTGACTACCGGAGATATTCGTGTTACTTCATCTGCACTTGTTTGTACACGAATGCGTGAGTTATACCGAGTACTCAGTAAATTATGGACAACTTCAAATCTTCGTTTTCGAGAGGGATGATCCACTCCGCAAATATCGATCGAAACTTGAACCCTTGTATAGGTATGCCATTTTAGAAAGCACAACAATGGAAATGGGTAGTCAGTATTGGTATAAGATCTATTCCCATGTTCCGATCTTTTCATTTTATGTACCCATTTCTTGGGTAAAATCTCCCAACTATATTGGAAAATGGATTGGTTATCCATAAATGAAAATAAAGAAAGCTTTATTTTGGTTCCGCTTCTTGCTCTAAGCAGAAAGACTTGTCGGAAATCGCCGGTTGGGTTGGTCCGACCAAGAAAGGCATGGGAGTGGAGAGGCAGAAGTGAAAGACTGGCTACCAATAAAGATCCAAAACTGCACACTTTATATAGTTATGTATCCAGGATCGGCTGCATGCTCTAGTGTTGAATTGGGTATAGAACCCAGGATGCTTGGTTACAATTCCGAATCCGCTAAACCATCGCTCGGGGAAAAGTATTATACGGAGCATTAGTACTTATTCTGATCCTTTCCTTATATTTAGATTCTAGTAGTTTATTTCAGTCGTATTCGTATCCTTACTGCGGTTTAGTAAGGGTAACAAATAAAAGTATGCAGGTTCTATTTTATTGTTCCGAGACATATGATGATAGCATTGAGAATGAGAAATCTTTGCAAAATGCACGTATTATTAAGGAGTTCTGGAACGATTACTACGCTAAGCTGTTGGATATTGACAAAACGAAAAAGACTTCTAATGTTGATATGTATCAGGATGATGTTAGAAAGTTGTTGATTAATGAAAAGAAGAATCAAAATGGTGTGTTTTCCGATACTGAATTAATAGATTTACAGAATCAAATTGCAAATTGCACAATGAAGTTCGATGAGGATAATCTATTTAAAGTAACTCCTAACATAGTAAAGTTCTTGATTAATAAAGATCAGCCTAACGCTAAGCAATATCTAAAGGGTTGCCTACCAAGTAGCTTACCTATGCTTAAGATGTTTGGTATCTATACGCTTGAGGCTATCATGATTCATGTACTAGGCTTGGTATTCAACACTCTTCAGGAATCATCCGCAGTTAAGGCAGCTAGATTTATAGATCAACTTAATTCAACTGTACGAGAACAAGCAAGGTTTCTACAATACAAAGCACCAGGTAGTGGTAAGGTGGAAGCAGTACTCACTAGTAAGGTAGAATCAGTTAAGGATGTTGTTCAGCCCAAAGGTGCTAGCAAAAAAGAGAAAAAGAAAAAAATTCAGTGTCATTATGATATCGGGAAATACTTGCTCCAATTCATGATTGAAAGAAATGTTCTACATATATCAACAGATAGGGGAGTAACAAAAGAAGATCCAGTGCTGGTTCTTAAGAAAGGTCAAGGGTATATAGAGAATTCTTGTTATGTTATGTGCAATTTGAACATAAATCTGCTCCCTATCAAACTCAATCTTCCGATGCTTTGCAAACCCTTGGATTGGCAACCAGCAGAGAGGGGGTCTGATCCTGATACATTATCGGATCTGATAGGAGGTTACTTATGCAAACCCACGGGGGATATCTAGAATCACTTTCGGCTATTAACTTCCCATGACTTAAACCACTTCTATATAAAGTTACATAAAAAAGAATACAAGCAGATGTGTGATATTTTGAATGGGCTTCAGTCTCAAGCGTTTGAAATAAACAAAAGGCTCTTGAGATTTCTGGAAAAGAATCGTCAATGTTTAGTTGAGTGTGGGCTTCTTTTACCAAATGCTCTGGCTCGCGTGAATCCGACAGAAGCCTCAGACATATTGAGGGAGTGCTACTTCAATAACGTCAAAGGTATTAATAATGCTTGTAGCTATAACATACTGTTAAATAAATTATTAAAACAGGTGCAGCAGGCTAGTTATGAAGATTTTTTAATAAGACTTGCGTCAGCATACGAAGGTTATCAATTCTATTTGCCAGCATTCATGGACTTCCGTGGTAGAATCTACCGTTCAGGTGTATTGCATTTTCATGAGCGTGATTTGTCAAAAAGTTTATTACTCTTTTCTGCCGATCATCCTCAACCTCCAGCACAAAACCACCTGTCGGAAAAAAAGAATCTCAGTCAACACTTAGCATGTGCTGCAGCCTTTAAGTATCCAAAGTTCTCGAACTTAGATGATGCGGCGAGCCGTGCGGGGCGATCGAGCCACCTGGTTGATGCTCAGCGCAAGACGCGGGCGCACGCGTGTGTGTAGCGGGCGTGGTGAGAGCATGCAGGGCGTGGAGAAGATCGCGGGCGAGTGGAGGCGTGGGTGCGTGCCCAGTGCGCTGGCTCGGGGATATAAGGCCGCGGGGTGATCGTTGTAACACGTGACACAGTCGAGTTCGTGCTCGTGGAGTAAAAGGGGGCGTTCGAGCGCCGGGAAAAACTCTGTGTCCACCACTTTTCTGAACTTCTCTCAATCTCTTCTTCCTTCTTTCGTTGAGCGAACCACGGCAAGCCAGAGCGAGTAGAGTGCGAGGGAGAGGAGAGTTGCAGCGAGGAGTTGGCGGTTCCAACATGTCCGAGTTTCCCTGGGAAAGGGGTGGCAAATGAACCCCTTTTGCTAGCAGCTTTAGTTTTGAGACGAGATAAAGTGGCAGTTTTAAATTAAAAATTGCCTTTTTTTTACAGAAACTGCTATGTCGCTCTGAAAAAACTGCCACCCATCACAACTAAAAATGCCAGCAAAATCGTTCGCAAAATGCTACCCCTGGCAAACATTCGCTAGTTAAGGGGTTCTTAATTCATCCTCAAATTTGTTGGGTAATTAGTTATGCCGGCACCAGCCCACACGCACGTGAAACATGACCTATTCCTGGCCTTGGCAGTGCTCCACCGGCACTCTAATCATTCCACCGATCACTTTCATCTTCCTTATCACCGCGGGTGAGTAGCTTCCCAAGCCATCTCATGCTACAACAAATGGCCTATCTACATGAAGAGCATCGGGACAGATTGATGCATCAAGAAGAATGTGGCAAGCGTCTTAAGAATTTAGGAAAGAGACCGGCTAGGAAACAGGATATAATTCTGTTGCCATGGGGCCTATGGGGCCGAGTTCTAGGAGATAACACCTATTGTGTGACTGGGTGATCCATCCTAACTTGACATCACAAATATGTTTAGATATGACCCATAGGCCTCCCCATGATTGCTCTTCGGTACCAACGGTCCTATATTGCCTTAAAACGTCGTTTTGATTTTTACGGGATTTTTCGTTGCCGTCTGTGAGGCGGAACAAAATGGATCACTTTTCGATCTTCGGTAGGTTGATTTGCTGGAACTGTATTCCTATGGGTGGAGGAATTTGAAGCCATTTTCATCACCGACCATTTGTTCATCATTGAGATCATCATCTCCATCACCATTTACATCAGCACCATGCCCGTCATCACATTCATCTCCCTCTTTTTTTATCTATGAACTATTACCTCGGATCCGTTGTTGAGATTACTCTCTAGTGTTGATTACTGCTTGTAGTTGATGCTTAGAGGTTTAATTGATGAAAGATTCTTATGTTCAAATTGTTTATTATATCAATACCTCCATTGATCATGATTCGTATGATATCTTATGAGTAGTCCGTTACGTTCTTGAGGAATGGGCGAAACCTTGTTGCTAGTAATCATGTGAAATTGAATGAAGTTCAATGTTTTGATATTATGTTTTGGTGCGATTCTTTAGTGGTGATGAGCGAATGTCAATGGCATATCACTTCACCTTGATGGGCCTAGAGAAGAGCATTTTGTGGTCAGTTTGTCTATGATGGATGGTTGGTGTGACAGAAATTTTCATACCCGAAGTTCATGAACTATTGCATAAGGTCTTGTTGTAACCCTAGAATTTAATGCTATATAGTTAGATGTAATCTTAATTGCTCTTGTATAGTTTTCGATGCTTGCATTAAGAGTTAAATCATAAGTATGTATGTTGTTCATGTAAGAATAGTTCATTACCATAGGTTCCACCACACAACAGTTATCAAAGCTATGAAAGTTAAACTCAACGGAACTTGGTGAACAACTTGCTGAAATTCTCGTGTGTCCTTGAGAGCGATCTGACCCTTATAAGTGTAGGCTTGTCCTTAGTACAATTAAGAATTGGGTCATTTGTTGCACCATTGATCTTTTGTTATGTAAGTTCTTGCAATTGTTCTTGTGATCGAACAAACCATCAAACACTCTTTGCAGCTTTTAAAGTGATTCATTGTTGATTTATATCAACCAATTGTCCAAGTCCTTCTGATTCTCATTGGGTTATATACTCTTACTTATCGAAAAGGGCTACACTAGATCCCCTACACTCGTGGGCTCTAGCGCCACCGTAGAAGAGGGGGAAGGGCCTTCTTCTTCTTCTTCTTCTTCTTCTTCTTCTTCTTCTTCTTCTTCTTCTTCTTCTTCTTCTTCTTCTTCTTCTTCTTCTTCTTCTTCTTCTTCTTCCTTGGCCTTCTCTCTTGGAAGGAGGGGTGTTTCCCCCTATGGTTTTTGGTGGCTATCGTCGAGAGGAAGAGAGCTACCGTCGAGATTGGGTTTCAGTGTCGAGGGGGTCTTTTTCTAGATGCAGAAATCTATCTTGCTCGCCATTTTAGAATTTTCTTGGAGATCCGTAACTATGAAAAACTCAAAAAAATGGCGGATCTAAAAACCCACGTGCAAGTTCTCGCCATAAGGGTGACACCCCTGCAAAATTTTGTGGTACCCATGGACATCCCTTATGACTCAGCTTAGGCCTAGGGCGCGTGGGTTGGATGAGTAGAGCCCTTATGGGCCTATCTGGTTGTCTCCTTTTACAAGTCTTCGTGACCCGAGAAAATATTTGTGCCTAATAGTTTTCATATTTTTCTAAGCTGAGAAAGTTCCCTGAAAACAAAAAGGTAAAATATGCAACTCTGCCTTTCTGACAATTTTAGTAGGTTAGCCAAATAATTATAAAGTTAAATTGATAATTTAGTGGCATGAGAACTTTGGAAATTACAGATACACCTAGTACATATCAGGTAGCACCAGAGATGAACCAATATGAATTGTTGTTTTTATTCTGTAATCATTTGAATATGTGTTTGTATTTTTTTGTACAAGCGTTGATGTTCGTCGGTCATTTTTTACGAACAACGGTATTTTGTTATCAACTATACAACAAGCACATGTTTTAGTTTATTACCAAAACCAACTATAACACTTAAAACACACTTGACCATGGAATAGAACCTACTATAAAGAAACATCCAAATGATCTCGTGAAAATCTGCATGTACACACTTTATAAATTCTAGAAATATTTAGGTGTTTATACACAATTATAGACTAGAAACTACTATCAAGATATTTGATTGACAACACACTTCAGAGATCTCAATGAAAACATGAGAGAGAGAGAGAGAGAGAGAAAGAAATTATATATATATACACTTTAACTCACCAAGTGTGTCTCAAGTTAATATATAGTTTTCTATTATTCGTTTACTTGTATCTATGTGAATTTGGTTTAAAGATCATTTTAAGGGGCAATATCACAAAAATGAAACCTCTCCTACAACAATTGACTAACTTTAGTTGAGCACAAATATATTCTTCAACGATATACATTAAAGCTATATAATAAAATACTATAATTAATGGTAAGAAACTTTTATAATGTGGTTAATTATGCTCACCAAATAGTTTAAAAATAGTTACTAAGATTATCTGTTGTAAAAATGAGCTATAAATAAGTATAAAAGTCTAGTACAAATTTTTTGTACTTGCCTTGCCCCGGAGTTATTCTGGCATGGTCTATTTAATTATAAAAATCATAGTTTATTGATTATATATTAGAATCGGGTTGGCTCCTTCTTTAATAATTATAAATAGCGGGGCGACCCGTGCATTTGTGCGGCTAGATTTTCTGCATTTTGTGGAATTATAGTTTTAGAATTTTCTTTTTATGTTTGAACATCTGAAATCCTTTCAATCCGTGTCAGTGACATTGAGAAATTAGACACCCAAAATAGCACCACAATATGTGGATTTCTATCTTTTATATATTGCACCTTTTTCTTCCCTATATCTTATTATTAGTGGTGTCTCTAGAACAATATATGTCTTCCAACTCTTGCATATATATACATTGTCTCTATCTAACCATGGCCATAGTGTCTGAAACATAATTTACCTTTCTTTTATCATGCCAGTCTTGGTTGCTTCGGATTGTGTTGCACGACTAAAAAGACTTATTGCATGCTTGTAGTGAACTTTTGTCCCGACAATTAAAATTAAAAAGCAAAACTATTTCACTTTCCTCATTTCTAATAGCCACACTCCCACATTGCCGATCTATCAATTCCTATTATGTGATGTCGTCTACATATTTTTATGCGGATATGCACATGGTTATTTTGTTTGATAGTATCTATATTGTTTGCCCTGAGTTGTATTATTAGCATAGTTTCAATATTCCACTACATAATTGAGATGACAATTTTTCTAATACTTTCTCTCTCAGTCGCTTTAATCATAGTTATTTTCTAGATAATGGTAATGTTTTGTTTGCCTATTTCAATTCCCTATATATGGGAATATAATCATGAGAGGAAAAGGTAGGCCTAGCTTTCTGTAAGAGGAGTGGTTATCCAATCTCATCAGCGAGATTCATAGTTTATTATTGTAAATATCTCTCCAATGGTATATCTAAGACATTATCAATATATCCACATTACTGATAACATTTTCTTTCACTCCGTACCATGGCATATATTGGTAGCACGATTAAAGTTACTTATTGCATAGTCTTTGCTTTACAAACCTAAGGTACGCATTTCCTGATAGTAAACTTTTTTCATGAATGTTTATTTCATCATTTGGTCGTGAATGCTTATTTAATGAATAGTTAAGAGAATGATAATCACATGAAAGCTTGAAATTGGCCGGTTAACATCCTATATTATGGAATACATGAGGTACACTTGACATTTTTGTACACACAACACAATTTTGTTTCCATGATACGATCATCACCTAGAGATATTGGGAGGCATTGCCTATTCCAATTTCATGGAGTGAGGAATGCCTTAAGGTTCCAATTGATCATGACTTTCTGCAACCATGAACTTCACATGACCACAATTGAAGCACAATCTGCTAGACTCTGTCCAACTGATGTTATTTTTTTCTCTTTTCTCAATATATTGTCAAACCCATGTGCATTGAGACATCTAAATAACCCATGCACATTGACACATCATTTGATTTTATATTTAACACTCATTTAGTATTAGGTTTAAGCTATTATTTACAAAATTTTCATATAAAAGTTTGTTATATTAAAAAAATGCTTAAATCATACATCTGCTCTTTATCCAATAAAAAATGTTTGTATGTATCTCAATCTTGTGCTAATGTTTGGTACAGTGAAATCCATTATTTTTCTTTATCCTTTTGGAATCCATTTGCAAACCCATCTTTGTTAACACAATTAAATAACCCATGCAAGTTGACACATCATTTTTATGACAAATTTTAGTTTTAGTTTAAGCTCATATTTATTTATATTTCATATAAAAGTTTACTTCGAACGTACATTTACTTTTTATGCAATCAGTGAAAAAGGATTGTATGTATCTCAGTCTAACATGTATGAAGTTATAACCTGGATTAGCAGTCACGTATGAAGTTTAATATATTTACGGCTTACATCAGCAGTGACATCATTGCACGTAATACAGCATCCATACAACTCCTACATGCAGCCAGTCTGCAACTGCTACATGCAATCGTATGACGCTCCTTTTTTTACCTGGACACTGTCGTTTTACATTCGGACTCCACCACTCTTGTTTTAGCTGGACACCGCACCCTTTTGCAATCGGACCACACAAGATAGGTGGCGCGGCTTGCCGCGCATTGCCCGCCTCACGGCGAGCAATTCACTCGGAAAAACCATTTGTACCAGAACATAACCAAAATAAAACAATCACAAGGAAACATGTTTTTACACTTGCTTCTACAACCAACACATATATGCCTCTTAACTAATCCACAAGGTAGCTCTGTAATCCTAAGCTATACTACACTACCTCTGATTCCCAGAAACTTCATCATTCTGCTCCACCAAAAAAGCTGGATGCATGGTGCAACGAAGTCTATGCAAGTATAATGTGTTCACTCACGGATCAACTCTTGTATTTCTTTCAAGTCTACTCATCCAAAAAGTACACTAAGCAAAAACTTTGTGCTATAAATAATTGACTGGGAGAACCAAACTTTGAATGGCAACTTTGTGGTGCAGTGTATTCTAATTAGGCTACAACAGCCTAAAGCTGATGCAACCAACACACAAGCAAAAACAAAGTAATGGATAAAAAGTTGAACCAAGAGGCATGTACATTAGCACCACGATCATTATATAATTAGAAGCAGGAGGTTTTCATCCTCCCTGTACAACATGGTACATTTGGGGAATCAACTAAACAATAGTTGAGGAAAACATATCAAAATTATAAGCTTCTGGACAACTTAGGTATCCTTGTCCATGATAGATGGCAAAGAGCATCAAGAAAAAAGTTCCTTGTCCATGATAGATGGAACAGAGCATCAAGAAAAGGCTAGTTGACATACCTACAAACAGAAAATAAAAGATTGTTTATCAACATTCCATGCAGCAGCTTGCGAAATTAGAAACGGACACTAACATGTATGCCTTTGGAACTGGAATAGGACAGAAATTAAAGACTAACTATTGAGATGATTTTTGAGATATTCTAACTAATACTGTCACACATGTATTAATTAAACTTTTGCTTACCACCAAGCTGTACCATTTAGGAAGAAATGCTAATTTTGCTTTAAGTACCTACTAATGTACTTTGATAAACTACAGCGGCAGCCGCTACCGCGTTCCCGCCGCTGCCGTCGAGCCTCCCGAATTGCAGCTTGTTCTTTACTTGTGCATGGGCGTCCGCTGCGCTCTTCTCTTCGTCAGTAGACCCTGATAGTGTGTCCATTCTTTCCAATCTCCCTTTGACCGTGCGTGCATTCTTCCATGACGGTCACCATGGCGGCCGCCCCGTCATCATCATTCCCCAGTTGTCCTAGGAGTGCGTGAGCCTCCATGCCCGGTCATGTTCCTCAATCCTCATTGCAGCGGTACCGGTAGATCTTGTTGTCATCCTTTCTCCTTCTGTGCTTGAATGTTCAGGATGTCGGCTTGGAAAGTTGAACTATGTTGGATGGACTCATATGCTACGTGGTTATACTGATTTCTCATCTGAACCATGCCATCAGTTTCAATTGGGTTAAAGACTCGGTTAAATGTGTCTAAAACAGTACCCTAAGGGGTAGCTTACTACTGCTGAAAATTCTGTGAGTTTTCCTTTTTTCGTAAAGTCGTTTATTCAAAACATTTTATCTCATAAACCGTGCGGCCAAAATCTCGAACCGTTTCTATCGTTGGATTCCTCGCGTCGAGATCTTCAAAGCTAGATTCCTTGTTGATAGGTTTTGGCGAACATTTTTTCACGAAAGAAACCAGGCGAAAAAATCACACCAGGAACACTTATTTTTCCATTCCGATAGCCGTGTCCAAGAGGCATGGCCGTGCCTCTCACGGAAGCAAATCTGTGACTCTCGCGGAAGCAAATCCAGGACTCTCACGGAACCAAAACCGTGCCTCTCGTCGAAGGAAAAAAACCATGTTTTTTCATTTCCGAGAGGCACGGTCGTGCCTCTCGCGGAAACAACTCCGTGCCTCTCGCGGAAGGAATAAAGAAAACACAATTTTTCCGGTTCCATGAGGCACGGCTTGCCTCTTTTGCCGTGCCTCTTGCGGAAGCAAAACCATGCCTCTCGCGAAAGAAACAAAAACACAGTTTTTTCGTTTCCGAGAGGCACGGCCGTGCCTCTCACAGAAGCAAGACTGTACCTCTCACGATAGAAAGAAAAATGTGTTTTTTTTCCATTTCCGAGAGACACGGATGTCTCTCTCGCGAAAGCAAAACCGTGTCTCTCGCGAAAGTAAAAGAAAGAAGAAAACGCTTTTTTGTTTCCGGGAGGCATGGCTGTGCCCCTCGCAGAAGCAAAACCGTGCCTCTCGCGAAAGCAGAAGAAACACGTTTTTTGTGCAAAAAGTGTTTTTTAAGAAAAAATTGTTGGAAAGCTAAGGAAGAACAGTGAAAACCCGAAAAGCCAAAAAACGGAAAAAAAATTCAAAAACGCGTGTGGAAAATTTATGAAAAATCCGCAGGGAGCGCCCACAACATGTGACGGCGGCTGAGAGCGCGTCAAGTGATGTGGCACACTCTCATCCCACAACATGTGACGGCGGCTGAGAGCGCGTCAAGTGATGTGGCACACTCTCATCCCACCCCAAGTAACCCTTGGGGAGGCTTCCGAACGAGCGCTCCTCAACTAGTTGCTCCCAATAGGAGGGCAATACCTATTTGTTGCTGGCGAACATCCAAGTGCAGTGCTTTCGCTGAAGCGCCCGAGCAAGCACTATGAAACAGGCTAGCCCACTCTGAGCGATAAACTAGTGGCAGGCAAACCGGTTTCGGGAATGTTGAAATATATTGCCCACCTCCTTCCATCAGTTCGGACTTTTGGATGAGTTGGCTGAAGCATGAATCCAATATGGTATCCGAGCCAAGAGGTCTTGAGTTCAAGACCCTGCCAACGCAGTATTAAATAAAACGATTATGCGGCCTACATCGATCCCACATCTAAGGACAAAATTGCCTAGACGTGAGGGGGAGTGTTGAAATATATTGCCCACCTCCTTCCATTAGTTTGGACTTTTGGATGAGTTGACTGGAGCATGAATTCAATAGGGAACCTTCTAGATGGAGAAGATTTTGTCAACCGGTATTTTATGTTTTTATTTCCATTTTCCGCTTTTCCGGTCTTTGTATTTTCTTTAATTTTCTATTTTATCCTTTTTCCGTTTTGCTTTTATTTTTATCCTTTGTTTTCTAAAAATGTTAGAAA
Organism: Triticum monococcum; assembly: GCA_034509565.1. Taxonomy (NCBI): domain Eukaryota; kingdom Viridiplantae; phylum Streptophyta; class Magnoliopsida; order Poales; family Poaceae; genus Triticum; species Triticum monococcum. The sequence continues at coordinate 820,556,907 of CM067842.1, forward strand.
TTCCAAATTTTATTCATGATTCAAAAATCGTTCGCATTTTTTAAATTGTGTTCAAGTTTTTAAAAAAATTCACAATTCAAAGATTGTTCAGTGTATATCACAAAATTTTCAATGTGTAGTTAAAAATTGTCCAGCTTATATTACAAAAAAGTTCAATGTATATTTAAAAAATGGCTCTGCTTATATCACAAAAAATGCTCAATGTGTAGTTCTTAAATGTTCGCGTGGCCTACCAATCACTGATATGCAGTAGCTCGGTTGTTAAAGAACAATTCTTTCTATTGCCGGATCTCGTGAAAGGATCTCAGGCGCTCACTAATTTCAATCTTGGTGTGGCCCAATAGAGCCATCTCCCATACATAGTGTTCAGGAGATCTCCTTGTTCACATGGTTCATTGTGTTTTTTTGTTTGATATTTCCTACTGAGATGGCCAATGTTTTTATATAGATGGTTTAAAATAATTCATGCATTCAAAAAATAAACAAGTCATGGGATATGTAAAAAACTATGCAATTTGAAAAAAGTTCATGTATTAAATATTAAAAAAATGTTCCCAGTTTTGAAAAATAGTTCAGGAATTTTACAAAAGTTCATGCATTTGAGAAAAGATTTTGAGCTTGAAAAATAATCAAGGGTCTGGAAAAAACATTATAGGATTTGAAAAAGTTTGCGAATTCCAAAGTTCGTGGGTTCAAAAATACTCCCTCCATTCCTAAATATAAGTCTTTTTAGAGATTCTAATATAGACTATATACGTAGCAAAATGAGTGAATCTACACTCTAAAGTTTGTCAATGTACATCTGTATGTAGTCCACTTTGAAATCTCTAAAAAGACTTATATTTAAAACCGGAGGGAGTAGTTCATGGTTTTAGAAAATGTTTGTGCATTTAAAAAAGTTAATGAATTCAAATAAATGTTCATGAAATGGAAAACATACGAATTTAGTTAAAATGGAGGGAGCCGTTGAATGCACCCGACACTGACTAAAACTGTTAGAATTTAGTTAACCTGACCTTCAGACTTCTTCATGGGGTGGTGACGATTAAGCTAGTTGAAAAACCAAGTCTTCGCTTTGACTATTCCTCGTAGATATATACTGGGGACATAGGAACGCTCTGTCGCTACAGTAACGTGTTCATGCGTTGGGAACCACGATGTATGCGGAGAGATACTAATTCAATGATAATAGAATGGACTATACTACTACCTATGTTCATTAGTATAAGACGTTGCCTGGGTATAGGAACAAATCGTTGGATTTCGGGGCCGACGAGGTCAAACACTGAGTAACACAAATACGAGGGTGCCGCATCAAACACTGGTTGGGTAAGTCGGTCATAGAGTGTATGCTATCTTTAGAGGGAAGACCTAATTTGTAGCCTTGTTCCGTCACTTTGCCAGGACGGGGATCCACCTTCGGACCCATCATCATCAACCTTGCTGCCCCATGACGATGTGTGAGTAGTTCTACTTAGACTACGAATCCGTGGTGTAAATAGTGTGAACTGCTTGAGAACAAAGACATGTTGAAACCGTTGGACTTTACTTTTTGTTTTGAACTATTATTTTCTGCAACTTTAATGACTATATTTGTTATCCATGTAATTGTTTTTAAATTTGCGTCAAACTTCGAAGAAGGAAACTTCAACCCGCACAATGGCGTAGACTTGTAGGCAAGAGTGAGGGACACCAAAACAAAGAGGGAAGAAAGAGGCCAATTAATTAATTTGTAGGAACCTTTGACGGCATCGAAAGCCTATACAAGAAAGATTCTAATTTTAGGATAACCTGCGCACGATCTTTGTTTCTTTCTATGTAGCCATAAAGACTGGATGATGAGGGGTTATATATTAATTGATTATTAAAAATGGAATTTGGAAGTGTGTGTTGCCGCATGAAGTCGTGCGTTGCACCTACGTGCCAACTAGTGAATAGATATGTTCAAGAACAAAACTAGTGAATAGATGGTGGCCAAGTTGCTGCTTATTTTTTATTTGTCGCTGATTACCGAGGAGATAATTAATATTCAAAAATCAGAATGTACATTATTATGAAACGAAGGGAGTACGCGCTATCTAGTGAATAGGTCTGTTCAAAACAAAAACAAAAACAAAAACAAAAACAAAAACAAAAACTGGTGAGTAGATGGTGACCAAGTCGTTGCTTAGTCGAATCGCAAAAAAAGAAAGTCGTTGCTCAGTCCGTTAGGGGTGTAACATGGTTGCGCAACCAGTTGGCAAGTTGTACGGAAAACTGCCAAGAATAAGGTTATCTCATACGTTACGTACTATCTATATATGAGAAGTCTAATAACGATAGCTGCAGCGGCAGTGCGTGCTGAGGTCTGAACAATAGCTTCCCCCAACCCCTCAGGCCCCATGGCGAGCATGGACGTCGAGCGAAGCAGCCCGGCGCCGCCGTCCTGCAGGCAGGCGGCGCTTGACACCGTAAAAAAGTGGCAGCGGATTCCATGCAGCATGAGGAGGGCTTGGCCGGCCGTCTGCGTTGTGGCCGCGACCCTGCTCGCAGTCCTCGTGCTCTCCGCCGCCCGGGATGGCTATGGCTTGCCGATGGTACCCAGCAGCTGGCTCTCAGTACAAGGTACGCACGTAAGACGAGATATACTTGGATATCGAATTGCTTGATTTCTTGTTCTGTGCATGCAGCTAAGTCACAAATTACCATGGCGGTGGACGAATATTTCTCATTCACGTGAATCCTTTTTTCCGGCTTAATTTTCCGTGTTCGATCGATGGAGAGAAAGTGAAATTCTTAGAAGTATGTACATTGTTTCTGTAGATAATGACGGTCGGTTGTTTGAATGCAGCATTGCCTTGACCACGACATCACCGTATTGTACGTTAGCTATGGGCATCCGTTTTTGTGGTCCATGCGCGAACAGTCCTTTTCGTTGTTCGTCCAAGTAAAACTTTGCAGGTCAATATATTATACTTCAGTGTGTCAAAATTAATTCTTTATAGAAGATAGTGTTGGTCGATTGAGCGCTGAATTTTCCTTGACCACAACATCGCCGAATCTTACGTTAGCCATGGGCATCTGTTTTTGCGATCCGATGCGTGAACATTTTTTGTTTGTTCTCCAAAATAAAACTTTGGAACTAAAAACTTTGCAGATCAACAATCTATTGCAACTTCAAAGTTTGAAAAGAACATTTATTTTGACCACGAGATTGCATGGTCATCCGTTTTTGTGACCCATGCATGAACATTTCTTTCTTCTGCCGAATGCAACTAAAACCTTACAGGCCAACAATATATTGCACCTTCGTTTGAAAAATAATTCTAGATTTTTTGGTGTGCCACAAAAACTTTAAATAATATAATTTATGTGTAAAATACTCATTTTAGATATCTATGGTGCACCAAGAAAAATCTAGGGTTATTTTCTAAGCATTGAAGGTTCCAATATATTGTTAACGAGCTTGAGCTTTGTATGTTTTGTCGTGTGAGAAGAAAAACCAAAATTTAAGCATGGATCTCAACACAAAAATCGATGGTCTAGATAAGGGTGTGTACGTATTATGGTGCTCAATCACAAATTTTCCTATCAATTTTTAAAATTTTGGAATACGATCTAATTCACATCTAGATGGAATACGATCTACTAAAACAGTTTGACTAATTCACATCTAGATGTTTTTTAAGAATGTCACATCTAAGCTACCACAAATATATAATGCAACAACAAGAAATAAAAAAACTAGGACAAAAAAATAAACCACAAACAGAGTGGATATGAGCTTAGATGTGACATAACTTAAAATTTTGAAATATGAACTTGCTAATTAAGGGTGTGTACGTATTATGGTGCTCAATCACAAATTTTCCTATCAATTTTTAAAATTTTGGAATACGATCTTGCTAATTAAATGTCTTTATAATTTTCTCTAGATGTACCTCCGTCCAACCTCACCACCGACCAGCTCCTGGACGGTCTACTCACCGCGGAGTTTGGCTCGCGCTCATGCCGGAGCCGGTACGAGTTCGCCAGCTACCATGACAAGAAGAAGAAGAAGCACACATCACATAAACCATCCCCCTACTTGCTCGCCAAGCTCCGAAGTCACGAAGCGCTCCAAAAGCAATGCGGCCCTGGCACGGCCCCGTACAGGGCGGCGATCCGGCAGCTCAAGTCTGGAAATGGCATCGTCACAGCCGACAGTGAAAACTGCCGCTACCTGGTCCCCATAAGTTACCGAGGCCTCGGGAACCGGATGCTGTCCACAGTGTCAGCCTTCCTCTACGCTGTGCTCACCGAGCGCACCCTCCTCGTCCAGCACGACATGGCCGCCCTCTTCTGCGAACCTTTCCCGGGGACAACGTGGCTGCTCCCGTCCTCAGGCTGGTTGGGTGGTGGCTTCCCGCTTGGACACCTCAAGAAATACGGCAAGGACTCCAAGGAGAGCCTCGGCAACATGCTCAAGGCCAATGTGCTATCCGTGGGCGACAATGGGAACGCGTCGTGGTCGGACTCGGACCGGCCACCGTACGTCTACCTACACCTGGATGGCGGCTACGGTTTCTACGACAAGCTCTTCTACTGCGACGAGCAGCAGCGGCTCATCCGCGGCGCGCCGTGGCTGCTGATGAGGACAGACAGCTACCTCGTCCCCGGGCTCTTCCTCATCCCATCTTTCCGGGACGAGCTGGAGCGGATGTTCCCGGAGAAGGACGTCGCGTTCCACCACCTCGGTCGGTACCTATTCCACCCGGCCAACGACGTGTGGCGCGCGGTCACCAGATACTACGACGCCCACCTCGCCGGCGCCGGGCAGCGCGTCGGCATACAGATACGGGTTTTCACACAGAATAAACCCTTGCAGAAGGTCCTGGACCAGGTTCTCTCGTGCGTCCGTAGGGAGAAGCTGCTTCTCCCGTCCATACAGATGAACAAGGCGTCTGTGCTGGTCACCTCTCTGAGCTCGTGGTACTACGAGAGGATCAAGGCCGAGTATGGCGGCAGCCGGGTGCACCAGCCGAGCCACGAGGGGTGGCAGAAGATGCGGGATGCCTCGCAGGACAGGAAGGCGTTGAGCGAGATGTACCTGCTCAGTACCTGCGACGTTCTCGTCACCACCGGGTTTTCCACCTTCGGCTACGTCGCGCAGGGGCTCGGCGGGATACTGCCATGGATCATGCCCGCCACGCCCTTCTGGTCGACCGAAACGGGGGTGGTACCAGACCCGCCGTGCATGCGAGCCATGTCCGTCGAGCCTTGCTTCCACTCGCCGTCCAACTACGGCTGTGCGGCCAGGAAGGATGTGGACGTGGGGACACTTGTGCCGTACATCCGGCATTGTGAGGATGCAAGCTGGGGGATTAAGATTGCCAACGAAAGCATGCAGCCACCGGTAGCTTAAATGTGAGCATACTTCTCTATCGCTAGCTTGTACTCCCTCCGTTCCGAATTACTTGTCGCAGATATGGATATATCTAAATGTATTTTAGTATTAAATACATCCATTTCTGCGACGAGTAATTTGGAACGGAGGGAATAATTTGTATCGAGCTAGTGACCTAATAAGTTAATTTTGTTATCTAGTAAATACCATAAAACTACTATTTTACAAGCTAAGGTTTCAAAAACTACCGATTTTTAGTTTTTCTCAGATAACTACCAAATGGGTGGCCGGCTATTCAGAAAACCCCAAATGACCATTGTTTAAAAATTAAACCTTTTTATGACAGGCCGGGCCCGCACCTAAACAGTTTGTCTGTTTGACCGTTAACTAACATGTGAGGCCCACATGTCAGTGTCTCACTACTGCAGGATGCTGCTAACGCGACACTACAATCAGAGACCCTTTCTGCCCGTGTGTTGCAATGGGAGAATATATATATCATATGCCAAACCTAATTAATATGGTTCGAGGATCCCTCCCTCAGCACACACATGTCCACGTCATCACTTATCCTCCTTTCCGCCCTCATTGACGATGCCCACGGTGTGGAACGTGATCAATCCCAACACAATGTGTTTGGCCGCCACATGACACACCTTACCGTTATCGACATCGTGTCCTGGCCTCAAATTTCCGTTCTCTCCTTGACTTGGCTTCTCCTCCATTCCTCCTCCTATTGACATTAACAAAACCAAATTCCAAATCACTCGTCCACCCTATTTGACCCTTCTCAAGGCATCTGACCGATTGGCAACGAAGCACAGGCACCTAGTCGCTCATATTTCCACAGTGAAAGAAGAGACTTCATGGTTCAACAGACCCGAGATGTCTTGAACAGAGCATAAAACAAGCTAAGCATATGTTCTTACCAACACCAAACAGAGGATATAATTTATAGCTACCAAGATGTATATTCGCAATTATACAGAAAATTTCAAAAACTGTTGTTGCAGATATAACACCGCTGTTACGGAAAAAAAAAGATTGCAAGTGATTCAGTTATTTGAGTATTTTCCCATTAGCCTAGTATAAGGAAATACGAAGTAGCATCCGTGATCGATCAATTATAGCTACCAAGATGTATATTCATAATTATACAGAAAAAATTGCAAACTGTTGTTGCAGATATAACACCGGTGTTACAATACAAAAAGATTGCAGGTGATTCAGTTATTCGAGTATTTGCACATTAGCCTAGCAAGAATACACCAAGTATCATCCGTGATTGATCACTGCGACATACTTTGTGCTTCATAAGGCTAACGCAGGCATACAAATGGATAAAAACCAATATTGTATTTTCTTTTCATCCGAAATAAGGCTCCCTAGTAGTAATAGGTAGCTGCTGACACCCAAAGCTGAAGAACAAGAGAGCAGAATGTATATTCCCTAACACCACATCACAAAACGGAATTAACTGGAAATAGATCAAGCAAAACTGAACTAATCACAACATCCCACTGCGACAGAAATTAAACACACTTCTTGGAACATCATCATAATTATTTTTGATTGGTAAGTGGAGCAGAGGTATCCTTGACATGTGATGTTATTGGAACCAACTCATCAGTCTGCAAACTACCATCTGTTCGAATGCTACAGAAGCAATCTACATTTCAAGATACAATGCAGGAGTATAGATTGTTAGGACTTCACCTGTTTTTGGTTTAAAAAAAATAGGTATCTTGGGACACAGCAAGCTGACATCATCCGATATTCCGATGTATAAATAGTCAATTAGGATCTAAGGCATAGTACGTTTTTTATGAGGTTCATAGAAAAGCATCTATCTAGAATACCAGTCGGAATAATTATGTAGTCATGAGCTAAAGGGGGGCATAACAAAGAACCTCATATATGCTAATTATAAATTCGATAAATATATATCCATACTGTTAGAAGAGAGAGAGAGAGGTTTGGTGGAATAGTTGTTGTATCGCTTGAGCCTCGTGGGCATATATATAGGAGTACATGATCTATTTGGAGTACAACACAAGCCAGAATATTCCTAGTTTATCCTATGTTTCCTAATACAATCACGTTACTCAACATCCCCCCGCAATCACAACTGTAGCGACGCAGACGGTGAGACTGGAGAAGAATCCGAAGGCAAGCCGACGGACACCCCCCACAGTCATAACGTTCGATGCATCACGGAAGGCGTGCCTGGAGTGGAAACCGATGAGGTTGCTCAAGCAAGGCGGTAGCCCTTTGTGCCGTTTGTCGAGGTAGCCGAGAGCGTGGGTGGTGGAGCCGTGGTCGAGGTAGCCATGCGAAGAATGCCGTGGTCGATGTCAAGTCGGGGTGGCCGGTGTCGAGGAAGTCGTCGTGGAGCCGCGGGCGCAAGGGGGCACCGAGTTAGCAAGGGTGCAGTGGTGTCGAAGTAGTGGTGTGCCGGGAAAAAGATGTTGTTGACGATGCGGCGCGGCGGGTTTGCCAAGCCCGGGGACACATCATGGACGAAGGCACGCACCGGTGTTGCCAGCACCGGGCATGCGTATACGGACGGTGACGAAGTTGACGAAGCGCCAACCAGGCTTGCCAGGCCCGGGGACACGTCGTGGATGAAGGCACGCATCGGTGTTGCCAGCATCGGGCATGCGGAGACTGGGACCTGCATGAGCTGTTCGCCATATTGAGGAATCGGAGGGCCAGCAGAGAAGAAGACTCGACGACGGTTGCGATGTCCATCGGCGCGGGGCCGATGTCACCAACAGTGGTCGGAGTAGACGAAGTGGTCGGGGTAGATGACGGCGACGCTGGCGATAGACTGTTGCTGGACAAAGACGAAGGGGGCGGACGGGCGACGGCGGCGGCCAAAGAAGAGCGGCGGCGGCGGCTAGGTTAGGAGTGCGACGGCGGTGCTCGAAGTAGGCGAAGAACCCTGACAGTGTGACGAAGACCGGCGCGGACGGTGGCGTTCCTGCGCCAAGAAAGACGGTACGGCGCATACCACGGGAGGTCGACGCGCGGTGACGGCGGAGTGGAGCGCGGGCCGCGGCGCTATGGCCCGAAGGGGCAACGCAACGACGGTTGGTGATTCGGTGCAACCGCGGGAACGGCCTCGAGGCGGCGGCAGGGACCGCGTATCGCGGCACTACGGCCCGAAGGGGCGACGCAGCGACGACGCACGAGTCGATGCAGCCGCGAGGAGAACCACGGGGCAGCGGTGCTGCGGCCCGACGGGGCGACGCTGCGGCAGCCCAATGCTCGATCGGCGAAGAGGCGCGCGGTACTCGGGACGATCTTCACGAGACCTGCGGAGGCGCGCGTAACCGACAGGCCAGGTCGGTCGCGCGGCGTAGATGAGGCGGATCGCGGAGGCGAGCGGGTGATCAAGCCGAGCGCGCGCGAGGTCGGGACGCTGCTCGGTAGAGGCGGGGTGGCGGCGGAGTCCGCGATGAGGCCGGCGACGATGGACGGCGTGAGACGTCGTGCGGACGAGCTTGTCAGCAACGTCACCCGGGCTGCCAAAGCAGCGCCGACGCCCGGGCAGCGAGGCCCGAGCGACCAACGGAAAAGCGACGCCCGAGTTGAGGCAGCCGACGAGCCTGACGTAGCCGTTCCGACGTAGCCGAGAATGAGGCTGGCGAAGTAGACCACCGGGCCGCCGTGCAGACGCGGCGGAGATGGGTGATGTGGATCGATGGGCGGGCCGGCGCGCGAGCGACGGCTATGATTGGTCGTCGCGTGACGCGAGGCTGCCGGGTCGGGGCAATGCAGGTGTCCCGGTCGGAGCAGGACGGTGACGGACGGCGCAGGCCGACGGGCGGACCGACACGCGGACGGCGGCTGGCCCTGACGGGCCGCCTCAGCGCGCGTGGCCGCCGGGTCGGAGGAGAGGCCGGCTGGCCGCGTCGGGGTCGAAGTAGAGATGCACGAGGGTCGGCGGCGGCGGCGGGCGACGCAAACCAATCAAGAATAGATCGGAAAACCAAAAAGAAAAACGCCGATCAAAAGGACCGGCGAGAGAGCGAAAAACCCGGATCAAGAGATCGGGAAAAAGACTCTATAGGGCAGCCGGTCAACACGATCGGCGGACGAACCCTACATACCGGCGGCGCAGCCTCCGGCGCCAGTCATGAAGGCCGACCGCCCCGGGGACGGCGCGCGGGTGCGGAAGCGGCGGCGGCTAGGGGTTAGGATCGACTTGCGATAGATACTATGTTAGAAGAGAGAGAGGGGTTTGGTGTAATAGTTGTTGTATTGCTTGAGTCTCGTGGGCATATATATAGAAATACATGATCTATCTGGAGTACAAGACAAGCCAGAATATTTCTAGTTTATCTTATGTTTTCTAATACAATCATGTTACTCAACACATACTAATAACCTTTTCATACAGAATTAGGAAATTGTCCTACTGAATGATGAAAAAAAATTGGAAGACAATATGTTGTTCATATGCACCTGATTTCTCCATCAAAGTCATGTCTTCCATTCCTATTGGCGTCAGCTTGAAGCTCTCTTGTAGTACCGATTCCCTGCCCCACAAACCAGTAGCCACAGGGAACTGATAGTGCTATACTGCTATGGCAGCCAGCGGCTCATTTGTGATGAAGGCTGGAGTGCTATGGAGTTTTGCATAAAGAACAACATAAAGATTTGGGCTTAGGGTAGGATTTAAAACTTATAAAGCTTTACATGTTTTGCCTTTTCCCCCTCAAATTGCCAATAATGATATGGAAGGAGATAGGCCAAAAGATTGATTAAATACGTGTGTAATTGCTATTTTTATCCTAACAATGGCCAATCGCTTTACAAGTGGGTAGTAGAGATGCCACTGTATTAGAAAAAACAATATGACAGATAGAACTTGAAATTGCCAACCTGTAAAGAGAGGTGTGTATTTTAAGTTTTACAAACTTTCGAGATTTCTCAAGATGATTTGTAATATTGTGTATAATCTATCTTTGGCAGATCTGCAGTAAGCTTTTCAAATTGTCGCCCATGCAAAAATTAAGCTACATGTATGGCGTACTTGAGTTATATAGGTTCTGTTTACATCACGTACATGTACCGTGTGCACACAACCCGCCTATATTTCAACTCCAATGTATGTGCTTTAATAATCGGATAATCCTGATCGAAAAAACACATAAATAACTTAAAATGAATTATGAATTTGCTACATACTTTTAAGGATAGAAATACCATACCTCATGTATATGAGATCAACCACAAGGACGCTGACTCGGATAATCCTTATCCCAAAAAAACACATGAATAACTCAAAATGAATTGTGGATTTGTTACATAATTGTAAGGATAGAAATACCATACCTCATGTATATGAGATCAACACTCTGGGACTCTGATCTCTCTTCTATTCGGGTTAAATAATTTTACTAACTCTGGCTCTAGGTTCTCGTAACTACTTCCTTCCAGAAAGCCCCTCACTCCAGATGATTACTTGGTGCACCAGAAGATTTCGAAGATACTCTCAATTGTTCTCTTGAGACTTTGTGCCCACCGCTTTCGCTATTCCCGACCACTGATAAATCCTTATGGATAACTGCTTACGCTTGTCGTTCATACATTCATTCCCAGTTGCCCTTGTTATTACTTGATACCCTGAAAATTTCTCCGATATTCCAAGAATCCTTTGTGCCAACTGCTTTGCAGCTCTTTTCCGCATTAATACCCACACGAACAATTCCTCGCACTTATCGGGGATTCATCCATCCCCAGTTGTTCAAGTGCTTCACAACACTCTTCGAAATACTATCCGATCTTTCGAGAATCCTCTGCAGCCTATGGCTCTTGAAATTCTTGTGTACCTGCATTATGGTTAATTCCAAATGCCTAGCAATATTCATTGACGTCATTTGCCTTTATCATCTTGGGTCCCTTGATTCAATATGTTGCGAATATTCGCAATCCTTAATCAGATCCTAGAATTCATCCTTCCGGCTCAGATATCATTTGAAACATGAGCTGGATCTCGACCAATCAAATTGCCATCGATTGTACCCCCAAGCCTACTCGACTTATCCATCCTTAAACAGAGTGTTTGCTTCTGGTCCCTTGATTTGGAAATCATAATTCCTTTGCATTTGAGCTTTGAATTAGTCTATTGTTTCTATAATCTGATCTCCTTGCATTCTTTCATCCTCTGATTGTGTGCCGATCCCCACATCAGCCCTGTTATGGAACGTCAGATCCTTTGTTGAATTATCATCTAACAGTGTCCTTCGTCTACAAAAATCTCAAGAAGTTCTTCCTATGATACATAATGCCATTGCTAAATTCTATTCTCTGATTTGGCCAACCATGCTCTGCTTTCGAGCTGGTGATTTTTACTATTGAAGCTTGTGGTATATGTTTCTAAGATACCCCGATGGGTTGAACCCATGCCTTCCTTAATCTATGTGAACCCGAAAAGTTTTCACGGGTCATACTCCTCTGGTAATTCACCAGGTAGGTTTTCACACTCAAATCATTATTAATACGAGCAGTGAATGAATGTTCATCCATTGGAGAAGTGGGAGTCGACCTTGAACTTCGTGTTCATGCTCATGGACATGATGTAGATCTTATTGTGGAAACTTCTCTTAAATTAATCATTCCCTTGGTTTAAGTTCATCTTATATTTGGGATTTGGTCTTTTGCAATCGTGGTTCCTGCCATGATTGTTCTCCTTTGATTCTATTTCTCAGACAAGTTAAAGTACTTGCCTTCTACAGATCAATACGCTTGCCCGACCCCTATTTTGATCCACCTTCGAGTATTACCCCCTGCCCCTGGTATCTCGAGGATATCAACCCATTTATGAATTTCTGATGAAGTAGTACCTTTCCCCGTCATAGTCACTCCATGGGTTCTGGGTTGTCGTCAACCGAGAACACCGATTAGTGAATCGAATCAACACTGTGATTCAGTACTCCTAGTACTTTGTTGTTGAGAAATTTAATACTCCATCATGTCACTCCTACATCATTATCGTGCTAAATTTAACTATGCTACCTGGTTCTTCTTCCCGGAGCACAAATTTCGACGATGAGCTACTCTTATGTTGATCTTCCTTGGCATATCATTTCTCCTTGAACAACAAACTTGATTTCGAGTTTGTGTCGTACCCATAGTTCCAATAACCTTTCGCTTCATCATTCCTTTGACTTGATGTCATCACCGATCGATTACATCTTCATGAGATTTCTCGACAAATGTGACGTGATCATCATCAACATTATGAGCTCTTCCTAGATAAAAATTGAATTCATGATGAAATACCATCCTTGCCATCGATGAATTGTATTATCATCGACCACTTTATTGCCTTCCGTTTGACACAAACTTGTTCGTGTTTTCTGTATACCTTGAGTTCCTTGCTATCCAGCATCTGTTCTTCCTTACCTTGGAGTATTGCCATATTTTATGCCTAGAATGTCATGAGAATTTCACCACCTCTTAAGAATTCTTGATACAAGTGATACTTCTTGCCATCTCCGTTCATTCCTTGGTCCCCGTGTTGTTTCTCACCGGAATACCGACAAATAGACTATGATGTGTAAAATTCAAAACTTCTAGCAACCCTACTACTTGTAAGTTAATGAACGATAGTTTCATACTTTGTTAATTGGTTATCAAATCACCATTCTAACATTGATCATGCTACATGAGCCCATATTTCGGGTGCACCTTTCAACCAATGTTTAATTGAGCATGTTTTTCTTCGAGCATACGTCATTGTATCATTTGATATGGCAATGTTATATCCTTGTTCACATAATTGTGGAAATCCATCTTTTCGGAAATCTCGATGAATTGTCGCTGAGATAATCAGCCACCTCCTAATCCTCTCCCTGGTTTATTGATAAACTCTTGTTTCGCAACTCGCTTCCATAGTTCATTTCCCGAGGATCTTACAATGTTATCTCGTCAATTTGTGTTGTACCTTTTCTTCTTAGGCATCCTGAGTCCGAGGTATCCTGACACCAATCAGATCTGAATCTCGGTCAGATATGATGGTTGTAACATATTTCCAAGAGGTATAACATTGGTCTTTATATGACCCGGTAAGGAGATGTCATGCCTAGCACACCTAACCGGAGGACCTATCGTTATGATTTCATCTTTAGCAAGGTTAGCCATTCTTCAATGAGGAAATCGTAAGACTTATTCTATAGGTTGTTCCCGATGGTTTACTTTGTGTATCCAAAAGTCTGACCTTGCTTGAAGACCATGCCAATGCTATCTCGAAGCATGTCTGTGGTACTCTGAATTTCAATAAGAACATTTGAAGCACAATGCTAAATTTACTTTATCAATTATCCTAACACCATTGTATGGGTAATGTCATGAAATTTCTCTCTCCTTTCCTAAAGGATTTCCTACGTTATACCCTGATGTGGCTTGAAGCTACATCGGTATTTCTCCAAAGAGGAAGGGACGATGCAGCACAGCGACGGTAGGTATTTCCCTCAGTGATGAAACCAAGGTTATCGAACCAGTAGGAGAACCAAGCAACACAACGTAAACGACACCTGCACACAAATAACAAATACTCGCAACCCGATGTGTAAAAGGGGTTGTGAATCCCTTTTGTTTGAGTGTGCTGTGCTATCTAGTCAATAAGATGAGTGGTCAATCCGTATGCTTCCTAGCATAGGATCGGTCGAGGTAGGTTCTTTTTGGACACCGGTTTTAGATCTTCAGCCACATCGTAATGTCTTTTTAGATTTCCAACATCACTAAGCTGCAAGATCAGAAATGGTGCCATGTCACTGCCAGAATACCGTATGCTATTGCTACCATGTCACCAGCGGTGTTTGGTACGTCCATTTTGCATCATGCTTTTATATCGATATTTATTGCATTACGGGCTGTTATTACACATTATGTCACAATACTTATGCCTATTCTCTCTTATTTTACAAGGTTTACATAAAGAGGGAGAATGCCGGTAGCTGGGATTCTGGGCTGGAAAAGGAGCAAATATTAGAGACCTATTTTGCACAGCTCCAAAAGTCCTGAAACTTCACGGAAGTCATTTTCAGAATATATATAAAATACTGAGCGCAAGAAGTTCCAGAGGGGGGCCACACCCTGTCCACGAGGGTGGGGGCGCGCCCTACCCCCTGGGCGCGCCCCCTGCCTCGTGGGCCCCCTGGTGGCCCTCTGATGCCCATCTTCTGCTATATGGAGTCTTTCGATGAGGAAAAAATCATAAGCAAGCTTTTGGGACGAGACTCCGCTGCCACGAGGCGGAACCTTGGCGGAATCAATCTAGGGCTCCGACGGAGCTGTTCTGCCGGGGAAACTTCCCTCCGGGAGGGGGAAATCATCGCCATTGTCATCACCAATGATCCTCTCATCGGGAGGGGGTCAATCTCCATAAACATCTTCACCAGCACCATCTCCTCTCAAACCCTAGTTCATCTCTGATACGTCTCCAACGTATCTATAATTTTTGATTGCTCCATGCTATATTATCTACTGTTTTGGGCAATATTGGGATTTATTTTCCACTTTTATATTACTTTCGGGACTAACCTATTAACCGGAGGCCCAGCCCAGATTTGTTGTTTTATGCCTATTTCAGTGTTTTGAAGAAAAGGAATATCAGACGGAGTCGAAACGGAACGAAATCAACTAGAGAAGTTATTTTTGGAAGGAAACACACCTAATGGACTTGGACCCCGCGTCAAGGAAGGAACGAGGTGCTCACGAGGGTGGGGGCGCCACCCCCCCTATGGTGCGCCCCCTGTCTCGTGGGGCCCTCGTGGCTCCCCTGACGTACCTCGACGGCAACTTACGAGAGTGAGATCTGATAGATATAATGTTTTTGGTATTTTTGGTATAGAGATGAAAAGTAAAAGGTAAAGGCAAAGTAAAAAAGCAAAGCAAGATTAAATTGATGGAGATTGATATGATGAGAATAGACCCGGGGGCCATAGGTTTCACTAGTGGCTTCTCTCAAGAGCATAAGTATTCTACGGTGGGTGAACAAATTACTGTTGAGCAATTGACAGAATTGAGCATAGTTATGAGAATATCTAGGCATGATCATGTATATAGGCATCACGTCCGTGACAAGTAGACTGAAACTATTTTGCATCTACTACTATTACTCCACTCATCAACCGCTATCGAGCATGCATCCAGAGTATTAAGATAAAAACAGAGTAACGCCTTAAGCAAGATGACATGATGTAGAGAGATAAATTCATGCAATATGAAATAAACCCCATCTTGTTATCCTCGACGGCAACGATAGAATACGTGCCTCGCTGCCCGTTCTGTCACTGGGAAAGGACACCGCAAGATCGAACCCAAAGCTAAGCACTTCTCCCGTGGCAAGAACTACCAATCTAGTTGGCCAAACCAAACGGATAATTCGAAGAGACTTGCAAAGATAACCAATCATACATAAAAGAATTCAGAGAAGATTCAAATATTATTCATAGATAGACTTGATCATAAACCCACAATTCATCGGTCTCAACAAACACACCACAAAAAGAAGATTACATCGAATAGATCTCCACAAGAGAGGGGGAGAACTTTGTATTGAGGTCCAAAAAGAGAGAAGAAGCCATCTAGCTACTAACTATGGACCTGAAGGTCTGAGGTAAACTATTCACACTTGATCGGAGGGGCTATGATGATGTAGAAGCCCTCCGTGATGACGGCCCTCTCCGGCGGAGCTCCGGAACAGGCCCCAAGATGGGATCTCGTGGATACAGAAAGTTTGGCGGTGGAATTCGGTTTTTGGCTCCTGTTCTAATTGTTTGGGGGTACATAGGTATATATAGGAGGAAGGAGTACGTCGGTGGAGCACCGAGGGGCCCACGAGGCAGGGGGCGCGCCCCCCACCCTCGTGACCGCCTCTTGGACTCCTTGGAGTAGGGTCCAAGTCTCCTGGATCACGTTCGGTGAGAAAATCACGTTCCCAAAGGTTTTATTCCGTTTGATATTCTGTTTCTACGAAATACTGAAATAGGCAAAAAAATAGCAATTCTGGGCTGGGCCTCTGGTTAATAGGTTAGTCCCAAAAATAATATAAAAGTGGAAAATAAAGCGCAATATAGTCCAAAACAGTAGATAATATAGCATGGAGCAATCAAAAATTATAGATACGTTCGAGACGTATCAGGCATCCCCAAGCTTAATTCCTGCTCGTCCTCGAGTAGGTAAATGATAAAAAGAGAATTTTTGATGCGGAGTGCTACTTGGCATAATTTCAATGCAAATCTTCTTAATTGTGGTATGAATATTCAGATTAGGAAGATTCAAGACAATAGTTCATATTGACATAAAGAATAATAATACTTCAAGCAAACCAACAAAGCAATTATGTTTTCTTAAAGTAACATGGCCAAAGAAAGTTCATCCCTACAAAATCATATAGTTTAGTCACACTCCATTTTCGTCACACAAGAATGCTCTCATCATGCACAACCCCGATAACAAGCCAAGCAATTGTTTCATACCTTAATAATTTCAAACTCATAAACTTTCACGCAATACATGAGCGTGCGCCATGGATATAGCACTATGGGTGGAATAGAATATAATGGTGGGGGTTATGTGGAGAAGACAAAAAAGGAGAAAGTCTCACATCAACGAGGCTAATCAATGGGCTATGGAGATGCCCATCAATTGATGTTAATGCAAGGAGTAGGGATTGCCATGCAACGGATGCACTAGAGCTATAAATGTATGAAAGCTCAACAAAAGAAACTAAGTGGGTCTGCATCCAACTTGCTTGCTCACGAAGACCTAGGGCACTTGAGGAGGCCCATTGTTGGAATATACAAGCCAAGTTCTATAATGAAAATTCCCACTAGTATATGAAAGTGATAGCTCAAGAGACTCTCTATATGAAGAACATGGTGCTACTTTGAAGCACAAGTGTGGAAAAAGGAACAGTAGCATTGCCCCTTTTTCTTTATTTTCTCTTTTTTGGGGGCCTTCTTTTTTTTGGGACAATGCTCTATTAAATGATGATCATCACACTTTTATTTATTTACAACTCAATGATTACAACTCAATACTAGAACAAAGTATGACTCTATATGGATGCCTCCGGTGGTGTACCGGGATATGCAATGAATCAAGAGTGACAAGTATGAGAAAATTATGAACGGTGGCTTTGCCACAAATACTATGTCAACTACATGATCATGCTAAGCAAGACAATGATGGATGTGTCATGATAAACTGGATGGTGGAAAGTTGCATGGCAATATATCTCGGAATGGCTATGGAAATGCCATAATAGGTAGGTATGGTGGTTGTTTTGAGGAAGATATAAGGAGGTTTATGTCATAAAGAACTCATACACTTATTGCAAAAATTTACAAGCCATCAAAAACCAAAGTATTACGCGCATGCTCCTAGGGGGATAGATCGGTAGGAAAAGACCATCGCTCGTCCTCGACCGCCACTCATAAGGAGGACAATCAAATAACACCTCATGTTTCAAATTTGTTGCATAACGTTTATCATATGTGCATGCTACGGGACTTGCAAACTTTAACTCAAGCACTTCTCAAATTCACAATTACTCTACTAGCATGACTTTGATATTACTACCTCCATATCTCAAAACAATTATCAAGCATCCAACTTTTCTTAGTATTCAACACACTCAAAAGAAAGTTTCACAAATCTTGAATACCAAGCATGTTATTATTAAGCAAATTACCATGCTATTAAGACTCTCAAAATAATTTAAGTGAAGCATGAGAGATCAATAGTTTCTTTAAAACAAATCCACCATCGTGCTCAAAAAAATCTAAGTGAAGCACATAGCTCAAAATTACTTAGCTCAAGAAGATATAAGTGAAGCACATAGAGCAAAACTACATAGCTCAAAAGATATAAGTGAAGCACATAGAGTATTCTATCAAATTTTAATTCATGTATGGCTCTCTCAAAAGGTGTGTATAGAAAGGATGATTGTGGCATATTAAAACACAAATACACAAATAATACAAGATGCTCCAAGCAAAACATATATCATGTTGGTGAATAAAAATATAGCTCCAAGTAAATTACCGATGGAAGTGGACGAAAGACGGGATGCCTTCCGGGGAATCCCCAAGCTTTGACTTTTTGGTGTCCTTGGATTATATTGGGGGTGCCATGGGCATCCCCAAGCTTAGGCTCTTGCCACTCCTTGTTCCATAATCCATCAAAAGAATTCACCCAAAACATGAAAACTTCACAACACAAAACTTAAAGTAGAAAACTCGTGAGCTCCGTTAGCGAAAGAAAACAAAATACCACTTCAAGGTACTGTAATGAACTCATTACTTATTTATATTGGTGTTAAACCTACTGTATTCCAACTTCTCTATGGATTGTAAACTATTTTACTAGCCACAGATTCATCAAAATAAGCAAACAACACACGAAAAACAGAATCTATCAAAAACAGAACAGTCTGTAGTAATCTGTAGCTAGCGAAATATCTGGAACCCCAAAAATTCTAAAATAAATTTCTGGACGTTAGGAATTTATCTATTAATCATCTGAAAAAAGAATTAACTAAATATCACTCTCCAAATAAAAATGACAGCAGTTCTCGGAAGCGCTAAAGTTTCTGTTTTTTACAGCAAGTTCAACAAGACTTTCCCCAAGTCTTCCCAACGGTTCTACTTGGCACAAACACTAATTAAACACAAAAAACACAACCAAAACAGAGGCTAAATAAATTTTTTATTACTAAACAGGAGCAAAAAGCAAGGAATAAAAATAAAATTGGGTTGCCTCCCAACAAGCGCTATCGTTTAACGCCCCTAGCTAGGCATAAAAGCGAGGATAGATCTAGGTATTGCCATCTTTGATAGGCAATCCATAAGTGGCTCTCATGATAGTTTCATATGGCAATTTTATTTTATTTCTTGGAAAGTTTTCCATGCCCTTTTTTAATGGAAATTTAAATCTAATATTCCCTTCCTTCATATCAATAATCGCACCAACCGTTCTAAGGAAAGGTCTACCAAGAATAATAGGGCAAGAAGGATTGCAATATATCATGAACAATGAAATATACAGGCACATAATTCATATTTGCAACAATAAGAACATCATTAATCCTTCCCATAGGTTTCTTAATAGTAGAATCCGCAAGATGCAAGTTTAGAGAGCCATCATCAAAATTACGGAAATCTAGCAAATCACACAAAGTCTTGGGAATAGTGGAGACACTAGCACCCAAATCACACAAAGCATAAAACTCATGATCTTTAATTTTAATTTTAATAGTTGGTTCCCACTCATCATAGAGTTTTCTAGGGATAGAAACTTTCAACTCAAGTTTTTCTTCATAAGATTGCATCAAGGCATCAACAATATGTTCGGTGAAGGCTTTATTTTGACTATAATCATGTGGAGAATTTAGCACGGATTGCAACAAGGAAATACAATCAATTAAAGAGCAACTTTCATAATTAAATTCCTTGAAATCCAATATAGTGGGTTTAGCAACATCTAGATTTTTATTTCTTTCAATCCCACTTTCATCAATTTCATCATAAAGATCTAAATACTCCGAATTTTTAGAACGCCTTCTAGGTAAAGGAAGATCATATGTAGTTTCATCAAGATTCATATTGCAAAACAAAGATTTAATAGGTGACACATCAATAAATTTTAGATCTTCATCTTGATTTACATAGGAATTGGAAGAACACGCTTTAATAAAGGCATCTTTGGAAGCACGCATCCTAGCGGTTATTTCCTTGCACTCATCAATGGAAATTCCCATGGCTTTGAGAGACTCATTGATATCATGCTTAGGAGGAATAGATCTAAGATTTAAAGAATCAATCTCAAGAGAAATTCTATCAACGTTCCTAGCCAAATCATCAACTTTAAGCAATTTCTCTTCAAGCAAAACATTAAAATTCTTTTGTGAATTCATAAAATCTTTAACACTATTCTCAAATTCAGAGGGCATCTTATTATAATTTCCATAAGAGTTGTTGTAAGAATTCCCAAAATTATTAGAAGGATTACTAGGATATGGCCTAGGATTAAAATTCCCTCTATAAGCGTTGTTACCAAAATTATTCCTACCAACAAAATTCACATCCATAGATTCATTGTTATTCTCAATCAAAGTAGACAATGGCATATCATTAGGATCAGAAGAAACACTCTTAGTAGCAAATAATTTCATAAGTTCATCCATCTTTTCACTCAAAACATTGATTTCTTCTATCGCGTGCACTTTTTTATTAGAAGATCTTTCAGTATGCCATTGAGAATAATTAATCATATTATCTAGGAGTTTAGTAGCATCTCCTAAAGTGATTACCATAAAAATGCCTCCCGCGGCCGAATCTAAAGATTTCTAGAAGCAAAATTCAATCCGGCATAAAAATTTTGTATAATCATCCACAAATTCAAACCATGAGTAGGGCAATTACGTATCATTAATTTCATTCTCTCCCAAGCTTGTGCAACATGTTCATGATCAAGTTGCTTAAAGTTCAAAATATCTTTTCTAAGAGAGGTGATCTTAGCGGGAGGGAAATACTTAGAGATAAAAGCATCTTTGCACTTGTTCCAAGAATCAATACTATTTTTAGGCAAAGACGAAAACCAAGCTTTAGCACGATCTCTAAGCGAAAAAGGAAATAGCTTCAATTTAACGACATCATTATCGACATCTTTTTTCTTTTGCATATCACATAAATCAACGAAGTTATTCAGATGAGTAGCGGAATCTTCACTAGGAAGGCCGACGAATTGATCTTTCATAACAAGATTCAACAAAGCAGTATTGATTTCACAAGATTCAGTATTAGCAAGAGGAGCAACCGGAGTGCTAAGGAAATCATTATTATTGGTATTGGTGAAGTCACACAATTTGGTAGTATCTTGAGCCATCGCGACAAACAAGCAATCCAACACATGAGCAAACAAAAGGCAAGCGGGCAAAAAGAGGCAAATAGAGAGGGACGATAGAGAGAGAGGGCGAATAAAACGGTAAGGGTGAAGTGGGGGAGAGGAAAATGAGAGGCAAATGGCATATAGTGTAATGCGAGAGATAGAGATTGTGATGGGTACTTGGTATGTTGACTTTTTGCGTAGACTCCCCGGTAACGGCGCCAGAAATCCTTCTTGCTACCTCTTGAGCTTGCGTTGGATTTCCCTGAAGAGGAAGGGATGATGCAACAGAGTAGCGTAAGTATTTCCCTCAGTTTTTGAGAACCAAGGTATCAATCCAGTAGGAGGCCACGCTCAAGTCCCTCATACCTGGACAAAACGATAGCTACTCGCAACCAACGCGATTAGGGGTTGTCAATCCCTTCACGGTCACTTACGAGAGTGAGATCTGATAGATATAATATTTTTGGTATTTTTGGTATAGAGATGCAAAGTAAAAAGTAAAGGCAAAGTAAAAAAGCAAAGCAAGATTAAAGTGATGGAGATTGATATGATGAGAATAGACCCGGGGGCCATAGGATGCACTAGTGGCTTCTCTCAAGAGCATAAGTATTCTACGGTGGGTGAACAAATTACTGTTGAGCAATTGAAAGAATTGAGCATAGTTATGAGAATGTCTAGGCATGATCATGTATATAGGCATCACGTCCGTGACAAGTAGACCGAAACGATTCTGCATCTACTACTATTACTCCACTCATCGATCGCTATCCAGCATGCATCTAGAGTATTAAGTTAAAAACAGAGTAACGCCTTAAGCAAGATGACATGATGTAGAGAGATAAATTCATGCAATATGAAATAAACCCCATCTTGTTGTCCTCAATGGCAACGATACAATACGTGCCTTGCTGCCCCTTCTGTCACTGGGAAAGGACACCACAAGATCGAACCCAAAGCTAAGCACTTCTACCATGGCAAGAACTACCAATCTAGTTGGCCAAACCAAATGGACAGGGACGATTTCAAGGGGGGCGAGGGGGGCGAGACCCCCCCCCCCCTAACGATCACGTTTCCCCTTAATGGTGATTGGTTAGTACCAGTTTTTTCTTGTACGCACATGATTTGAGGCTTGTCTCGCCCCCCCTGTGCCTCCCATAGTCAAAGCCCATGTGTGATTGCAGCAATGGGTCAAAGGCCCAATATGAGGCAAAGAAAAAAGCAGCCCATCATGGAAGAGAAAGGATCCAGACTTAAGCAGGACGCACGTACATGACAGTTCTATCTCTTCTCTTGTCTCTTCATTTCCAATATGTGAGTTCCTATTCCCGCGATCGGAAAAAACTGCTCGCGGCAGCCGACCGCCTAGTAGATCCGCTGCGGTTGAAAAGGGAATGCGACAGGCAAGCGCCGTGCCGTCGTTGTGCCGATACACAGGAGCATTCTGGCCGGCCGGCCGCACGAACCAACGACTAAACGAGAAAAAAAGTTAGTTTATCTTTAGGATTAGATTACTTTGTCTTATATAATGTAATTGTAGAACCACAGACATTGAAAACTAATTTTCAATTTTCAATTGTCTAATTGTGTTTGTGTAGACATGAAGAGAAAGAGAGATGAATAAATTTATATTTTTCTCTAGCCAATTGGTTCAATCTGTCAGTCATGTGAGCATGATGCAGATGCAATAGATGTGCAACCTAGCCAAGAGAACAACCCTTGTCCTGCTGAATGTGATGCTAAACCTGATCATCCAAGCCTTGTACGTCCCCATCGACAAATGTGTTAGCCTATATAACGAGGATCAGCGGAAGCACCATCACGATGAGCGACCATGGAACTATGCATTACATCCTCTATGCCTTCATGGTACGTCCCTTCTCAACAACTTCAAATTTCTAATTTAATTCATCTAACATGAATGATCATTGATTGATGGACATGAAAATTGGATTTGAATAAATTATTTGTAGTACAGTGTGCCAAATTTTTCTATATAAATTCAGAAACTGAATTTTTCTTTATCAAGATGGACAATTTGGTAGTATTCTTCTAGTGTTTACATCAACGAAAACATGATTTAGGTTTAGGCATTTTTCACGGTTTAAATGTTCTATAGTTGGGCCAAATAGCTTTAAATAGCGGATGGCGGGCTAGTAGCGGACGGTACTGCAGGCACAATAGTGGATGCTATCGCCGCTATTTGAAACTCGATGCTCATTATTCTGTAAGAGCTCAAGTGTAGAGCTCCCCCCCCCCCCCATACCAAATTCCTGTCTCCGTCTCTGCAAAAGGATAATTCGAAGAGACTTGCAAAGATAACCAATCATTCATAAAAGAATTCAGAGAAGATTCAAATATTATTCATAGATAGACTTGATCATAAACCCACAATTCATCGGTCTCAACAAACACACCGCAAAAAGAAGATTACATCGAATAGATCTCCACAAGAGAGGGGGAGAACTTTGTATTGAGATCCAAAAAGAGAGAAGAAGCCATCTAGCTACTAACTATGGACCCGAAGGTCTGACGTAAACTACTCACACTTCATCGGAGGGGCTATGATGATGTAGAAGCCCTCCGTGATGACGGCCCTCTCCGGCGGAGCTCCGGAACAGGCCCCAAGATGGGACCTCGTGGATACAGAAAGTTGCGGCGGCGGAATTAGGTTTTTGGCTCCTGTTCTGATAGTTTGGGGGTACGTAGGTATATATAGGAGGAAGGAGTACGTCGGTGGAGCACCGAGGGGCCCACGAGGCACGGGGCGCGCCCTAGGGGGGCGCCCCCCCCCACCCTCGTGACCGCCTCTTTGACTCCTTGGAGTAGGGTCCAAGTCTCCTGGATCACGTTCGGTGAGAAAATCACGTTCCCGAAGGTTTTATTCCGTTTGGACTCCGTTTGATATTATGTTTCTCCGAAATACTGAAATAGGCAAAAAAACAACAATTCTGGGTTGGGCCTCCGGTTAATAGGTTAGTCCCAAAAATAATATAAAAGTGGAAAATAAAGCCCAATATAGTCCAAAACAGTAGATAATATAGCATGGAGCAATCAAAAATTATAGATACGTTGGAGACGTATCATTACTATAGCATAAGACATCATATGACAAGAATTATATAAGTTGCTGTTCTAAGAATGATCGTGATGCCCTCATGTCCGTATTTTATTTTTATCGACACCTCTATCTCTAAACATGTGGACATATTTTTCGATTTTGGATTTCGCTTGAGGACAAGCGAGGTCTAAGCTTGGGGGAGTTGATACGTCCATTTTGCATCATGCTTTTATATCGATATTTATTACATTATGGGCTGTTATTACACATTATGTCACAATACTTATGCCTATTCTCTCTTATTTTACAAGGTTTACATAAAGAGGGAGAATGCCGGCAGCTGGGATTCTCGGCTGGAAAAAGAGCAAATATTATAGACCTATTCTGCACAACTCCAAAAGTCCTGAAACTTCACGGAAGTCATTTTCAGAATATATAAAAAATACTGAGCGCAAGAAGTTCCGGAGGGGGTCCGCACCCTGCCCACGAGGGCGGGGGCGCGCCCTACCCCCCTGGGCGTGCCCCCCTGCCTCGTGGGCCCCTGGTGGCCCTCCGATGCCCATCTTCTGCTATATGGAGTCTTTCGATGAGGAAAAAATCATAAGCAAGCTTTCGGAATGAGACTCCTCCACCACGAGGTGGAACCTTGGCAAAATCAATCTAGGGCTCTGGTGGAGCTGTTCTGCTGGGGAAACTTCCCTTCGGGAGGGGGAAATCATTGCCATCGTCATCACCAACGATCCTCTCATCGGGAGGGGGTCAATCTCCATCAACATCTTCACCAGCACCATCTCCTCTCAAACCCTAGTTCATCTCTTGTATCCAATTCTTGTCTCTAAGTCCGGGATTGGTACCTGTAGGTTGCTAGTAGTGTTGATTACTCCTTGTAGTTGATGCTAGTTGGTTTATTTGGTGGAAGCTCATATGTTCAGATCCTATATGCATATTAATACTCCTCTGATTATGAACATGAATATGCTTTGTGAGTAGTTACGTTTGTTCCTGAGGACATGGGAGAAGTCTTGCTATTAGTGGTCATGTGAATTTGGTATTCGTTCGATATTTTCATGAGATGTATGTTGTCTCTCCTCTAGTGGTGTTATGTGAACGTTGACTTCATGACACTTCACCATTATTTGGGCCTAGAGGAAGGCATTGGGAAGTAATAAGTAGATGATGGGTTGCTAGAGTGACAGAAGCTTAAACCCTAGTTTATGCGTTGCTTCGTAAGGGGCTGATTTGGATCCATATGTTTCATGCTATGGTTAGGTTTACCTTAATACTTTTGTTGTAGTTGCGGATGCTTGCAATAGAGGTTAATCATAAGTGGGATGCTTGTCCAAGTAAGGGCAGTACCCAAGCACCGGTCCACCCACATACTAAATTATCAAAGTACCGAACACGGATCATATAAACGTGATGAAAACTAGCTTGACGATAATTCCCATGTGTCCTCGGGACCGCTTTTCTTTATATAAGAATTTGTCCAGGCTTGTCCTTTGCTACAAAAGGGATTGGGCCACCTTGCTGCACTTTATTTACTTTTGTTACTTGTTGCTCGTTACCAATTATCTTATCACAAAACTATCTGTTACCTATAATTTCAGTGCTTGCAGAGAATACCTTGCTGAAAACCGCTTATCGTTTCCTTCTACTCCTCGTTGGGTTCCACATTCTTACTTATCGAAAGGACTAAGATAGATCCCTTATACTTGTGGGTCATCAGTGTTCTGTGTTCACTGTGCGATGGTCAACATATATAACATAAGCCCAATAATGAGGCAAAACTTTTGCCATTTCAAGTATAAGCACAACATACAGAAACGATCAGCCGACTACGGTGAAAAGAGAGTACATTATCATCAGCTACTTAACAACCAGTAGTCGAAATCCATGGTCGGTTGCTTAATTTTAGAGCCTTCAAATTCATGTCAAGCCACATTGTGCAGCTAAGACAATTTTTTTATTGACCACTGCTTCGGTACACACCTAGGAAACTTTGAAATGGGCATTCTCGTGCATCCACGTGAATCATTAGATTAATTAACAGAAAAGCTAGCTGGCTGACTTTCGTTGGGAAAGGGGTGGCAAATGAACCCCTTTTGCTAGCAGCTTTAGTTGTGAGACGAGATCAAAAGGTGGCAGTTTTAAACGAAAAAATTTCTTCTCTAACAGAAACTGTCATGTCGCTCTGAAAAAACTGTCACCCATCACAACTAAAAATTCTAGTAAAATCGTTCGCAAAATGTCACCCCCTCCTGCAAACATTCGCCAGTTAAGGGCTTCTTAATTCATCCTCAAAATTGTTGGGTAATTAGTTATGTCGGCACCAGCCGACACACACGTGAGATGTGACCTATTCCTGGCCTTGGCGGTGCTCCACCGGCACTCTAATGATTCCATCGATCACTTTCATCTTCCTTATTACTGCGGGTGAGTATCTTCCTGAGCCATATCATGGTACAGCAAATGGCCTATCTACACGAAGAGCAGCCGGATGGATTGATGCATTAAGAAGAATGCGGCAAGCGTCTTAAGAATTTAGGAAAGGGCCGACTAGGAAACAGGAAATAATTCTGTTGCGATGGGGCCTGTGGGGCTGAGTTCTTGGAGACAACACCTATTGTGTGACTAGGTGATTCATCCTAGCTTGACATCGCAAACATGTTTACATGTGACCCACAGGCCTCTCCACTACAACTCTCTGGTACCAATGGTCCTATATTTCCTTAAAACACCATTTTGATTTTTACGAGATTTTTTCTTCGCCGTCTGTGAGGCAGAAAAAAATGGATAACTTTTGATCTTCGATAGGTTGATCTGTCGGAACTCCATCACTATCGGTGGAGGGATTTGAAGCCATTGTCATCACCGACAATTTGTTCTTCATTGAGATCATCATCTCCATCACCATTTACATCTGCACCATCCCCATCATCACCTTCATCTCCCTCTTTTTTAATCTATGAACTATTACCTCGGATCTGTTGTTGAGATTACTCTTTGGTGTTGATTACATCATGTTCAAATTGTTTATTATATCAATACCCCATTGATCATGCTTCATATGATTTCTTGTGAGTAGTCCATCACGTTCTTGAGGAATGGGCCAAACCTTGTTGCTAGTAATCATGTGAAATTGAATAAAGTTCAATGTTTTGATATTATGTTTTGGTGCGATTCTTTAGTGGTGATGAGCAAATGTCGACGGCATATCACTTCACTTGATGGGCCTAGAGGAGAGCATTGTGTGGTCAGTTTGTCTACGATGGATGGTTGGTGTGACAGAAATTTTCATACCGTAAGTTCATGAACTATTTCATAAGGGCTTGTTGTAACCCTAGAATTTAATGTTATAGTTAGATGGTATCTTAATTAACCATGTATAGTTACCGATGCTTAAACTAAGAGTTAAATCTTAAGCATGTATCTTGTTCATGTAAGAATAGTTCATTACCATAGTTTCCACCACACAACAATTATCAAAGCTATGAAAGTGTCGGCGATCTTGGTGAAAACAACTTGCTGAAATTCTCGTGTGTCCTTGACAGCAATCTAACCCTTATAAGTGTCGGCTTGTCCTTAGCACAATTAAGAATTGGGCCATTTGTTGCATCATTGATTTTTTTGTTATGTAAGTTCTTGCAATTGTTCTTGTGATTGAACAAACCATCAAACACTCTTTGTAACTTTTAAAGTGATTCATTGTTGATTTATATCGACCAATTGGCCAAGCCCTTCTGATTATCGTTGGGCTCTATACTCTTACTTATCGAAATGAGTTACAATAGATTCCCTACACTCGTGGGTTCTAGCGCCACCGTAGAAGAGGGGGGCGCCTTCTTCTTCTTCCTTGGCCTTCTCCCTTGGAAGGAGGGATGTTTCCCCCTATGGTTTTTGGTGGCTATCATGGAGAGGAAGAGAGCTTCCCTCGATATTGGGTCTCAGTTTCGAGGGGGTATTTTTCTACATGTGGAAATCTATCTTGCTTGCCATTTTAGAATTTTCTTGGAGATCCGTAACTACGAAAAACTCAAAAAATGGCGGATCTAAAAACCCATGTGCAAGCTCTCGCCATAAGGGTGACCCTTGCACAATTTTGTGGGACCCATGGACATCCCTTATGACTCAGCTTAGGCCTAGGGCGCGTGGGCTGGATGAGTAGAGCCCTTCTGGGCCCATCTGGTTGTCTCCTTTTGCAAGTATCTATGACCCGAGAAAATATTTGCGCCTAATAGTTTTCATATTTTTCCTAGTTCAAGAAGTTCCGTGAAAACAAAAAGGTAAGATATGCAACTCTGCCTTTCCGACAATTTTAGTAGGATAGCCAAATAAATATATAGTTAAATTGGTAATTTAGTGGCATGAGAACTTTGAAAATTATACACCTACTACGTATCAGGTAGCACCAGAGAAGAACCAATATGAATTATTGTTGTTATTGTGTTATCATTTGAATATGTGCTTGTATTTTTTCGGGCAAGCATTGATGTTTGTTGGTCATTTTTATAAACAACGGTATTTGTTATCAACTATAGAACAAGCACATGTTTTAGTTTATTACCGAACCAACTATAACACTTAAAACACATTTGACCATGGAATAGAACCTACTATAAAGAAACATCCAAATGATCTCATGAAAATATGCATGTACACACTTTATATATTCTAGAAACATTTAGGTGCTTATACACAATTATAGACTAGAAACTACTATCAAGATATTTGATTGATAGCACACTTCAGAGATCTCAATGAAAACATTGAAGAGAAATGAGAGAGAGAGAGAGAGAGAGAGAGAAACAAATGATATATATACAGTTTAACTCACCAAGGGTCACAAGATAATATATGTTTTCTATTATCCGTTTACTCGTATCTATGTGAATTTGGTTTAAAGATCATTTTAAGGGGCAATATCACAAAAATGAAACCTCTCCTACCACTTCTGTCTAAGTTTAGTCGAGTACAAATGTATTCTTCAACAATTTACATTAAAGCTATATAATAAAAATAATATAATTAATGGTAAGAAACCTTATAATGTGGTTAATTATGCTCACCAAATAGTTTAAAGTAATAGTTACTAAAATTATCTGTTGTAAAAATGAGCTATAAATAAGTATAAAAGTTTAGTACAAATGTTTTGTACTTGCCTTGCCCCGGAGTTATTCTGACCTGCTATACTTAATTATAAAAAATCATAATTTATTAACTGTATATTAGAATTAGCTTGACTACTTCTTTGATAATTATAATAATACTTATCGTGTTCACGTCTTCAAATATTATTGGCAAATCAGTTGTTGTATTATATACGTATCTAATTGGAAAAAGAATAATTAAATGTGTTTATTATGTATTTGCAAATCAATTGTATTTTGTGTTAAACTGAAATTTTATAGTCATTTGGATGACTACTTAATCCTAATTTGCATTGGTTACAGTTATGCAAAATGTATAATTAATTGATAATTAATTATCTATTCCACACTAATAATAATCCAATTGAATATATCTTATAACTAAGGAACCAATTAAAATTACACTTATAAATATCATAATACGAGATGATTATCCCACACAATGTTGTGGGAACGGTATGAGCTATTTTGAAGATAGCTTCAAATTTGTCGTAGGAATGTTAATTGAAATAATACATACACCGAGAACCAATGTGAAGCTTTTCCAAAACCATAAATTGTTAAAAAATCGTGAACGTTTTTCAAATTTAGGAAATTTTATTAGAATTTAAAACTTTTTACAAATCCAAGAACTTTTTGCAAATTTGAGAAATTTTATTGAATTTACGAGCTCCTGTTGAGTTCATGGACATTTTCCATATTTATGAACTTTTTCAAATCCATGAAATTTTTTAATTCGTGAAACGGAAATTGAGTTCATGAAAACTTCATTAAATTTTCCAATTTTGCGATTTTGTAAAAAAATATTGTGAATTCTTTCCAAACCCATGAACATTTTTCAAATTTGTTAACTCTTTCCAAATTCAGGATTTTTGTTCAATTTCATGATTTTTTTCAAATCACGAACAATGCTTGTTCTTCATGGACATATTTTCAAATTTGCAAATATTTTTGGTATTCAGTACTGACAAACATATTTTTAAAATTTGTGATTTATTTTGGGTTCACGAACTATTTTTTTAATTCATGAATTTTTAAAAACATTGGGACATTTTTTGAATGTATGATTTTTTAGTCTATACAAAATTGAAAGTCATTTCTTTCTGAACGGATATCTTGCTGGTCTTTTAACTGGCTTGTGCAACTGAATAATAGACCTGTTGTAAGAAAAAGGCTATCAAACCAGTCAACCACCGAGTGAACTGAGCACAGGGCTATATGGGTAGCGGCCCGCCTTAAAGTCCCGTGAGCACGTGTTCTGTGGCACCCAAAGCGCTGGTAAGAAGAACTCCGGTCAACACTGCGTCTTGAGGCATTCTATTCAACGCTTCAAGTGCCTGATTAGCCACCAGAGCTTGCGTTGACAGTAGCATGATGGGAAACGTTGCATGAAAAAATCTACGCACATGCAATGACCTATCCATGGAGATGCATAGCAATGAGGGGGAGAGTGTGTCTACATACCCTCGTAGACCGTAAGCGGAAGCGTTTCTCAACGCGGTTGATGTAGTCAAACTTCTTCGCACTTCAACCGATCAAGTACCGAACGCACGGCACCTCCGCGTTCTGCACACGTTCAGCTCGGTGACGTCCCTTGCCTTCTTGATCCAGCAAGACATCGAGGTAGTAGATGGGTTCCGTTGGCACGACAGCATGGTGACAGTGATGGTGAAGTGATCCTCGCAGGGCTTCGCCTAAGCACTATGAAAATATGACCGAGTGTGTAAACGGTGGAGGGGGCGCCGCACATGGCTAGGCAATTGTCTGGTGTGTGCTAGGCTCCCCCCTCCCACATATATATAGGTGGGAGCGAGGGATGAGTAGCCAAGGGGGGCGCCCAAGTAGGAGGAATCCTACTTGGGGTCTCTCCGAAGGTGGCGCCCCCCTGCCATGTATAGGAGCGGGGGAAAGGCAGGGGAGGGTGCACCCCCCCCCCCTTCCTTTCTCCCATGGGAGGGAAAGGCAGGAGGGGCTAGCCCTCCCCCTTTTCCTTCCCTAGGTCTATTTGGCTAGGGAAAGGGCGCACCAGCCACTGTGGGCTGGTATGTCCCTCTCTTGGCCCATTAAGCCCATATACATGCCAGGGGTGCCCGGAACCCCTTCCGGTGACCCGATTTCTTCCCGGTATGTCCCGAAACACTTCCCGTGTCCAAATATCATCGTCCTATATATCAATCTTTACCTCTCAACAATTTTGAGACTCCTCGTCATGTCCGTGATCTCATCCGGGACTCTGAACAACATTTGGTCACCAAAACATATAACTCATATAACACTATATCGTCAACGAAAGCGTGCAGACCCTATGGGTTTGAGAACTATGTAGACATGACCGAGACACCTCTTTGATCAATAACCAATAGCGGAACCTGGATGCCCATATTGGCTCCTACATATTCTACGAAGATCTTTATCGGGCAAACCATTATGACAACATACGTAATTCCCTTTGTCTATCGGTATGTTACTTGCCGGAGATTCGATCATCGGTATCTTCATACCTAGTTCAATCTCGTTTCCGGCAAGTCTCTTTACTCATTCCATAATACATCGCCTCGTGAGTAACTCCTTAGTCATTTGCTTGCAAGCTTATGATGTGTATTACCGAGAGGGGCCGGAGATACCTCTCCAATACTCGGAGTGACAAATCCTAATCTCGATCTATGCCAACTCAACAAACACCTTTGGATATACTTGTAGAGCATCTTTATGATCACCCAGATACGTTGTGACATTTGATAGCACGCAAGGTATTCCTTCGGTATCCGGGAGTTGCATAATCTCATAGTCGAAGGAATAAGTATTTGACATGAAGAAAGCAATAGCAATAAACTGAACGATCATTATGCTAAGCTAACGGGTGGGTTTTGTCCATCACATCATTCTCCTAATGATGTGATCCCATTATCAAATGACAACACATGTCCATGGTTAGGAACCTTAACCATCTTTGATCAACGAGCTAGTCTAGTACAGGCTTACTAGGGACACGCTATTTGTTTATGTATTCACACATGTATTTAAGTTTCCGATCAATACAATTCTATCATGAATAATAAACCTTTATCATGAATAAGGAAATATAAAATAATAACATTATTATTACCTCTAGGGCATATTTCCTTCAGTCTCCCACTTGCACTAGAGTCAATAATCTTGTTCAGATCGCCATGTGATTTAACACCAATAGTTCACATCATCATGTGATTAACACCCATAGTTTACATCGCCATGTGACCAACACCCAAAGGGTTTCATAGGATCAATATTCTAGTTCACATCGCCATGTGATTAACAACCAAAGAGTACTAAGGTGTGATCATGTTTTGCTTGTGAGAGAAGTTTAGTCAACAGGTCTGTCACATTCAGATCCGTATGTATTTTGTAAATTTCTATTTCTACAATGCTCTATATGGAGCTACTCTAGCTAATTGATCCCACTTTCAATATGTATACAGATCGAGACTCAGAGTCATCCAGATCGGTGTCAAAGCTTGCATCGACGTAAATCTTTACGACGAACTGTTTATCACCTCCATAACCGAGAAATATTTCCTTAGTCCTCTAAGGATAATTTTGACCACTGTCCAGTGATCTACTCTTGGATCACTATTGTACCCCTTTCCCAAACTCATGGCAAGGTACACAATAGGTCTGGTACACAGCATGGCATAATTTATAGAACCTATAGCTGAGGCATAGGGAATGATTTTCATTCTCTCTCTATCTTATGTCGTGGTCGGGCTTGAAGGAAATATGCCCTAGAGGCAATATAAAGTTATTATTTATTTCCTTATATCATGATAAATGTTTATTATTCATGCTAGAATTGTATTAACCGGAAACATAATACATGTGTGAATACATAGACAAACAGAGTGTCACTAGTATGCCTCTACTTGACTAGCTCGTTGATCAAAGATGGTTATGTTTCCTAACCATAGACATGAATTGTCATTTGATTAACGGGATCACATCATTAGGAGAATGATGTGATTGACTTGACCCATTCCGTTAGCATAGCACTTGATCGTTTAGTTTGTTGCTATTGCTTTCTTCATGACTTATACATGTTTCTATGACTATGAGATTATGCAACTCCCGTTTACCAGAGGAACACTTTGTGTGCTACCAAATGTCACAATGTAACTGGGTGATTATAAAGGTGCGCTACAAGTGTCTCCGAAGGTACTTGTTGAGTTCGCGTATTTCGAGATTAGGATTTGTCATTCCGATTGTCGAAGAGGTATCTCTGGGCCCTCTCAGTAATGCACATCACTATAAGCCTTGCAAGCATTGCAACTAATGAGTAGTTGCGAGATGATGTATTACAGAACGAGTAAAGAGACTTTCCGGTAACGAGATTGAACTAGGTATTGAGATACCGACGATCGAATCTCGGGCAAGTAACATACCGATGACAAAGGGAACAACGTATGTTGTTATGCGGTCTGACCGATAAAGATCTTCGTAGAATATGTAGGAGCCAATATGAGCATCCAGGTTCCGCTATTGGTTATTGACCGGAGACGTGTCTCGGTCATGTCTACATAGTTCTCGAACCCGTAGGGGCCGCACGCTTAAAGTTCGATGACATTTATATTATGAGTTTATGTGTTTTGATGTACCGAAGGAGTTCGGAGTCCCGGATGAGATCAGGGGCATGACGAGGAGTCTCGAAATGGTCGAGACGTAAAGATCGATATATTGGACGACTATATTCGGACATCGGAAAGGTTCCAAGTGATTCGGGTATTTTCGAGAGTACCGGGGAGTTACAGGAATTCGTATTGGGCCTTAATGGGCCATACGGGAAAGGAGAGAAAGGCCTCAAAGGGTGGCCGCACCCCTCCCCATGGGTTGGTCCGAATTGGACTAGGGAGGGGGGCGCCCCCTTCCTTCCTTCTCCTTTTCCCTTCCCTTTCCTTCTCTCCTACTCCTACTACTTGGAAGGGATCCTAGTTCTACTAGGAAAGGGGGAATCCTACTCCCGGTGGGAGTAGGACTCCCCTAGGGCGCGCCATAGAGAGGGCTGGCCCCTCCCCTCCTCCACTCCTTTATATACGTGGCCAGGGGCACCCCATAGACACAACAATTGATCTCTTGATCTCTTAGCCGTGTGCGGTGCCCCCCTCCACCATAATCCACCTCGGTCATATCATAGCGGTGCTTAGGCGAAGACCTGCGTCGGTAGAACATCATCATCGTTACCACGCCGTCGTGCTGACGAAACTCTCCCTCAACACTCGGCTGGATCGGAGTTCGAGGGATGTCATCGAGTTGAACATGTGCAGAACTCGGAGATGTCGTGCGTTCGGTACTTGATCGGTCGGATCGTGAAGACGTACGACTACATCAACCGCGTTGTGCTAACGCTTCCGCTTTCGGTCTACGAGGGTACGTGGACAACACTCTCCCCTCTCGTTGCTATGCATCACCATGATCTTGCATGTGCGTAGGAAATTTTTGAAATTACCACGTTCCCCAACAGTGGCATCAGAGCCAGGTTTTATGCATTGATGTAATATGCACGAGTAGAACACAAGTGAGTTGTGGGTGATATAAGTCATACTGCTTACCAGCATGTCACACTTTGGTTCGGCGGTATTGTTGGATGAAGCGGCCCGGACCGACATTACGCGTACACTTATGCGAGACTGGTTCTACCGACGTGCTTTGCACACAGGTGGCTGGCGGGTGTCAGTTTCTCCAACTTTAGTTGAATCGAGTGTGGCTACGCCCGGTCCTTGCGAAGGTAAAAACAGCACCAACTTGACAAACTATCGTTGTGGTTTTGATGCGTAGGTAAGAACGGTTCTTGCTCAGCCCGTAGCAGCCACGGAAAACTTGCAACAACAAAGTAGAGGACGTCTAACTTGTTTTTGCAGGGCATGTTGTGATATGATATGGTCAAGACGTGATGAGATATAAGTTGTTGTATGAGATGATCATGTTTTGTTGAAGTTATCGGCAACAGGCAAAAGCCTTATGGTTATCTCTCTATTGCATAAGATGCAAGCACCAAATAATTGCTTTACTTTATCGCTATGCGATAGCAATAGTTGCAAGAGCAATTGTTGGCGAGACAACCATGTGACGACACATTGATATAGATCAAGATGATGGAGATCATGGTGTCATGCCGGTGACGATGGAGATCATGACGATGCTTTGGAGATGGAGATCAAAAGAACAAGATGATGATGGCCATATCATGTCACATATTTTGATTGCATGTGATGTTTATCTTTTATACATCTTATTTTGCATAGTTCGACGATAGCTTTATAAGATGATCTCTCACTAATTATCAAGGTACAAGTGTTCTCCCTGAGTATGCACCGTTGCGAAAGTTTTTCGTGCTGAGACACCACGTGATGATCGGGTGTGATAGGCTCTACGTTCAAATACAACGGGTGCAAAACAGTTGCACACGCGGAATACTCAGGTTAAACTTGACGAGCCTAGCATATAACAGATATGGCCTTGGAACATGGAGACCGAAAGGTCGAGCGTGAATCATATAGTAGATATGATCAACATAGTGATGTTCACCATTGAAACTACTCCATCTCACGTGATGATCGGACATGGTTTAGTTGATATGGATCACGTGATCACTTAGAAGATTAGAGGGATGTCTGTCTAAGTGGGAGTTCTTAAGTAATATGATTAATTGAACTTAGAAGATTAGAGGGATGTCTGTCTAAGTGAGCACGTGTTCAGATTGTCTGGGTACTACAATCGCTTGAATCAAGTGGGAGTTAATCTTCCAGATAAAATAGTGATTGACAAAATTCTCTAGTCACCATCACCAAGTTAGTAGAACTTCGTGATGAACTATAGTATGCAAGGGATGATGAAAACGATTCCCGAGCTTTTCATGATGATGAAATCGATGAAGGTAGAAATCAAGAAAGAGCATCCAGTGTTGATGATTAACAAGACCAGTAGTTTCAAGAAAAGGGCAAAGGGAAAGAAAGGGAACTTCAAGAAGAACGGCAAGCAAGTTGCTGCTCAAGTGAAGAAACCCAAGTCTGGACCTAAGCCTGAGACTGAGTGCTTCTACTACAAGCAGACTGGTCACTGGAAGCTGAACTGCCCCAAGTATTTGGCGGATAAGAAGGATGGCAAAGTGAACAAAGGTATATTTGATATACATATTATTGATGTGTATTTTACTTGTGTTCGTAGCAACCCCTCGGTATTTGATATTGGTTCAGTTGCTAAGAGTAGTAACTCGAAACGGGAGTTGCAGAATGAACAGAGACTAGTTAAGGGTGAAGTGACGATGTGTATTGGAAGTGGTTCCAAGATTGATATGATCATCATCGCACACTCCCTATACTTTCGAGATTAGTGTTGAACCTAGAATAAATGTTATTTAGTGTTTGTGTTGAGCATGAATATGATTGGATCATGTTTATTGCAATACGGTTATTCATGTAAACTAGAGAATAATTGTTGTTCTGTTTGCATGAATAAAACCTTCTATGGTCATACACCAATGAAAATGGTTTGTTGGATCTCGGTCGTAGTGATACACATATTCATAATATTGAAGCCAAAAGATGCAAAGTTAATAATGATAGTGCAACTTATTTGTGGCAATGTCGTTTAGGTCATATTGGTGTAAAGCACATGAAGAAAATCCATGCTGATGGGCTTTTGGAATCACTTGATTATGAATCAGTTGATGCTTGCGAACCATGCCTCATGGGCAAGATGACTAAGACTCCGTTCTCCGGAACAATGGAGCGAGCCACAGATTTGTTGGAAATCACACATACTGATGTACATGGTCCGATGAATATTGAGGCGCGTGGCAGGTATCATTACTTTCTGATCTTCACAGATAATTTGAGCAGATATGAGTATATCTACTTGATGAAACACAAGTCTGAAACATTTGAAAAGTTCAAAGAATTTCAGAGTGAAGTGGAGAATCACCGTAACAAAAATAAAAGTTTCTACGATATGATCGCAGAAGTAAAATATTTGAGTTACGAGTTTGGCCTGCAGTTAAAACAATGTGAAATAGTTTCACTACTCACGCCACCTGGAACACCACAGTGTAATGGTGTGTCCGAACATCGTAACCATACTTTATTAGATATGGTGCAATCTATGATGTCTCTTACCGATTTACCACTATCGTTTTGGGTTTATGCATTAGAGACAGCTACATTCATGTTAAATAGGGCACCATCTAAATCCGTTGAGACGACACCGTATGAACTATGGTTTGGCAAGAAACCTAAGCTGTCGTTTCTTAAAGTTTGAGGTTGCAATGCTTATGTGAAAAAGTTTCAACCTGATAAGCTCAAACCCAAATCGGAGAAGTGCGTCTTCATAGGATACCCAAAAGAAAATGTTGGGTACACCTTCTATCACAGATCTGAAGGCAAGTTATTCATTGCTGAGAATGGATCCTTTCTAGAGAAGGAGTTTCTCTCGAAAGAAGTGAGTGGGAGGAAAGTAGAACTTGATGAGGTAACTGTACCTGCTCCCTTATTGGAAAGTAGTTCATCACAGAAATCTGTTCCTGTGACTACTACACCAATTAGTGAGGAAGCTAATGATGACGATCATGTAACTTCAGATCAATTTACTACCGAAACCTCATAGGTAAACCAGAGTGAGATCTGCACCAGAGTGGTACGGTAATCCTGTTCTGGAGGTCATGTTACTTGACCATGACGAGCCTACGAACTATGAGGAAGCGATGATGAGCCCAGATTCCGCGAAATGGCTTGAGGCCATGAAATCTGAGATGAGATCCATGTATGAGAACAAAGTATGGACTTTGATTGACTTGCCCAATGATCGGCGAGCCATTGAGATTAAATGGATCTTCCAGAGGAAGATGGACACTGATAGTAGTGTTACTATCTACAAAGCTAGAATTATCGCAAAAAGGTTTTCGACAAGTTCAAGGTGTTGACTACGATGAGAGTTTCTCACTCGTATCTATGCTTAAGTCTGTCCGAATCATGTTAACAATTGCCGCATTTTATGAAATCTGGCAAATGGATAAACAAAACTACATTCCTTAATGGATTTATTAAAGAAGAGTTGTATATGATGCAACGAGAAAGTTTTGTCAATCCTAAAAAGTACTAACGAAATATGCAAGCTCCAGCGATCCATCTATCGACTGGTGCAAGCATGTCGGAGTTGGAATATACGCTTTGATAAGTTGATCAAAGCATATAGTTTTATACAGACTTGCGGTGAAGCCTGTATTTACAAGAAAGTGAGTGGGAGCACTAAATCATTTCTGATAAGTATATGTGAATGACATATTGTTGATCGGAGATAATGTAGAATTATTCTGCAAATCATAAAGGAATGTTTGAAAGGAGTTTTTCAAAGAAAGACATCGGTGAAGCTGCTTACATATTGAGCATCAAGATCTATAGAGATAGATCAAGACGCTTGATAATTTTTTCAATGAGTACATACCTTGACAAGATTTTGAAATAGTTCAAAAATGGAACAGTCAAAGAAGGATTTCTTGCCTACGTTACAAGGTGTGAAGTTGAGTAAGACTCAAAACCCGACCACGACAGAAGATAGAGAGAGAGAATGAAAGTCATTCCCTATGCCTCAGCCATAGGTTCTATAAAGTATGCCATGTTGTGTACCAGACCTATTGTATACCCTGCCCTGAGTTTGGCAAAGGAATACAATAGTGATCTAGGAGTAGATCACTGGACATTGTTCAAAATTATCCTTAGTGGAATAAGGATATGTTTCTCGATTATGGAGGTGACAAAAGGTTCGTCGTAAAGGGTTACGTCGATGCAAGTTTTGACACTGATCCAGATGACTCAAAATCTCAATCTAGATACATATTGAAAGTGGGAGCAATTAGCTAGAGTAGCTCAGTGCAGGGCATTGTTGACATAGAAATTTGCAAAATACTTACGGATCTGAATGTGGTAGACCCGTTGACTTCTCTCACAAGCAAAACATGATCACACCTCAATACTCTTTGGGTGTTAATCACATAGCGATGTGAACTAGATTATTGACTCTAGTAAACCCTTTGGGTGTTGGTCACATGTCGATGTGAACTATGGGTGTTAATCACATGATGATGTGAACTATTGGTATTAAATCATATGGCGATGTGAACTAGATTATTGACTCTAGTGCAAGTGGGAGACTGAAGGAAATATGCCCTAGAAGCAATAATAAAGTTATTATTTATTTCCTTATATCATGATAAATGTTTATTATTCGTGCTAGAATTGTATTAACCGGAAACATAATACATGTGTGAATACATAGACAAACAGAGTGTCACTAGTATGCCTCTACTTGACTAGCTCGTTGATCAAACATGGTTATGTTTCCTAACCATAGACATGAGTTGTCATTTGATTAACTGGATCACGTCATTAGGAGAATGATGTGATTGACTTGACCGATTCCATTAGCATAGCACTTGATCGTTTAGTTTGTTGCTATTGCTTTCTTTATGACTTATACATGTTCCTATGACTATGAGATTATGCAACTCCCGTTTACCAGAAGAACACTTTGTGTGCTACCAAACGTCACAACGTAACTGGGGATTATAAAGGTGCTCTACAGGTGTCTCCGAAGGTACTTGTTGGGTTGGCGTATTTTGAGATTAGGATTTGTCACTCCGATTGTCGGAGAGGTATCTCTGGGCCCTCTCGATAATGCACATCACTATAAGCCTTGCAAGCATTGCAACTAATGAGTAGTTGCGAGATGATGTATTACGGAACGAGTAAAGAGACTTGCCGGTAACGAGATTGAACTAGGTATTGAGATACCGACGATCGAAACTCGGGCAAGTAACATACCGATGACAAAGGGAACAATGTATGTTATTATGCGGTCTGACCGATAAAGATCTTCGTAGAATATGTAGGAGCCAATATGAGCATCCAGGTTCCGCTATTGGTTATTGACCGGAGACGTGTCTCGGTCATGTCTACATAGTTCTCGAACCCGTAGGATCCGCACGCTTAAAGTTCGATGACGGTTATATTATGAGTTTATGTGTTTTGATGTACCGAAGGAGTTCGGAGTCCCGGATGAGATCAGGGACATGACGAGGAGTCTCGAAATGGTCGAGACGTAAAGATCGATACATTGGACGACTATATTCGGACATCGGAAAGGTTCCGAATGATTCGGGTATTTTCGAGAGTACCGGGGAGTTACGGGAATTCGTATTGGGCCTTAATGGGCCATACGGGAAAGGAGAGAAAGCCCTCAAAGGGTGGCCGCACCCCTCCCCATGGGCTGGTCCGAATTGGACTAGGGAGGGGGGCGCCCCCTTCCTTCCTTCTCCTTTTCCCTTCCATTTCCTTCTCTCCTACTCCTACTACTTGGAAGGGATCCTAGTTCTACTAGGAAAGGGGGAATCCTACTCCCGGTGGGAGTAGGACTCCCGTAGGGCGCGCCATAGAGAGGGTCGGCCCCTCCCCTCCTCCACTCCTTTATATACGTGGCCAGGGGCACCCCATAGACACAACAATTGATCTCTTGATCTCTTAGCCATATGCGGTGCCCCCCTCCACCATAATCCACCTCGGTCATATCGTAGCGGTGCTTAGGCGAAGCCCTGCGTCAGTAGAACATCATCATCGTCACCACGCCGTCGTGCTGATGAAACTCTCCCTCAACACTCGGCTGGATCGGAGTTCGAGGGACGTCATCGAGTTGAACGTGTGCAGAACTCAGAGGTGTCGTGCGTTCGGTACTTGATCGGTCGGATCGTGAAGACGTACGACTACATCAACCGCGTTGTGCTAACGCTTCCGCTTTCGGTCTACGAGGGTACGTGGACAACACTCTCCCCTCTCGTTGCTATGCATCACCATGATCTTGCATGTGCGTAGGAAATTTTGAAATTACTACGTTCCCCAACAGGGCTTTGAGTCTTACTCAACTTCACACCTTACAATACGGGCAAGAACTCCTTCTTTGACTGATCCATTTTGAACTCTTTCAAAATCTTGTCAAGGTATGTTCTCATTAAAAAATCTTATCAAGCGTCTTGATCTATCTTTATAGATCTTGATGCCTAATATATAAGCAGCTTCACCGAGGTCCTTCATTGAAAAAAATCTTATTCAAGTATCCTTTTATGCCATCCAGAAATTCTATATCATTTCCAATCAAAAATATGTCATCCACATATAATATAAGAAATGCTACAGAGCTCCCACTCACTTTCTTGTAAATAAAGGCTTCACCGAAAGTCTGTATAAAACCGTATGCTTTGATCCCCTCATCAAAGCATATATTCCAAGTCTGAGATGCTTGCACCAGTCCATAGATGGATCGCTGGAGTTTGCACACTTTGTTAGCACCTTTAGGATCGACAAAACCTTCTGGTTGCATCATATACAACTCTCTTTAAGAAATCCATTAAGGAATGCGGTTTTGACGTCCATTTGCCAGATCTCATAATCATAAAATGTGGAAATTGCTAACATGATTCGGACGGACTTAAGCGTCGCTACGGGTGCGAAAGTCTCATCGTAGTCAGCCCTTTGAACTTGTCGAAAAGCTTTTGCGACAAGTCGAGCTTTGTAGATAGTGACATTACCATCAGCATCAGTCTTCTTCTTGAAGATCCATTTATTCTCTATGGCTTGCCTATCATTGGGCAAGTCCATACTTTGTTCTCATACATGGATCCTATCTCAAATTGTATGGCCTCAAGCCATCTATTGGAATCTGGGCTCATCATAGCTTCTTCATAGTTCGTAGGTTCGCCATGGTCTGGTAACATGACTTCCAGGACACGATTACCATACCACTCTCGTGCGGATCATGTTCTGTTCGACCAACGAGGTCCAGTAGTAACTTGATCTGAATTTTTATGATCATCATCATTAGCTTCCTCTCTAATTGGCGTAGGCATCACAGGAACGGATTCCTCTGATGTGCTACTTTCCAATTCGAGAGAAGGTACAATTACCTCATCAATTTTACTTTTCTCCCACTCACTTCTTTCAAGAGAAACTCCTTCTGTAGAAATGTTTCATTCTTGGCAAAAAAGATCTTGCCTTTGGATTTGTGGTAGAAGGTGTACCCGATTGTTTCCTTACGGTATCCTATGAAGACGCACTTCTCCGATTTGGGTCCCAGCTTATCAGGCTGAAAGCCTTTTGACATAAGTATCGCAACCCCAAATTTTAAGAAATGATAGCTTAGGTTTCTTGCCAAGCCACAGTTCATACAGTGCCATCTCAACGAATTTAGATGGTGCCCTATTTAACATGAATGCAGTTGTCTCTAATGCATAACCACAAAACGATAGTGGTAAATCGGTAAGAGACATCATAGATCGCACCATTATATCTAATAAAGTACGGTTACGATGTTTGGACACACCATTATGCTATGGTGTTCCGGGTGGCGTGAGTTGTGAAACTATTCCACATTGTGTTAAATGAAGGCCAAACTCGTAACTGAAATATTCGCCTCCGTGATCAAATCGTAGAAACTTTATTTTCTTGTTACGATGATTCTCCATGTCGCTCTGAAATTCTTTGAAGTTTTCAAACATTTCAAACTTGTCTTTCATTAAGTAGATATACCCATATCTGCTTAAATCATCTGTGAAGGTTAGAAAATAACGATACCCGCCGCGTGCCTCAACACTCATCAGACCGCGTACATCGGTATGTATTATTTCCAATAAGTCATTGGCTCGCTCCATTATTCTGGAGAACGGAGTTTTAGTCATCTTGCCCATGAGGCATGGTTCGCAAGTATCAAATGATTCATCATCAAGTGATTCCAAAAGTCCATCGGCATGGAGTTTCTTCATGCGCTTTACACCAATATGACCTAAACGACACTGCCACAAATATGTTGCACTATCATTATCAACTTTGCATCTTTTGGCATCAATATTATGAATATGTGTATTACTACGATCGAGATTCAATAAACCATTTACATTGAGTGTATGACCATAGAAGGTTTTATTCATGTAAACAGAACAACAATTATTCTCTGACTTAAATGAATAACTGTATTGCAATAAATATGATCCAATCATATTCATGCTCAACGCAGAAACCAAATAACACTAATCCCAAAGGTAGACGGAGTATGCGATGGTGATCTTATCAACCTTGGAATCACTTCTAACACACATCGTCACCTCATCCTCAACTAGTCTCTCTTCATTTTGTAACTCCTGTTTCGAGTTATTAATCTTAGCAACTAAACCGGTATCAAATACCCAGGGGCTACTATGAACACTAGTAAAGTACACTTCAATAACATGTATATCAATTATACCTTTGTTCACTTTGCCATCCTTCTTATTCGCCAAGTATTTGGGGCAGTTCCGCTTCCAGTGATAATTTCCTTTGCAGTAGAAGCACTCAGTTTCAGGCTTGGTTCTAGCTTTGGGCTTCTTCATGGGAGTGGCAGCTTGTTTGCTATTCTTCTTGAAGTTCCCTTTCTGTCCCTTGCCCTTTTTCTTGAAACTAGTGGTTTTGTTAACCATCAACACTTGATGCTCTTTCTTGATTTCTACTTTCATCGATTTCAGCATTGCGAAGAGCTTGGGAATTGTTTTCGTCATCCCTTGCATATTATAGTTCATCACAAAGTTCTAGTAGCTTGGTGATAGTGGCTAGAGAACTCTATCAATCACTATCTTAT
Source organism: Triticum monococcum (assembly GCA_034509565.1). Lineage (NCBI taxonomy): Eukaryota > Viridiplantae > Streptophyta > Magnoliopsida > Poales > Poaceae > Triticum > Triticum monococcum. The sequence goes on from CM067842.1 coordinate 820,601,062, forward strand.
CTGGAAGATTAACTCCCACTTGATTCAAGCGATTGTAGTACCCAGAAATTCTGAGTACATGCTCACTAGCTGAGCTATTCTCCTCCATCTTGTAGGCAAAGTACTTGTCAGAGGCCTCATACCTCTAGACATGGGCATTAGTCTGAAATACCAATTTCAACTCTTAGACCATCTCATATGCTCCGCGGCGTTCAAAATGTTTTTGAAGTCCCGGTTCTAAGCCATAAAGAATTTCGCACTAAACTATGAAGTAGTCATCATACCGAGCCTGTAAACGTTCATAATGTCTGCATTTGCTCCTGCAATAGGTCTGTCACCTAGCGGTGCATCAAGGACATAATTCTTCTATGCAGCAATGAGGATAATCCTTAGATCACGGACCCAGTCCGCATCATTGCTACCATCATCTTTCAACTTTACTCTAGGAACATATCAAAAAAATAGGAGCTATATCGCGAGCTATTGATCTACAACATAGATATGCAAATACTATCAGGACTAAGTTCATGGTAAATTAAGTTCAATTAATCAAATTACTTAAGAACTCCTACTTAAATAGACATCCCTCAAGTCATCTAAGTGATACGTGATCCAAATCAACTAACCCATGTCCGATCATCACGTGAGATGGGGTAGTCATCAATGGTGAACATCTCTATGTTGATCATATCTACTATATGATTCGCGTTCGACCTTTAGGTCTCCAGTGTTCCGAGGCCATGTCTGTACATGATAGGCTCGTCAAGTTTAACCCAAGTATTCCACACGTGCAAAACTGTCTTGCACCCGCTATATGTGAAATAGAGTCTATCACACCAGATCATCACGTGGTATCTCAACACGACGAATTATAGCAATAGTGCTACTCAGGGAGAACACTTTTACCTTGAAATTTAGTGAAGGGGTCATCTTATAACGCTACCACTGTACTAAGCAAAATAATGCATAAAAGCTAAACACCACATGAAATCAAAATATGTGACATGATATGGCCATCATCATCTTGTGCTTTTGATCTCCATCTCCAAAGCATCGTCATGATCTCCGTCGTCACCAGCTTGACACCTTGATCTCCATCGTTGTGTTGTGGTCATTGATACGTCCATTTTGCATCATGTTTTCTTACTGTTATTTATAAAAATTTTATCCATAATTATGCTTTTTGGAGTAATTCTAATGCTTTTCTCTCATAATTTGCAAGGTACACACCAAGAGGGAGAATTCCGGCAACTGGAAATCTGGACCTGGAAAAGCTACGTCAGGCCACCTATTCTGCACAACTCCAAACAAGCTGAAATTTGATGGGGATTTTTTATGGAATATATAAGAATTAATGGAGCAAATAACTACTAGAGGGGGCCACCAGGTGGGCACAACCCACCTGGGCGTGCTAGGCAGTCCAGGCGCGCCCTGGTGGGTTGTGGCCTCCTTGGCCCACCTCTAGTGCCCATCTTATGGTATATAAATCATTTTGACCTAGAAAAAATAAAGAGAGTGCTTTCGGGATGGAGTGCCGCCGACTCAAAGCGGAACTTGGGTAGGAGCACTTTTGCCCTCCGCCGGAGCGATTCCGTCGGGGGAACTTCCCTCCCGGAGGGGGAATCATCGTTATCATCATCACCAACAGCTCTCCCATCTTGGGGAGGGCAATCTCCATCAACATCTTCGACAGCACCATCTCATCTCAAACCCTAGTTCATCTCTTGTGTTCAATCTTGTTACCGGAACTATAGATTGGTGTTTGTGGATGACTAGTAGTGTTGATTACCTCTTGTAGTTGATTACTATATGGTTTATTTGGTGGAAGATTATATGTTCAGCTCCATTATGCTATTTAATACCTCTCTCCGATCATGAACATGTTTATCATTTGTGAGTAGTTACTCTTGTTCTTGAGGTCACGGGAGAAATCATGTTACAAGTAATCATGTGAATTTGATATGTGTTCGATATTTTGATAGTATGTATGTTGTGATTCCCTTAGTGGTGTCATGTGAACGTCGACTACATGACACTTAACCATATTTGGGCCTAAGGGAATGCATTCTGGAGTAGCAATTAGATGATGGGTTGCGAGAGTGACAGAAGTTTAAACCCCAGTTTATGCTGTAACATCTCAAATTTTCAATTTGGATGTTATACATAGGACATCATATGCATATCATATTTTATTTGCATTTTGGTTGTGATCCTAGAAATCTTAAGCAACTCAAGGACCCAATGAGAGAGTTGGAGATTTCACATATTAGATTTTTTTTTCAAATTTGAAAAGAGGATCAATTTAATTGTCACAGCCCTAGAATTTGATTGCAATTAGTATCATAAGCATCCATGCATCATGTCTATATTTGTTTGAAATTTGAAATGGGGATGACAAGCCCTAGCACTAAATGAAATGCAATTAGGATCAAAATAAAAATATTTTCAATGAACCCAGAATGCCCTTTAGAAAAGTTCATTATTTTTGATAAAGGTGAAAACCTCTGCCAAAAATGATAAACATATTTCTAGGTCATTTCTGGATTTTTGGATTAACTCCTATTGTACTTGAATTGGGGCATTTAAATCCTATAAATATTTTAAATGCTCTAATAATTCTGAAACTAGTTGAGGGCTGTTGGGAATAATTTCAACAGTGCCCACAAATAGTTTCATGATTTTTGGAAATGCTCTGGCATTTTTTAATAAAGACAAAACAATTGCAGAAAATAGAAAACAGAAACAATTAATAAAACAGAGAAGAACAAAACTTACCTGGCGCCACCAACCGGCCCAGCACTGTAGCTGGCCGGCCCAGCCCACCAGGGGCTCCTCCTGTCATCTTCCCCTTGCCAGGAGGACGAGCGCGTGGCCGGTGCTCGCGAGCACGCGTCCGGCCACCTCCTGCTTGCTTGCCGCTGCTGGAGACTACCCCGAGCGCCACGCGCGTCGCCACGCAACCTCCCCGACCCCCCTCGAGCTCTCTCCCGTGCCTCTCCCCTCCTCTGGTCCTCTCTTCCTCTCACGCCCGAGCACCACCGTCGCCGCCGCCCGCTGTCCTCGTGGCCACCGAGCTCCCCTCGCATCTCCGAGCAGTCCACGGGCTCCGCCTCCATCTCCCGCGTCTCTCCGTCAGCTCGCACGACGCTGGACGCCCTGCCTCGCCCTCTACCCCGCCATCTTCGTCGTCTCTGCCCAAGATCGCCGGTGGCCGCACGACCCCATCATCCCCTCCCCGAGCTCACCAAGGCCACCGTAGCAACCGCCATGAGCTCCTCTCTATTTTCCCCCTAACACAGCTGCTCCTCTCGCCCTCTAGCTCCGATTCCTACCGTGGCCAAATCTCGCCGCCGCTCGGGCTCGTTGCCGGAGTTGCTCCGGCGACCATTTGGTTGTGCCAGCGTGTCCAAAGGGCTTGTGGGCATGCGTAGGTATAGTAGGCATCGAGAACCGGTCGTGTTGCACACCGTAGCGACGAATCCATCGTCACCCGAGCTCCGGCGCCCCCACGGCCACCCACCTACCTCCCTGGATGCGGGCGAGTCCGGGCTATGCCCCGATGCCCTTAGCCACCGCCCTTGACGCCTTTAGCGCAAGTCTATCGTGTTGCCGCCGCGGGTTTGGTCGCCACCGGCCAACTCCGGCGACAGCCGACCTGGCGGGGTCATTAGTGCTAATCCCCGCCAACTAGACCGCACCTAGTCACTGACAGCGGGCCCCGCAATGGTTCAAAGCCCAGTTAGCGCCAGGTTTGACCCGGGGTTGACCTCTGTTTGAACCTTGAGTCACTGACATGCGGGCCTCGCCCGGCTAACCAGCTAGTTAGAGCTAAACTTAATTAAGTAAGTTAAGTTAGTCACTGACCAGTGGGCCCAGTGTTGTTTAGTTAGTCTAGTTAACTGTGAGACTGACTAGTGGGTCCCAGCCATCAGGTTTGACTCTAGGTGACCCTGTTGACCCGCTGACGTCATGCTTACGCATTGCTGACGCAGTTAATCATTTTCTGGATTAAAAATAATTCAGAAAATTCCAAAAATTAGTATAAACTTCTAAAATTCATAGAAATTCAACCGTAAATCCAAATGAAATAAATTATATATGAAAAATGATCAGAAAAATCCAAGGAATCTGAATATGGCATTTTCATGCATGTTTGAACAACTTAACCTCACTGTCTAGTCCAAAACATGATTATGCACTATTTGAATTCATAGTTTGAATTTGAATTTGAACCTAGTGTTCAAACCAACTCCATTTAACTTGTTGCTAGTTGCATTAGCTCAATCAACAGCATATTGCCATGTCATGATCATGCATCATATTGTTGCATCGCATTGATTGTGTTCTTCCTTGTTTGCCGGTAAATGTCCCCTCTCGGTAGACGCTGCTCCGACGCTGTGATCGTTGACACTGATGAAGACTCAATGTTATCTTAAGAAGTGCCAGGCAAGCAAAACCCCCTTGTTCATTCCGATACAATCCCACTCTCTCGCTCTTGCTCTCTTTTACTGCATTAGGACAATAGTGATTCAACTGTTACATCCTGCGGTAGTTGAACCCTTTCCTCTGCATGACCTGTCATGCCACAGTAATTAGATGAAACCCACTAGCATGAGTAGGAGTTGTTTGAGCCCTGATGTGCCTACTCATTCATGCTTGTTCGTCATGCCTTCTACTGCTTAGATTTGAGTCAGGTCCGATTCATCGGGGATGAATTGGAATGTGGTGAACATGTCCTCCTATTGAGAGCTAAGTGTGTGAACATGATTTGGTAAAGGTAGTGGTGAGAGGCCATGTAGGAGTACATGGTGGGTTGTCTCATTGCAGCCGTCCTCAGGAACTGAGTTCTGTGTTTGTGATCCATGAAACAGCTACTGCCACACATTGGGCCCTGAAATATGACCCCGCTCGACTTACTAACCCCTCTCGTCCTCTGTCCAGGAGTTGCAACTAGTTTCTGGTGTTTATAGGATATGTGTTGGCGGCCGTGCGTAGCGCTGATCCTAGGGGTGGGCTATGATGCGGTAGATACACCGTGGCACGGTGTACCGGGCGCCCGTTTGGTGTCTCAGGAACCCTGCACACATCGTTTGGGGCTGTGAGCGAAACTCCGGCCGGATCTCCTCGCGGATAGAACCCGAATAGGCGATAAACCTAGACTAGAGACTTGTGATGTTAGTCAGGTCGTGGTCTACACCCACGTCGGCTTTCGCTTGAAGTCTGCCGAGCACATGTCGTGTGCAGACGCTAAGTGGTGGAAACATGTGTGACGAAGTACACCCCTGCAGGGTTATAAATGATCTATTCGAATAGCCGTGTCCGCGGTAAAGGACTTCTGGGTTGCCTATAACAGTTCATAGACAAGTGAAAGTGGATACTCTAAAACTCGCAAGATAAGTGTGAGTGCTATGGATGGCCTTCTCATAGGGAGACGGGAGCGGATCCATAGTGGTGTATTGAATGGTGAATATGTGGACTCGTGTGCGCCACCTCAAAAGAGTTACTTGCATTCATAGTTTAAGATAGCCACCGAGTCAAAGCTGGCTTGCTGCAGTTAAATGAAGGAAATATGCCCTAGAGGCAATAATAAAGTTATTATTTATTTCCTTATATCATGATAAATGTTTATTATTCATGCTAGAATTGTATTAACCAGATACATAATACATGTGTGAATACATAGACAAACTTAGTGTCACTAGTATGCCTCTACTTGACTAGCTCATTAATCAAAGATGGTTATGTTTCCTAACCATGAACAATGTGTTGTTATTTGATTAATGAGGTCACATCATTAGTTGAATGATCTGATTGACGTGACCCATTTCATTAGCTTAGCACCCGATCGTTTAGTATGTTGCTATTGCTTTCTTCATGACTTATACATGTTCCTATGACTATGAGATTATGCAACTCCCGTTTACCGGAGGAACACTTTGGGTGCTACCAAACGTCACAACGTAACTGGGTGATTATAAAGGAGTACTACAGGTGTCTCCAAAGGTAGATGTTGGGTTGGCGTATTTCGAGATTAGGATTTGTCACTCCGATTGTCGGAGAGGTATCTCTGGGCCCTCTCGGTAATGCACATCACATAAGCCTTGCAAGCACTGCAACTAATATGTTAGTTGTGAGATGATGTATTACGGAACGAGTAAAGAGACTTGCCGGTAACGATATTGAACTAGGTATTGGATACCGACTATCGAATCTCGGGCAACTAACATACCGATGACAAAGGGAACAACGTATGTTGTTATGCGGTCTGACCGATAAAGATCTTCATAGAATATGTAGGAGCCAATATGGGCATCCAGGTCCCGCTATTGGTTATTGACCGGAGACGTGTCTCGGTCATATGTCTACATTGTTCTCGAACCCGTAGGGTCCGCACGCTTAAGGTTTCGATGACAGTTATATTATGAGTTTATGAGTTTTGATGTACCGAAGGAGTTCGGAGTCCCGGATAAGATCGGGGACATGACGAGGAGTCTCGAAATGGTCGAGATGTAAAAATCGATATATTGGACGACTATATTCGGACATCGGAAAGGTTCCGAGTGATTCGAGTATTTTTCGGAGTACAGCAGAGTTACGGGAATTTGCCGGGAGAAGTATTGGGCCTTATTGGGCCATACGGGAAAAAGAGAGGGGCTGCCTAGGGCAGGCCGACGCGCCCCCCCAAGGCCTAGTCCGAATTGGACTAGAGGGAAGGGTTGCGCCCCTTCCTTGTTTCCTACTCCTACTACATGGAAGGACTCCTAGTTGGACTAGGAAAGGGGAATCCTACTCTCGGTGGGAGTAGGACTCCCCTAGGCGCGCCATAGAGAGGGCCGGCCCTCCCCTCCTCCACTCCTTTATATACGGGGGCAGGGGGCACCCCATAGACACACAAGTTGATCCACGTGATCTTATTCTTAGCCGTGTGCGGCGCCCCCTGCCACCATAGTCCTCGATAATATTGTAGCGGTGCTTAGGCGAAGCCCTGCGACAGTAGCGCATCAAGATCGTCACCACGCCATCGTGCTGATGGAACTCTTCCCCGACACTTTGCTGGATCGGAGTCCGGGGATCGTCATCGAGCTGAACGTGTGCTAAAACTCGGAGGTGCCGTAGTTTCGGTGCTTGATCGGTCGGGCCATGAAGACGTACGACTACGTCAACCAAACGCTTCCATTGTCGATCTACTAGGGTACGTAGATCAGACTCTCCCCCTCATTGCTATGCATCACCATGATCTTGCGTGTGCGTAGGAATTTTTTTGAAATTACTACGTTCCCCAACATTAAACTCCACCACCCCCCTATTGATACCGAAGCATATGTAGCTAGTTCTGATGTAAGTCTTGATGAGTACTTTTGTACTCACGTTTGCTTAATTTATGTTTTGCAGAGAGACTTCAGTCTCGCTAGTAGTTTCGTGTGGACTTCGACGTTTAGCTTGATACCTCAGCTACGATCTTGTGCCCTCGGCAGGATCTGGTAGATAGTCAGGCTTCTTAGCCTTTTTCATTTGTAGATGTCTATACTCAAATATGTTAAGCTTCCGCTTGTGCCTTGATTTGTATGCTATGATTGTTGGGTCATGAGACCCATGTTTGTAATATCTCGCTCCTCGGAGCCTAATAAATAAATACTTGAGTCATAGAGTCTTGTTGTGATGCCATGTTGTATTTACACATATCGAGCATATTGTGTGTATGATTGAAATGCTTGGTATGTGTGGGATCCGACAATCTAGTTGTTTATCCCTGGGCAGCCTCTCTTATGGGGAAATGTAGTCTAGTGCTTCCTTGTGTCATAGTAGTCCGCTACAGCCTGGTTCACCGGAGTCCTGCTAGCCCAGCACTACTGCTCAGGACACTTGACTGGCCGGCATGTGTTTCACTTCGTTCCTGTGTCTGTCCCTTCGGGGAAATGTCACGCGATGACATCCGGAGTCCTGCCTAGCCTGCTACAGCCCGGGTTTCCGGAGTCCTGTTAGCCCAGTGCTACAGCCCGGATTCACACGCTGCTGACCGACATGCTCGATATGATTCATGTATGCCTGTCCCCATAGGTTGGTGCCGCTTTGGGTTCACGACTAGCCATGTCGGCCCGGGTTCTCTGTCATATGGATGCTAGCGACACTATCATATACGTGAGTCAAAAGGCGCATACGGTCCCGGGCCATGGTAAGGCGACACCCGTGGGAATACCGTGCGTGAGGCCGCAAAGTGATATGAGGTGTTACCGGCTAGATCGATGTGACTTGGAATCGGGGTCCTGACAGCTTTGGTATCAGAGCCTGACTGCCTGTAGGATTACCAAGCCAAACCGGTCGAAGTTGTGTCTAGAAATGCTTTAGCTATGTAGGGGAATTGATTGTGGAAGGGAATGTAAGGCTCTTTTTACTCCTTACCTTATGTCCTTCTGATCTGAGTCAACCTCCTCTTTTCTACGGGGTTAAGAACTAGGCCTTCTCATCTATCTATCAGGATGACGTGTTACTAAACCGTCGTTGCCTAGGAATGTTGGGTTTAAGCCTCAGTTCCGTTCCTATTACTTCCGTATGTTGACAGTTGATCTCAGAACCTTGATATTGTGTTGTTGGGTGGTTATGCCACCATTTTGCAGGATGTCTCAAATAATTTTGAGCATTTACAGCCGTTATGTTGTCCGAGTCATCCCAGGTCTCTAAATAGTCTGATGCATTTGCAAATTCCTTCTTCCCGTTTCCGATGTCCTTTTGGGCCAGATTGAGCACACTAGCGGTCTATTGAGGTACTCTACTACCTCGACATATATGTTGGAGCTATTATTATGACCCTAGGTGTTTTAGGGAGTCACCCAGTAATATGGCCATGTTTTGTGTTCCCAGTGTGATGATTCTGGCCATCATTCTCGAAAGCATCACGTGATGCCATTTAGTAGTAGGTATTCTACTCTTGGGTTCCTGACCCAAGATTCACTCCACTTACCTTCTGTTGATAGAATTTGCTAGTTCCTTTAGAATATTAGTAACCTTTGCGATAGTCCTCGAGGTCCGTGGTATTTCCTTCTTCCAAATACCATGAACTGCTTATGGCATAAGTTCTTTTGAACCAAAAGATCACAACCAAAGTGCTCTTGAGGAGTTCTGCATTCTAAATTGTGACTCTGCCAGTTCTACCTTTCTGCATGGGTTATCCGGAAGAAATATGTTGAACTCGTTCGACATATTAATCTATGCATCCACAACTCCGAAGGATATATGTCCTCTTGAGTTGTCCCTCTTCATTTATATTCCGACCATCGTCTATCAATTGATAGTGAGGAGTAATTGTGCATCCGTGTTATCAATGTTTATTATTCTCGTGGTCCATTAAGCCATTCTATTTCAGAATGATTAGGAGAAACAAACTCCAGTACCTCATCCATATCCAGAATTGGGTCAAAGTAGTTGTGTTCTGCAGATCAAATGCCAATCCAGCTTTTGCTCTGTTCTACCCTGGAGTATTACCCCCTTTATGTCAGGATTGTCATGAGAATTGCACCCTCTCTCATGAATTCTTGACGCAGTGATACTTCTTACCATCATTTTTCATTCCTCGGTCCCGTGTTGTCGCAACCGGAATGCTGGCAAGTGAACCATGATGTGTGAAATCAATACTCCTAGCAACTAGTTGCTAGGTAGCTAATGGACAATAATTTCTTTCTTAGCGTGTTGGCTATTGAATCATCATCCTAAGATTGATCGTGCTACCTAGTCCATTTTTCCTGGAGCACTCTTCAATCAATGAGTTAGGATTGTGTCAGTCCCTCGCTCTCTTGATCATATCGTCTTGCTCTGAAAAGCAAGATTGTTCCCGAGCTTAGAAACATATCGGTGGTTCGTGATTTTCTGAATATTTCCTCGGAAGTATCACCAGGTTGCCCCCTGACTGTTATGTTGAGCTCATGATCAAGTTGGTTTCTTGTAAACCACCCCTTCTCCAAGAATATGTGTTGGATACCCTGAGCTAGTTGGTTAAGCTGAACAACAACTTGGAGAGTTGGAAGATGAAGGCTTGACCGGCTCAGTTCATTCCAAAGGGATATCCTTGTGTGTGTGTGTGTTGAAGAAATATGATATTTTCATCGATTGTTCCTCGGGATCAGTTGTTGAATCTATCGTCCTGTCCAAACCTTGATTTGAGTGTGGGCTATCGTCAAGTCAAATGAGAACCAACGATGTTCATAATGTTGTCTTACTCGTGGTTGTTCCCTCGAGCATACACCATTATATCTTTTGGGTCTGACCAATGCTATCACCTTGTTCACATAATTATGGAATTCCATCTTCATGGAAATCTGGATGACCTGTTGTTGAGCCCATCGGCAATATTTTCATCCTATCCATGATTCATGTTGAACATTAAGCTAGTGTTGGAAACTTTGAAAGCATTTCTTCATGCTAGCTCATGAAGCATATGTTTGGTATAAGAAGTGACTTCCTCTAGTTCACGTGCATTTAAAGCAAGTTGTCGCCATGAATTTGGGAAAGTTTGTCTTGCTTTCTCTGGAATCATCCCAAGTCAGTCATGCATATGTGTGAAGTATTCTGTGGTCTGGAGACTTGCAACCTGAAGGAAATATGCCCTAGAGGCAATAATAAAGTTATTATTTATTTCCTTATATCATGATAAATGTTTATTATTCATGCTAGAATTGTATTAACCGGAAACATAATACATGTGTGAATACATAGACCAACAGAGTGTCACTAGTATGCCTCTACTTGACTAGCTCGTTAATCAAAGATGGTTATGTTTCCTAACCATGAACAAAGAGTTGTTATTTGATTAACGAGGTCACATCATTAGCTGAATGATCTGATTGACATGACCCATTCCATTATCTTAGCACCCGATCGTTTAGTATGTTGCTATTGCTTTCTTCATGACTTATACATGTTCCTATAACTATGAGATTATGCAACTCCCGTTTACCGGAGGAACACTTTGGGTACTACCAAACGTCACAACGTAACTGGGTGATTATAAAGGAGTACTACAGGTGTCTCCAATGGTAGATGTTGGGTTGGCGTATTTTGAGATTAGGGTTTGTCACTCCGATTGTCGGAGAGGTATCTCTGGGCCCTCTCGGTAATATACATCACATAAGCCTTGCAAGCATAATAACTAAGATGTTAGTTATGAGATGATGTATTACGGAACGAGTAAAGAGACTTGCCAGTAACGAGATTGAACTAGGTATTGGATACCGACGATCGAATCTCGGGCAGGTAACATACCGATGACAAAGGGAACAACGTATGTTGTTATGCGGTCTGACCGATAAAGATCTTCGTAGAATATGTAGGAGCCAATATGGGCATCCAGGTCCCGCTATTGGTTATTGACCGGAGACGTGTCTCGGTCATGTCTACATTGTTCTCGAACCGTAGGGTCCGCACGCTTAACGTTATGATGACAGTTATTATGAGTTTATGCATTTTGATGTACCGAAGGTTGTTCGGAGTCCCGGATGAGATCACGGACATGACGAGGAGTCTCGAAATGGTCGAGACGTAAAGATTGATATATTGGAAGCCTATGTTTGGACATCGGAAGTGTTCCGGGTGAAATCGGGATTTTACCGGATTACCGGGAGGGTTACCGGAACCCCCCGGGAGCCAAATGGGCCAACATGGGCCTTAGTGGAAAGGTGAGAGGGCAGCCCACATAGGGCTGCGCCTCCCCCCCTCTCCCTAGTCCTATTAGGACTAGGAGAGGGGCCGGCCACCTCTCTCTCTCTCCCCTTTAAAGGATTCCTAGTTGGACTAGGATTGGAGGGGGGAGTCCTACTCCCGGTAGGAGTAGGACTCCTCCTGCGCCTCCCTCTCTTTGGCCGGCCAGCCCCCCTCCCTCCAACCTTTATATACGGGGGCAGGGGACACCCCAAGACACACAAGTTGATCCTTGAGATCGTTCCTTAGCTATGTGCGGTGCCCCCTGCCACCAAATTCCACCTCGATCATACCGTTGTAGTGCTTAGGCGAAGCCCTGCGTCGGTAGTACATCAAGATCGTCACCACGCCGTTGTGCTGACGGAACTCTTCCTCGATGCTTTGTTGGATCGGAGCCCGAGGATCGTCATCGAGCTGAACGTGTGCTAAGAACTCGGAGGTGCCGGAGTAACGGTGCTTGGATCGGTCGGATCGGGAAGAAGACGTACGACTACTTCCTCTATGTTGTGTGATCGCTTCCGCAGTCGGTCTGCGTTGGTACGTAGACAACACTCTCCCCTCTCGTTGCTGTGCATCACCATGATCTTGCGTGTGCGTAGGAAAATTTTCGAAATTACTACGTTCCCCAACAGTGGTATCAGAGCCTAGGTTTTATGGTTTGATGTTATTTGCACGAGTAGAACACAAGTGAGTTGTGGGCGATACAAGTCATACTGCCTACCAGCATGTCATACTTTGGTTCGGCGGTATTGTTGGGTGAGACGATCCGGACCAACCTTACGCGTACTCTTACGCGAGACCGGTTCCCTCGACGTGCTTTGCACATAGATGGCTTGCGGAAGACTGTCTCTCCAACTTTAGTTGAACCAAGTGTGACTACGCCCGGTCCTTGAGAAGGTTAAAACGGAGTCTATTTGACGAACTATCGTTGTGGTTTTGATGCGTAGGTGAGATGAGTTCTTACTTAAGCCCGTAGCAGCCACGTTAAACTTGCAACAACAAAGTAGAGGACGTCTAACTTGTTTTTGCAGGGCATGTTGTGATGTGATATGGTCAAGGCATGATGCTGATTTTATTGTATGAGATGATCATGTTTTGTAACCGAGTTATCGGCAACTGGCAGGATCCATATGGTTGCCGCTTTATTGTATGCAATGCAATCACGATGTAATGCTTTACTTTATTACTAAGCGGTAGTGATAGTCGTGGAAGCATAAGATTGGCGAGACGACAACGATGCTACGATGGAGATCAAGGTGTCGCGCCGGTGACGATGGTGATCATGACGGTGCTTCGGAGATGGAGATCACAAGCACAATATGATGATGGCCATATCATATCACTTATATTGATTGCATGTGATGTTTATCCTTTTATGCATCTTATCTTGCTTTGATTGACGGTAGCATTATAAGATGATCTCTCACTAAATTATCAAGAAGTGTTCTCCCTGAGTATGCACCGTTGCCAAAGTTCGTCGTGCCCAGACACCACGTGATGATCGGGTGTGATAAGCTCTACGTCCATCTACAACGGGTGCAAGCCAGTTTTGCACACGCAGAATACTCAGGTTAAACTTGACGAGCCTAGCATATGCAGATATGGCCTCGGAACACAGAGACCGAAAGGTCGAGCGTGAATCATATAGTAGATATGATCAACATGACGATGTTCACCATTGAAAACTACTCCATCTCACGTGATGATCGGTTATGGTTTAGTTGATTTGGATCACGTGATCACTTAGAGGATTAGAGGGATGTCTATCTAAGTGGGAGTTCCTAAGTAATTTGATTAACTGAACTTAAACTTATCATGAACTTAGTACCTGATAGTATCTTGCTTGTTTATGTTGATTGTAGATAGATGGCTCGTGCTGTTGTTCCGTTGAATTTTAATGCGTTCCTTGAGAAAGCAAAGTTGAAAGATGATGGTAGCAATTACACGGACTGGGTCCGTAACCTGAGGATTATCCTCATTGCTGCACAGAAGAATTACGTCCTGGAAGCACCGCTGGGTGCCAGGCCTGCTGCTGGAGCAACACCAGATGTTATGAACGTCTGGCAGAGCAAAGCTGATGACTACTCGATAGTTCAGTGTGCCATGCTTTACGGCTTAGAATCGGGACTTCAACGACGTTTTGAACGTCATGGAGCATATGAGATGTTCCAGGAGTTGAAGTTAATATTTCAAGCAAATGCCCGAATTGAGAGATATGAAGTCTCCAATAAGTTCTATAGCTGCAAGATGGAGGAGAACAGTTCTGTCAGTGAGCATATACTCAAAATGTCTGGGTATAATAATCACTTGATTCAGATGGGAGTTAATCTTCCAGATGATTGCGTCATTGACAGAATTCTCCAATCACTGCCACCAAGCTACAAGAGCTTCGTGATGAACTATAATATGCAAGGGATGAACAAGACTATTCCCGAGCTCTTCGCAATGCTGAAAGCTGCGGAGGTAGAAATCAAGAAGGAGCATCAAGTGTTGATGGTTAGCAAAACCACTAGTTTCAAGAAAAAGGGCAAAGGGAAGAAGAAGGGAAACTTCAAGAAGAACAGCAAGCAAGTTGCTGGTCAGGAGAAGAAACCCAAGTCTGGACCTAAGCCTGAAACTGAGTGCTTCTACTGCAAGCAGACTGGTCACTGGAAGCGGAACTGCCCCAAGTATTTGGCGGATAAGAAGGATGGCAAGGTGAACAAAGGTATATGTGATATACATGTTATTGATGTGTACCTTACTAGAGCTCGCAGTAGCACCTGGGTATTTGATACTGGTTCTGTTGCTAATATTTGCAACTCGAAACAGGGACTACGGAATAAGCGGACACTAGCAAAGGACGAGGTGACGATGCGCGTGGGAAACGGTTCCAAAGTCGATGTGATCGCGGTCGGCACGCTACCTCTACATCTACCTTCGGGATTAATATTAGACCTAAATAATTGTTATTTGGTGCCAGCGTTGAGCATAAACATTATATCTGGATCTTGTTTAATGCGGGACGGTTATTCATTTAAATCAGAGAATAATGGTTGTTCTATTTATATGAATAATATCTTTTATGGTCATGCACCTTTGAAGAGTGGTCTATTCTTGTTGAATCTCGAAGATAGTGATACACATATTCATAATGTAGAAGCCAAAAGATGCAAAGTTAATAATGATAGTGCAACTTACTTGTGGCACTGCCGTTTAGGTCATATCGGTGTAAAGCGCATGAAGAAACTCCATACTGATGGGCTTTTGGAACCACTTGATTATGAATCACTTGGTACTTGCGAACCGTGCCTCATAGGCAAGATGACTAAAACACCGTTCTCCGGTACTATGGAGAGAGCAACAGATTTATTAGAAATCATACATACCGATGTATGTGGTCCGATGAATATTGAGGCTCGTGGCGGATATCGTTATTTTCTCACCTTCACAGATGATTTAAGCAGATATGGGTATATCTACTTAATGAAACATAAGTCTGAAACATTTGAAAAGTTCAAGGAATTTCAGAGTGAAGTTGAAAATCATCGTAACAAGAAAATAAAGTTTCTACGATCTGATCGTGGAGGAGAATATTTGAGTTACGAGTTTGGTATACATTTGAAAAATTGTGGAATAGTTTCGCAACTCACGCCACCCGGAACACCACAGCGTAATGGTGTGTCCGAACGTCGTAATCGTACTTTACTAGATATGGTGCGATCTATGATGTCTCTTACTGATTTACCGCTATCGTTTTGGGGTTATGCTTTAGAGACGGCCGCATTCACGTTAAATAGGGCACCATCAAAATCCATTGAGACGACGCCTTATGAACTATGGTTTGGCAAGAAACCAAAGTTGTCGTTTCTTAAAGTTTGGGGCTGCGATGCTTATGTGAAAAAGCTTCAACCTGATAAGCTCGAACCCAAAGCGGAGAAATGTGTCTTCATAGGATACCCAAAGGAAACTGTTGGGTATACCTTCTATCACAGATCCGACGGCAAGACATTCGTTGCTAAGAATGGATCATTTGTAGAGAAGGAGTTTCTCTCGAAAGAAGTGAGTGGGAGGAAAGTAGAACTTGACGAGGTAACTGTACCTGCTCCCTTATTGGAAAATAGTACATCACAGAAAACTGTTTCTGCGACACCTATACCAATCAGTGAGGAAGCGAATGATGATGATCATGAAGCTTCAGGACAAGATACTACTGAACCACGTAGATCAACCAGAGTGAGATCCGCACCAGAGTGGTACGGTAATCCAGTTCTGGAAGTCATGCTACTAGATCATGATGAACCTACGAACTATGAAGAAGCGATGGTGAGCCCAGATTCCGCAAAGTGGCTTGAGGCCATGAAATCTGAGATGGGAACCATGTATGAGAACAAAGTATGGACTTTGGTTGACTTGCCCGATGATCGGCAAGCAATTGAGAATAAATGGATCTTCAAGAAAAAGACTGACGCTGACGGTAATATTACTGTCTATAAAGCTCGACTTGTCGCAAAAGGTTTTCGACAAGTTCAAGGGGTTGACTACGATGAGACCTTCTCACCCGTAGCGATGCTTAAGTCCGTCAGAATTATGTTAGCAATTGCTGCGTTTTATGATTATGAAATATGGCAAATGGATGTCAAAACTGCATTCCTGAATGGATTTCTGGAAGAAGAGTTGTATATGATGCAACCAGAAGGTTTTGTCGATCCGAAGGGAGCTAACAAAGTGTGCAAACTCCAGCGATCCATTTATGGACTGGTGCAAGCATCTCGGAGTTGGAATAAACGCTTTGATAGTGTGATCAAAGCATTTGGCTTTATACAGACTTTTGGAGAAGCTTGTATTTATAAGAAAGTGAGTGGGAGCTCTGTAGCATTTCTGATATTATATGTGGATGACATATTGCTGATTGGAAATGATATAGAATTTCTAGATAGCATAAAGGGATACTTGAATAAAAGTTTTTCGATGAAAGACCTCGGGGAAGCTGCTTACATATTAGGCATAAAGATCTATAGAGATAGATGAAAACGCTTAATTGGCCTTTCACAAAGCACATACCTTGACAAGATTTTGAAGAAGTTCAAAATGGATCAAGCAAAGAAAGGGTTCTTGCCTGTGTTACAAGGTGTGAAGTTGAGTCAGACTCAATGCCCGACCAATGCAGAAGATAGAGAGAAAATGAAAGATGTTCCCTATGCTTCAGCCATAGGCTCTATCATGTATGCAATGCTGTGTACCATACCTGATGTGTGCCTTGCTATAAGTTTAGCAGGGAGGTACCAAAGTAATCCAGGAGTGGATCACTGGACAGCGGTCAAGAACATCCTGAAATACCTAAAAAGGACTAGGGATATGTTTCTCGTATATGGAGGTGACAAAGAGCTCACCGTAAGAGGTTACGTTGATGCAAGCTTTGACACTGATCCGGACGATTCTAAATCGCAAACCGGATACGTGTTTACTTTAAACGGTGGAGCTGTCAGTTGGTGCAGTTCTAAACAGAGCATCGTAGCGGGATCTACATGTGAAGCGGAGTACATAGCTGCTTCGGAAGCAGCGAATGAAGGAGTCTGGATGAAGGAGTTCATATCCGATCTAGGTGTCATACCTAGTGCATCGGGTCCAATGAAAATCTTCTGTGACAATACTGGTGCAATTGCCTTGGCAAAGGAATCCAGATTTCACAAAAGAACCAAACACATCAAGAGACTCTTCAGCTCCATCCGGGATTTAGTCCAGGTGGGAGACATAGAGATTTGCAAGATACATACGGATCTGAATGTTGCAGACCCGTTGACTAAGCCTCTTCCACGAGCAAAACATGATCAGCACCAAGGCTCCATGGGTGTTAGAATCATTACTGTGTAATCTAGATTATTGATTCTAGTGCAAGTGGGAGACTGAAGGAAATATGCCCTAGAGGCAATAATAAAGTTATTATTTATTTCCTTATATCATGATAAATGTTTATTATTCATGCTAGAATTGTATTAACCGGAAACATAATACATGTGTGAATACATAGACCAACAGAGTGTCACTAGTATGCCTCTACTTGACTAGCTCGTTAATCAAAGATGGTTATGTTTCCTAACCATGAACAAAGAGTTGTTATTTGATTAACGAGGTCACATCATTAGTTGAATGATCTGATTGACATGACCCATTCCATTAGCTTAGCACCCGATCGTTTAGTATGTTGCTATTGCTTTCTTCATGACTTATACATGTTCCTATAACTATGAGATTATGCAACTCCCGTTTACCGGAGGAACACTTTGGGTACTACCAAACATCACAACGTAACTGGGTGATTATAAAGGAGTACTACAGGTGTCTCCAATGGTAGATGTTGGGTTGGCGTATTTCGAGATTAGGGTTTGTCACTCCGATTGTCGGAGAGGTATCTCTGGGCCCTCTCGGTAATATACATCACATAAGCCTTGCAAGCATAATAACTAAGATGTTAGTTATGAGATGATGTATTACGGAACGAGTAAAGAGACTTGCCAGTAACGAGATTGAACTAGGTATTGGATACCGACGATCGAATCTCGGGCAGGTAACATACCGATGACAAAGGGAACAACGTATGTTGTTATGCGGTCTGACCGATAAAGATCTTCGTAGAATAAGTAGGAGCCAATATGGGCATCCAGGTCCCGCTATTGGTTATTGACCGGAGACGTGTCTCGGTCATGTCTACATTGTTCTCGAACCGTAGGGTCCGCACGCTTAACATTACGATGACAGTTATTATGAGTTTATGCATTTTGATGTACCGAAGGTTGTTCGGAGTCTCGGATGAGATCACGGACATGACGAGGAGTCTCGAAATGGTCGAGACGTAAATATTGATATATTGGAAGCCTATGTTTGGACATCGGAAGTGTTCCGGGTGAAATCGGGATTTTACCGGATTACCGGGAGGGTTACCGGAACCCCCCGGGAGCCAAATGGGCCAACATGGGCCTTAGTGGAAAGGTGAGAGGGCAGCCCACATAGGGCTGCGCCTCCCCCCTCTCCCTAGTCCTATTAGGACTAGGAGAGGGGCCGGCCACCTCTCTCTCTCTCCCCTTTAAAGGATTCCTAGTTGGACTAGGATTGGAGGGGGGAGTCCTACTCCCGGTAGGAGTAGGACTCCTCCTGCGCCTCCCTCTCTTTGGCCGGCCAGCCCCCCTCCCTCCAACCTTTATATACGGGGGCAGGGGACACCCCAAGACACACAAGTTGATCCTTGAGATCGTTCCTTAGCCGTGTGCGGTGCCCCCTGCCACCAAATTCCACCTCGATCATACCGTTGTAGTGCTTAGCCGAAGCCCTGCGTCGGTAGTACATCAAGATCGTCACCACGCCGTTGTGCTGACGGAACTCTTCCTCGACGCTTTGCTGGATCGGAGCCCGAGGATCGTCATCGAGCTGAGCGTGTGCTAAGAACTCGGAGGTGCCGGAGTAACGGTGCTTGGATCGGTCGGATCGGGAAGAAGACGTACGACTACTTCCTCTACGTTGTGTGATCGCTTCCGCAGTCGGTCTGCGTTGGTACGTAGACAACACTCTCCCCTCTCGTTGCTGTGCATCACCATGATCTTGCGTGTGCATAGGAAAATTTTCGAAATTACTACGTTCCCCAACACAACCTTCATTCTATATGAATCCCTGGCACACCAAGCCACTGATTGATTTGTTCAAGGAGAAGAAGTTTCTTCTTAAGAGCTAGACTTACGCAAGGACTTCGATATCCTCGATGATGGTTCCCCATCTGGACTCGGTAGTGTTTTATTATAAGACTACCATGTGGTCATGCTTGTCTTGGACAGCGTGTTCACGTGCGTGTAGCAGTAACAGCTCATGTTTTGGAGCTTACTATCATAGTTCATCTCCCGAGATTCTCGCAATGTCATCTCGTCGATTTGTGTTGCAAACTTTCCTTTTCAGACATGTTGAGTCTGAAGTATCTTGTCACCAACCAGATCTGAATCTCAGGCAGATATGATGGTTCGAACATTTCCCAAGAATTATAATATTGGTCTCCGTAACCGGTAAGGTGGATGTCGTGGCCAACACACCTAGCCGGAAGACCTGTTATTGTAGTATCTTGTTTGGCAAGTTGGCCACCTCCCCATAAGGATTTCGTAGGATTTACTCCAGAAGTTGTTCCTTATGGATCTATTGTATTCCGAAGTCCGACCACTACTTGATGGCTATGTTGATGCTTTAAAGCATGACCGTGGTAACCAGTACATCAAGGAGAACATTAGAAGCGAAGTGCTAAATGTCTCTCGGTCGATCATCCAGATTTCATTCCCTTGGCCCCGCTAAGGTGAAATCTGAGAAAGGGTTGTCCTTCTATGCATCTGCATTGTCCATCACTATTCGTCAAGGTAGTCAGATGTGTTGCCAGGATCCTCGACTCGGATGTTGGTAGAACCTTGATGAATATAGAGATGCTCAAGTTCTTGAGAGCACGCGCAAGCACTAGGTTTTACCATTGGCGTTAACTGGGATTTGCTTCCAGCTTCCTCGGTTATGTCATAACCTTTCTAACAGTGGAATCACTCTCTACTGTTGAGTTTCTCCCTAGTTACTAGAATCATTACCAGCATTGCATTTTGTTCCTAGCTTGCACCGCCATTGTGTCATTCCACCTTGGACTACCCTTCTTGGTAATTCCTGGTCAGGATCACCTTCAAAAGTGGTCCTACCATTGGTCCCATCCATTTCCGATGATAAGCAAAATCATCCATCGCGTTGTCTTCAACAAGGTAGTCCACATCATCCATTCGAATCCGGATATGCCATTCGTTTTGAACTCCGACAAACGATCGTCTGTGATTGCCTTAGGCTGGTTCAGAGAGTTTCAATGATCTCTGTATCAAAAGTAATTCTTTTTGCCACTTAAGGGAATAATTCTACGAGTCACCTCCCCTAAGGTGCCCCATTATGGAATCATGGCGATTATTTCATCGCTATCTTAAGATCTTGCCCCACCTTCTTCAGCATGAGATTTTTGTCTACCCAGTAGAACCTTGTCATCTACCTCTTTCCATCACTCCTAATGTGTGCTTCGCGTCTCAGCTCATGAGATGTATCTATGTCTCATTCTGTGAGTTAATCCTGAGTTGCTTGATCTTTGAGAAGATCGATCTTTCTAGAGTTTCTTCCCCTCTCGTTGTCATGTCGGTAGAAGTTCCTGGAGCAAGACTTCGAGACAATGAAGGTGATAAAATCAACATTCTTATGGAGTGCACCCAGGATCGCGAAGATTGTGTTGGTCTTGTGTCCCTTTTGTCTTCTCACCTCATGTCCTGAATCTCGGGACGAGATTCTTGTTTAGTGGGGGCGAGTTGTCACAGCCCTAGAATTTGATTGCAATTAGTATCATAAGCATCCATGCATCATGTCTATATTTGTTTGAAATTTGAAATGGGGATGACAAGCCCTAGCACTAATGAAATGCAATTAGGATCAAAATAAAAATATTTTCAATGAACCCAGAATGCCCTTTTGAAAAGTTCATTATTTTTGATAAAGGTGAAAACCTCTGCCAAAAATGGTAAACATATTTCTAGGTCATTTCTGGATTTTTGGATTATCTCCTATTGTACTTGAATTGGGGCATTTAAATCCTATAAATATTTTAAATGCTCTAATAATTCTGAAACTAGTTGAGGGCTGTTGGGAATAATTTCAACAGTGCCCACAAATATTTTCATGATTTTTGGAAATGCTCTGGCATTTTTTAATAAAGACAAAACAATTGCAAAAAATAGAAAAGAGAAACAATTAATAAAACAGAGAAGAACAAAACTTACCTGGCGCCACCAACCGGCCCAGCACTGTAGCTGCCTGGCCCAGCCCACCAGGGGCTCCTCCCTATCGTCTTCCCCTTGCTAGGAGGACGAGCGCGTGGCCGGCGCGCGCGAGCACGCGTCCGGCCACCTCCTGCTTGCTTGCCGCTGCTGGAGACTACCCCGAGCGCCACGTGCGTCGCCACGCAACTGTTGGGGAACGCAGTAATTTCGAAAATTTTCCTACGCACACGCAAGATCATGGTGATGCACAGCAACGAGAGGGGAGAGTGTTGTCTACGTACCAACGCAGACCGACTGCGGAAGCGATCACACAACATAGAGGAAGTAGTCGTACGTCTTCTTCCCGATCCGACCGATCCAAGCACCGTTACTCCGGCACCTCCGAGTTCTTAGCACACGTACAGCTCGATGATGTTCCTCGGGCTCCGATCCAGCAAAGCGTCGAGGAAGAGTTCTGTCAGCACGACGGCGTGATGACGATCTTGATGTACTACCGACGCAGGGCTTCGCCTAAGCACTACAACGGTACGATCGAGGTGGAATTTGGTGGCAGGGGGCACCGCACACGGCTAAGGAACGATCTCAAGGATCAAGTTGTGTGTCTTGGGGTGCCCCCTGCCCCCGTATATAAAGGTTGGGGAAGGGGGAGCCGGCCGGCCAAGGGAGAGGAGGCGCAGGGGAGTCCTACTCCCACCGGGAGTAGGACTCCTCCCCCCAATCCTAATCCTATTAGGACTCCCGGGGGGAAAAAGAGAGAGAAGGGGGGGCCGGCCCCTATCCTAGTCCTACTAGGACTTGGGGAAGGGGGCGCCGGCCAGCTTGTGGGTTTTTCCCTTTTTCTCTTTTTCCACTAAGGCCCAATAGGCCCATTAGTCTCCCGGGGGGTTCCGGTAACCCTCCCGGTATTCCGGTAAAATCCCGATTTCACCCGGAACACTTCCTATGTCCAAACATAGGCTTCCAATATATCAATCTTTACGTCTCGACCATTTCGAGACTCCTCGTCATGTCCGTAATCTCATCCGGGACTCCGAACAACCTTCGGTACATCAAAATGCATAAACTCATAATAACTGTCATCGTAACGTTAATCGTGCGGACCCTACGGTTCGAGAACAATGTAGACATGACCGAGACACGTCTCCGGTCAATAACCAATAGCGGGACCTGGATGCCCATATTGGCTCCTACATATTCTACGAAGATCTTTATCGGTCAGACCGCATAACAACATACGTTGTTCCCTTTGTCATCGGTATGTTACTTGCCCGAGATTCGATCGTCGGTATCTAATACCTAGTTCAATCTCGTTACCGGCAAGTCTCTTTACTCGTTCCGTAATACATCATCTCACAACTAACATATTAGTTGCAGTGCTTGCAAGGCTTATGTGATGTGCATTACCGAGAGGGCCCAGAGATACCTCTCCGACAATCGGAGTGACAAACCCTAATCTCGAAATACGCCAACCCAACATCTACCATTGGAGACACCTGTAGTACTCCTTTATAATCACCCAGTTACGTTGTGACGTTTGGTAGTACCCAAAGTGTTCCTCCGGTAGACGGGAGTTGCATAATCTCATAGTTATAGGAACATGTATAAGTCATGAAGAAAGCAATAGCAACATACTAAACGATCGGGTGCTAAGCTAATGGAATGGGTCATGTCAATCAGATCATTCTACTAATGATGTGACCTCGTTAATCAAATAACAACTCTTTGTTCATGGTTAGGAAACACAACCATCTTTGATTAACGAGCTAGTCAAGTAGAGGCATACTAGTGACACTCTGTTGGTCTATGTATTCACACATGTATTATGTTTCCGGTTAATACAATTCTAGCATGAATAATAAACATTTATCATGATATAAGGAAATAAATAATAACTTTATTATTGCCTCTAGGGCATATTTCCTTCAGTCTCCCACTTGCACTAGAGTCAATAATCTAGTTCACATCGCCATGTGATTTAACAGCAATAGTTCACATCACCATGTGATCAATACCCATAGTTCACATCGTCATGTGACCAACACTCAAAGGGTTTACTAGAGTCAGTAATCTAGTTCACATCTCTATGTGATTAACACCCAAAAAGTACTAAGGTGTGATCATGTTTTGCTTGTGAGATAATTTTAGTCAACGGGTCTGTCACATTCAGATCCGTAAGTATTTTGCAAAATTCTTTGTCTATTATGCTCTGCACGGAGCTACTCTAGCTAATTGCTCCCACTTTCAATATGTATCCAGATTGTGACTTTAGATTCATCTGGATCAGTGTCAAAAACTTGCATCGACGTAACCCTTTACGACGAACCTTTTGTCACGTCTATAATCGAGAAACACATCCTTATTTCATTAAGGATAATTCTGACCGCTGTCCAGTGATCTACTCCTAGATCACTATTGTACTCCCTTGCCAAATCAGTGCAGGGTATACAATAGATCTGGTACACAGCATGGCATACTTTATAGAACCTATGAATGAGGCATAGGGAATGACTTTCATTCTCTTTCTATCTTCTGCCGTGGTCGGGTTTTGAGTCTTTACTCAACTTCACACCTTGTAACACAGGCAAGAAACTTTTTCTTTGACTGTTCCGTTTTGAACTACTTCAAAATCTTGTCAAGGTATGTACTTATTGAAAAACTTATCAAGCGTCTTGATCTATCTCTATAGATCTTGAAGCTCATTATGTAAGCAGCTTTACCGAAGTCTTTCTTTGAAAAACTCCTTTCAAACACTCCTTTTATGCTTTACAGAATAATTCTACATTATTTCCGATCAACAATATGTCATTTACATATACTTATCAGAAATGCTGTAGTGCTCCCACTCACTTTCTCGTAAATACAGGCTTCACCGCAAGTCTGTATAAAACTATATGCTTTGATCAACTTATCAAAGCGTATATTCCAACTCCGAGATGCTTGCACCAGTCCACAGATGGATCGCTGGAGCTTGCACATTTTGTTAGCACTTTTCGAATTCACAAAACCTTCTAGTTGCATCGTATACAACTCTTCTTTAGCAAATCCATTTAGGAATGCAGTTTTGTTTATCCATTTGCCAGATTTCATAAAATGCGGCAATTGCTAACATGATTCGGACAGACTTTAAGCATAGATACGAGTGAGAAAATCTCATCGTAGTCAACACCTTGAACTTGTCGAAAACATTTTGCGACAATTCTAGCTTTGTAGATAGTAACACTACTATGAGCGTCCGTCTTCCTCTTGAAGATCCATTTATTTGCTATGGCTTGCCGATCAACGGGCAAGTCAACCAAAGTCCAAACTTTGTTCTCATACATGGTTCCCATCTCAGATTTCATGGCTTCAAGCCACTTTGCGGAGTCTGGGCTCACCATCGCTTCTTCATAGTTCGTAGGTTCGTCATGATCTAGCATCATGACTTCCAGAACTGGATTACCGTACCACTCTGGTGCGGATCTCACTCTGGTTGATCTACGTGGTTCAGTAGTATCTTGTTCTGAAGCTTCATGATCATCATCATTAGCTTCCTCACTGATTGGTATAGGTGTCGCAGAAACAGTTTTCTGTGATGTACTATTTTCCAATAAGGGAGCAGGTACAGTTACCTCGTCAAGTTCTACTTTCCTCCCACTCACTTCTTTCGAGAGAAACTCCTTCTCTAGAAAGTTTCCGAACTTGGAAACAAAAGTCTTGCCTTCGGATCTGTGATAGAAGGTGTATCCAATAGTTTCCTTTGGATATCCTATGAAGACACACTTCTCCGATTTGGGTTCGAGCTTATCAGGTTGAAGCTTTTTCACATAAGCATCGCAGCCCCAAACTTTAAGAAACGACAACTTTGGTTTCTTGCCAAACCATAGTTCATAAGGTGTCGTCTCAACGGATTTTGATGGTGCCCTGTTTAACGTGAATGCGGCCGTCTCTAAAGCATAACCCCAAAACGATAGCGGTAAATCAGTAAGAGACATCATAGATCGCACCATATCTAGTAAAGTACGATTACGACGTTCGGACACACCATTACGTTGTGGTGTTCCGGGTGGCGTGAGTTGCGAAACTATTCCACAATTTTTCAAATGTACACCAAACTCGTAACTCAAATATTCTCCTCCACGATCAGATCGTAGAAACTTTATTTTCTTGTTACGATGATTTTCAACTTCACTCTGAAATTCTTTGAACTTTTCAAATGTTTCAGACTTATGTTTCATTAAGTAGATATACCCATATCTGCTTAAATCATCTGTGAAGGTGAGAAAATAACGATATCCGCCACGAGCCTCAATATTCATCGGACCACATACATCGGTATGTATGATTTCCAATAAATCTGTTGCTCTCTCCATAGTACCGGAGAACGGTGTTTTAGTCATCTTGCCTATGAGGCACGGTTCGCAAGTACCAAGTGATTCATAATCAAGTGGTTCCAAAAGCCCATCAGTATGGAGTTTCTTCATGCGCTTTACACCGATATGACCTAAACGGCAGTGCCACAAGTAAGTTGCACTATCATTATTAACTTTGCATCTTTTGGCTTCTACATTATGAATATGTGTATCACTATCTTCGAGATTCAACAAGAATAGACCACTCTTCAAAGGTGCATGACCATAAAAGATATTATTCATATAAATAGAACAACCATTATTCTCTGATTTAAATGAATAACCGTCTCGCATTAAACAAGATCCAGATATAATGTTTATGCTCAACGCTGGCACCAAATAACAATTATTTAGGTCTAATATTAATCCCGAAGGTAGATGTAGAGGTAGCGTGTCGACCGCGATCACATCGACTTTGGAACCGTTTCCCACGCGCATCGTCACCTCGTCCTTTGCTAGCGTCCGCTTATTCTGTAGTCCCTGTTTCGAGTTGCAAATATTAGCAACAGAACCAGTATCAAATACCCAGGTGCTACTGCGAGCTCTAGTAAGGTACACATCAATAACATGTATATCACATATACCTTTGCTCACTTTGCCATCCTTCTTATCCGCCAAATACTTGGGGCAGTTCCGCTTCCAGTGACCAGTCTGCTTGCAGTAGAAGCACTCAGTTTCAGGCTTAGGTCCAGTCTTGGGTTTCTTCACTTGAGCAGTAACTTGCTTGCCGTTCTTCTTGAAGTTCCCCTTCTGTCCTCTGCCCTTTTCTTGAAACTAGTGGTCTTGTCAACCATCAACACTTGATGTTTTTCTTGATTTCTACCTTCGTTGATTTCAGCATCACGAAGAGCTTGGGAGTTGTTTCCGTTATCCCTTGCATATTATAGTTCATCACGAAGTTCTGCTAACTTGGTGATGGTGACTAGAGAATTCTGTCAATCACTATCTTATCTGGAAGATTAACTTCCACTTGATTCAGGCGATTGTAGTACCCAGACAATCTGAGCACTTGCTCACTAGTTGAGCGATTGTCCTCCATCTTTTAGCTATAGAACTTTGTTGGAGACTTCATATCTCTCAACTCGGGTATTTGCTTGAAATATTAACTTCAACTCCTGGAACATCTCATATGGTCCATGACGTTCAAAACGTCTTTGAAGTCCCGATTCTAAGCCATTAAGCATGGTGCACTAAACTATCAAGTAGTCATCATATTGAGCCAGCCAAACGTTCATAACGTCTGCATCTGCTCCTGCAATAGGTCTGTCACCTAGCGGTGCATCAAGGACATAATTCTTCTGTGCAGCAATGAGGATAAACCTCAGATCACGGATCCAATCCGCATCATTGCTACTAACATTTTTCAACATGATTTTCTCTAGGAACATATCAAAATAAACACAGGGAAGCAACAACGCGAGCTATTGATCTACAACATGATTTGCAAAATACTACCAGGACTAAGTTCATGATAAATTTAAGTTCAATTTAATCATATTACTTAAGAACTCCCACTTAGATAGACATCCCTCTAATCCTCTAAGTGATC
The DNA here is from genome assembly GCA_034509565.1 of Triticum monococcum. NCBI lineage: Eukaryota > Viridiplantae > Streptophyta > Magnoliopsida > Poales > Poaceae > Triticum > Triticum monococcum. Next base: position 820,628,466 of record CM067842.1, read on the forward strand.
ACGTGATCCAAATCAACTAAACCATAACCGATCATCACGTGAGATGGAGTAGTTTTCAATGGTGAACATCGTTATGTTGATCATATCTACTATATGATTCACGCTCGACCTTTCGGTCTCCGTGTTCCGAGGCCATATCTGTATATGCTTGGCTCGTCAAGTATAACCCGAGTATTCTGCGTGTGCAACTGTTTTGCACCCGTTGTATTTGGACGTAGAGCTTATCACACCCGATCATCACGTGGTGTCTGGGCACGACGAACTTTGGCAATGGTGCATACTCGGGGAGAACACTTCTTGATAATTTAGTGAGAGATCATCTTATAATGCTACCGTCAATCAAAGCAAGATAAGATGCATAAAAGGATAAACATCACATGCAATCAATATAAGTGATATGATATGGCCATCATCATCTTGTGCTTGTGATCTCCATCTCCGAAGCACCGTCATGATCACCATCGTCACCGGCGCGACACCTTGATCTCCATCGTAGCATCGTTGTCGTCTCGCCAATCTTATGCTTCCACGACTATCACTACCGTTTAGTAATAAAGTAAAGCATTACATCGCGATTGCATTGCATACAATAAAGCGACAACCATATGGCTCCTGCCAGTTGCCGATAACTCGGTTACAAAACATGATCATCTCATACAATAAAATCAGCATCATGCCTTGACCATATCACATCACAACATACCCTGCAAATACAAGTTAGACGTCCTCTACTTTGTTGTTGCAAGTTTTACGTGGCTGCTACGGGCTTAAGTAAGAACTCATCTCACCTATGCATCAAAACCACAACGATAGTTCGTCAAATAGACTCCGTTTTAACCTTCTCAAGGACCGGGCGTAGTCACACTTGGTTCAACTAAAGTTGGAGAGGCAGTCTTCCGCAAGCCATCTGTGTGCAAAGCACGTCGAGGGAACCGGTCTCGCGTAAGAGTACGCGTAAGGTTGGTCCGGATCGTCTCACCCAACAATACCGCCGAACCAAAGTATGCCATGCTGGTAGGCAGTATGACTTGTATCGCCCACAACTCACTTGTGTTCTACTCGTGCATATAACATCAAACCATAAAACCTAGGCTCGGATGCCACTATTGGGGAACGCAGTAATTTCGAAAATTTTCCTACGCACACGCAAGATCATGGTGATGCATAGCAACGAGAGGGGAGAGTGTTGTCTACGTACCAACGCAGACCGACTATGGAAGCGATCACACAACGTAGAGGAAGTAGTCGTACGTCTTCTTCCCGATCCGACCGATCCAAGCACCGTTACTCCGGCACCTCTGAGTTCTTAGCACACGTACAGCTCGATGACGTTCCTCGGGCTCCGATCCAGCAAAGCGTCGAGGAAGAGTTCCGTCAGCACGACGGCGTGATGAGGATCTTGATGTACTACCGACGCAGGGCTTCGCCTAAGCACTACAACGGTACGATCGAGGTGGAATTTGGTGGCAGGGGGCACCGCACACGGCTAAGGAACGATCTCAAGGATCAAGTTGTGTGTCTTGGGGTGCCCCCTGCCCCCGTATATAAAGGTTGGGGAAGGGGGAGCCGGCCGGCCAAGGGAGAGGAGGCGCAGGGGAGTCCTACTCCCACCGGGAGTAGGACTCCTCCCCCCCAATCCTAATCCTATTAGGACTCCCGGGGGGGAAAAAGAGAGAGAAGGGGGGGCCGGCCCCTATCCTAGTCCTACTAGGACTTGGGGAAGGGGGGCGCCGGCCAGCTTGTGGGTTTTTCCCTTTTTCTCTTTTTCCACTAAGGCCCAATAGGCCCATTAGTCTCCCGGGGGGTTCCGGTAACCCTTCCGGTATTCCGGTAAAATCTCGATTTCACCCGGAACACTTCCTATGTCCAAACATAGGCTTCCAATATATCAATCTTTACGTCTCGGCAATTTCGAGACTCCTCGTCATGTCCGTGATCTCATCCGGGACTCCGAACAACCTTCGGTACATCAAAATGCATAAACTCATAATAACTGTCATCGTAACGTTAAGCGTGCGGACCCTACGGTTCGAGAACAATGTAGACATGACCGAGACACGTCTCCGGTCAATAACCAATAGCGGGACCTGGATGCCCATATTGGCTCCTACATATTCTACGAAGATCTTTATCGGTCAGACCGCATAACAACATACGTTGTTCCCTTTGTCATCGGTATGTTACTTGCCCGAGATTCGATCGTCGGTATCCAATACCTAGTTCAATCTCGTTACCGGCAAGTCTCTTTACTCGTTCCGTAATACATCATCTCACAACTAACATATTAGTTGCAGTGCTTGCAAGGCTTATGTGATGTGCATTACCGAGAGGGCCCAGAGATACCTCTCCGACAATCGGAGTGACAAACCCTAATCTCGAAATACGCCAACCCAACATCTACCATTGGAGACACCTGTAGTACTCCTTTATAATCACCCAGTTACGTTGTGACGTTTGGTAGTACCCAAAGTGTTCCTCCGGTAGACGGGAGTTGCATAATCTCATAGTTATAGGAACATGTATAAGTCATGAAGAAAGCAAAAGCAACATACTAAACGATCGGGTGCTAAGCTAATGGAATGGGTCATGTCAATCAGATCATTCTACTAATGATGTGACCTCATTAATCAAATAACAACTCTTTGTTCATGGTTAGGAAACACAACCATCTTTGATTAACGAGCTAGTCAAGTAGAGGCATACTAGTGACACTCTGTTGGTCTATGTATTCACACATGTATTATGTTTCCGGTTAATACAATTCTAGCATGAATAATAAACATTTATCATGATATAAGGAAATAAATAATAACTTTATTATTGCCTCTAGGGCATATTTCCTTCAGCAACCTCCCCGACCCCCCCTCGAGCTCTCTCCCGTGCCTCTCCCCTCCTCTGGTCCTCTCTTCCTCTCGCGCCCGAGCACCACCGTCGCCGCCGCCCGCTGTCCCCGTGGCCACCGAGCTCCCCTCGCCTCTCCGAGCAGTCCACGGGCTCCGCCTCCATCTCCCGCGGCTCTCCGTTAGCTTGCATGACGCCGGACGCCCTGCCTCGCCCTCTACCCCGCCATCTTCGTCGTCTCTGCCCAAGATCGTCGGCGGCCGCATGACCCCATCATCCCCTCCCCGAGCTCGCCGATGCCACCGTAGCAACCGCCGTGAGCTCCTCTCTGATTTCCCCCTAACCCCGCTGCCCCTCTCGCCCTCTAGCTCCGATTCCTACCGTGGCCAAATCCCGCCGCCGCTCGGGCTCGTTGCCGGAGTTGCTCCGGCGACCATTTGGTCGTGCCAGCGTGTCCAAAGGGTTTGTGGGCATGCGTAGGTATAGTAGGCGTCAAGAACCGGTCATTTTGCACACCGTAGCGATGAATCCATCGTCACCCAAGCTCCGGCCGCCGCCGCGAGCTCTGTTCCGGCGAGCTCCGGCGCCCCCACGGCCACCCACCTACCACCCTGGACGCGGGCGAGTCCGGGCTACGCCCCGATGCCCTTAGCCACCGCCCTTGTCGCCTTTAGCGCAAGTCCGACGCGTTGCCACCGTGGGTTTGGTCGCCGCCGGCCAACTCCGGCGACAGCCGACGTGGCGGGGTCATTAGTGCTAATCCCCGCCAGCTGGACCGCACCTAGTCACTGACAGCGGGCCCGTAGTGGGTCAAAGCCCAGTTAGCGTCGGGTTTGACCCAGGGTTGACCTCTGTTTGAACCTTGAGTCACTGACATGCGGGCCTCGCCCGGCTAACCAGTTAGTTAGAGCTAAACTTAATTAAGTTAGTTAAGTTAGTCACTGACCAGTGGGCCCAGTGTTGTTTAGTTAGTCTAGTTAACCCAAATAGTTAACTGTGAGACTGACTAGTGGGTCCCAGCCATCAGGTTTGACTCTGGGCGACCCTGTTGACCTGCTGACGTCATGCTTACGCATTGCTGACGCGGTTAATGGTTTTCTGGATTAAAAATAATTCAGAAAATTCCAAAAATTAGTATAAACTTCTAAAATTCATAGAAATTCAACTGTAACTCCAAATGAAATAAATTATATATGAAAAATGATCAGAAAAATCCAAGGAATCTGAATATGGCATTTTCATGCATGTTTGAACAACTTAACCTCACTGTCTAGTCCAAAACATGATTATGCACTATTTGAATTCATAGTTTGAATTTGAATTTGAACCTAGTGTTCAAACCAACTCCATTTAACTTGTTGCTAGTTGCATTAGCTCAATCAACAGCATATTGCCATGTCATGATCATGCATCATATTGTTGCATCGCATTGATTGTGTTCTTCCTTGTTTGCCGGTAAATGTCCCCTCTCGGTAGACGCTGCTTCGACGCTGTGATCGTTGACACTGATGAAGACTCAGTGTTATCTTCAGAAGTGCCAAGCAAGCAAAATCCCCTTGTTCATTCCGATACAATCCCACTCTCTCGCTCCTGCTCTCTTTTACTACATTAGGACAACAGCGATTCAACTGTTACATGCTGCGGTAGTTGAACCCTTTCCTCTGCATGACTTGTCATTGCCACAGTAATTAGATCAAACCCACTAGCATGAGTAGGAGTTGTTTGAGCCCTGATGTGCCTACTCATTCATGCTTGTTCGTCATGCCTGCTACTGCTTAGAGTTGAGTCAGGTCCGATTCATCGGGGATGAATTGGAATGTGGTGAACATGTCCTCCTGTTGAGAGCTAAGTGTGTGAACACGATTTGGTAAAGGTAGTGGTGAGAGGCCATGTAGGAGTACATGGTGGGTTGTCTCATTGCAGCCGTCCTTAGGAACTGAGTTCTGTGTTTGTGATCCATGAAACAGCTACTACCACACATTGGGCCCTGAAATATGACCCCGCTCGACTTACTAACCCCTCTCGTCCTCTGTCCAGGAGTTGCAACTAGTTTCTGGTGTTTATAGGATATGTGTTGGCGGCCGTGCGTAGCGCTGACCCTAGGGGTGGGCTATGATGCGGTAGATACACCGTGGCACAGTGTACCGGGCGCCCGTTTGGTGTCTCGGGAACCATGCACACATCGTTTGGGGCTGTGAGCGAAACTCCGGCCGGATCTCCTCGCGGATGGAACCCGAATAGGTGATAAACCTAGACCAGAGACTTGTGCGGTTAGTCAGGTCGTGGTCTACACCCACGTCAGCTTTCGCTTGAAGTCTGCCGAGCACATGTCGTGTGCAGACGCTAAGTGGTGGAAACATGAGTGACGAAGTACACCCCTGCAGGGTTATAAATGATCTATTCGAATAGCCGTGTCCGCGGTAAAGGACTTCTGGGTTGCCTATAACAGTTCATAGACAAGTGAAAGTGGATACTCTAAAACTCGCAAGATAAGTGTGAGTGCTATGGATGGCCTTCTCGTAGGGAGACGGGAGCGGATCCATAGTGGTGTATTGAATGGTGAATATGTGGACTCGTGTGCGCCACCTCAAAAGAGTTACTTGCATTCGTAGTTTAAGATAGCCACCGAGTCAAAGCTGGCTTGCTGCAGTTAAACTCCACCACCCCCCTGTTGATACCGAAGCATATGTAGCTAGTTCTGATGTAAGTCTTGCTGAGTACTTTTGTACTCACGTTTGCTTAATTTATGTTTTGCAGAGAGACTTCAGTCTCGCTAGTAGTTTCGCGTGGACTTCGACGTTTAGCTTGATACCTCAGCTACGATCTTGTGCCCTCGGCAGGATCTGGTAGATAGTCAGGCTTCTTAGCCTTTTTCATTTGTAGATGTCTGTACTCAGATATGTTAAGCTTCCGCTTGTGCCTTGATTTGTATGCTATGATTGTTGGGTCATGAGACCCATGTTTGTAATATCTTGCTCCTCGGATCCTAATAAATAAACACTTGAGTCGTAGAGTCTTGTTGTGATGCCATGTTGTATTTACACATATCGAGCATATTGTGTGTATGATTGAAATGCTTGGTATGTGTGGGATCCGACAACCTAGTTATTTATCCCTGGGCAGCCTCTCTTATGGGGAAATGTAGTCTAGTGCTTCCTTGTGCCATAGTAGTCCGCTACAGCCCGGTTCACCGGAGTCCTGCTAGCCCAGCACTACTGCTCAGGACACTTGACTGGCCGGCATGTGTTTCACTTCGTTCCTGTGTCTGTCCCTTCGGGGAAATGTCACGCGGTGACATCCGGAGTCCTGCCTAGCCTGCTACAGCCCGGGTTTCCGGAGTCCTGTTAGCCCAGTGCTACAGCCCGGATTCACACGCTGTTGACCGACATGCTCGATATGATTCATGTATGCCTGTCCCCATAGGTTGGTGCCGCTTTGGGTTCACGACTAGCCATGTCGGCCCGGGTTCTCTTTCATATGGATGCTAGCGACACTATCATATACGTGAGCCAAAAGGCGCATACGGTCCCGGGCCATGGTAAGGCGACACCCGTGGAAATACCGTGCGTGAGGCCGCAAAGTGATATGAGGTGTTACCGGCTAGATCGATGTGACTTGGAATCGGGGTCCTGACATTGATTTTAATATTTTTCTCTCCAATTATTTCCAGTAATAAAAATAAATGAGAGAAGATAAAATGACTTCTTCAAAAGAGAGGAATATTGGAGAAGAAATTTCAAAATCAAATTATTATTTTATTCGTATTTTTATTTGCTATTTTATGTGAATTAGAAAATTATGCATTTTTGAAAATTGCATTTTAGGCCAGAAAAATGTTCATCTTGTCCTAAATATTAGGTTTGGACGGTGAAAATTATTTCTGATATTTTTAGAATTTTTTTCATATTTTATTAGGATTTTTCTTCGGGCAAAATTTATTTAAAAAAACAAATCTTCTCCGCCCGACTAGGCCAAAGGCCCAGCCGAGCCGGCCCAGCAGCCCCGCGCCGCCTTCCTCCTGCGCGGGAGGAGTCGCTCGCGCAGCCGCCGCCTGGGGAGACCGGCTCGGATGCCCATTCCGCTCGCCCCTCAGCAAGCCGAGCCCCCCCCCCTCGGGCCTTTATAAGCCAAGCCCCGCCGCCCCCTCCTCCTTACCACCACCGCCGCCGCCGCCGCCTCCAACAGCAGCAGCAGCCGCGCCGCCTGCCGCCGCACCATGCCACCACCGACGCCGACGCTCCCCGTCGACACCGCCGGATCCCGCCGCCCCGCCGTTAACCGGTAAAAACTGGTTGGTTTCCCTGGTTTTCTTTCGTTCTTTTCGGTTTAGATTAGATCGGTTTATTTTATTTTATTAGGTTAAATAGCGAACGTTCACCGGTTTGATTGTTTTAACGGACGATTTTCATTCGTTAGTCTCTGTTAGCGGACGTTCGTTCGTTAGATTTTTTCTTTTTCTGTTTATTTCGGTGAGGGGCCTATCCGCGAATATTTTTATCACACATTAGTCCCTGATCTTCAAACGCTCGTTACTTTTTTCTCGTTTGTCCAAATCCAGTGAAACCAACGCTAAAATCTTCGTCTTGTTCCCCTCTTTCCAGATAATCAACTTGAACATGATTTTGACAAATTAAAATTTGGTTTCAAGCTGATTTGAATTTGAACTTCTTTTGATCGTAGTTTGAGTTTCGTGACTCCGATTCGATTGATTCTTTTTGCAAATCGAAGCTCTTCACTTGAACTTTTAGTTTGGATCTTTACCTTTGCATCTTATGCCTGAGTGCTCATGTATGCTATTGTTTGTTCACGATAGAGTTTTCGGAGTGCGAGGCTTGCTTCTATGAGTCACTAGGGTTTTCATATCGTCAGCAAGGCAAGTAACACTTTGATAATATCCCCTTATTACCCAGTTTTTTATGCATTAGTTTCAAACCTCAAACACTGCATGGTTAGGACTTGATAACATGTGGGTATTGGGAAGTAGTTGATGAGGTAGAACCTATTGTCTTTTACTTCAAACCCTGGGTGTTACTATTACGTTAGGCTCATACTGCTTTGCTATGCTCGTAGACGTGAATTGGTTTGAGAGAATTCATGAAAGATGTGAGAGTTTGTTAACTAAGGTTTAACCTAAGGTGGCTACTTTAATGCACATCTGGGTGGATTGGTTGAGGCACGCTGGAGCACCCAGTGATTGTCTGGGCACCTGGAGCAATCCAATGTTGCCCTAGGATATCCTGGAGTACCCGTGTGATCATCCTATGGAATGCCACCTAGACTCAAAGGGATCATAAGATTATTCATGCTAGAAACTTCCGTGTGCAGCTACAAGCTATTATGGGCTCTGGCATAGTTGAGTAAGTTGTGGGAATCCTTTCCATGATGGGCTACCAGATGTAGGGGATTGTAGGTGTATCGGCCTATCTATCGGTTAGTGCAAGGAATCATCATAGAAATTTCCAAAGGTGGAAATGATAAGTATGGAGTGTCGAACCCACAAGGAGCTAAAGGTAAGATCAATATTCTCTCAAGTCCTATCTGCCACTGATACGACTCTACGTACACCAAAAGTTTGCTTCCATCTAGAAACGAGAAATAAAACTATGTTGTGGGTATGAAGAGGATAGCTTTGCATGATATCGGAGAACTAAAATATAAAAGTAGGTGTTGTTAACATAAAGTTAGAATATAATATTATATATCATAAATAGCGAGTATGGAATAATGACGGATCGGTGTGTGAAATTGTCCTAGGCAATTGTTAACAAGATCGGTAGTCGTCATTGCAATTTTATATGAGGGAGAGGCATAAGCTAACATACTTTCTCTCCTTGGATCATATGCACTTATGATTGGAACTCTAGCAAGCATCTGCAACTACTAAAGGTCATTAAGGTAAAACCCAACCATAGCATTAAAGTATCAAGTCCCCTTTATCCCATATGCAACAACCCCCTTACTCGGGTTTATGCTTCTGTCACTCAAGCAACCCACTATAAGCGAAACCTAAACGTATTGCAACACCCTACAACGGAAATCCTTCACGTGTGCGCGGCACAGAAGGCACCATAGGACAGCACCAAAATAAAACATACAACTCAAACCAATCAAGATTATCAATCAACCCAAAAGACAAAGGAAATCTACTCAAAACGTTATAGGATGGCAACACATCATTGGATCATAAATATGTGGCATAAAGCACCATGTTCAAGTAGGGGATTACAACGGGGTACGGGAGAGTGGACCGCGTAAAAAAGATGGGGATGGTGATGAAGATGGTGATGTTGATGAAGACGATCACCGCGGTGATGGTTCCCTCGGTGGCACTCCGGCGCCACCGAGAGAGAGGGGGAGAGAGTCTCTCCCTTGTGCTTCCTCCTCCATGGCCTCCCCCCTAGATGGGAAGAGGTTCTCCCTCTGGTCCTTGGCCTCCATGGTGATGATGGCCCCCTCCGGGATCCTCCTCCATGGCCTCCGGTGATGATGGCCCCCTCCGGTAGGGTGCCAGAGAGGGCCTAGATTGTTTTTTCATGCCTACAGAGGCTTACGGTGGCAGAACTCCCAATCTAGGTTTTGTTTCTGGAGTTTTTGGGATTTACAGGAGTGTTTGGCATCAGGGACAAGTCAAGGGGACCCATGAGGTGACGACAAGATAGGGGGCGCCATCCACCCTTGTGGTTACCCCGGGTCTCCTCTCTGGTATCTTTTTTCTCCAGTATTTTTTATACTTTTCCAAAAATAGTCTCCGTAAATTTTCAGCCCATTCCGAGAACTTTTATTTCTGCACAAAAACAACACCACGGTAGTTCTGCTGAAAACAGCGTCAGTCCGGGTTAGTTCTAATCAAATCATACCAAAATCATATAGAATTATTGTAAACATGGCATGAATACTTTATAAATTATAGATACGTTGGAGACGTATCAGGCCCAGAGATACCTCTCCGATACTCGGAGTGACAAATCCTAATATCGATCTATGCCAACTCAACAAACACCTTCGGAGATACCTGTAGAGCATCTTTATGATCACCCAGTTACGTTATGACGTTTGATAGCACATAAGGTATTCCTCCGGTATCCGGGAGTTGCATAATCTCATAGTCGAAAGAATAAGTATTTGACATGAAGAAAGCAATAGCAATAAACTGAAGGATCATTATGCTAAGCTAACCGGTGGGTCTTGTCCATCACATTATTCCTCTAATGATGTGATGCCGTTATGAAATGACAACACATGTCCATGGTTAGAAAACCTTAACCATCTTTGATCGATGAGCTAGTCTAGTAGAGGATTACTAGGAACACGGTATTTATTTATGTATTCACACATATATTTAAGTTTTCGATCAATATAATTCTAGCATGAATAATAAACCTTTATCATGAATAAGAGAATATAAAATAATAACTTTATTATTACCTTTAAGGCATATTTCCTTCGTAGCAGACCGCGGCCCGTTAACATGATCGCTCGGCTGAACGAGACGCTAGGTCGCGACCAATCCTAGTCTCCATGGGGCGTATCTATACGAGAGCTACTAAATAACGCTCTCAGCGTCGGGTCGGCCCATTAAATCATTTGCTTCAATCGAACGCGGCGCTGGAATGAAAAAATAATGAGAATATATGGGAGACTCCCCTCAGAACAAGAGGCCAAACATTTGTTCGCTCGCTCGCCTCTCGTTGGTTGACCAGTTGAACATGTTCATAAAAGGGTTAAAAATGTACGCAAAAGTGAAAAAAGTTCATGAGTTTCCGAAAAAGTACACGAATTTGAAAAAAAACATCGATTTTGAAAAAGAAATATTAATTATGAGAAAAAGTCATCGACTTTGAAAAAAGTTTATCAAATTTTGAACCAAGTTCATCGATTTTGAAAAAAAAATCATAGATATTGAAACAAAGTTCATCAATTTTGCAAAAAGATCATTGAATTTGAAAAAAGTTCTGTGATTTTGGAAAAAAAGTTCTCAAATTTGCAAAGAGTTCATCAATTTTGATAAAAATTTCATTTATTTTGAACGAAGTTCATGCATTTTGAAAAAGAAAAAAGAAAAGGAAAAAAGAGAAGAAAAAAGAAAATAGTTAAAAAAGACAAAAAAATACAAACAATGTAAAAAACATCACGCGAAATAGAAGAAAAAGGGAGGAAATAGTCAAGGCGGTAGAGGTTCAAACTGATTGAAGGGGTCGCGAGTTCGATTCTTGTCGGGCGCGCGTGGCCTTTTGTGCAGTTTTAACAGAGAAAAATGTAAGGGAAACGCTTGCTGCCGGCTGACCGGCTAATGTTTCGGCCGGTCACTTGGACGAGCGACGCACTGACCTGTGGCCCAGGCATTTATTACTCTTCCCTTTTCGGCCTTATCTTCTTCCTCATGCGGCCTCGTCTACTCGTTTTTCTCTAGCAAGGACCGCATCTGGATGTTTTCTCCCCGTCTTCCCCAACCAAACTGCACCATCACCACTTTTCCTCCTCCTCCTATCTGTGTAGGGTGCATCTACAGAGCTGCGGCCCGTGCGCGCGGTGCTGCCATCGGCCACGGCCATGCTACAACGGTGGTGAGCTTCGTGGCTGGGGATCACATACTAGGGGACCAGCCAGTGATGCTTGCTGCTAGTCATCAGCGACGCGACGAGCTGGTGGTACAACCGTGTACAGCAGGGAGCTGGAACCATGTACACTGGGAGCTGGAACCGGCTATGCGGGGCGCTGCATCGACGCCTACAGGATGAGGGAACATGGCGTTGGCCATGCGACAACCATGTACGCCGAGAGGTGGAACATGCAAACGTGGGAGCTGCATCGGGCCTACAGGATGCTACCACTGGCGATGAAGACTGATGCAACCATTCATGATGGCGCCCCGACCCATGACAGCGGCGACGTTGTTTTTGCTGCATCCGTCGTCGTTGACGTTTGCTGCAACGACGCCCCGACCCACGACCGCGGTGACGATGTTTTGCTGCATCTGTCGTCGTTTTTGCTATCACCGACGCGATGTTTTGCTGCAACCATTCATGACGACGCCCTGAGCCCCGACGGCGGCGACGCCATTTTTGTTGCATCCATCGTTGTTTTTTCCTACAGAATCCACCTATGAATCTAAATGCTGGAACCGATGAATAAAAACAGATGTGCGGCGGAGATGTTGAAACCACCGATACGGGTGTTACAACCATTGACAAAAAAAGCTTCAAGCCTAGATCGAAAAAGCTTCATTCATCGACAGCGGAAGCTTCGACCAGCCACTGCCAAACTAAAAAAGCTGCAACCGTTACTTAAACAGCTTCAACCATAGGTGTAAAAGCTTCAACCGGAAGATATACAAAGTTTCAATCGGGCACTGCAAAACGAAAGAAGTTTTTTTTTTTGAGCCGAAACCGTAGAACAATCGTTCTACGGAAATTTTCATTATAAAATGCAACAAAGTACAAATATTACATGACATGCCATGTCCGAGCAAGAATGTCAACCAATACCAGTTCTATGAAACATCGTAATGATTACAGATGAAGTGGTATCCAATTACTGATCAACGTGGCCTTTTCATGCTTAGCTTGAAAAGTAGTGATCTGTAGACTTTCTCTTAGGTAGAATTTCCAAGTAGCTAGATGAATCGGAGCCCGTCTGAAGATCTTATCATTCCTTGTAAGCCGGAGGCTCCAGCAACCCAAAACGAAAGATATTGCAACCGTTTACAGAACAAGCTTTCAATAATTGATGAAAAAAGCTTCAATCCGGACGGTGGAAAGCTTCAACTTATGAAAAATGCTTCAACCGGCATGGAAATAGCTTCATCCGGTGTGAGAAAAAACTTCAACTGAATGCGCCGATGGTGTGAGCGGCGACGTTGAGTGCTGCGGCCGGCGGCACGCCGATGCAGTGACGGATGTGCTACGATAGCGGCTACTAGGTCCTGCAATGACATAGGTGTCCGCCTGCTATAAGACGGCGGCGTTTTTCTACGGGGCGACTACTTCCTACTTGACTAGCAAGGGCGGATCTGCGAACGGCGACCACTGGCGACGAGGGCGCCCGGCCACTACGACACCATGGGGAATGTTGCAACCTTGCTACGACAAGATGCAACCGTCCCACGATGGAGCTGCAACTGGTGAAGCGACGGCGGCGATCAGTGATAGGGAAAGCTGCGACCGCAATGAGGAAAGCTGCAACTGAGACCAAAGAAAGCTACAACGGGCATCCAAAAAAGCTACAATCGGCGATAGAAAAAGCTTCAACCGGCGATGGCAGAGTTGACCATGCTGCAAGTGGTGACGCCGAAGGAGCTGCACGGTGGTGCATGGTGCCGCTGGAACGGTCGTGTGGCATGCTACTACTGCTGCGACTAGGTGCTACAACGAGCGATGACTCCTGCGACACGCAATGCTCGAAGTTGTGAGACCATGGGACGGCTGGTTGGACGCCACCGACACCTATACCGCGACATACGAGCGGCCATGGCTGGAGGCGTTGGGCCGATGACCAACACAAGGGCCGGCGTCCAGCGTTGAGTGTGGGAGGAGTAAACGATCTCCTTATTTTCTGGTGTTAAGGATGGCAACGCATGAAGTATGAAGTAATAACGGTTTGTGGATCTATTAATATAGTATAATAAGCAAGGAAAAAAGGACGACTGGCTCACGTAACGTACGATCGGACGGATTAAATTAATTTGATCGAACGGTCATTAGCTGACCGGCGCGCGCTTCCGCCGGTCTGCCGGCGCCTAGCATCGGCCAAAATGTAAATAGGTCGGACCAGAATGGATGGGTGTGTGTGCCGTTTGCGAATTGCACATTAATGGGCGCATACGGTGCCATATAGGAGTTGGCCGTCTATACCTTGCTTCTTGCGGGTGTCTGAAGGAAGAAGACTCGCGTCAAGCAAGGCACTAGACGGGCCTGCCCAAGCGCGTGCTGGTGATAGCCTAGTTTTGTTTTCATTGTTTTCCATGTTTTTGCTTTCCTTTTTTTTACTTTTGTTTATACTTTCAAATAAATATTACATAAATGAATATAGTAAACATTTTAAAAATGTTAACTAAGCATTTAAAAAATGTTAAAAGTGTATAGCAAAAATGTTTCTCATGTATATGAAAAATGTATACCAAAAATATACAACATGTCTTGACAAATTCGATCATTTATTTTAAAATTTTAATCCAACCATTTGAATTTCTTAATGTATTTTAAAATGTAATCCTAAATGTTAGTTTTTTTAAGGCATTCAGAAAATGTTAAAATTGTATAGGGAAAATCTTGACCATGTATTCAAAAAAAATTGGACGCCGATAGTGCCACACGTGTGGGCGTTAGGGGGTCTGCCCACACATTTTGTGTGGTGTATAAGAGAAACAGCCCACACACCTATGTATGGGCAAAACAAGTAATGTCCACAGTCCCCCCCCCCCCCCCCCCGGCTGGTCCTAATTGGACTAGGGAGGGGGTGGCGCCCTCCTCTTTCCTTCTCTCCCTCTTCCCCTTCTTCTCCTACTCCAACTAGGGAAGGGGGAAAACCTACTCCTACTAGGAGTAGGAATCCCCCTTGGGGCGCGCCATGGAGAGGGTCGGCCCTCCCCTCCTCCACTCCTTTATATACGGGGGAGGGGGCACCCCATAAACACATAAGTTGATCATTGATCCCTTAGCCGTGTGCGGTGCCCCTCTCCACCATAATCCACCTCGGTCATATCGTTGCAGTGCTTAGGCGAAGCCTTGTGCCGGTAGCTTCATCATCATCGTCATCACGCCGTCGTGCTGACGAAACTCTCCCTCGACACTCAGCTGAATCTAGAGTTCGCGGGACGTCACCGAGCTGAACGTGTGCAGATCGCGGAGGTGCCGTACTTTCGGTCCTAGGATCGGTCGATCATGAAGACATACGACTACATCAACCGTGTTGTCATAACGCTTCCGCTTACAGTCTACGAGGGTACGTAGAAAACACTCTCCCCTCTCGTTGCTATGCATCACCATGATCTTGCGTGTGCGTAGGAATTTTTCTGAAATTACTGCGTTCCCCGACAGTTGATTCCTAACCCGGCGAAGGGCGCGATGGCAGTCGACATCATTCGCTGGGCCATGAATTACGCTGTCTCCGACAACACTAAACAGAGGAAGAAGTGGTCCAAATACAAGAACTATTGGGCTCCTAATGACCGTCGTGCCGCAGTGTACTGGGAGACGGCAATCGAGCCACCAGTGGTCATTGGTGGGGAGCCTAAGGAGGAAGAACAACCAGTGCAGATGCCAGTGAGGGTGCCAGAGCCAGGCCGTCGTACCTGGCAGATCGACCTCGACTCCTCCGACAGCGACGACGACCCGATGAAGGCCAGCCACTCGACCCGCCGCTCCGCACGCCGGTGACGGCCGCCATGGTTAGCCGGTGTCTGTTCTATACCCCCAATCCCCCTTCTACTCCATCCGCATCTAGCTCTATACCGATCTTGCATGAACTAGTATGAACTGCTGTGCTTATCTACCTCTATTCCCCATTCCCCTCTCCGCCGTGGATCGAATCTATCGCCGGATCGAACGCGAAAAAGTAGTGCATGATGAACAAAGAAGTGTTTACCGCCATTGCCGCGGACCAGGTGATGATCTGCTCGCTAGTGATGTAGTCCGGTGGTCTTCTTGCTCTCCTCCGATCCGTTGCCGCCAGTGAGAGTTGGAAGAGTAGGGAGAGGGAGCGGCGAGGGACGGTGAGGCTAATAACTATCGGCGCTTCGGGAAGCAACGCGGCTTCTCGAGCGTGGCCGCGCGCGTGCAACCGCCGCCGCCCACGTGCACCGGTCGGGCCTGGCCCTGAAGAAACTGCCGATTCGAGCGTTCCAGGGAGCCAGACCCAGGAGTGCTTTAAGGTTCGTGCCATGCGGGCCGGACAGTAAAAGCAGGCAACCAATCGGCCCGTTTGCGTCCCGCACGAGCCAGGCCGGGCCTCATGCAGGCAACCAAACACGTCCAAAGAAACTGTGGTTGGGGCGATGCAAGTTGGCAGTTGCAGACGTGATCAAGATGGACGAACACGAGGAAGCGAGGCAGCTTCCTGGTTCCTGCCCAGTAAGAAATGGATCCGCAACAAGCGGCCTCGTTCATGCAGCGTCATTTTTGCTCGGCAAAAGGAAACGTTGTTGCACTAGGTGGTGCCTATCAGCAGCACAGGGGAAAAGCCTAACCAATCTTAACCTGCTTGGGTTTCATCCAAACATTACTAGCAGAGCCTTTGAACTGAATGTGCAGACAAATATGGAAAAAAAAAACACTACTTAGCAACACCAACTGACTGCACTTCTATACAGATTCAGCGAGCCATGAACCCTAAGCTATGGAGGTAGCAGTGCCAACTGCAAGGAATTGGCTACCTGCTACGGTGCACTTCAGATCATGTACGTAAGAATAAGGGCAAACCGCACACGCGCCATTTAGTGTGGCCTACACGAGCCCATGATACCCAGTTGCAAAAGAAGTCTGCATCCATACATGCATTTCTCTAAATGACCGTCGAGGTTCTATGAATCCAGAGACATGAATCAAACGAGAGGAACATCGGTCACAACATTTACATTCGAGGCTGTGTGAATCCAAAGACATGAATCAAACGAGAGGAACATCGGTCACAACATTTACACCTGATCTAATATCACCAACAGACCAATCTCAAATACAGGAGTTGTGCTATATGCAAGATAAATTTGGTCCGATATTGATACGACGGTGCATATGCACCATCGATTGTGTTTGTTATTATATGTTTTAGATGAGTGTCATACAGAGATCGGACTGGTTTTCATCGGACGCAAAGCATCTGCATAACTAGAAAGATGTCTTTTGTCCAAACAAAATAGACCAATCTTCACATGACTTTCATACCAAGTCAAAATGAAATTTACAGATCAAAAACTTCACACGGTACTGCAGAGAACAGAACAAAAGGAAATGCATGCTAGGTACACAGCCGACTACAAATGCAGGAGTGCAGGACTAAATAAGGTTGCCCAAACAGCTCATGGAAATCATGACCATTAACAGAGCACCTTAGCATGCACCCAACTCTAAACTGAACCTGGATCACATAAATTAAGCGCGCAGCCACAGCCTTGGTACCAACAAGCCCTGTACAGACCAAATCACCAACACCATCCAAGCACTTGCACCCAAGTGCTTGGCATTACCAAGCCAAACAAGATTTGAGGACTAAAACAAGAGGTAATGTTAACATAACTGGTTCATACAGTACTAGCAATGCTATCTGGCGATCAGATCAAAATGCATTCACAGATATCCAAAATTTCACTCGGTACTGCACACAACAGAGCAATGCTATCTCCATTCTCCACTGATAATCTGTGTCTAAGTGGCAAATGCATGCTAGGTGCAACAAACTATGGATACATGACCAACAATCAAGGTTGCCCAAACATATCATTGACACCATGACCATCGACAGAGGATGTTAGCATGCATCCAACTCTAAACTGGACCTGGATCGCATAGATCACTCACAGTCAAAACTATCGCGCCAACAAGCCCTGTACAGCCCTAATCAATCATGAACATGAACCAAGCACCTAAGTGTTGGGCGGCATTACCAAACCAAACCAAACCAAGCCAAACCAGATTTCAAGAATAAAACAATAGTGTTAGACCGTCAGTACCAAGCACTGCCCAGATAAGAGAAGGATTCACAAGCTGCTACAAACAAAGAATAAATCAAATACAACTAAACCACTCGATTTTATCATAAGGCCACGCCGGCCTCTATGCATCAAGACACATGTATAACTTATGCAGAGGAAAGCTACCTCAATTTCAACCGGCAATTGATGATCATCAGCATACCACCTGCATTTTGAGTATATCACACAACGTTCAACCAAACAGCATTGCCATGATGATCCATGCCGGTTCGCCTACTCGGCGGTGTTGGGCCTACTCAAGCAGTCGAGGATCTCCGTCCTGGTGCGCACGATGCGGTGGAACATCTCGCGCACCTGCCGCTCGAGCGGGTCGAGCCCTTCCTTGAGTGTGTCGCACACCTGCACCAGCTCCTGCGCGGCCTCCCGCACCTCGGCGTCCTTCTCCTTGTCCAGGGGGAACTGCGCGGCGTCGGTGATCTCCATGAGCTGCCGCGACCAACGCTCGATGAGGTGTATCTCCTTGAGCAGCCCGCACGAGTGCTTGCGGTCCTTCTTCTTGGACTCCTCGAGTACGCGCTCGTAGAGCGTGGTGACCGGGCCGGCCCAGGGGAAGCTCCTGGGCACGGCGAAGTGCGCCTGGAGGCCGCGGTCCTGGCAGGGTATGGCGGCGACGAGCGCCCAGGCGGTCACAAAGAGCACGGCGCCCATGGTGTACACGGCGGAGGCGAGGCCGCCCGTGGCGGCGACATCGTTGGCGCGGGGCACCGGCAGGTTGCCCCCGATGGCCTGCAGCTGGCGGGACGCGGACCAGGTGCGGGACACGCTCCAGGACAGCGACCTGAAGTGGGAGCCGCCGGAGCCGGAGCCGGAGCCGCTGCTGCTGCGGCGGTGGTGCCCCCGGCTCTGGCCCCCGGCGGCGTCCTTGCCGCCGTTGCCGGCCCGGCCGAAGGAGCGGTTCCGCTGGCCCCCGCCGCCGGCGTCCTTATCGTCGAGCATGAGGATGGTGAGGTCGGTGAGCGCCTTGCGGGCGCGGCGGATCTGGCCCTCCCCGAGCGGCGCGGCGGGGTCGGACGCGGCGCCCTGGGGCGCGAGCGCGGCGGCGGCGATGGCGAGGTGCTTGCGCCACTGGCGGAGCAGGTCGAGGCCGTCGCGGAGCGCGTTGCAGAGGTCGAGCGCCTTGACGGCGCGGTCGAAGAAGTCGGCGACGAGGCGGTCGAGCGGGGGGCGCGCGAGGGCCCCGGGGCCGCCGCCGAGGAGCGCGGAGCGGAACTCCTCGAGGCAGATGAGGAAGGAGTCGAGCAGGTGCTGGGTCCACGCTATCGACAGGATCTCCGGCGGGGCGTTCTTGGCGTCGGCGGGGGCGGCGTCGGGGGAGCAGGGGAGCAGGTCGAGGAGGAGCTCCGCCGCGTGGCGCTGAAAGGCGTCGACTTCGCGGTCGGCGGGGGAGGAGGAGGGGTTGGCGGTGTTGGGGTGGTCGGGCGTGGGCGGGGCGGAGTGGATCTGGCCGTGCTCGCGGTGGCGCAGCGAGAGGATGTGGCGGCCGAAGGAGGTGTGGTGGTGGTGGTGCGCCGGCGAGGCGGAGGAGTCGGTGGCCGGCATTGCGGGCGAG
This sequence comes from Triticum monococcum, assembly GCA_034509565.1. Taxonomy (NCBI): domain Eukaryota; kingdom Viridiplantae; phylum Streptophyta; class Magnoliopsida; order Poales; family Poaceae; genus Triticum; species Triticum monococcum. The sequence goes on from CM067842.1 coordinate 820,647,560, forward strand.
CGCGCTAGGGTTGGACTACCGGTCTGCGGCGGCGGCGGCGGCGAGGAATCCGGAATGGTTCGTCTGCTTGCGCCACCACCAACTACGAGAGGAAGGAAGGTGAAGGGAATGGGAAAGGAAGGAGGGAATCAGGGGGGCTGGAATGGGATTTCGGGGGAGGCGAGGGGTGGGGGTGAAAAAGGCGTCGGGTTTGTCTGTCTGTCTCCACCTCGGCTGGCCTGACTGTCGCGCTGCTGGCGTCTGCTCTGACCCTATCCGGCGGCTCTTGGCTGCTGCTGGCGTGGGTAAACAAAAAAATAAATTTAAATCAAAATATCTTCATCCTGATCTTAATTAAATATATTTTTGAGTTATCGATTTTTTTAGATAGCTATCCGCTTATTCCAAGCGGTTCGATCTTAATTAATTGATGATGTAGGCCCTTTACAACGTCCAAATTAATAGACGCGGCATCTATACAATTACAAAATAAAAATTATATAGAGTTTATGTCAATTAATTCGGATCAGAGGAAGTATCCTTTTCTTTTTCTTTTATTCTCCGATGAACTACATAAACTTTATGAACATCCACAATACCACATACCGTTACACTCGCCATTTTTAAAATATGTTTTCACAGCATATATTACATTATTGTAAATGTTCATATTGTTTAAAGTTTTACTTAAAAAAGAAAGCTATAATACACAAAACAAAGTAAATAAGAAATAAATGGAGTGCATCTAACTAAAGCATATGTAAGTAGTACATATCGGTCTTATGTTTGGATGGTCGACGCGGAAAATACATGGATGAGCCCTTTGGAAAACTCGGTTCTAAATGCCAACAAAATCCGAAAAGTGTTTCACGCGTACATCTTCACATTCTATGTGTGTGTGCGGAAAGTAACTTTCATTTTGGCATGTGCAAAAAGACAAAAAAATGTGTTGTGGAACGCTATTTAGAAGAACTGAAATTTGTCTTCTTCATGAAGGCAAAATAAAAAGTGTATTTTTCTTTTCATGAGACTTTATGCCGTGCACATATTGTGAGAGATATATGTGTGGTATTTTGTTTAAAAAAAATGACATTTGAAAACGCGTTCAAAATGCAATCATATGCTGATGGGATCATGACGTCCTCACTCTGGACTCGACATTTTGAGCGTGGATGGGCCTGTCGAGCCAGCCATTTGTGATTTTTCCCTTTTTGCATAGATTGGTCATGTGTTTCTTATACGGTCGATATTATAGATCGGGTAACTTATTGCTTCTCACATTTTCACCAATTTAAAATGCACTTTCTTATGAATTCTACACATTGACTATGGTACCCGAGTCACGACGCACCACTCACCCACATGGAACATAGAGGCTAATTAAACCGAGTCGGACTCATTATCGAGGCCAACAGCAAGCTAGTGTCATTTCTATATGCTCGCCGAGAGGAGTCAAACTTACAATGAACAAGAACAATAATGTGGTGCAGAAAACGGGCACCATCGTCAACGTTCGGAACAAAACATGCACCACGCCCCCCTCTGTTTTTATTTACTTCGCATATTAAAGTTGACTGAAATCAAACTTCCTAAAGTTTAACCAAGTTTATAGAAAAAAATATAAAAATATTTACCATAACAAATCTATATAGTGTGGTAGTATATTTGATAGTGAATCTAATGGTCTTGATTTGTTATTGCATATGTAAATATTTTTGTCTACAAACTTTATCAAGGTTTATAAAATGTGACTTTAACCAAAACTAATACGTGGAGTAAATAAAAATGAAGGGTGGCCACACGCGGGCACCACCAAGTCGTTTTTACGTATAGTTCGGGGGTACGTGTCCACTCGCGGTGGAGCTGATTTTCTACGGCGGAACCTTCACTCGGGGTGACAGACAGCCGCATGACACGTAGGCGGCTGGAAATGGTCACGTGTCCGAAAAGGCGGAGCCCGGACCGGCCTCAGCTGGACAGGACAGGAGAGCAGGCCAAGGTCACGTGGTGGTTGGCTTGGCGCTCCGTCCGGTTGCGGTCGGTCTCTCTCTGCCACGTGGGCCCTCCGGTGGAAGATATTTTATGTTTTATTTGCGGCAAGAATCTCAGTCCCGAGGAGATGGCCGGCTCGTGCGGCTGGTTGGCTATATACTAGAAATGATGAAATGAAGCCGCGCCGATTGGTTAGGTTAAGGATTACATTAGTGGGTTAGGATTAGTTTAATCCTTATCAGTGGTTTCATTCAGGATTAGTTTAAGATAACCCAAAGGCAAATCCAACACGACAGAGCACTGTACTGTAGATGAGCGATCGATCTGGCCGCCTCAAAAATTCTGCAGCTGTACCTGTGCCAGCAGAATCTCTCTTATCGTCACATCAGCGTTTCTTTCCCTTTCTTATTATTACCACCTGTGTTTGCTAATAATAGCAGCACTGATTAAGATCAGGTGCGGCGCAGAACCAGGCAAACATAAATTAATTAAACGAATCAATCTATGGTTGAGATGGTTAGGTGGACAGTGGTATCCTCAACCCATCAGGGTTCAAATCCTGGTGCTCGCATTATTTTTAAATTTATTTTAGGATTTCCGATGATGCGCTTTCAGTGAAAGGAGACGTTCCCGTCGACGACGAGGCGCCTACGGCGACTTCGTAAATCTCAAGATAATGTGCCGGCTCAGTCTTTCGGAGGCGCTCATAGGGGTAGGGTGTGCGTGTGTGCGTTCATAGGGATAAGTGTATACGTGTGTATATAAACGCTTGTGTCTGTACTGATGCTCAAAAAATAATAATAAAAATCAAGGCACGGATCGTAGGACGTACCCCCGACGCAGAAATCTCATCATATGCCTATGGACATATCCATCCGCAGACAGACACTGATATAGGGGCAAAGGTCATCCAATCATGATCGTCAAATAATAAGTGGACGCCTAGTTTTCGTTAATTTTCCTACTATCTACCACTCCCTCCTTTCCCAAATATAAGCCTTTTTACAGATTTCAACAAGTGACTACATACGAAGCAAAATAAGTGAATCTATAGTCTAAAATATGTCTACATACATCCGAATGTTGTAATTCATTTGAAATATTTAAAAAGACTTATATTTAGGAACGTGTACGTAGCAAAAGGATTGAACTCTAGCACGTGTCCCACGTCCGGCTCTACTTTGCGTTCGCCCTCATCGTTCTTGCGTGCCCGCGCATAGCTGTCTACGTTCGCATCATTGTCGTGATGGTCCTACATGTCATCAGGCTCCGCTTCCAACGTGTTCAAGGGGCGGTTGCTCCGTATCAACGCTCACGGCAGATGGGTGCGGGCGCATGCTCCTCGTCCTCCGCCACCTCCATGATGATCTCCGCCATCTCCATGGGGTCGTCCTCCTCCTCCTGCTCCTCCTCCATTTCCGGCTCGTCCGAGCTTTGTTCCAGAGAGCTCGGAGGTCAGTCGCTCGCAATGCGAGCCTGGCAATGGTCCTCTGCAGACTCGGTCGTGATCTCGGCGCGGTGACAACGATCTCCACCAACCGCGAGAGGTCCTTCGCAACGATGGGCGATAGGCAAGGAAGGGCGATGGTGGGGCGGTCGGCCGGTGACTAGAACAAAGGGAGAAGGTGCTTGAAGCGGTATGGTTTCGAGACATTGCCCACCGGCTTTAAATGTCCCAAGCAGGCGGAGCGTCAGGTTGAACGCGGGTGGCCATGGTAGCCTTCTCATTCGCCATGCCAGTGTGGATGTTGGGTAGGTGAATGACCGATTAGCCTTAGTATGGCTGGGAGGTCGTCCCGTCCGCTTTGACCGACATGAAAGCGACGCAGAGGGTGAGTAGACGCGGCGGGAAAGGGTTTTTTAGATGGGTGCGCGTGGTCAGAGTCCGATGTGCCAGCCGTTCAGACACGTTTGAACCTCCACTTCATTTGGTTTAGGTTTGGACATTTTGGGTGTCCGTGTCGGTCCAGCTATTTCGGTGACCATGTTGGATGGCAAAAAAATGTCTGAACCGTTTAGTCTAAACATTTGCAGGTGATTTGATGAGCCGCGTTAGAGTTGCCTAACGGAGCAGCGGCACAACGGATCGAGCTAACCAGCATTTCGAGTAGTAGCAAATGTATAGGGCATTTGCGTAGTTCTAGGTCGACAATGTATTGTTTTTCGATAAAGAGTGGATTTTATTGACTCAAAATGAAGCACCAAGAAGATACAAACACAATGAGCACACACCCGACGTCTGCATAGCTAGGATGCACACAGCCAACCCCCAACGCACACACATACAAACACGCTGGCAAATAGCAAAGTCATATGAGACCAAAGCTATGCCTAAACGAGGAAAAAAAAACTGAAGCTATCAAATCTGTGATCGGAAAATTGTAAGTTTAGAAACTGCATCCGTCTATGAATTCAATGATACACTTTCGACAACATAGAACGGCGCACACGCTACCATAGAAGATAGAGATTGTAAGGAAGGCCATGTCACCTGAGTGCCACCGTGAATTGTAGTTGAAGATGGACGCCCGGGACGGAGGAAGAAGTAGCATACATAAAACAGGCGAACGCTTGTGTCGCCGGGTGGTCAATTCACTGGGTCGCCGAATTCTGCCTGCAGCTGTGGGCTGTGGCTGTATGTACACTGTATGCATGCCAGCCCAGCAAAGCAAAATGCCTCGAATCTTACCTTACCATAAAAAAGATGTGCTTAATTCGGTATCCGTCGTAATTTCTTTTGACATTTCTGTAGTGTATTATTTACGTAGCAGGTGCAGGTTCAGCGCGAAGCATCCGAATCAGTTCGTGAAGGCGACGGGCAGACGGAGCATACAGCGACGGCTGACTAACGTGGGTGCCACATGAGGCCACGTACCTAGAGGAAATGCTGCATCGCTCTCGGAAACGCTCGCCGTCCCCTCCCGAGGTCATAACAAATTAAATTAAATTGTAGCACCATCTTGATCATAAAATATGGACCTTAATATAAATCTATCGTCAGATCCCGGTCAGACACAAGGCAATTTTTTCTGATAATTTGTACACTATATGATAATTGTATCACAGAACATTGCAAATCTTATACACAAGCATAACAATGTTATCAGTTTTCGCATGGCAGATTTGATTATCAGGATTTTTTTAGTAGAAAAGATCTAACTTCATCAAATGTCTAACATTTCGTTCAAAATCTTCTTTTTGCGTGCAGCACACTCATACACTTACCGTTGAACCACATCACGCAACTGGGTCTTTCCGCTACGCCCGGGGATACATTTCTGACGTCCGTGTCGCAAGAAATATGCAGGTCACCCCTGCAATAAGAAATGCTTAGAGCAACTTTAGCAGACCCCGCAAAATTCTGACCTGCAAAACGTGTTTGCAGTTTGACGAAGATCCCGTTTGCGAGTCGAGAACGAGCGCGGCCGAACAGAAACCGTAGATGAAACTGCATAATTAAAAAAAAACAGTTTCGCGAGAGAAATTGCATCATACTAGTTCATCACATACTACCTATATTTACATGATCAAACACTACAAACACTAGTTCATAATACATACTACATCAGTACTAGTACTAGAGGGGGTGGGGATCTCACGGCGGCGAGCTCGCGGCCATGGACGATGCCGTGGAGGAGCTCAATCCTCCTCGCCGGAGCTGCTGAGGTTGACGTACTTCTCCCTCTGCTCCGCGTGGACGCACCGCCACTCGTCGTCCTTTTCCTTGGCAGCGAGGTTGGCCGCGGGCGCCTGCTGGAACACGAGGTCTTCAAGCTCCTCTTGGTGGCGTCGGCGCTCTGCCTCCTCGCGCAAGCTCCGCACGGCAATGGCGGCCACGACCGCGTCGACATCGGCGACGACGTCCTCCGGCCGTACGACTCCACGGCGGCCGAGCTCCTCGGGCTCCTCCTTGACGGGGACGAACTCGATCTCCTCCGACCACTCCCTCTTCACGGGGAGAAGGCCCGTGCCGGAAGAGGAGGAGCTCCCGGCGTAGGAAGATCTCGCCGCGGAGGACGAACCCGCGGCAGAGGACGACGTACGCCGTGTCGATGGTCGTATTCGTCCGTCTCACGGATGCGGAAGTTCGGCAACAGCAAGAGGCCGCGGTTGGTCTACTTCCTCGTCCCGCGCTTCCTCGCGCCGTCCGACCGGACGCGCCGCTCGCGCTCGGGGTCGCTGCCGCCGCCGGATCTGCTCCTGGAGCCGTGTCCGAAGGTCCACATGCGGCCCCACATGACGGTTGGAGGCGGAAGGGGCTCGCCGTCGGCGAGAAATGTGAGGAGGGGAGTGGGGAATTGCGGAGCTCGACGGCGGCGGGGGATAGGGTTTCGACCTGCAAACGCGTCACGAACCCATAGATATACTGATCGGGGCGGACGGTTTGCAAGGCGTGGTAAATATTTTTACGAGCCGAGCCACTTTAGGAGGTCTATTTTGACCGCAAAATTGGGCCGGGCTCGTATATTATGCGGATTTACGGCTTTTACGGGGTCTGCTAGAGTTGCTCTTAGAGCAAGCAACTAATTTTTCTACGGCTGCACGCCTGCATTGTTCACTCTGGTGACAGTCGCATTACACGTGGGCAGGCGGCTGGAAATGCTCACGTGCCCGATAAGAGCTGAACGGGTTGGGCCCGTCTATCTTGGTCGTCTCTGCCATGTGGGCCCGTCCGTGGTAGATATTTTTGTTTGCAGCAAAAATCTCACTCCCGAGGGCCGTCGAAATGGAGCCGCCGCCGATTTGTTGGGTTAGGGTTGGTCTCATTCAGGAATCAGGATTAGTTTAAGATAAGCCAAAGGCAAAAGGCAACACGACAGTGCAATCAGGTCGCCGAATCCGCTGCCAGCGATGGATGTCCAGGAGAATCTCTCTTATCGCCGCCAAAACGTTCCTTTCCTTTTATTATCCTACCTATAGAGAATCTTAGCGCCACAAAAATGTTTCTTTCCTTTTTATTAACCTATATATAGATAGTGTTTTTGCGACCACTTTGCTAGTACTCGACCAGCTCACTTCTTTTTAATGAAATGCAAGAAACCCTGCCCTCACACGAGGTTTTTTTTTTTAAAATTAATCAGTTTCAGACCCTTCACATAACCATGCTGTCAGAACCGATGTCTAAAATCTGACTTTTGGACCCGTTCGGCTATCACAACGAAAATTTCCTTTTTTGTTTTGTTTCATGAGCTGTGTTCCACTCTTTGTTTTTTAAAATGGAGGTAAAAGATTTGCCTTATCGATTAATTAATTAGAAGAGAATTCTCCATTTAATTAACAAAAAATAGGACGAATACCGATACAAGCCAACCACATGCGGACTACTCACAGAGTACACAACCCTAGGAGCGCACGATCATCCCTACAACAATAAGCCCAAGAGACTGTTATTCATCCATCAATGAGTTGCGGACATCTTTCCTGTGGCGTCACTTTTCTTGGTTTTGCTCCTGAGAGACTTCTCCACAGCCGTCTTGCCAGAATCAGAGCTAACCGCTTCCAACCGTGCAAGCAAGCTACGAAGCTGTATCTCAAAGAGAATCTCATCAACCTTGTCTCTCACATATACCACCGCATCAAGATCCTTAACCATGAGTGCCACCAACACGATGGACTTAGACGCCTCTAGTTGCTCACATGTGTTTTGGTCTTAAAGCTCCATATTTTTATGGGCGTGCGTTGTTCTAATCTCTGGTGCATATGTCGCACTATTTGTTGCCGCATTGCACGGGGATGCTTTTGTTGTGTTTCTGATTCGGTGTTGAGATTTGATAGTGGAACCCGATCCATTTTTCGGGTCGTAGGGGGGAAAAGTGCATTTGTCGCACCACATGTTTGGGCAAATTAATCGGTTAGGGTCATCTAATGTTGCTGTAACACCAGTAGCCTTCTTGGGGGAACAAGATAAGCACTGACAACTGTTTGTTTGTTTGTTGGAGTATGTGTGTGTGTATGTTGGCTTGTTGGGTCCAGTGTGGTGTGGGCACACACACACACACACCGAGCTAGCTACATACGTACATGTTGCTGCGTGTACATATTGTAGAGAGATCCAGACAACTCAACAGTGAGTGCATTGCGAGATGTGTGTGCGTTGCTGTCTGCAGCATCTGGTAGGTATGCAGACCACGCAACACCATACATACATACACACAAGCACAAGCACTAACCCCCCGCAAAAAATAAGCACAAGCACTAATCACATCACATAACATAATGGAAGGAAGCTTTCACCCCATCCCGTGTCTTGACTAGTGCGGTGATGGTGGCACGCCTTCGGCTCGTTTCAATGTTTGAAGTTATCGCTACATGGTCTATGAACCTGCTTGTAATTTTTTTACTTCTAACTAATGTTCTTTGTACTGCCATAATCGATGAATAGATCGGAAATTTCTCTCTAAAAGAAAAGCTACAGACCATCTTCCCTCACCCCACTTAACCCTTTCTTCTTAAGCTTCAGCTATCACACTGATGCAAGCAAGCAGAGAGAGAGAGAGTTGCTCCTGTGGTTGATGCAAACATACTTTCCTCTTCTGAATGATTGGATTGCTACTGTTGAGGGTTTTGTATTACGATTAATTTTAAATTAAGCCAAAGCCAAAGAGGACACGACAAGCTAGCCAGCCAGAACCAATGCAGTGCAGAGGAAGAAGAAATCTGGTCGCCAAATTCTGCAGCTGTACGTGCCTCCACATGTACCTGTACCTGCACCGGTGCAGGATTTGGCGAATCTTTATTTCATCGGGTCAAATACTTTTCTTTATCATTATTATATTTCCTCTATCCATATTAGTTGACGCACATTTAGGCCTTCTTTCTTTGGTTCATATCCCCTCCGTTCCAAAATTCTTGTCCTAGATTTGTCTAGATACGGATGTATCTAATACTACGATTTGTCTACTAAAACGTGATTTGATACATCCGTATTTAGACAAATCGTAATATTAGATACATCCGTATCTAGACAAATCTAAGACAAGAATTTTGGGATGGAGGGAGTAGGATAGAATTATTATAGGAATAAAAAACTTATAGAAAATAAAATGACATATATCTCAAATCCTATTAGTAGAAATAGAAAAAGAAATGCCATTTGATTCAAAGCATAGGAACTTTTTTCACTGAGTCTTGACTCATGTTTATTTTTTCTATGAAATGTGAAGGATATGAAGCAATCCAACGTAGGAATTCATATGAACCAAATGTCTCTAAAGAAAAATGCATAAAAATCCTATCTTATAGAATTTCTATGAAATTCCTTCAAACAAAAAGAAGCCTTAGTACAACTTTAGCACAAAGTTGTACTAAGTGTGCGTCAATTAATATGAATTAGACTGGAGTAGTATTTTTCTTTTAAGCTAATATTGGCAGTAAACCGCCGAATATGAGCAGATGCAGTGCAGCACACCACGCAAGCAAGCAAATCAACTGATTAAATCAAGATTTCTTACATCCATGGTCACATCACTCCAGCATTCAGCGGTAACTTCCAGTACATGTTGCTGTCTGGGCACCCACCAGGTACAATTACAATGCCTGAGACTGAGAGACCAGGACAACTCAACCTTGCAAGACCACACATCCCTAGCACTACCTTGCAACTCAACATCTCTTCACATTTCATACCAGTCCCAGGCAGAGGCAGCATCAGACATGCATAAGTAGCAATCAATCACATAGTGGAAGCCTGTCCCTGAACCACAGACACACCTTGAACCCCTAACCCTCCCTATCAACAGCTTTAACAAGCACATCATCTCCCCTACCCGATTGATAACATCTTTACCCAACTGATAACAGCTTTAACCAGCACACTGGGGGGACTGAAACTGAACCAACAATTTGCAGAGAATTTTGCTCATGCACTTGATGCATTCGTTCCCTTCATTCCGTTCCCAGGCCCGGGCGCGGAATCTCGACGGAGAGACGGCACTGAATGACGGCTGATGTTGTACTGAGAATCTGTTTATTTATTCACACGCCAGCTTGGTGTCGAAGCTGGTCAGGCAGATGGCGAAAGCCTGGAAAGCCGACAGCGGGTACCGGTAATCCATGGTGAAGGTGTCCTTGGACACCTTGCCGAACTGCAGCAGCACCGTGTCGTGGTGGCTTGAGGACGAGGACGACGACGCTGACAACAAACTGCCAGCAGGCTGGGGTTGTGCGGTAGCAGAGGTAGGCTGCTGCTGGGGTGGTTGCGGCTGTAAAGACGGCTCGGGAGCTGCCTCTCCTCCAGAGGCCGGCGGTGGCGGGGCGGGTGCGGCGATCAGCTGGAAGTTCTTGACCGAGGCCACCGTGACGCGGCCGCGGAAGTTGAGGCACCAGCACTGCAGCTGCTCATGCCACCGAGGCGACTTGTTCTTGAGAACCAGCGGGCTCTCCTTGTCCCCCGCATTTTCATCGCCGCCTTCTTCTCTCAGAGGCCCTCCCCCAAACTCGGAGAAGCGGCAGCTGCTGAAGTCCGTGGAGTACCTGGAACTTGCTGTGGTGCGGAAGGATTCCTCGAATAGCCGGGGGAGGAGCTCCTTCGGTTGGCCAGGCACAACGCCGTCGGGGTCTACCGCTGATGTCGGGATGGAGTTCATGGTGCACTGCATCCGCCTTGGCCCGCGGGTGCCGAGCACGTTCAGCTCGTAGTTCACCTGAGCGATGGGGTAGCTACCGGTCGCCGCAGGAACTTTCGGGGAAACTTTCCTGGAGGAGAACCGCCGGCTGGTCCGTTCCTGCGGGCAGAGTTTACTGGCATTGTAGGGCGGCTGCGTGTCGTAGATGATGAATTTGGTGCCGAGAAAATTTGACCTGCAAGTACCATCCATGTTGTCTGTTAGATTTGTATGCACATATACCCGGACAAAGTCATTTCAAGTGACAATGGGGTAAGGGAAGACTGTTGTCAAAGGGTATGTTACCTCAATTTCCCGATGTAGCCACTACTTGACCGGGATATATTTTTAGGATCCATAGAAATGGCATAGTCGGTGTAAGTTGTTCTCCGACTCCTTTTAGCTGACAGTAGGAACTTGCCATTATCATCAAGCACAGCTGCAAGATGCAATCAAAATGCTCAGTGTGCTGTGTATTTGTTCTGACTTCTGACCATATTAAAACTAAACTACTTAAACCTCTGTAGCAAATACAGATTTATGAATAAAACAGGGCATCCCTACAATTTTACTGAGGTTACTAAGGCTTTATACACTATACTTTTTATTTTTATACATTTGAATCATCAAAACTGAATAAAAAAAATGATGATTAGGAGCACAACGGAGAAGTGCAGGGCAATTACACAAACATACCAGAAGTAAGGGACAGGTAGAGACGATAAGTTAGCTTTGACTTGTCCCTTTTGATGAAACACTGGATCAATCCATCTCGAGATCCAGGCTGCACATGAGAAATTGAACCAAGTGTTAAAAGGTAAGAAAATATCACATCCCAAATAACAAAAAAAGATAGCTTAATTAAATACAGGGCCAGACTGATTAACAATATGAATGTCAAGTTTTCTTATTAATCAGATAGAATGGTGCGGTTACCTGCTTAAGGGACACAGGAAAGGTGAGCTTTCCACAGAATTCTGGATTCCTCACTATATCCTTGCACATCTCTCTCCAAGTTGTACAGACAGAAGCGCAAGCAACAACATCCTTGCGGGATGGCCAATTGCTGTCGTCTTCCTCCAACCTTTTCATCACATCCCGAAGTAATTCAGGAGGAAGGTTAGCCCAACTGCCCGTGACAAGACTATCCTGCAGCTCACTTGCAGTTTCAAGCGATTTCTCTCGGTGATGGCCCGAAAGGCTTGGGACGCTTGAAATTTTCGCTTCGAAATTCCGCCTTGATAGGTTTCCAAAGCTCTCCCTTAAATCGCGAACTATGCTGCGTAAAGTCATCTTTGGACTTGATGCAAACCCTGAGTAACCAACCGCAGCAGGCAACAACAGCAAAAGTGCGATCTGCAATTCAGAAGCAGCACGGTGATCAATACCTTGTGAAATAAGCTCAAAGGCATGCTATGAACATTACAGAACCCGCTAAGGCATGCCGTAGATTATCTTACATTCTGTTCCTATCTAGCGACAAAACCAACGTATCGCACACAACATGGTAGCTCCTAAACCAAGGACGCTTAACAGCGACTGCTTCTGTCTACAAACACATGCTGCCATGTGGAGATTTAATAGTGAGTATGGTGAAAGTCAAGCCTAACAGAGACTAAACCATGCCCACTTGACTAATCCAGACCCTGGCTAGGCAGTGGACCAATCAGTTGATTAGTCATTCTCGTTTGCGTACTAGATACAAACACAACCAGATGCGGCACGGCTTCTCGGATGGTGAAAGGCCAACATAACACCTTATTACAGGCATCCTTGATCAGCAAAACTAACCCTTTTCTCCTTGTTCCTATCCTTAATCCGCGCGTCGTGGGTGGATAAACGAGAACGTTTTAGGCCTCCCGTTGACGCCGGCGCGCAGTAGTAGTATATTCATTAAACTTGGAAATATTAGTCTTTGCTACTACTACTGTAGGGAGTACAATCTAAGAAACGGTGGAGTGGAAAAAAGGGTGCCTTTTCCCTAGAGATTGAGTGCAGATTCCTGTGCCCAGATCAGGCAAAGGCACTCCCCAGCTCTGGAAATCAAGCACGGATCCAGCAGTTGGCATCTGGATAAATGAAAAACAACCAGGGTTTCTTTCCCTCACCAAAGGCTGCTGAAAAAACAGTTGAATCTGAGCAGTTGTTCCACACACACAGCCTCAAGTTCATCATCTTTTTTTGTGCTTCCTGGATCAACTAGCTAACAAGCTAGGAGTAACTACTACTCAGATGCAAAATCAAAGATGTAATGCGAGGGCTAGAGCAGATGTTGGGAAGAAGAGAGCAGTTTCCTCACCAGTGGTGTAGAGTGCACAGATCGGACGGCCGCTGAACTGCTATCCAACAAGAAAGATCCCCAAAATCAAAATCTCGCATGGAATCCCCTGAGACTCGGAGACGCACGGGACTCAGATTTGCACTCCGGATCTCGGCCAACCCTCGGAGAAGATCCGGCGGCTTCTTCACAGCGAAATCTGATCTGAACGCTCGCCAAGAAGTCGCAACGGCAGTGCCGACCTTGAGTGGTGGTTGGGTCCGGTTGGGAGTGAGGGGTGGGTGGGCGCGCGAGAAAGGCAGGGGAGAGCGGAGGCGCGGTAATGGTGGTGGTAGTGGTGATCCGGGGATCGGATTTAAGGAGACCGTCCGTCGTCCACGGGTGGTGGATAGGGCCGAGCCGAGGGAGGCGACGAGCGGGGCCGGCGGGCCAGGGTGCAAGAAAGAAAGAAAGAAACGAAAACCGCCTGCTTTTCTTCCCTTTGCTCCGCCCACTGTCTTCCTTGGATCGTTCAGATTCAGATGTTCCGTTGATATTTCTGTACTTGAAAACTTTCAGCGGCGTATGACAAGGAGATTTGCAAAAATGGATTCGGCTTTGCACTGGGGCGACAGCATTATCCGACGTGGATGCCACTGGGGTTAAACATGGACAAAAGATCTGGCAGGTTTTACTACTACCATGTATGCATGGCTGCTGGAGCCTGAAACACATGGGCAATCATGAATTCTCTGAATTTTTCTGCTGCTATATGCTGCTAGTAATTTCCACTGAATCAATCCTATAGGTTTTCAATCCGGTTTCCTTTATAAACTGGATCACTCTCCTGGCATAATGGCCACTTTGAGTAATATATTCAGGTGGAGGGACTCCTCCCCCGGTGATTCTAAAAAAAAATTTATTTTTTAATGCCCACTCAAGTCTGAAACTATTGTCCATCTCATAATATAATAACATTTTCGACACTATACTAATGTAAAAAACGCTCTTATATTATGAGACAGAGGAAGTAATTAACAGGTATGTAAACACCCAGTGAAGTCTGAAACCCTGGCTGTTGTTCCGGTGAGCAACCCTGACTTGACTGAATGTCTGAATCTTCCCCAAAAACTGCAAAATTTGTAAAAATAAATAAATCCACCGGGCCATTCGAAATTCGACGCAATCCAGTGGTATATGCTGTGTGAGCCGTTGGGGATCCTGAGCAGTGGACAGCTGCCAGACTAGCAGAGAAGCTCAGGTGCAGAGGAGGCTCTATGTTTGGTTTGGTTGGCGTAACTGTCCATCCATCCATGTGTTATTGCAAAGCAGGTGCAGCACCAACCAGTACGGCAGCGCCATTCATCCCCATTCAATTCGGTTCAGGTTCAATCCACTTGGGTGGATGCATTGATCATGGATGTTATCTACTTACTGCTCTCTGACGAGGACAAGCACAATCAAAATGCTTCATGCAAACACGGCAAGCAGGCAGAGGCATTTCAGTTTCAGTGGGATGGGGGAGCAGCGCGTCCAGTCCAGATGCAGGAAATTTCACCATGCACATTCAGAAAAGGCGCCGGGGAATAACTGAACCTAATTTGTAAACCCAGCCGTCCGAGTGGGCATTTCACTAACGTACCCATCCATCCATCGCCCCATGAGGGAGGAGAAAAAGGAGGAGTAAAGGCATGCAGGATAAGAAAGCGGCACACATTATGGAAAGCAAAGGACAGGCACAAAGACCTTTTCTTTTCTTTTCTTTTCTTGCAAGGCAATGGCTTGGCGAACAAACAAAAATATCCCGAGATATTTTTTATTCCATCTGAAAGATCTTTTCTTTTTGATTCTATCATAAAATATCTATGGCACTGTGATGTGTGTTCGTTCATTCTTATCGACCAAATTGTTAACCGATGTTTAGAGATTTACATTGACTTGTGGTGATCTTGCTTCAGAAGAAAATGCCTGATTATACACTAGCAGTAGCAGTATGAGTTTGAAATTAGAGAGTGTGCAAGTAAGTTAACCCAAGATCTTTTCTTATTATTAATCTGAGATGTGGTGCGATGCGAGTTCATTCTTATTATTAATCATGCATTATCTTCTGCTTAGTAAAATGTCTGATTACCGGTGCCATATGGTATGGGCTTGAGATCAGGCTGTACTTATAGTTAAGTAAAAACGTCTCATCAGCTGCCATAGTGTGTGTACGATCATCCATGCCGTGGTAATCATTGAGGCAAATTAGATGGATGTCACTGTACTTAAACGTGTAGTGATCCCATAAAGCATCATGGAACTGCTGCACGCGCTGACAGCTACATGGATCCAACCAATTGGTCCAGCTTGATTTAATGTGGTTGCTAACTGTTCTTCTCATTGCTGCACGCAGGCAGGCAGGTGGTTAGCATGCCTGCCTCTCCCTTTAATTTCCCATCTGTCTACCTTTTCATTTTCATTTCTTGGCAAGTGTACTTGCACAAAAAACATTTCACTAGAAACTCCAGATCTTTCGAGATACTCCTGCTCAATTGTATATGATATCGACCCCCCGTTGTTTATGCACAAGTCAAACGACTGGATACGCTTGCGAAATCACGGAGGCGGAATCAAATCAGAGATAATGAGGAAGAAAAATAACAGTACTACTACATACGAGCACACAGACTCGGAGGAAACCACCATCATATACTAACAACAACGGCAACAATTGGCACTGGTTTTTTTCTTTCCTCCGATGATGCTACCTAAATGGAAGCAAGTTGCAAAACAAAAAGGAGGCTTGCACGCGCGCCCTGACGGCCCTACCGGGAGACGGATAACATTAACAACGTCGCGATCTGTCGCTCATCACTCCAATTATCAGCACTGATCAGAGGTTTGTGCAGATGCAGGTGCAAGCACTGAGAAAATTCCTGTGGAACTCCATGGTGGCCATGGTGGCCAACTGGCCATGGGAGACAGCAACAAGCACCTTGATCGGCTGCTGCCTTTAATCCGATTCGACTAGCTTTATGCCAGCAAGATTGATTGAATCCAGCTGCACCACAGGGGACTGGGACTGGACTTTTCTTGTTGCTTCTTTTGTGCAACATGATACTAGCAGCAGAGTGAGACGTGCACCATCTTTTTCTCCGAAGTATCTAATGCTAAGCAATGTGTAATAGGGATTGTTGGTTAGTTCGGCACACGGGGGAACAAGCATCGATCGATGGCACATCTTACAGGATTATGGGAGGAGTTTTGTATAACCTGCTGCAGGGATCAGATGCTAGATTAGACGATCGTTTGGGTTAATGCCACCCAGCCGCCAGTGTGAAATATGCAACCTGGCACTAGCTAGAATCGGTCCTTTTACCCCTGCTTACTAAACAAGTTTAACTAGTATGATACCTTTGGTTATGTTAGCCTAACTCATTAATGGAGAGTATGAGATCATTAGCACGTACTCCCTCTGTAAACTAATATAAGAGCATTTAGATCACGCTCTTATATTAGTTTACAGAGGGAGTACATGACTGCTCTTTATCCTTATCCACAGCGGCTGCAAAGAAAAAAAAATAGGAAGGAAGAAGATGCGGCTAGAACTGTACTACTTTATTATCCTGAAAAAAAAAAGACAACTGTACTGTATTGTTTCAAGATAGAAGGTCTTTGCAATTGGACGACGCTATGCTGAATTTGGTTGTCAATGATATTCAGAGATGTGAACATGACAACCACTCGCAGGATTAATACTGAAACATGGCAGTATGCTCATAAATTTATTGAATCACTAGACTGCGATGACCAACATGAAGATACTCAATTTTAATTGCATACTGAAACATGGCAGTATGGCAGTATGCTCATAACCTCCACATTGCATACTGAAACATGAAATTAGAAAGAAAAAGTTATCAAGTAACGCTTTTTTTGCGATTAATTAGAAGAATCACGCTTATATGATGTAGGAGGTTCACTTGTAATTGCAGTATTCGTGAATTTTGATTTCTTCATGAGTTTGGTTGTTGTTATGTGTGTAGCTAGAAGATATCTAAAAATACTCAATTTTAAAATGTAATTTTTTAAATGGAGATATTTGAGAGGAAGGAGAGATAATAGATTTTTTTTCATGTGGAAATACGGCTAGAACTGTACTTTATTAAATAAAACCAACCTTCACAAAAACTTCCTACAATTATAAGAAATTGTAGGCAAATCTTTCAAGGAATCAATACCATCTTCCTTCTGCATCCATCGATGGCACGCCATGACCAATGCTCGTTGCCACCTCTAGGCCTCCATCTTACCGAAGAAATCTTGTTGAAACCTAGAAGATTATGAAAAAAATATAGTCGAGAAGTCTTCGATGTAGCCCAGAAGACATCAACGACCGCGAACTTCATCTTTGTTGTGTAAAAGAGTATCTTTTTTCTTGTCCAACCAAATGGCCTGCACTTCCCGAGATTCAAATTTGACCGTAAATTTGACTACCGAGACCGACTGCGGTGGGGCAAAAAGTATACCACTGAATTCGTATTTTCAATATGAATTCGGTGATATAATTTTTGTCCCCGCCGCAATCGGTCTTGTTGGTTAAATTTACAGTCAAACTTGAATCTCGAAAAGTACGGCCGCACTACATTGTGGAATGAAGGGAGTATATGTCTGCTCTGTATCATTATCCACAACATGTGTCTGCTCTTTACATATTTAATTGTTTGAAGAAAAATGATAGCACGCTGAATTGGTTTGTCGATAAATCTACGTATAAATGAACATGTTAGCTCGCTGAGAATGGCATTGTGTGGAAGCATACGGCAAGCGGGCAATATTCGGCGGCCTCAGCTTGCAAGGCGCGATTCCCTGGCATGACCTTCTCTCGGTTGGACCAAATGGTTTGGAAGGCTTAGGCATCATCAAAGGTTAAGTTCTTCGCATGGTTTGCTATTCAAGATCGAATTTGGCCCGCCGATAGGTTGGCCAAGCAGGGATGGACAAATTATGGACTTTGCCCCCTTTGCAAGAGAGTGCAAGAGTGCGGCACACACCTCTTTTTTAAGTGTCCTTGCACTTTGAGGCTATGGGGTTTGGTAATGGAGAAGCCACGACTCGAGGACTTCGTCATGGCCTCTTGGCATTTGGAGGGCATCATAAAGGATTGGTGGGCAAGTCAAACTGACGTTGGCACCATGAAGAGGAAGGCCATGGCTTTGCTTACCATGCTTGTGTCATGGACCATATGGAACGGGAAGAATGCAAAGGTATTATGCAACAAGAGCGCACCGCCTACAAGTTTGCTCAACGCCATCATGACCGAGGCAAGCCCTTGGATCACCGCCGAAGCGAAAAAATTATGGTCAATTGTGTTGCGAGAATAATAATTCATGTGGTATTTGGGTGGATTGTAACAAGCATATTCTCTCCTTAATTAATAGATAAGGCAAATCTTTTGCCTCTGTTTTGAAAAAAAACATCAAAAGATGGCATTATGCTCGTAATATTAAATTAGTAGATGATGACTGCCGCTCTAATATAATATCAAGAGATGACAATAATATTGTGTACTGACATACAATTAAGCGAAACTGTTCAAAAATCAAGAAACAAAAAGGAGATATTAAAAGATGTCTACACAAAACAAAGCTATTAGACAGAGCCCCCACAAAAACCCCATCTAGGAAGAAAACAGCTAATGATGGTACCTCATTTCATCCCCATGCTCTGTTGGGGGCATGCTTCTCTCCCGTGAGAGTCAACAAGGAACCCGACCAAGATAATGTGGGCCCGAGCAGATGTTCCTCAATACCCTTTGCTGAGGCAATCAAATCCCTCAGCACCCCACTCAACAGATCTGATGAAATCACCATGGTTACTACATCACCAAGTGGGATTGCTGCTACCACTTCCCCTGTGTTTGCTCAAAAGATATATTGTTCTGGTCTGCTGAAAGAACTGGAAGATTCTGCTTCTGACACGGACAGTGAATCTGCTGAACCTGATGAAGAAATGGTTACTGTTGATACCCACATAGCTAGTGGCCTGAAGATTATGGAGCTCATGGATAAAACTAAAGGGAAGTCTACACCAAAAACCAAGTGGGGACCAGTGGTTGCCCCAAGGCTGAGCTCCAGAGTCCACAACAGGCAAAACATCATGGAAAAGGCTGCAGCCTACAAGATGAAGAAAAACCTGGAGATCCCACCTACCTTTAAAAGTAAGTCATTTACTGATGCAGCTATTTCTAGTTTAGAAGCTTATGCTTCTGCAGTTAACCTCAAAATTGGTGATGATGAGAGAGACAAGAACCAAATCATTAATCAAATTATTAGAGATGAATCTGAAAAATGCCTTATTTTTGCTTCTCAAAATCCTGAAGTTTCCTTGCCTGATAGTTTAGATATTGGACCAGACATTGATAATGGAGTTTGTACTCCAGAAAAAGACATTCCCAACACTCACACATCAGGGGGCGCTGCTGGTGCTGTGGGTGGAACTGGGAATAATGTGAGAGGAGGACTTTTTAGTCTGACACGCCCTTTCAAAATTCCATGATTGGTACTTTTTGGAATATTAGAGGTTTGAGCCAAAAAGGGAAACTACAGTGCCTGTCTGACTTGGTTGGTAAGTATAAACTTGATTTTTTAGGATTTCAAGAAATCAAAAGAGATACCTGATCTGATTCCTTCCTCAATGCCTTAGTTGGTTCTAGTGTGTATGATTGGCACATTTTACCTGTTGTAGGCTCTGCTGGGGGTATCCTTGTGGGTACCAAAACCAATCTTTTTGAGGTGCTTAGTGTTAGCTGTAAAAAATACTGCATTATCATTACCCTGAAAAATAAAATTGATGGGTTTTGTTGGCATTTGATTGTGGTTTATGACACAGCTTATGCTGTAGACAAGCTTGACTTTATTGCTGAATTGCATGAGAATATGGATGATTTATGTTATCCTGTTTTATTGGGAGGTGATTTTAATCTGATTAGAGAAGCTAAGGATAAATCCTCAGGCAATATAAATACTTCCTAGACATTCTTGTTCAATGACTGGATTAATAAATGGGGGCTTATGGAATATAAGTTAGCTAACAGGGTATATACCTGGAGTAACAACCAAGACAACCCCATCTTTGCCACTATTGACAGGGTTTTCTCTGCCACTAGTTGGGATAGTCACTTCCCTCTCAGTGCCCTCCCTAGGGTGGGGAGTGACCATGCCCCAATACTTCTTGATTCTGGAGTGGGTAGTGGTAACCCAACTAAGCCTTTTAGATTTGAGAAATGGTGGTTAGACCAACCAGATTTTAGAACCCTGGTGGAAAGAATTTGGGCCACACCATCACCTTGTGCAACTGCTATTGGGACTTGGCAATTCAAAACCAAGCTGTTTAGGAAAAGTGTTAAAGGTTGGAGCATAAATTTAGAAGCAGCCATGAAGAAGAAAAAGAAAGATCTCCAGGAGTTTGATATCCTTGATATCTTTGCTGAACAAAACGGAACTAATGCTGGGGATGTCCTCAGAATGAAACAAATTAAAGAGGAACTTGAGGGGATCTGGAAGAAAGAAGAGACTGCTATGTGGCAGAGATCTAGAGATAGGAAGATCAAAGAGGGGGACAGAAACACAACTTATTTTCATGCTGTTGCTAACCAGCGCAGAAGGAAAAATCAGTTGTCTATCCTGGAGGGCCCCAATGGGCCTGTATACTCTACTAAGGACATGCTGGAGGTGGCCACTAACTTTTATAAAAACCTCTTTGGGTTTGAGCCTAAACCTAATATACATTTAGATGATCAGATTTGGTCTGAGGAAGAAATGGTGACAGAAGAAGAAAATGCTTCCGTGGAAAGACCTTTCTCAGAAGAAGAAATTAAAGAAGCCATTATGGGATCATATGCTAATGGAGCCCCTGGTCCTGATGGTCTATCTTTTCTTTTTTATCAACAATTCTGGGAGGTGATTAAAAATGACTTTATGGCTTTGGTTAGAGATTTCGAAAATGGGACTCTGGATATCCAGAGACTAAACTATTTTATTGTTACTTTGATCCCTAAAGAGCCAGATGCCAAGAATATGAGGAAGTTCAGACCAATCTGTTTGAGCAACTGTTATGTTAAGATATTTAGTAAAGCTATGACAAACAGAGTTGGCCCTGTTGGTCATAGGCTCTTATCCCCATGCCAATCTGCCTTTGTGAGAGGCAGGTTCATTTTAGAAAGTGTAGTTACTGCTCATGAGGCCATCCATGAAGTCCATAAATCAAAAGAATCTCGGATTGTTCTCAAAATAGATTATGAAAAATCCTATGATAGAGTGGACTGGGATTTCCTAGTGGAAATGCTTCCATCTAGGGGGTTTGGGGCTAAGTGGATTAGATGGAACTTATCCATTTTGCAACAGAGCTCTTTCTGTGTTAAGATCAATGATGTCCTTGGTCCTTACTTTGTGGGTGGAAAAGGGTTAAAACAAGGGGATCCAAGTTCCCCCATGCCTTTTAATTTGGTGGCTGATGTGTTCTCTCGTATGTTAGCTAAAGCTGTTAGTAATAGTATCATTTCTGGGATTGTTCCCCATATCATCCCTCAAGGGCTGATATGCCTACAATATGCTGATGATACAATTCTCTTTCTTAACCCTAAACCTGAATATGTTAGGAACTTGAAATGGCTACTTGCTTGCTTTGAAAACCTTTCTGGGTTAAAAATCAATTATGTCAAATGTGAAGTAGTACCTATTAATATGAATGAGAATGATGCTAAGCTCATGTCTCAGATTTTCTGTTGTAAATTGGGGGATTTCCCTCTAAAATATCTTGGAGTTCCTCTACACTACCTCAAATTGAGAAGAGAAGACATCCAATATATCATAGACAAGATCATCAAAAGGATATGTGGCTGGAAGGGAAGACTACTTAGCTATGAAGCAAAGCTAGTCCTCCTCAAGGCATGCATTACCAGTATCCCCATGTATCTTATGTCAGTCATTAAGTTCCCCAAGTGGGTAATCAAGGCTATCACTTCTCAGATGGCTCACTTTTTTTGGGGAAATGTGGGGGATGAACATAAGTATCATCTTGCTAATTGGGGGTTGATCTCTCAGAAAAAAGACTTTGGTGGTCTAGGGGTACATAACATGAGAGAATTCAATATGGCATTGCTAGCCTCTTGGGCTAAGAGATATTTTATGGACAGTAACAAGAACTGGGTAAAGCTGATGGACCACAAATATAAAACTGCTAAGCCAAATGTACTGTGGACTAGACAAGGTGTGGGCTCTCCCTTCTGGAAAGGAGTCACCTGGGCCTTGGAGGGGATTAGGCCCTTCTATAAATGGAAACTAGGGAATGGCAATAAGATAAGCTTTTGGGATGACGTTTCGGTGGGGGATTCTTCCCTCAAAACCCAATTCTGGGACGTTTATGAAATCTGCCAACAGCAATGCTGCGCAGTTTCTGAGGTGTGGGATGGCTCTACTCTCAAACTTACCTTCAACAGATGTGTGGGGGCTGAGTTTTTGGAAAGATGGCATGAATTGATCCGAAGCATTTCTGACATACCAATTACTGGCGAGACGGACCAACCCATTTGGAGGTTGGAGCCGTTGGGGGGTTTATTCGATTAAGTCATTTTATAACATGATTAATTGGGGTGGGGTGTCTACCCCCATTTGGAAAAAATTCTGGAAGATTGTTGTACTTCACAGATATTTAGTCTTTCTTTGGCTAGCTTTTCATAACAAAATTCTTACCAGAGATAACCTGAATAAGAGGAGAGAGGTGAAAAATTTAAAATGCTTATTTTGTGATGAGGATGAAACTGTCTGTTACCTATTCTTTGAGTGTGTGGTTGCTAAACAAGTTTGGAGTGATATATCTGACTCTTTTGAGTTTAGTATTCCAAATGATATGAATGAATTATCTTCCTTCTGGAACCTAAATAACAAAAAATCTGTTACTAATATTGCCTGTGTTGCTACCATCTGGAGCATTTGGACGATGTGTAACAACATGTGCTTTCAGGGCGTACAGTGGACAAGCACGCGTGCAATCTTGGCAAGGATCAGCTTGTCACTGCACCAGTGGAAGGTACTCTGTGTGGGCGACCAATCGGTGCTGCTGAGAAGATGCATCCAACTCCTAGATCGGCGAAGAGGCGAGCTGCTCAGGATTGCATGGGAGTCGGCCTGAGAGCTTGCAAGAGGAAGATCTGGGATGAGACGCTGAAGATTCACCCAGAGTGAAGAAAAAAAAGCAGACGTTCTCTGCACTCCTAGACATTGCTCCTTTGTTCTTGATCTGGTCGAGGGCCTAGTCCTTCTATTTTGTTGAGCTGGCAATGTATTCGTCAGTCTCCCTATCGTGGTAGATGTATGGCCGTCTCTGCGCTTCTTCAGAACGCTGAACTTTTTTTCTTTTTATTTCGGTGTCTCTGGTCCTGCCGTTCAGGCAGGTTCCCGAATGTTTGTAACGGTCCGTTGTGACTCGCGATTTGCTCCGTTTATAATAAAATGGAGCGGGGGAAAACCCCTTTCGATTAAAAAAAACAAAGCTATTAGCATGCTGCTCATTATCTAAAAAGTAGGATGCCTATCTTTGAGACCAACCTAGGATGAATGGCGCCACACTTTTCTAAATGGAAGCGAGTTGAAGAACAAAAATGAGAGAGTGATTCAGAGCCTTGATGCATGGCCCTACCTAGAGCTCGATAACAATAACAACGTTGCCATCTATCACTCATCACTTTATCAGTTTAATTAATTAGCAGCACTGTCGAAGAAGATTAATTGATTGTGCAAATGCAGGTACATGCACCGACGAGAAAGTTTTCTTGAAACTCAATAGGAGACAGACAACAGCAACAGCAACCAGCTGCTGCCTTTAATTAATTTCCATTCCCCGCACAGATACTGCTTTATACCAGCAAGACTGAATCCAGCTGCTCAAAGAGGAGACTGCAGCTGAAACTTTTATCCTTCTTCCTTTTTCGCAAGACACTAGCAGAATGAGACTTGCATCAACTTTTTCCTGGACGTATATGATGCTAAGCTATGTCCAATAGCATTGTTAGTTAGTCCGGGCACATGGAACAAGCCTTGATTGATCGCATATGTACGCGATTATGGGACGAGTTTTGTATGGCTAGAATCAGATGCTAGAGATTAGTGTTTGGGTTGATGAATCCCACCCAGCTGGTATTGTTAAATATGCAGCTAGACACCAGATAGAATCAATCCTTTTACCTTTGCATACTAAATATTCATATTTTCCTAAAAGAACCATTAACAAATTTAGAAAATATTCACCTTTTAGAAAAGTTCATTTATAAAATATTCATGTTTTTTAAGACCAAAATCAAATTCTAAAATCCAAAAAATACCAAAAGAAGTTAAGAATCATCTAAAGCCTTGTAAAACTAAGAGCATCTCCAACAGCCGCGCCAAACTAGCGCCGCGCCACGCCAAACTAGCGCCGCGCCACGCCGCAAAATTCCCCGTTTTAACTCGCGCGCAACCGGAATAGTTGCTCTAGCGGGCGCGCGAAAACAGCGTGCGCGGCATATGTAGTTCAGCGCGCGGGCCGAAACTCAATCGCGCGCCGCTTATTTGCTGCGCCCGCTCCCGCGCGCTGGACTCTCGCACCTCCCCCCCCATCCAGCCGCGCCGCTGCCGCCGACCGCGCCACCCGGTGACCGTTCTGGCGCTTCCCCGGCCTATCCCCGCCCCGCGACGGCTTCTCCGGCCCCCCTCTAGTCCCGCTGCCCCTCGCGCGCGCTGGTCCTCCGACGAACAACACCCGTGCGCTCGCTGCCGCTCGGTGCCCGCAAGGTGTTCGACAAAACGCCTAGAAGGTATGTATTGCTCAAAAGCCATGAATTTCGTGCATGTTGATTATAGTTTTTTATAGCATAGTATTGAACATTGTAGATGAGTTCGTCGTATGATTCTTCCGAAGAAGAATTTGATATGGAAGAGGAGGAGGATCTTGCAATGATCCTAGCTATGCATATCAATAAAAAACCGAAGCACGGTGGTTCGATTATGGGTCGGCAGAAAATTTGGAGGGATAGGATCGATGCCCACAACAGATTGATCAGGCATTATTTTGCGGAGAATCCCACATACCCCGAGTCGTATTTTCGCCGCCGGTTTAGGATGAGCACCGAGTTGTTCAGGCGCATTGCAGAGAAACTAGCGAGCCATGACCGCTTTTTTCAGCAAAGGAGGAATGCCGCCGGAGATCTCGGGCATAGCACTTTTCAGAAGGTGACAGCCGCTTTGTGTATGTTGGCATACGGTATACCGGCTGATCTAGTTGATGATCACTTGGCTATGGGTGAGAGCCAAGCCATCATGTGTGTCGAGCGCTTCGCAGTCGGAATTGTGCAAGTGTTTAGCGAGGAGTATTTGAGATCTCCCAATGCTGAAGACGTCGCAAGGCTATTGGCGATGAACAAAGCTCGCGGCTTTCCTGGCATGCTTGGCTCAATAGATTGCATGCATTGGAGTTGGAAGAATTGTCCAAAGGCATGGCATGGACAATTCCACGGCCAAAAAAGGGTTCCACTATAATCCTTGAAGCGGTGGCCGATCAAGAGACTTGGATTTGGCATGCATTATTTGGAATGTCTGGATCTTTGAATGACATTAATGTTGTCAACCGGTCACCACTGATGAATAAGATTGCAAATGGTGAGTTGCCACCGGTGCAGTTTGTAGCAAATGGCCGTACATACAACTATGGCTATTATCTAGCGGATGGCATCTATCCAAAGTGGCAAACCTTTGTCAAGCCGTTGAAAAAGCCAGAAGGTAAGAAAGAACTTGATTTTCACAATGCTCAGGCGGCGGCTGCTGAAGCTATGTACCTAGGGTAGGGGCACGGACCTGTTCAAAAGAGCCCTACCCAAGGACATTCCTAGAAGAAGTCACCTTTCAATCGACTTGAAGGTGTTGGGGAACGTAGTAATTTCAAAATTTTCCTACGCACACGCAAGATCATGGTGATGTATAGTAACGAGGGGGAGAGTCTGATCTACGTACCCTTGTAGATCACAACGGAAGCGTTGACACAACGTAGAGGAAGTAGTCATACGTCTTCTTCCCGATCCGACCGATCCAAGCACCGTTACTCCGGCACCTCCGAGTTCTTAGCACACGTACAGCTCGATGACGATCCCCGGGCTCCGATCCAGCAAAGCTTCGGGGAGGAGTTCCGTCAGCACGACGGCGTGGTGACGATCTTGATGTTCTACCGACGCAGGGCTTCGCCTAAGCACTACAACGATATGATCGAGGTGGAATATGGTGGCAGGGGGCACCGCACACGGCTAAGGAACGATCTCAAGGATCAACTTGTGTGTCTTGGGGTGCCCCCTGCCCCCGTATATAAAGGATCAGGGGGAGGAGGCCGGCTGGCCAGGTGTGGCGCGCCAAGGAGGAGTCCTCCTCCTAGTAGGAGTAGGACTCCTAGGAGGGGGAAAGAGGTGGAGTGGGAGAAGGAAAAGGGGGGGGGGGGGGCGCCGCCCCCCTCCCCTAGTCCAATTCGGACCAGGGAGGAGGTGGCGCGTGGCCCACCTCCGGCAGCCCTTCTCTCTCTCCACTAAAGCCCATAAGGCCCATTACTTCTCCCGGTAGGGTTCCGGTAACCCTCCGGCTCTCCGGTTTTCTCCGAAATCACCCGGAACACTTCCGGTGTCCGAATATAGTCATCCAATATATCAATCTTTATGTCTCGACCATTTCGAGACTCCTCGTCATGTCCCCGATCTCATCCGGGACTCCGAACTCCTTCGGTACATCAAAAATCATAAACTCATAATATAACTGTCATCGAAACCTTAAGCGTGCGGACCCTACAGTTCGAGAACAATGTAGACATGACCGAGACACATCTCCGGTCAATAACCAATAGCGGGACCTGGATGCCCATATTGGCTCCTACATATTCTACAAAGATCTTTTATCGGTCAGACCGCATAACAACATACGTTGTTCCCTTTGTTATCGGTATGTTACTTGCCCGAGATTTGATCGCCGGTATCCAATACCTAGTTCAATCTCGTTACCGGCAAGTCTCTTTACTCGTTCCGTAATACATCATCCCACAACTAACATATTAGTTGTAGTGCTTGCAAGGCTTATGTGATATGCATTACCGAGAGGGCCCAGAGATACCTCTCCGACAATCGGAGTGACAAATCCTAATCTCGAAATACGCCAACCCAACATCTCCCTTTGGAGACACCTGTAGTACTCCTTTATAATCACCCAGTTACGTTGTGACGTTTGGTAGTACCCAAAGTGTTCCTCCGGTAAACGGGAGTTGCATAATCTCATAGTCATAGGAACATGTATAAGTCATGAAGAAAGCAATAGCAACATACTAAACGATCGGGTGCTAAGCTAATGGAATGGGTCATGTCAATCAGATCATTCAACCAATGATGTGACCTCGTTAATCAAATAACAAGACCTTGTTCATGGTTAGGAAACATAACCATCTTTGATTAACGAGCTAGTCAAGTAGAGGCATACTAGTGACACTAAGTTTGTCTATGTATTCACACATGTATTATGTTTCCGGTTAATACAATTCTAGCATGAATAATAAACATTTATCATGATATAAGGAAATAAATAATAACTTTATTATTGCCTCTGGGGCATATTTCCTTCAGTCTCCCACTTGCACTAGAGTCAATAATCTAGATTATACAGTAATGATTC
Organism: Triticum monococcum; assembly: GCA_034509565.1. Taxonomy (NCBI): domain Eukaryota; kingdom Viridiplantae; phylum Streptophyta; class Magnoliopsida; order Poales; family Poaceae; genus Triticum; species Triticum monococcum. The sequence continues at coordinate 820,675,102 of CM067842.1, forward strand.
TAACACCCATGGAGCCTTGGTGCTGATCATGTTTTGCTCGTGGAAGAGGCTTAGTCAACGGGTCTGCAACATTCAAATCCGTAAGTATCTTGCAAATCTCTATGTCTCCCACCTGGACTAGATCCCGGATGGAATTGAAGCGTCTCTTGATGTGCTTGGTCCTCTTGTGAAATCTGGATTCCTTTGCCAAGGCAATTGCACCAGTATTGTCACAAAAGATTTCATTGGACCCGATGCACTAGGTATGACACCTAGATCGGATATGAACTCCTTCATCCAGACTCCTTCGTTCGCTGCTTCTGAAGCAGCTATGTACTCCGCTTCACATGTAGATCCCGCTACGACGCTTTGTTTAGAACTGCACCAACTGACAGCTCCACCGTTCAATGTAAACACGTATCCGGTTTGCGATTCAGAATCGTCCGGATTAGTGTCAAAGCTTGCATCAACGTAACCTCTTACGGTGAGCTCTTTGTCACCTTCATATACGAGAAACATATCCTTAGTCCTTTTCAGGTATTTCAGGATGTTCTTGACCGCTGTCCAGTGATCCATTCCTGGATTACTTTGGTACCTCCCTGCTAAACTTATAGCAAGGCACACATCAGGTCTGGTACACAGCATTGCATACATGATAGAGCCTATGGCTGAAGCATAGGGAACATCTTTCATTTTCTCTCTATCTTCTGCAGTGGTCGGGCATTGAGTCTGACTCAACTTCACACCTTGTAACACAGGCAAGAACCCTTTCTTTGCTTGATCCATTTTGAACTTCTTCAAAATTTTGTCAAGGTATGTGCTTTGTGAAAGTCCAATTAAGCGTCTTGATCTATCTCTATAGATTTTTATGCCTAATATGTAAGCAGCTTCACCGAGGTCTTTCATTGAAAAACTCTTATTCAAGTATCCCTTTATGCTATCCAGAAATTCTATATCATTTCCAATCAGCAATATGTCATCCACATATAATATCAGAAATGCTACAACGCTCCCACTCACTTTCTTGTAAATATAGGCTTCACCAAAAGTCTGTATAAAACCAAATGCTTTGATCACACTATCAAAACGTTTATTCCAACTCCGAGATGCTTGCACCAGTCCATAAATGGATCGCTGGATCTTGCACACTTTGTTAGCTCCCTTTGGATCGACAAAACCTTCCGGTTGCATCATATACAACTCTTCTTCCAGAAATCCATTCAGGAAAGCAGTTTTGACATCCATCTGCCAAATTTAATAATCATAAAACGCGGCAATTGCTAACATGATTCGGACAGACTTAAGCATCGCTACGGGTGAGAAGGTCTCATCGTAGTCAACTCCTTGAACTTGTCGAAAACCTTTTGCGACAAGTCGAGCTTTATAGACAGTAACATTACCATCAGCATCAGTCTTTTTCTTGAAGATCCATTTATTCTCAATTGCTTGCCGATCATCGGGCAAGTCAACCAAAGTCCATACTTTGTTCTCATACATAGATCCCATCTCAGATTTCATGGCTTCAAGCCACTTTGCGGAATCTGGGCTCACCATCGCTTCTTCATAGTTCGTAGGTTCATCATGATCTAGCAGCATGACTTCCAGAATTGGATTACCGTACCACTCTGGCACGGATCTTGCTCTGGTTGATCTACGAGGTTCAGTAGTATCTTGTTCTGAAGTTTCATGATCATTATCATTACCTTCCTCACTTATTGGTGTAGGTGTTGCAGAAACAGTTTTCTGTGATGTACTACTTTCCAATAAGGGAGCGGGTACAGTTACCTCGTCAAGTTCTACTTTCCTCCCACTCACTTCTTTCGAGAGAAACTCCTTCTCAAGAAAGTTTCCGAATTTAGCAACAAAAGTCTTGCCTTCGGATCTGTGATAGAAGGTGTATCCAATAGTTTCCTTTGGATATCCTATGAAGACACACTTCTCCGATTTGGGTTCGAGCTTATCAGGTTGAAGCTTTTTCACATAAGCATCGCAGCCCCAAACTTTCAGAAACGACAACTTTGGTTTCTTGCCAAACCATAGTTCATAAGGCGTCGTCTCAACAGAATTTGATGGTGCCCTATTTAACGTGAATGCGGCCGTCTCTAGAGCGTATCCCCAAAACGATAGCGGTAAATCAGTAAGAGACATCATAGATCGCACCATATCTAGTAAAGTACGATTACGACGTTCGGACACACCATTACGCTGTGGTGTTCTGGGTGGCGTGAGTTGCGAAACTATTCCACAATTTTTCAAATGTACACCAAACTCGTAACTCAAATATTCTCCTCCACGATCAGATCGTAGAAACTTTATTCTCTTGTTAAGATGATTTTCTACTTCACTCTGAAATTCTTTGAACTTTTCAAATGTTTCAGACTTATGTTTCATTAAGTAGATATACCCATATCTGCTTAAATCATCTGTGAAGGTGAGAAAATAACGATATCCGCCACGAGCCTCAATATTCATCGGACCGCATACATCTGTATGTATGATTTCCAACAAATCTGTTGCTCTCTCCATAGTACCGGAGAATGGTGTTTTAGTCATCTTGCCCAAGAGGCACGGTTCGCAAGTACCAAGTGATTCATAATCAAGTGGTTCCAAAAGTCCATCAGTATGGAGTTTCTTCATGCGCTTTACACCGATATGACCTAAACGGCAGTGCCACAAATAAGTTGCACTATCATTATCAACTCTGCATCTTTTGGTTTCTACATTATGAATATGTGTATCACTACTATCGAGATTCAACAAGAATAGACCACTCTTCATGGGTGCATGACCATAAAAGATATTACTCATATAAATAGAACAACCATTATTCTCTGATTTAAATGAATAACCGTCTCGTATTAAACAAGATCCAGATATAATGTTCATGCTCAACGCTGGCACCAAATAACAATTATTTAGGTCTAATATTAATCCCGAAGGTAGATGTAGAGGTAGCGTGCCGTCCGCGATCACATCGACTTTGGAACCGTTTCCCACGCGCATCGTCACCTCGTCCTTAGCCAATCTTTGCTTAATCCGTAGTCCCTGTTTCGAGTTGCAAATATTAGCAACAGAACCAGTATCAAATACCCAAGTGCTACTGCGAGCATTAGTAAGGTACACATCAATAACATGTATATCACATATACCTTTGTTCACCTTGCCATCCTTCTTATCCGCCAAATACTTGGGACAGTTCCTCTTCCAGTGACCAGTCTGCTTGCAGTAGAAGCACTCAGTTCAGGCTTAGGTCCAGACTTGGGTTTCTTCTCCTGAGTAGCAACTTGCTTGCCGTTCTTCTTGAAGTTCCCCTTCTTCTTCCCTTTGCCCTTTTTCTTGAAACTAGTGGTTTTGTTAACCATCAACACTTGATGCTCCTTTTTGATTTCTACCTCCGCAGCTTTCAGCATTGCGAAGAGCTCGGGAATAGTCTTGTTCACCCCTTGCATATTATAGTTCATCACGAAGCTCTTGTAGCTTGGTGGCAGTGATTGGAGAATTCTGTCATTGACGCAATCATCTGGAAGATTAACTCCCAATTGAATCAAGTGATTATTATACCCAGACATTTTGAGTATATGCTCACTGACAGAACTGTTCTCTTCCATCTTGCAGCTATAGAACTTATTGGAGACTTCATATCTCTCAATCCGGGCATTTGCTTGAAATATTAACTTCAACTCCTGAAACATCTCATATGCTCCATGATGTTCAAAACGTCGTTCAAGTCCCGATTCTAAGCCGTAAAGCATGGCACACTGAACTATCGAGTATTCATCAGCTTTGCTCTGCCAGACGTTCATAACATTTGGTGTTGCTCCAGTAGCAGGCCTGGCACCTAGCGGTGCTTCCAGGACGTAATTCTTCTGTGCAGCAATGAGGATAATCCTCAAGTTACGGACCCAGTCCGTGTAATTGCTACCATCATCTTTCAACTTTGCTTTCTCAAGGAACGCATTAAAATTCAACGGAACAACAGCACGAGCCATCTATCTACAATCAACATAAACAAGCAAGATACTATCAGGTACTAAGTTCATGATAAATTTAAGTTCAATTAATCATATTACTTAAGAACTCCCACTTAGATAGACATCCCTCTAATCCTTTAAGTGATTACGTGATCCAAATCAACTAAACCATGTCCGATCATCACGTGAGATGGAGTAGTTTCATCGGTGAACATCATTATGTTGATCATATCTACTATATGATTCACGCTCGACCTTTCGGTCTCCGTGTTCCGAGGCCATATCTGTATATGCTTGGCTCGTCAAGTATAACCTGAGTATTCCGCGTGTGCAACTGTTTTGCACCCGTTGTATTTGAACATAGAGCCTATCACACCCGATCATCACGTGGTGTCTCAGCACGAAGAACTTCCGCAACGGTGCATACTCAGGGAGAACACTTATTGATAATTTAGTGAGAGATCATCTTATAATGCTACCGTCAATCAAAGCAAGATAAGATGCATAAAAAGATAAACATCACATGCAATCAATATAAGTGATATGATATGGCCATCATCATCTTGTGCTTGTGATCTCCATCTCCGAAGCACCGTCATGATCACCATCGTCACCGGCGCGACACCTTGATCTCCATCGTAGCATCGTTGTCGTCTCGCCAATCTTATGCTTCCACGACTATCGCTACCATTTAGTGATAAAGTAAAGCATTACATCGCGATTGCATTGCATACAATAAAGCGACAACCATATGGCTCCTGCCAGTTGCCGATAACTCGGTTACAAAACATGATCATCTCATACAATAAAATTTAGCATCATGTCTTGACCATATCACATCACAACATGCCTTGCAAAAACAAGTTAGACGTCCTCTACTTTGTTGTTGCAAGTTTTACGTGGCTGCTACAGGCTTAAGCAAGAACTAATCTCACCTACGCATCAAAACCACAACGATAGTTTGTCAAATAGACTCCGTTTTAACCTTCTCAAGGACCAGGCGTAGCCATACTCGGTTCAACTAAAGTTGGAGAGATAGTCGCCCGCAAGCCATCTATGTGCAAAGCACGTCGAGGGAAACCGGTCTCGCGTAAGCGTACGCGTAAGGTTGGTCCGGGTCGTCTCTTCCAACAATACCGCTGAACCAAAGTATAACATGTTGGTAGGCAGTATGACTTGTATCGCCCACAACTCACTTGTGTTCTACTCGTGCAAATAACATCAAACCATAAAACCTAGGCTCGGATGCCACTGTTGGGGAACGTAGTAATTTCAAAATTTTCCTACGCACACGCAAGATCATGGTGATGTATAGTAACGAGGGGGAGAGTCTGATCTACGTACCCTTGTAGATCACAACAGAAGCGTTGACACAACGTAGAGGAAGTAGTCGTACGTCTTCTTCCCGATCCGACCGATCCAAGCACCGTTACTCCGGCACCTCCGAGTTCTTAGCACACGTACAGCTCGATGACGATCCCCGGGCTCCGATCCAGCAAAGCTTCGGGGAGGAGTTCCGTCAGCACGACGGCGTGGTGACGATCTTGATGTTCTACCGACGCAGGGCTTCGCCTAAGCACTACAACGATATGATCGAGGTGGAATATGGTGGCAAGGGGCACCGCACACGGCTAAGGAACGATCTCAAGGATCAATTTGTGTGTCTTGGGGTGCCCCCTGCCCCCGTATATAAAGGATCAGGGGGAGGAGGCCGGCCGGCCAGGTGAGGCGTGCCAAGGAGGAGTCCTCCTCCTAGTAGGAGTCCTAGGAAAGGGGGGGGGGGGCGCCGCCCCCTCCCCTAGTCCAATTCGGACCAGGGAGGAGGTGGCACGCGGCCCACCTCTGGCAGCCCTTCTCTCTCTCCACTAAAGCCCATAAGGCCCATTACTTCTCCCGGTAGGGTTCCGGTAACCCTCTGGCTCTCTGGTTTTCTCCGAAATCACCCGGAACACTTCCGGTGTCCGAATATAGTCATCCAATATATCAATATTTATGTCTCGACCATGTCGAGACTCCTCCTCATGTCCCCGATCTCATCTGGGACTCCGAACTCCTTCGGTACATCAAAACTCATAAACTCATAATATAACTGTCATCGAAACCTTAAGCGTGCGGACTCTACGGTTCGAGAACAATGTGGACATGACCGAGACACATCTCCGGTCAATAACCAATAGCGGGACCTGGAAGCCCATATTGGCTCCTACATATTCTACGAAGATCTTTTATCGGTCAGACCACATAACAACATATGTTGTTCCCTTTGTCATCGGTATGTTACTTGCCCGAGATTCGATCGTCGGTATCCAATACCTAGTTCAATCTCGTTACCGGCAAGTCTCTTTACTCGTTCCGTAATACATCATCCCACAACTAACATATTAGTTGTAGTGCTTGCAAGGCTTATGTGATGTGCATTACCGAGAGGGCCCAGAGATACCTCTCCGACAATCGGAGTGACAAATCCTAATCTCGAAATACGCCAACCCAACATCTCCCTTTGGAGACACCTGTAGTACTCCTTTATAATCACCCAGTTACGTTGTGACGTTTGGTAGTACCCAAAGTGTTCCTCCGGTAAACGGGAGTTGCATAATCTCATAGTCATAGGAACATGTATAAGTCATGAAGAAAGCAATAGCAACATACTAAACTATCGGGTGCTAAGCTAATGGGATGGGTCATGTCAATCAGATCATTCAACCAATGATGTGACCTCGTTAATCAAATAACAAGACCTTGTTCATGGTTAGGAAACATAACCATCTTTGATTAACGAGCTAGTCAAGTAGAGGCATACTAGTGACACTAAGTTTGTCTATGTATTCACACATGTATTTTGTTTCCGGTTAATACAATTCTAGCATGAATAATAAACATTTATCATGATATAAGGAAATAAATAATAACTTTATTATTGCCTCTAAGGCATATTTCCTTCAGTCTCCCACTTGCACTAGAGTCAATAATCTAGATTACACAGTAATGATTCTAACACCCATGGAGCCTTGGTGCTGATCATGTTTTGCTCGTGGAAGAGGCTTAGTCAACGGGTCTGCAACATTCAGATCCGTAAGTATCTTGCAAATCTCTATGTCTCCCACTTGGACTAGATCCCGGATGGAATTGAAGCGTCTCTTGATGTGCTTGGTCCTCTTGTGAAATCTGGATTCCTTTGCCAAGGCAATTGCACCAGTATTGTCACAAAAGATTTTCATTGGACCCGATGCACTAGGTATGACACCTAGATCGGATATGAACTCCTTCATCCAGACTCCTTCGTTCGCTGCTTCTGAAGCAGCTATGTACTCCGCTTCACATGTAGATCCTGCTACGACGCTTTGTTTAGAACTGCACCAACTGACAGCTCCACCGTTCAATGTAAACACGTATCCGGTTTGCGATTTAGAATCGTCCGGATCAGTGTCAAAGCTTGCATCAACGTAACCTCTTACGGTGAGCTCTTTGTCACCTTCATATACGAGAAACATATCCTTAGTCCTTTTCAGGTATTTCAGGATGTTCTTGACCGCTGTCCAGTGATCCATTCCTGGATTACTTTGGTACCTCCCTGCTAAACTTATAGCAAGGCACACATCAGGTCTGGTACATAGCATTGCATACATGATAGAGCCTATGGCTGAAGCATAGGGAACATCTTTCATTTTCTCTCTATCTTCTGCAGTGGTCGGGCATTGAGTCTGACTCAACTTCACACCTTGTAACACAGGCAAGAACCCTTTCTTTGCTTGATCCATTTTGAACTTCTTCAAAATTTTGTCAAGGTATGTGCTTTGTGAAAGTCCAATTAAGCGTCTTGATCTATCTCTATAGATTTTTATGCCTAATATGTAAGCAGCTTCACCGAGGTCTTTCATTGAAAAACTCTTATTCAAGTATCCCTTTATGCTATCCAGAAATTCTATATCATTTCCAATCAGCAATATGTCATCCACATATAATATCAGAAATGCTACAGCGCTCCCACTCACTTTCTTGTAAATACAGGCTTCACCAAAAGTCTGTATAAAACCAAATGCTTTGATCACACTATCAAAACATTTATTCCAACTCCGAGATGCTTGCATCAGTCCATAAATGGATCGTTGGAGCTTGCACACTTTGTTAGCTCCCTTTGGATCGACAAAACCTTCCGGTTGCATCATATACAACTCTTCTTCCAGAAATCCATTCAGGAAAGCAGTTTTGACATCCATCTGCCAAATTTCATAATCATAAAACGTGGCAATTGCTAACATGATTCTGACAGACTTAAGCATCGCTACGGGTGAGAAGGTCTCATCGTAGTCAACCCCTTGAACTTGTCGAAAACCTTTTGCGACAAGTCGAGCTTTATAGATAGTAACATTACCATCATCGTCAGTCTTTTTCTTGAAAATCCATTTATTCTCAATTGCTTGCCGATCATCGGGCAAGTCAACAAAAGTCCATACTTTGTTCTCATACATGGATCCCATCTCAGATTTCATGGCTTCAAGCCACTTTGCGGAATCTGGGCTCACCATCGCTTCTTCATAGTTCGTAGGTTCATCATGATCTAGCAGCATGACTTCCAGAATTGGATTAGCGTACCACTCTGGCGCGGATCTTGCTCTGGTTGATCTACGAGGTTCAGTAGTATCTTGTTCTGAAGTTTCATGATCATTATCATTACCTTCCTCACTTATTGGTGTAGGTGTTGCAGAAACAGTTTTCTGTGATGTACTACTTTCCAATAAGGGAGCGGGTACAGTTACCTCGTCAAGTTCTACTTTCCTCCCACTCACTTCTTTCGAGAGAAACTTCTTCTCAAGAAAGTTTCTGAATTTAGCAACAAAAGTCTTGCCTTCGGATCTGTGATAGAAGGTGTATCCAATAGTTTCCTTTGGATATCCTATGAAGACACACTTCTCCGATTTGGGTTCGAGCTTATCAGGTTGAAGCTTTTTCACATAAGCATCGCAGCCCCAAACTTTCAGAAACGACAACTTTGGTTTCTTGCCAAACCATAGTTCATAAGGCGTCGTCTCAACGGATTTTGATGGTGCCCTATTTAATGTGAATGCGGCCGTCTCTAGAGCGTATCCCCAAAACGATAGCGGTAAATCAGTAAGAGACATCATAGATCGCACCATATCTAGTAAAGTACGATTACGACATTCGGACACACCATTACGCTGTGGTGTTCCGGGTGGCGTGAGTTGCGAAACTACTCCACAATTTTTCAAATGTACACCAAACTCGTAACTCAAATATTCTCCTCCACGATCAGATCGTAGAAACTTTATTCTCTAGTTACGATGATTTTCTACTTCACTCTGAAATTCTTTGAACTTTTCAAATGTTTTAGACTTATGTTTCATTAAGTAGATATACCCATATCTGCTTAAATCATCTGTGAAGGTGAGAAAATAATGATATCCGCCACGAGCCTCAATATTCATCGGACCGCATACATCTGTATGTATGATTTCCAACAAATCTGTTGCTCTCTCCATAGTACCGGAGAACGGTGTTTTAGTCATCTTGCCCAAGAGTCACGGTTCGCAAGTACCAAGTGATTCATAATCAAGTGGTTCCAAAAGTCCATCAGTATGGAGTTTCTTCATGCGCTTTACACCGATATGACCTAAATGGCAGTGCCACAAATAAGTTGCACTATCATTATCAACTCTGCATCTTTTGGTTTCTACATTATGAATATGTGTATCACTACTATCGAGATTCAACAAGAATAGACCACTCTTCATGGGTGCATGACCATAGAAGATATTACTCATATAAATAGAACAACCATTATTCTCTGATTTAAATGAATAACCGTCTCGTATTAAACAAGATCCAGATATAATGTTCATGCTCAACACTGGCACCAAATAACAATTATTTAGGTCTAATATTAATCCCGAAGGTAGATGTAGAGGTAGCGTGCCGACCGCGATCACATCGACTTTGGAACCGTTTCCCACGCGCATCGTCACCTCGTCCTTAGCCAATCTTTGCTTAATCCGTAGTCCCTGTTTCGAGTTCAAATATTAGCAACAGAACCAGTATCAAATACCCAGGTGCTACTGCGAGCATTAGTAAGGTACACATCAATAACATGTATATCACATATACCTTTGTTCACCTTGCCATCCTTCTTATCCGCCAAATACTTGGGGCAGTTCCGCTTCCAGTGACCAGTCTGCTTGCAGTAGAAGCACTCAGTTTCAGGCTTAGGTCCAGACTTGGGTTTCTTCTCCTGAGCAGCAACTTGCTTGCCGTTCTTCTTGAAGTTCCCCTTCTTCTTCCCTTTGCCCTTTTTCTTGAAACTAGTGGTTTTGTTAACCATCAACACTTGATGCTCCTTTTTGATTTCTACCTCAGCAGCTTTCAGCATTGCGAAGAGCTCGGGAATAGTCTTGTTCATCCCTTGCATATTATAGTTCATCACGAAGCTCTTGTAGCTTGGTGGCAGTGATTGGAGAATTCTGTCAATGACGCAATCATCTGGAAGATTAACTCCCAATTGAATCAAGTGATTATTATACCCAGACATTTTGAGTATATGCTCACTGACAGAACTGTTCTCTTCCATCTTGCAGCTGTAGAACTTATTGGAGACTTCATATCTCTCAATCCGGGCATTTGCTTGAAATATTAACTTCAACTCCTGAAACATCTCATATGCTCCATGACGTTCAAAACATCGTTGAAGTCCCGATTCTAAGCCGTAAAGCATGGCACACTGAACTATCGAGTAGTCATCAGCTTTGCTCTGCCAGACGTTCATAACATCTAGTGTTGCTCCAGCAGCAGGCCTGGCACCTAGCGGTGCTTCCAGGACGTAATTCTTCTGTGCAGCAATGAGGATAATCCTCAAGTTACGGACCCAGTCCGTGTAATTGCTACCATCATCTTTCAACTTTGCTTTCTCAAGGAACGCATTAAAATTCAACGGAACAACAACACGAGCCATCTATCTACAATCAACATGAACAAGCAAGATACTATCAGGTACTAATTCATGATAAATTTAAGTTCAATTAATCATATTACTTAAGAACTCCCACTTAGATAGACATCCCTCTAATCCTCTAAGTGATTACGTGATCCAAATCAACTAAACCATGTCCGATCATCACGTGAGATGGAGTAGTTTCATCGGTGAACATCATTATGTTGATCATATCTACTATATGATTCACGCTCGACCTTTCGGTCTCCATGTTCCGAGGCCATATCTGTATATGCTTGGCTCGTCAAGTATAACCTGAGTATTCCGCGTGTGCAACTGTTTTGCACCCGTTGTATTTGAACGTAGAGCCTATCACACCCGATCATCACGTGGTGTCTCAGCACGAAGAACTTCTGCAACGGTGCATACTCAGGGAGAACACTTCTTGATAATTTAGTGAGAGATCATCTTATAATGCTACCATCAATCAAAGCAAGATAAGATGCATAAAAAGATAAACATCACATGCAATCAATATAAGTGATATGATATGGCCATCATCATCTTGTGCTTGTGATCTCCATCTCCGAAGCACCGTCATGATCACCATCGTCACCGGCGCGACACCTTGATCTCCATCGTAGCATCGTTGTTGTCTCGCCAATCTTATGCTTCCACGACTATCGCTACCGTTTAGTGATAAAGTAAAGCATTACATCGCGATTGCATTGCATACAATAAAGCGACAACCATATGGCTCCTGCCAGTTGCCGATAACTCGGTTACAAAACATGATCATCTCATACAATAAAATTTAGCATCATGTCTTGACCATATCACATCACAACATGCCCTGCAAAAACAAGTTAGACGTCCTCTACTTTGTTGTTGCAAGTTTTACGTGCCTGCTACGGGCTTAAGCAAGAACTAATCTCACCTACGCATCAAAACCACAACGATAGTTTGTCAAATAGACTCCGTTTTAACCTTCTCAAGGACCGGGCGTAGCCATACTCGGTTCAACTAAAGTTGGAGAGACAGTCGCCCGCAAGCCATCTATGTGCAAAGCACGTCGAGGGAACCGGTCTCGCGTAAGCGTACGCGTAAGGTTGGTCCGGGTCGTCTCGTCCAACAATACCGCTGAACCAAAGTATAACATGCTGGTAGGCAGTATGACTTGTATCGCCCACAACTCACTTGTGTTCTACTCGTGCAAATAACATCAAACCATAAAACCTAGGCTCGGATGCCACTGTTGGGGAACGTAGTAATTTCAAAATTTTCCTACGCACACGAAAGATCATGGTGATGTATAGTAACGAGGGGGAGAGTCTGATCTACGTACCCTTGTAGATCACAACGGAAGCGTTGACACAACATAGAGGAAGTAGTAGTACGTCTTCTTCCCGATCCGACCGATCCAAGCACCGTTACTCCGGCACCTCCGAGTTCTTAGCACACGTACAGCTCGATGATGATCCCCGGGCTCCGATCCAGCAAAGCTTCGGGGAGGAGTTCCGTCAGCACGACGGTGTGGTGACGATCTTGATGTTCTACCGACACAGGGCTTCGCCTAAGCACTACAACGATATGATCGAGGTGGAATATGGTGGCAGGGGGCACCGCACACGGCTAAGGAACGATCTCAAGGATCAACTTGTGTGTCTTGGGGTGCCCCCTGCCCCCGTATATAAAGGATCAGGGGGAGGAGGCCGGCCGGCCAGGTGTGGCGCGCCAAGGAGGAGTCCTCCTAGTAGGAGTAGGACTCCTACTAGGAGGGGGAAAGAGGTGGAGTGGGAGAAGGTGGCGCGCGGCCCACCTCTGGCAGCCCTTCTCTCTCTCCACTAAAGCCCATAAGGCCCATTACTTCTCCCGGTAGGGTTCCGGTAACCCTCCGGCTCTCCGGTTTTCTCCGAAATCACCCGGAACACTTCCGGTGTCCGAATATAGTCATCCAATATATCAATCTTTATGTCTCGACCATTTCGAGACTCCTCGTCATGTCCCCGATCTCATCCGGGACTCCGAACTCCTTCGGTACATCAAAACTCATAAACTCATAATATAACTGTCATCGAAACCTTAAGCGTGCGGACCCTATGGTTCGAGAACAATGTAGACATGACCGAGACACATCTCCGGTCAATAACCAATAGTGGGACCTGGATGCCCATATTGGCTCCTACATATTCTACGAAGATCTTTTATCGGTCAGACCGCATAACAACATACGTTGTTCCCTTTGTCATCGGTATGTTACTTGCCCGAGATTCGATCGTCGGTATCCAATACCTAGTTCAATCTCGTTACCGGCAAGTCTCTTTACTCGTTCCGTAATACATCATCCCACAACTAACATATTAGTTGTAGTGCTTGCAAGGCTTATGTGATGTGCATTACCGAGAGGGCCCAGAGATACCTCTCCGACAATCGGAGTGACAAATCCTAATCTCGAAATACGCCAACCCAACATCTCCCTTTGGAGACACATGTAGTACTCCTTTATAATCACCCAGTTACGTTGTGACATTTGGTAGTACCCAAAGTGTTCCTCCGGTAAACGGGAGTTGCATAATCTCATAGTCATAGGAACATGTATAAGTCATGAAGAAAGCAATAGCAACATACTAAACGATCGGGTGCTAAGCTAATGGAATGGGTCATGTCAATCAGATCTTTCAACCAATGATGTGACCTCGTTAATCAAATAACAAGACCTTGTTCATGGTTAGGAAACATAACCATCTTTGATTAACGAGCTAGTCAAGTAGAGGCATACTAGTGACACTAAGTTTTTCTATGTATTCACACATGTATTATGTTTCCGGTTAATACAATTCTAGCATGAATAATAAACATTTATCATGATATAAGGAAATAAATAATAACTTTATTATTGCCTCTAGGGCATATTTCCTTCAGAAGGTACCCACTCGACGGGTTTAAGACACTCGACCAAGAAGCTACCACTCGACAGTGAAGCCAACCACTCGACTGCCAGGAGATCTAAAGTCATTCCGCAGGCAAATGGTCGGCTATTAAGTAGTCTTTATGGTCATTATAGCACTTCATTACCAGCGTCACTAGTAACGCCCCGCATTAATGTACATTGAACCCTTGATAACGTGGGCTGGCCGGGGTCCTGGCGAACTCTATATAAGCCACCCCCACCTCAGTATCAAGGGTTCGCACGCCTGTTATTCACACGCCTATAATCCAATCGACCGCCTCCGGGCACCGAGACGTAGGGCTGTTACTTCCTCCGTGAAGGGCCTGAACTCGTACATCTTGGTGTGCTTACAACTTCCCAATAGCTGAGATCTAGCCTCTCCATACACACCTCCCTACATCACTGTCTGAGTTAGAACCACGACAGTTGGCGCCCACCATGGGGCAGGAATCTTAGCGCTTAATTGGAGAAGTTGCGATTCTTCCGATCCCTTTGATCATGGTTTCGTGCGGAGTTTTGGTGGAGGGCCGCGAGATCCGTCTCAGCGCGCTCACATTCAGCGCAGACGACTCCGCTTGGCTTCAGGAGGCTCCACTCGACATCAACGTGCTCCCCGTCCGCGGCGCGACGCATTTCTGCGCATGCGTTCGTGGCGTCCTCCTGCGGCAGCCATCGACCCAGTATCGGTCGGCCCCCGTGTCGTCTCCCTGCTTTGTCTCCCACCAGCGCAAGCGCTCCGGTAGGTCGAGACTTCAGAGGTGGGTGAGGCATGCCGTGGCCCGCCAATCGGCCGCCCCGCAAGTCGCGGCAATCGAGCCCGACGAATCCCTCTGCGGCCTGTTCGACCTATCGACTGGCTCTGCGGAGACCGCATCTGAGTGCGACAGCAGCGACCCAGCGGCTGAGGTCCTGGCGGTTGATGGAGCACACAGTCCACCCGGTTTCCGTCGCGCTGAGGGAGGCGCGGGTGGGGGCGACCTGTCGCATCCCCACGACGAGTATCTCCCCGAACCTCTCACAGCGTTGCAGCGAGAAGAGCTTCGCCGCCGGAACATAGATGCACTACACACTCCCATCGTCGGAGAAACCCCTGAGGCCCGGGCCTTGGAGGACGTGCGCTTGGCTAACTTGGCCGAGCGCACTCGACTGGAGAATCTCCAGCGAATACTCTATGAGCAAGCGCGTCAGCGAGCTCCTGAGTCCAGTCGACGTCAGGTCTTCCCGCCGAAGCAGGTATATCGAACCCCAGTTCAGAATTTGGCCGCCACGGCCCGTATAGCAGAGTCAATTTAGCCCTCCCAGTCAGAGGCTGGCAGGGGCTTGTTGCAGATCAGAGCGCTGCTCCGGGCGGCGGGGAAACAGAATTCCGTTGTTTCTCAGTCGCGGAATAGGATCCACAGTCGATCCGTTGCAACGGATATAGTCCAGTCGGCCCACAGCCCGAGATCGCCCCCGAGGCGTGAGGGACGTGGAGACCGGCATGACCAGTACGGAAGAAATGAGCAGTATGATCACCGATTCGATCGTGAGGATCGACGTCGAGTGCCAACCCCTCCCCCGAGGAGTGGGTCATATGCGCCTCAACAGCGAGATGACAGGCGCCCTCATAGTGTTGGGCAGAGGATTCCAGTCGACCCCAGGGACCCAGGCTTTGATGCGAGATCCATCCTCGTTCAGGGTCTGGTTGACAGGAACAGAGCTCACCGAGAAGGCCACGACAGAGATGCGCCTGCCAGCAGCAGAGTGCGTGTTTCAGGGCCAGAGTGTTTCAGTCGAGCCATCAGAGCCGCAGTGATACCCCCTAACTTCAGGTTGGCGACTGAAGTCAGCAAGTTCACCGGTGAGTCTAAGCCTGACACTTGGCTCGAAGATTACCAAGTGGCTGTACAGATTGGCGGTGGCAATGATGAGGTGGCCATGAAGCATTTGCCTCTCATGTTAGAGGGCTCAGCCAGGGCATGGCTAAATCAGTTAGCATCCAGCAGCATCTACACCTGGGAGGACCTCTCCCGAGTGTTTGTCACAACCTTTGCGGGAACATGCAAGCGACCCGCAGGCCTTACAGAGTTGCGGTCTTGCATGCAGAAACCGAATGAAACGCTGAGGGATTACATCCAGAGGTGGATCACATTGCATCACACGGTTGAGAATGTTCCAGATCATCAAGCGGTTTGCGCCTTCAAAGAAGGCATTAAGTACAGAGAATTGAATCTGAAGTTCGGTCGAACTGGAGAGATGTCTCTGAATCGGATGATGGAGATTGCCACCAAATACACCAATGGCAAAGATGAAGATCGCCTCCGGAGTGGCAAGCACAAGGCAGTCGCCCAGGAAACCGGAGGCAACTCCAGTCGGAAACAGAAGCGGAAGGCCGAGCCAGCCGCTCCTGGGGAGGCCCTAGCCGTAACCCAGGGAAATTTCAAGGGAAAAGCCAAGGGCCCCTGGAAGCCCAAGAAAGTCAAGGATCAAGATGGAAATGATGTTTTGGATTTGCCATGTCACATCCACACCAAGAAAGATGAAGAGGGTAATTTTATTTACCCAAAGCATACCACTCGACAGTGCCGGCTCCTGATCCAGCAGTTCCAGGGCAAGCAGCCCAAAGATAAGGAAAAAGAGCCAGACAGAGTTGAGGACAAGGATGATAGTGATGATGGATACCCCCAAGTCAATTCCACCTTGATGATTTTTGCTGATGTCGAAAGCAAAAGTCGACTGGAAGTCATTAATCGTGAAGTGAATATGGTTGCTCCGGCAACACCCAGCTATCTGAAGTGGTCTCAGACTGCCATAACATTCGACCAGTCTGATCACCCCACGCACATTGCCACCCCTGGGAGGCAAGCTTTGGTGGTCGACCCAGTTGTCGAAGGCACTCGGCTGACCAAAGTCCTGATGGATGGAGGCAGTGGCCTAAACATACTGTATGCTGAAACATTGAAAGGGATGGGCATTCCGATGTCCAGGCTCAGTACCAGCAACATGAGCTTCCACGGAGTCATTCCCGGGAATAAAGCCGAATCACTCGGCCAGATTGCTCTTGATGTGGTTTTCGGTGATTCAAAGAATTACCGCAAGGAAAAGTTGACATTCGAGGTTGTGGACTTCCAAAGTGCTTATCATGCCATTTTGGGCAGACCAGCTTATGCACGCTTCATGGCCCGACCATGTTATGTGTATCTCAAGTTGAAGATGCCTGGTCCCAAAGGCGTGATCACTGTTACAGGCAATCGGAAGAAGGCAGAAGAGTGTTTTCAGAAAGGCTCGAAGATTGCTGACGCTCAGATGGCAGTAGTTGAGCTGCAAGAGTATCAGAAGACTGCAGATCCGAGTGAGTTGCTACGAGCTAAGAAGCCCACTTCAGAGTCAGCTTTTCAGTCGACCGGTGAAACAAAGGCAGTTCACATCCACCCGACCGACCCCGAGGCTGCCCCGACTCACATCTCAAAGACGCTCGACTCCAAATAGGAAGAAGCACTCATCCGGTTCCTCCGTGAAAACTGGGACATCTTCGCATGGAAGCCTTCTGACATGCCTGGAATTCCCAGGGGGCTGGCTGAGCACCGTCTATGAGTCGACCCAAAATTCAAGCCTGTGAAAGAGCATCTTCGACGGTCCGCCGTCCAGAAGAGGAAAGCTATTGGCGAGGAGGTGGCTCGGCTCTTAGCATCGGAGTTCATCCGAGAGATTTACCACTCCGAGTGGCTCGCCAATGTTGTCATGGCCCCCAAGAAGGACAAGTCGCTTCGCATGTGCATCGACTTTAAACATATCAATCGGGCCTGCCCGAAAGATCATTTTCCTCTCCCTCACATCGACCAAATAGTCGACTCGACCGCGGGGTGTGAGCGATTGTCTTTTCTAGACGCCTATTCCAGGTACCATCAGATTCGTCTGTATGGACCCGATGAGATCAAAACAGATTTCATCACTCCATTCAGGTGCTTTTGTTATGTCACCATGCCTTTCGGCCTCAAGAACACCGGAGCCACGTTCATGAGGATGATTCAGAAGTGTTTGCTCACTCAGATCAATCGGAACGTGGAAGCATACATGGATGATATTGTGGTCAAGTCACGGAAAGGTTCCGACCTGCTGACTGACCTTGCTGAAACCTTTGCCAACCTCAGGGGGTATGATATCAAGCTTAATCCATCAAAGTGCACATTCGGAGTTCCGGGTGGAAAGTTACTCGGTTTTCTCGTTTCTGAACGAGGAATCGATGCCAATCCCGAGAAAATTGGCACCATACTCTGGATGAAGCGCCCTATGCGTGTGCACGATGTCCAGATGCTTACAGGTTGCTTGGCCGCTCTAAGTCGATTCATTTCTCGTCTCGGTGAAAAGGCGTTGCCTCTTTACCGACTGATGAAAAAGTCTGACAAGTTCGAGTGGACTCCAGAAGCTGATGCAGCGTTTGCAGACCTCAAAGCTCTGCTCTCCACCCAGCCGGTGCTTGCTGCCCCAATCAGTAAAGAGCCTTTGCTGCTTTACATTGCAGCCACATGACAAGTTCTCAGTACAATACTTACGGTCGAGCGGGAAGAAGAAGGAAAGGCCTTCAGAGTTCAACGCCCAGTATATTATGTGTCTGAAGTTTTGACACCTTCTAAACAAAGATATCCTCATTATCAGAAGCTTGTATACAGGATTTATATGACCACGAAGAAGGTTGCACATTACTTCTCTGACCACTCCATTACAGTCGTCAGCGACGCCCCATTGTCAGAGATTCCGCATAACAGAGATGCAACTGGTCGAGTGGCGAAGTGGGCGATTGAACTCCTTCCCCTAGATATCAAGTTCGAAGCAAAGAAGGCTATCAAGTCCCAAGCAATTGCAGATTTCGTCGCCGAGTGGATCGAACAGCAGCTTTCGACTCAAGTTCACTCGGACCACTGGACCATGTTCTTCGATGGATCTAAGATGCTGAATGGTTCCGGTGCTGGGGTAGTATTGGTCTCCCCTCGAGGAGATAAGCTCAGATATGTTCTCCAGATTCACTTCGATTCCTCCAATAATGAAGCAGAATATGAAGCACTTTTTTATGGGTTGCGCATGGCCATTTCACTCGGCGTCCGTCGCCTCATGGTCTATGGCGACTCAGATTTGGTGGTTAATCAGGTGATGAAGGAGTGGGACGTCAGAAGTCCGGCAATGACTGGTTATTGCAATGCAGTGAGAAAGCTAGAAAAGAAATTCGAGGGTTTAGAGCTTCATCACATCCCCCGACTAAAAAATCAAGCAGCTGATGATCTGGCAAAGATAGGCTCCAAGAGAGAAGCCATTCCCAGCAATGTGTTTTTGGAGCACATCCGCTCGCCGTCAGTCCAGGAGGATCCTTTTACAGAAGAAGCCCCGCAACCGAAAAGTGCCACAGATCCGACTAAAGTCGAAGCCCCTGCTTTGGTCGACATAATCATGGAAGTCTTGGCAATCACTCCTGACTGGACGATACTGTACATCGCGTATATCCTAAGGAAAGAACTGCCGGAGGACGAAGAAGAGGCTTGACAGATCGTCCGCCGATCCAAAGCCTTCACAGTCATAAGGGATCAGTTGTATAGAGAAAGCGCGACTGGAATCGGTCAGAAGTGCATGACACCAGAAGAGGGTCGGATGATCCTTGATGACATCCACTCGGGACCTGTTGTAAGGCCCCGAGACCGATGTGCCAGGTGTCGTCCAGTTATTCGCCGTTGTCGCCATGTCATTTGCTTGCGTGTGCATATTATCATGTCATCATGTGCATTGCATCATCATGTTTTCAAAACTTGCATCCGTCCGGTCTCCTTGTTCTCTCCGTTGTCCGTTGTGAGCCCAACCACACTTGCACTGCGCCCGCGGCATGTCCGAAATAGTATTTTATAAGTGGCCGTCAAATGTTCTCGGATTGGGTTGAAATTTGGTGTGCGGTCTTATTATAGTGTAGACAGACCGCCTGTCAAGTTTCATCGCAATCGGAGTTCGTTTGACGCCCCAACGAATAAATATAGCGGCAATAGTAGCCGGTCAAAACGTCGGACGTTTTCGGTCTCCGGAAATAGTCGCCGGGCCTCCCTCTCTTCTCTTCTCTCAGCTCGAGACCGTCTACACAGCTCACTACCTACCGCCAGGCCCTACCTAACCTCTCTCGTCAGCCCGCGACCCTCCTCGCGCGCGCGCCCGAAAGCTGTCCCGGACCCGACCCGGGCAGTCGTCACCGTTGGATCCGGATCATCCCCAAACGTCTACAAAACATCTCCGTTTTTGTAATTGGACTCCCCTAAGCCATTTATTCACAACCGCCCGATTTCGATCGGAGGATTCAGATTAGCCCCTAAACCTAGTTCCCTACTATATAAACCAACCCTAACTTTTAGGGAGTTTGTCCCATCAATCCCCTCGCAGCGCCGCCACCTCCTCCACCTAACTCCACTCGGGTTTCCGTGCGTGGCCAATCAAGAGCGAAGCTCCTCCCTGCCTCGATCTGGATCGAGAGGAGCGCCGAGTCGCGTGCCCTGCTCCTCCCCGATCTGCTCTGCCCGATCCATCACGAGCAGCTCGCCGCCGGCTGCAAGCAGTAGCACCACCAGGACCCCGTCGCCCCTTCCCCTCTTCTTATCCTCCATTCCTCTGCCCTGTGGTTCTCTCCCTCGTCTCTCATGCCTCTCCCTCTCTGTACCAGGTACAGCCTTGGATCGCCGCTGCTTCCATCGCCCGGATCGAGCACCAGCAGGGCTGCCCTCTCCTTCCCGTCTCCTACCTTCGCCGCCCGGAGCAACCCACGTCGCCGTCTTCGCTGCCCGTGGACCTCCGCTGCCCGACGCCATGGATGGTCGCCGCCCCGCTGCTTTGAGGCCAAGTCCCGTGTGCCCTCGCCGGACCTCCTCCTCCGCCAAGACCCAAGCCGCGCCGGATCTGGAGGGGATCACCGCCGCCGCGCCAAGTCCATGCCTCACGCCGGAGCTCTGCTTCCACCCGCACGCTGCTGCGTCCACTGCGTCGACCCCAAGCTCGGCCTCTGCATCGCGCGCGTTGATCCCGGGTCCTCGCTTCGATCTGGAGGTGGCAGCCAACCGCATCGCCCTGTTTTTTTCCCTGCATCGAACGAGGAGACCTGCTACCGCGCTGACCCCGTCCTCCACCGCGCTGGCCAGTTGCGTGGCCTGCCAGGCGCGCTAGGCCTAGCTCCCACGTCGGCCCAGCCGCTCCTTTTACTGGCGCGCCTCCTCCCCGCTGACCGGGCCAGGCCCAATGTGAGCTCCGCCCAGCCCTTTTTACTGTGCACAGTTGGGCCAGCCACTTTCGGCCCAACTTCTGTTTTTTATCAGGCAATCTGTCTATTTATCCAGAGGTTTACCATTTTACAGAAAAGTCCCTGTTCTTCATGCATTTAATATCTCACTAACAGTGCATCATATTAAAACAAACTTAATGTGAAACTTGCTTAAAATTGTGTCTAGTTTCATAATATGTCACTTTCTTGCCATGTGAAAATGTTTAAAATGATGCTTGCATTATTTTGCTCCTATGCCATGCTAAAATGATTTAATTCATAACTAAAACCGTAACTCCGTTTTTAATAAACTTTATATGTAATTGGGGTAGAAAAATGCCTAGTTTATCATGGTGCCCTCATCTTGCATGTTAAATAACTATAAAATATGGTTTAGGGCAGAACAGTACCAAACCTAATTTATGCTCATGAGGAGTTTCCGGAATTGTTGTTTGTTGTTCCCGGCCTCACTGAAACTTGACTAGATAGGTAGTTTTCTTTTGCTTCACATCTGGACATGCTTGACAACATTTAATATTGTTGTGTACCTAAACAAGAGGGAACTAAATAAGTCATGTGGTGTTTTCTTCAATATGCAACTCGTTGCATATTGAGCTCCACTTAATTTGTAGTGTTGTTTGTTGCATTTTGTCATGCCATGCTTCATTAAACCGGACATGCATAATACTCGTTTGTGCATCATGCCATGTTGATGTGTTGGTTTTTTACTATGTTGTCTGCTTCTTTTCCGGTGTTGCTTCTTCGGGTTGGTTCCGATAATGTCGTGTTTGTGAGGACCCGTTCGTCTACGTCCGTTTGTCTTCTTCATGGACTCGTTCTTCTTCCTTGCGGGATTTCAGGCAAGATGATCATACCCTCGAAATCACTACTATCTTTGCTATGCTAGTTTGCTCGCTCTTTTGCTATGCCATTGCTACGATGCCTACCACTTGCTTGTCAGCCTCCCAAATTGCCATGTTCAGCCCCTAACCCACCATTGTCCTAGCAAACCGTTGATTGGCTATGTTACCGCTTTGCTCAGCCCCTCTTATAGCGTTGTTAGTTGCAGGTGAAGATTGAAGTTTGTTCCTTGTTGGAACATGGCGATCGTTCCTTGTTGGATCATTGTTTTACTTGTTGGGATATCACTATATACCTTATTTAATTAATGCATCTATATACTTGGTAAAGGGTGGAAGGGTCGGCCTTATGCCTGGTGTTTTGTTCCACTCTTGCCGCCCTAGTTTCCGTCATATCGGTGCTATGTTCCCGGATTTTGCGTCCCTTACGCGGTTGGGCTATAATGGGAACCCCTTGACAGTTCGCCTTAAGTAAAGCTCTTCCAGCAATGCCCAACATTGGTTTTACCATTCGCCACCTAGCCTTTTCTTTCCCTTGGGTTCTGCAGACTCAAGGGTCATCATTATTTTACCCCCCCGGGGCCAGTGCTCCTCTGAGTGTTGGTCCAACTGAGCGATGTCCGAGGCTACCAGGGGCAACTCTGGGCTGGCTTACCCGACGTCTGGCTCATCTGAGTGTGCCCTGAGAAAGAGATATGTGCAGCTCCTATCGGGATTTGTTGGCACATTCGGGCGGTGTTGCTGGTTTAGTTTTACCCTGTCGAAATGTCTTGTTGTACTGGGATACCGAGTCTGATCGGAATGTCTCGGGTGGAGGTCTATTCCTTCGTTGACCGTGAGAGCTTGTGATGGGCTAAGTTGGGACACCCCTGCAGGGATTTGAACTTTCGAAAGTCGTGCCCGCGGTTATGGGCAGATGGGAATTTGTTAACGTCCGGTTGTAGAAAACCTGAAGTCGACCTTAATTAAAATGAATCAACCGCGTGTGTAACCGTGATGGTCTCTTTCCGGCGGAGTCCGGGAAGTGAACACGGTTGTTGGAGTTATGCTTGACGTAGGTAGTCCAGGATCACTTCTTGATCATACTTTTATCGACCGTGCTTTGCCTTCTCTTATCGCTCTCATTTGCGTATGTTAGCCACCATATATACTAGTCGCTTGCTGCAGCTCCACCTCATACCTTTACCTTACCCATAAGCTTAAATAGTCTTGATCGCGAGGGTGCGAGATTGCTGAGTCCCTATGGCTCACAGATACTTCCAAAACCAGTTTGCAGGTGCCGATGAGTCCGAGCAGTTGACGCAACCAAGCTCAGGAGGAGCTCGATGAAGATCTTGTCCTATGTGTTGCTTTGTTCTAGTTGATCAGTAGTGGAGCCCAGTTGGGGTCGATCGGGGACCTTTTGTCGCATTTGGGGTTCTTCTTTTATTTTGGTTCCGTAGTCGGACCATGAGTGTATTTGATTGATGTAATGCTTTATTCATGTAATTGTGTGAAGTGGCGATTGTAAGCCAACTATGTATCTCTTATTCCTTATTATATTACATGGGTTGTGTGAAGATTACCTCACTTGCGACATATGCCTTCAATGCGATTATGCCTCTAAGTCGTGCCTCGACACGTGGGAGATATAGTCGCATCGAGGGTGTTACAAGTTGGTGTCAGAGCCTTCCCCGACCTTAGGAGCCCCCATTGCTTGATCGTTTTTAGCAGCCGAGTTGTGTCTAGAAAAATGTTTTGAGTCATTTAGGAATTATATATCGGAGAGCTTAGGAATTCTTTTTACTTCCCAGTCTCCTCATCGCTCTGGTAAGGCATCCTGATGTAGAGTTTTGACTCTTCTCTTCTCAAATTTCACTAAAAAAATTTAGGATCACGCGAGTATCTTGGATTTGTTCCGATGGCTTATGATGAGAATACTGTCTTGGTGCCTCCTGTCAGGGGTTTATTGGAAGTGTCCCGGGGAGTTGAGCTCTGAGGTGTTGTCATCATAATTTTATCGTTGCAATTCTGGAATACTTGAGATATGTTCGCCGACATAAAAAATCTCTTTTATGCAGTTCGTTGGTGAGATAACCTCGATGCCACCCAGTACTGGGGCGGGAGTTCGGGAGTATCGCCATAACTTGTATAACGGATGCTTTTCGAAGGTTGAGGTAGATGATTTCCGAAGGTTTCTTGGTTATGTGTTGAAGGATGGATACAGCTGGATGTAGGATTTGTTAGTTTGGGTGAGATATTATGCTTCCCCTGTATCCCCAACACCTGATTGCATAACCGGAAAATTTCGGGAGTTTCATAGGTGGGAATTCAAGTAGCTCTTAGGACATCTTTCCGACAAATGTATGATATGAAATTGGGGTTCGACGTCTAGTGGTTCGCCTATTCACGGTCGATTTTACAGTGGTCTCGTTGTGTCTTAAAGAGTCCTTGGCTATGCTGACTCGGGGACGCTTCGTATGTCATGTGCACTGCCTTGTACATGATGGTGCTGTACGATCGAGCCCGTGTAGGTCCCACCACGAAAACTTCGGACGAAATCTCTATCATATGTTTGTTCCGGCTTATTTTGCAAGCCAATCCTTTTGTTTTTGTTTTGAGTTGTGGTATTCGAGTTGCTTCAAAGTCAAGTATTGATTCCATACCTTTTCCTAAATGGTGTTCTCATACTCCGATGTGAATACCAATCCTTCTTGATCATCAAGATTGTTTTTGTCAATCCTTTTAACCGGTGTGCTTCTCTTCAAGTGGATCCGATCACTTCAATATTCGCAAGATCAATTATCAGTTCTTCACAATGGTGTTTGTTAAATCCGTTCCAAGTTGTCTTTGTTTTTCCCACCCACCCACCCTTTTTCCTTAAGGACTCGAATTCCTTAATCAAGTATCCTTTTATTCTTGTGAAGTCTCTCCATTCTTTTCTATCAATATTCTTATCCGGTGATTCTCATGAAGATTCGAACGGAGCTTCAAGTTCGTCTCTCATCACTCGTTTTCTTCTCCAGTGGATTCAATTCAAGCTTTCGGTATTGATCATATTCTTTTCCGTATTTCAATGCTTTCTCATGCCGATGCACCTCATTATCATTTCAGTTCTCGCTATTTATTGTTCTGGAGTGCTCAAGATATCTCGAAGATTCGTGTTTCCACTCTACATTCGTTCAAACTCTTTTGAGGTTGTTATTTCATTCTAGCCATTTATTTCAACCGGTGCATTCTCTCTTTTAAATCGTTCTACGGAGTTTCTTTTGAGTGGGCCCTAACCCACAGGTTTTTTTTCCAGGATCTTACCTGACTCTTCTAATTTTCCCAGAGCTATCCTAAATTCTTTTGAAGTTTGACGTAAGAATGAGTTATCATCAGTCAAATGCCTTTCTCCAAATCTTTCAAATTCTTTTCATCATTGGATCAACCTCTTCGTTTTGATTCTTCCGGAGTGTCTAAATAATTCTTGGTGGTGTTTGTCGTCGTCATTCTCGGATTTTGAAGACCGAAGAAGAGTTTCTCTTTAATCTTGCTCTTTTCTTTTCAAGATTCGTGATTCTAGCTTGTTGCCATCCTATCATAATTGTTTTGATCATGAGAATTCTTTTATCCATCCGGTGCAAATTCAGGAGTCTTTTCAGTTTGATTCTCCGAAGGCCATTATTTCGGGATTTTTCATTCTCAGCTTTCAGTTATCATTCTCCAGTTTTACCGATGCGTCAAGTAATCTTTAATCGGCTCGTGAGCTCTTCGTTCTCATGTATCTAAATCCTCTCAAGCATCTTTGTTCATTTTATAATTCTTCCCGGTGTTTCTTTATCTTCTCTCCGTTCATTTTCATTTCTTACGGTGGTTTGTGCAAGATTCCTCTTCTTTCGTTATCATATCAATTCATTCGTCATTCCAATCATTCCGGTGGTTCGTCGAAGACCTTCTCAAGTTTGCGCTATATCTCTCTTAATCCTTTCTACGAGAATAAGTAGTGTGCCAAATCCATGGTTTGTCATCAATTTAATTGATGAAGGATGAGCATAATGTAATTCTTATTCGTGTTTCATCCAAGTGATTAATTCCTTATTCCGGAGGTTCATCAAAATTCTTGGTTCCAATTGTTCATCTTCTCTTTTTCCCGGAGTTCCAACCTCTCTCAATTATTTCACCACGGAGATTCATCTAAATCGTTACAAGGATGCAACTTGTGTTTTCGACTTCTTTTTCCTTCCGTTTGTTCATCCTTTTGTTTACCGGAGTTCTTTATGAAGGTTCTACATGATGGATTCATCAAGGATTTATGTCCCTTCTCCAAGTGTTCATTGAGACTCTTTTCTAAGAAGCTCAAGCTTTCTTCATATTGTAATTCGGAGTGCAATTCTTTCTTCCGTATCATTGGAGATGGTATTATGTCATTCTTGATAATTTGAATTCATGTTTCTTGATTTACATGTTGTCATGAATGAGATATTTCAAATCCATCAATCTTGTCATTGGAGTCATCTTGGGTTATATTTCACCTTAAGCCTTCCCTAAGGATTGTTGCTATAATTGTGCTCATATATGATCCAAGTTTTTCATCTATCCTCCCGGTGAAATAAGTTCTCGTCTTCTTGTTCATATCAATCCAATATATCGTTCTCCGTTAGTAGCAGATTTTCGACTCTTGGTTTTGAGATGTTTTCCATAAGCCCACTTCAAGCCTATCTTTTCGTTGTGGGTTTTCCAACAACTCCGTTCTAGCTTCTGTTGTAACCGTGCTCTCTCAAAATATTGTTTTCCATCGTTCACTCCATTCCATTCTTACTTTTGTTCCGGAGGCATTGTGATGTTCATCTTTTCAACCCATCATCTCGTTTTGTCAAAGATCATGATTTTCCATGCCTATCCTTTTAATCTGAGTGTTGTGTCCTCTTTTCAAGTATCCTCTCATCTTGTCAAGTTCAATTCCTTCCATTTGCAGCCGGAGTGCTGCCCAAATTGTACTATTCCTTCCCTATCTTGCTTAACCGGAGTATTGTGCCCCTTTGTTCAAGTTCTTGTCTACTTATCAAGTCTTGCATCCCTTTCTCAGCCGGAGTGTCGTGTTTTCATTTGAGCTCTCTCATCTTATCAAATTTTGACTCCCTTCTCAACCGGAGTGCGGTCTGAGATCTTTCTTACCCCTTGTTCCATTCATTCAATAGTTCCGGTGGCAGTGTGTTGTGATTTCATCAAGTATCTTCTCATCTTATCAAGACCTTATTCAATTCTTTTTCTTTCCAACCGGAGTGCTGCCTGAATTTGTTCTTCCTCGTTCCTCTTTTCTAACGGAGTGTTTTCGACTTTGTTCACCTTCGTTGTATTCTTTTCTCGAATTTGTTCAACCTCGCAAGGTTCTTTGGTTTCACTCGTTTGTCAAAGAAGCAATTTGTTTTACCTATTCTCTTTTCTCTTCTGTTTTCCCTCCGGTGCCATTCTAGATCTCGGGACGAGATCCTCTTGTAGTGGTGGAGTGTTGTAACGCCCCGAGACCGATGTGACAGGTGTCGTCCAGTTATTCGCCGTTGTAGCCATGTCATTTGCTTGTGTGTGCATCTTATCATGTCATCATGTGCGTTGCATCATCATGTTTTCAAAACTTGCATCCGTCCGGTCTCCTCGTTCTCTCCGTTGTCCGTTGTGAGCCCAACCACACTTGCACTGCGCCCGCGGCATGTCCGAAATAGTATTTTATAAGTGGTCGGAAAATGTTCTCGGATTGGGTTGAAATTTGGTGTGCGGTCTTATTATAGTGTAGACAGACCGCCTGTCAAGTTTCATCGCAATCGGAGTTCGTTTGACGCCCCAACGGATAAATATAGCGGCAATAGTAGCCGGTCAAAACGTCGGACGTTTTCGGTCTCCGGAAATAGTCGCCGGGCCTCCCTCTCTTCTCTTCTCTCAGCTCGAGACCGTCTACACAGCTCACTACCTACCGCCAGGCCCTACCTAACCTCTCTCGTCAGCCCGCGACCCTCCTCGCGCGCGCGCCCGAAAGCTGTCCCGGACCCGACCCGGGCAGTCGTCACCGTTGGATCCGGATCATCCCCAAACGTCTACAAAACATCTCCATTTTTGTAATTGGACTCCCCTAAGCCATTTATTCACAACCGCCCGATTTCGATCGGAGGATTCAGATTAGCCCCTAAACCTAGTTCCCTACTATATAAACCAACCCTAACTTTTAGGGAGTTTGTCCCATCAATCCCCTCGCAGCGCCGCCACCTCCCCCACCTAACTCCACTCGGGTTTCCGTGCGTGGCCAATCAAGAGCGAAGCTCCTCCCTGCCTCGATCTGGATCGAGAGGAGCGCCGAGTCACGTGCCCTGCTCCTCCCCGATCTGCTCTGCCCGATCCATCACGAGCAGCTCGCCGCCGGCTGCAAGCAGTAGCACCACCAGGACCCCGTCGCCCCTTCCCCTCTTCTTCTCCTCCATTCCTCTGCCCTGTGGTTCTCTCCCTCGTCTCTCATGCCTCTCCCTCTCTGTACCAGGTACAGCCTTGGATCGCCGCTGCTTCCATCGCCCGGATCGAGCACCAGCAGGGCTGCCCTCTCCTTCCCGTCTCCTACCTTCGCCGCCCGGAGCAACCCACGTTGCCGTCTTCGCTACCCGTGGACCTCCGCTGCCCGACGCCATGGATGGCCGCCGCCCCGCTGCTTTGAGGCCAAGTCCCGCGTGCCCTCGCCGGACCTCCTCCTCCGTCAAGACCCAAGCCGCGCAGGATCTGGAGGGGATCACCGCCGCCGCGCCAAGTCCATGCCTCACGCCGGAGCTCTGCTTCCACCCGCACGCTGCTGCGTCCGCTGCGTCGACCCCAAGCTCGGCCTCTGCATCGCGCGCGTTGATCCCGGGTCCTCGCTTCGATCTGGAGGTGGCAGCCAACCGCATCGCCCTGTTTTTTCCCCTGCATCGAACGAGGAGACCTGCTACCGCGTTGACCCCGTCCTCCACCACGCTGGCCAGTTGTGTGGCCTGCCAGGCGCGCTAGGCCCAGCTCCCACGTCGGCCCAGCCGCTCCTTTTACTGGCGCGCCTCCTCCCCGCTGACCAGGCCAGGCCCAATGTGAGCTCCGCCCAGCCCTTTTGACTGTGCACAGTTGGGCCAGCCACTTTCGGCCCAACTTCTATTTTTTATCAGGCAATCTGTCTATTTATCCAGAGATTTACCATTTTACAGAAAAGTCCCTATTCTTCATGCATTTAATATCTCACTAACAGTGCATCATATTAAAACAAACTTAATATGAAACTTGCTTAAAATTGTGTCTAGTTTCATAATATGTCACTTTCTTGCCATGTTAAAATGTTTAAAATGATGCTTGCATTATTTTGCTCCTATGCCATGCTAAAATGATTTAATTCATAACTAAATAACCGTAACTCCGTTTTTAATAAACTTTATATGTAATTGGGGTAGAAAAATGCCTAGTTTATCATGGTGCCCTCATCTTGCATGTTAAATAACTATAAAATATGGTTTAGGGCAGAACAGTACCAAACCTAATTTATGCTCATGAGGAGTTTCCGGAATTGTTGTTTGTTGTTCCCGGCCTCATTGAAACTTGACTAGATAGGTAGTTTTCTTTTGCTTCACATCTGGACATGCTTGACAACATTTAATATTGTTGTGTACCTAAACAAGAGGGAACTAAATAAGTCATGTGGTGTTTTCTTCAATATGCAACTCGTTGCATATTGAGCTCCACTTAATTTGTAGTGTTGTTTGTTGCATTTTGCCATGCCATGCTTCATTAAACCGGACATGCATCATACTCGTTTGTGCATCATGCCATGTTGATGTGTTGGTTGTTTACTATGTTGTCTGCTTCTTTTCCGGTGTTGCTTCTTCGGGTTGGTTCCGATAACGTCGTGTTTGTGAGGACCCATTCGTCTACGTCCGTTTGTCTTCTTCATGGACTCGTTCTTCTTCCTTGCGGGATTTCAGGCAAGATGATCATACCCTCGAAATCACTACTATCTTTGCTATGCTAGTTTGCTCGCTCTTTTGCTATGCCATTGCTACGATGCCTACCACTTGCTTGTCAGCCTCCCAAATTGCCATGTTCAGCCCCTAACCCACCATTGTCCTAGCAAACCGTTGATTAGCTATGTTACCGCTTTGCTCAGCCCCTCTTATAGCGTTGTTAGTTGCAGGTGAAGATTGAAGTTTGTTCCTTGTTGGAACATGGAGATCGTTCCTTGTTGGATCATTGTGTTACTTGTTGGGATATCACTATATACCTTATTTAATTAATGCATCTATATACTTGGTAAAGGGTGGAAGGCTCGGCCTTATGCCTGGTGTTTTGTTCCACTCTTGCCGCCCTAGTTTTCGTCATATCGGTGTTATGTTCCCGGATTTTGCGTCCCTTACGCGGTTGGGCTATAATTGGAACCCCTTGACAGTTCGCCTTAAGTAAAGCACTTCCAGCAATGCCCAACATTGGTTTTACCATTCGCCACCTAGCCTTTTCTTTCCCTTGGGTTCTGCAGACTCAAGGGTCATCATAATTTACCCCCCGGGGCCAGTGCTCCTCTGAGTGTTGGTCCAATTGAGCGATGTCCGAGGCTACCAGGGGCAACTCTGGGCTGGCTTACCCGACGTCTGGCTCATCTAAGTGTGCCTTGAGAAAGAGATATGTGCAGCTCCTATCGGGATTTGTCGGCACATTCGGGCGGTGTTGCTGGTTTAGTTTTACCCTGTCGAAATGTCTTGTTGTACTGGGATACCGAGTCTGATCGGAATGTCTCGGGTGGAGGTCTATTCCTTCGTTGACCGTGAGAGCTTGTGATGGGCTAAGTTGGGACACCCCTGCAGGGATTTGAACTTTCGAAAGCCGTGCCCGCGGTTATGGGCAGATGGGAATTTGTTAACGTCCGGTTGTAGAAAACCTGAAGTCGACCTTAATTAAAATGAATCAACCGCGTGTGTAACCGTGATGGTCTCTTTCCGGTGGAGTCCGGGAAGTGAACACAGTTGTTGGAGTTATGCTTGACGTAGGTAGTCCAGGATCATTTCTTGATCATACTTTTATCGACCGTGCTTTGCCTTCTCTTCTCGCTCTCATTTGCGTATGTTAGCCACCATATATACTAGTCGCTTGCTGCAGCTCCACCTCATACCTTTACCTTACCCATAAGCTTAAATAGTCTTGATCGCGAGGGTGCGAGATTGCTGAGTCCCTGTGGCTCACAGATACTTCCAAAACCAGTTTGCAGGTGCCGATGAGTCCGAGCAGTTGACGCAACCAAGCTCAGGAGGAGCTCGATGAAGATCTTGTCCTGTGTGTTGCTTTGTTCTAGTTGATCAGTAGTGGAGCCCAGTTGGGGTCGATCGGGGACCTTTTGTCGCATTTGGGGTTCTTCTTTTATTTTGGTTCCGTAGTCGGACCATGAGTGTATTTGATTGATGTAATGCTTTATTCATGTAATTGTGTGAAGTGGCGATTGTAAGCCAACTATGTATCTCTTATTCCTTATTATATTACATGGGTTGTGTGAAGATTACCTCACTTGCGACATATGCCTTCAATGCGATTATGCCTCTAAGTCGTGCCTCGACACGTGGGAGATATAGTCGCATCGAGGGTGTTACACCTGTGGTCACCATGCGTCTTCTCGGACCATTGTGGCCAAAGCATACCGAGCGGGATTTTACTGGCCAAGAGCAAATGAGATGGCAAAAGAGATAGTCGACAAGTGTGGAGGGTGCCAGTTCTATTCCAACATGTCACACAAGCCTGCATCAGCCTTGAAGACCATTCCACTTGTCTGGCCCTTAGCTGTCTGGGGATTGGACATGGTTGGTCCACTGAGAACAGGCAGGAGCGGTTTCACTCATGTGCTTGTGGCAGTCGACAAGTTTACCAAATGGATCAAAGATAAGCCCATCAAGAATCTTGATGCTTGCACTGCTATC
Source organism: Triticum monococcum (assembly GCA_034509565.1). Classification (NCBI taxonomy): domain Eukaryota; kingdom Viridiplantae; phylum Streptophyta; class Magnoliopsida; order Poales; family Poaceae; genus Triticum; species Triticum monococcum. The sequence continues at coordinate 820,706,977 of CM067842.1, forward strand.
AGTTTCGTCAGAGGGCTAACATTCAGATATGGAGTCCCGCATAGCATCATCACTGACAATGGGTCAAACTTTGATTCAGACAAGTTCAGAGCTTTTTGCGCCTCTCAAGGCACACGAGTCGACTATGCATCGGTCGCGCATCCTCAGTCAAATGGACAGGCAGAGAGGGCAAATGGTCTGATTCTCAAAGGACTAAAGCCTCGACTGATGCGTGATCTCAAGCACGCGGCAGGTGCTTGGGTCGACGAGCTTCCGTCAGTTCTGTGGGGATTGAGGACCACCCCGAACCGGTCGACTGGAAGAACTCCATTCTTTCTGGTTTATGGAGCCGAGGCAGTTCTGCCGAGTGATCTTCTTCACAACGCACCCCGAGTCGAGCTTTATACCGAAGACGAAGCAGAACAAGCCCGGCAAGACGCAGTCGACCTCCTAGAAGAAGAAAGGGAGATGGCCATGATCAGATCGACCATTTATCAGCAGGACTTGCGTCGATTCCATGCCAGGAATGTAAAGAGTCGAGCCTTCCAAGAAGGAGATTTGGTCCTCCGAGTGGATCAGCAGAAACCACACAAGCTTGCTCCTACTTGGGAAGGCCCCTTCATCGTCACCAGATTCCTCCACAATGGAGCGTATCACCTCTACAATGTTAATCGCCAGATCGACGAGCCACGAGCTTGGAATGCGGAACTACTCCGCCCCTTTTACACTTGAGTTCTCCCTTAGACAAGATGTAATAAGAAAAATTTCTGCAGATCATTTTTATCAAAGGCAAGAGTGTTCCAATAATTGCTGTCACTTTTGTTTGCATACGAAACACCCCAGTGGGTGACTTAGCCACGAATCCGTTTCGCCTAAGTTTGAAAAATCCTACCGAGTGGAGAGCCAGACTTCCACTCGGGGGCTTAGCTGCAGCCCAGTGCTTGCCTAAGTGTTCAAAAATCCTACCGAGTTGGAGCAATCCTCCCACTCGGGGGCTTAGCTGCAGTCCAGTACTCGCCTAAGTTCTCCCACTTAGAGACTTAGCTGCAGTCAGGCACTCGCCTAAGTTTGAAAAAACCCTACCGAGTGGGAGCAATCCTCCCACTCGGGGGCTTAGCTGCAGTCCAGTACTCGCCTAAGTTCTCCCACTTAGAGACTTAGCTGAAGTCAGGCACTCGCCTAAGTTTGAAAAAATCCTACCGAGTGGAGAGCATACCTCCCACTCGGGGGCTTAGCTGCAGTCCAGTACTCGCCTAAGTTCTCCCACTTAGAGACTTAGCTGCAGTCAGGCACTCGCCTAAGTTTGAAAAAATCCTACCGAGTGGAGAGCAATCCTCCCATTCAGGGGCTTAGCTGCAGTCCAGTACTCGCCTAAGTTCTCCCACTTAGAGACTTAGCTGCAGTCAGGCACTCGCCTAAGTTTGAAAAAATCCTACCGAGTGGAGAACAATCCTCCCACTCGGGGGCTTAGCTGCAGTCCAGTACTCACCTAAGTTCTCCCACTTAGAGACTTAGCTGCAGTCAGGCACTTGCCTAAGTTTGAAAAAATCCTACCGAGTGGAGAACAATCCTCCCACTCGGGGGTTTGGCTGCAGTCCAGTACTCGCCTAAGTTCTCCCACTTAGAGACTTAGCTGCAGTCAGGCACTCGCCTAAGTTTGAAAAAATCCTACCGACTGGAGAGCAATCCTCCCACTCGGAGGCTTAGCTGCAGCCCAGTGCTCGCCTAAGTGTTTAAAAATCCTACCGAGTGGAGAGCAAACCTCCCACTCGGGGGCTTAGCTGTAGTCCAGTACTCGCCTAAGTTCTCCCACTTAGAGACTTAGCTGCAGTCAGGCACTCGCCTAAGTTTGAAAAAATCCTACCGAGTGGAGAGCAATCCTCCCATTCGGGGGCTTAGCTGCAGTCCAGTACTCGCCTACGTTCTCCCACTTAGAGACTTAGCTGCAGTCAGGCACTCGCCTAAGTTTGAAAAAAATCCTACCGAGTGGAGAGCAAACCTCCCACTCGGGGGCTTAGCTGCAGCCCAGTGCCCGCCTAAGTGTTTAAAAAATCCAACCGAGTGGAGAGCAAACCTCCCACTCGGGGGCTTAGCTGCAGCCCAGTGCTCGCCTAAGTGTTTAGAAATCCTACCAAGTGGAGAGCAAACCTCCCACTTGGGGGGCTTAGCTGCAGCCCAGTGCCCACCTAAATACAGGACACAACCCAATCCGCAGAAGAATTACGCCACAAATACAAGGTTATTCCGAGTGAAGATCAAGTTCCACTCGACAGATCAAACCATGAAGATATCCAACGGAGAAATCAAGTTCGGATAAAACCTAAAGGTCCCAGACCTCAGATCAAAAGTACTCGAGCCCTCGGCTCGGCAGAGTTTAACGGTTACAAATCCACTCGGCATTCCGAGGCAAATTTAAAGTGAAGCGTGAAAGTTTTTCATTCCTCAGGAGGAGGACTGGAAGGGGCGACGAACTCGTCCAAGTCGATCCCGTCTGCAATACGAGTGGCAGCAGCGATGAAAGTCTCCATGAAGTCTTGAAAGTTGTGCTTCCTGGTATTGGCAACTTGGATGGCGGCCAGCTTTTCTTCTCGTGCCTCCTTGCAATGGACACGGACCAGAGACAGAGCGACATCAGCACCACATCTAGCAGCAGATTTCTTCCATTCCACCACTCGACCCGGGACTTCGTTCAGTCGAGCCATCATAGACTCGAGGTCGTTCTGAAGCGTCGTCCCAGGCCAGCGTGATGTGTCGATCCGCGACATCGCGACCTTCAGTCGAGCAAGATAGTCAACAGCGCTGGTAACACGAGACTCCAGTTGGAGCACGTTCATAGCAGCCTCATCCTTCACGAGAGAATTGACGGGGTCCAAGCCTGGCTCCACTCGACTGGTTTCCTCTTTGAAGTTCTGGCAGAATTCTGCAAACACGATTCAAGAGTTAGACAGTGACTCTACACAGGCTTGGTAACTGCGAGACAGTCAGGGCAGAGTAATTACCTTCGAGCATGACGTACAACTTCTTGGCGAGTCCACCGAGATAAGCTTCCAGGTTGTTCTTCTTCCCCACCAGATCACCTGCCTTGTCGCGCAGAACTTCGTTGTCGTTCTTCAGTCGGGTGACCTCTTGATTGGCTACCCCGAGAGCAGTTTTCAGTCTGGAGTTCTCCTGCTCAAGAGTTACGACCGAAGCCAGTTTCTCTTCAGCAAGCCTCGTTTTGTCCAAGACCTCCTTCTATGCCTCTGCATGATCTTGATCTTTCTTCTTCAGAGCTTCCTCCAGTTTGTCTGCGGCGCGTCGAGTGAAATCAACATCAAGAATGGACAAGGAAGAAAAATCACTCATCAAGAAAGGAGAACCCCACCAGCCATACCTTTTGCTTCTTCTTACGCCTTCTTCAAATTCTCTTGAGCAAGCTTCAAGTTAAGGTTGAGCTGGATCTGCTGGTTCTCCAACTCAGTATAGCGAGCTACAAGTTCACAGGATTTCTGCGAAAAGAAAAATCAGTGGACAGACGTCCAAGATAAGTTGCTTCCGAGTAACTAAGAGACAATGATGGCGTTTCTAAGACTACAGCCGAATCAAAAACATTCGACAGTAGTCTCGGGGACTACACCCAGTGGGTGCACTCAGCGTGCCCCCACTGTAAAAAAAAGAGAGAGCCGACTGTCCGCAGTCGACCGGATACAGTTCCATTCGACATGGCCTGACCAGACCGAGTGAAGAAATACAGCTACAGCAACACAATATAAAGACTACAGTCGACTGCCAGCAATCCACTATAGTCTCGGGGACTACACCCAGTGGGTGCACTTAGCGTGCCCCCACTCGTCCAAGAATTGGCAGACGCACCCAGTGGGTGTACAGATATAAAGATCTTCGGAAAAAAGATTCTTCAAATAGCACATCGTAACAGACCAAGGGTTGAGTCGACTGACCTGGACGTTACTCTGAAGAGCCGAGCTTGCATCATAAGCTGCTTGGCTGGCCTCCCGAGCCACCTTCACTTGCTCCATCATGATCCCCGCTTGGCGTATAGCCTCTCTTGTAGCAGCCGCTTGGTCCTCAGGGGCGGGGTACGCGGCAAAAAGCGAAGGCGGATCCGTAGTCGACATCGAGGGCCGCACACTCGTCAGAGGAACGGCGAAAGTCACAGAAGCCCGAGTGGTGTCGCCACCATCCCGAGCTACGGCCTCAGACGCCGGAGCAGATTGGGGGGCCTTGTCAGCCGACGCCCTCCTGTTCCTCCTCACTCTCAGCGGTTCGTTGTCATCGTCATCCGGGAGGTCGATAACATGAGGAGGAGCTACAAGGAAAACATTCAATCGACCAGAGTTGCAATAAATGTTCAGTCGACTCAAAACGGAACGTCAGTAATCATACCAGGATTGGAGGTGACAGCATCCTCCATCTCTTGGTCGTCGTCCTTGGCGGAGACCTCGGAAGTAGCAGCGCTGCAAGCCTCGAAAGTCAGTTAGTTGGCTCAATGAAGCGACTAAGGACCCGTCCACGATCGACAAAGGAAAGCAAGTTTTGTTATTACCCAGAAATGGTGGGGACAGCCATCTTCATCATGGGCAGAGCCTTGGGCGGCTTGGACGGCGTCGCGCGTGGGTGCTTGGGAGCCTTCCCAGTCGGCGTAGGAGAAGAGGTCCGAGGGTGTTTCGACGACTGCCCAACAGGAGCAGTCGCCTTGCCACGTTCCCGCGCTGGATCGTGTGTGAGTTTGGATCGCCTCTTCGGGCGGGGGGGGGGGGTTCGGACTCCTCCTCCTCCTCTTCGCTGGAGTCGACGTCGTCGCCTCCCTCTCCCTCACCGTCGGACTCCCACTCGCCTTGATCGTCTCCGCTCTCACCTCCGCTCGCCTCCCCTTCCTCAGTTAGCTCCTGTGCCCTGTTGGGCGTCGAGTACATCTCGGTGGTCGCCTAGAAAACAACAAGACAAAAAGTCAATCGACCAACTCAAAGAAGACCAATGAAGAAAACAAGATCTCAGTCGGAAGCATGAAGACATACCTGGTCCACGTCGTACGAATTGTCGAGTGGAATTACCCTCCTGGCTCCTCGGGGGTTGTCTTTGTTCCCCGTGATGCTCGACAACCACCCCTCCAGCATCTTGTCAGTGACCTCCTCCGGGTGGATCCGAGTGGTGTCGTCGAGACCCGAGTACAGCCACATCGGGTGGTCACGAGCCTGGAGCGGTTGGATGCGCCTCCGGAGGAAGACCTCCAGCAGGTCCATACCAGTCACGCCCTCGCGGACGAGCTCAACCACTCGACCGGCCAGCACTTTGACTTGGGCCTTTTCTTCTGGCGTCACTTTCAGAGAAGCAGGTTTTTCGGCTCGCTCGAGAGAGAAAGGGGGAAGACCAGTCGACTGTCCTGGGGTCGCCTGGTCTCGACAGTAAAACCAGGTCGACTGCCAACCGCGGACCGACTCCGGGAAAGTGATAGAAGGAAAACAACTCTTTCCCCTCGTCTGGATCGCCAGGCCCCCACACAGCTAGACCACCTGCGTCCTCTCGTCACTCGACTTGGCCTTCTTAACCGATTAAGAACTGCAGGTAAAGATATGCTTGAAGAGTCCCCAATGGGGGCGGCAACCCAAGAAATCCTCACACATGGAAATGAAAGCAGCAAGGTATACGATGGAGTTGGGAGTGAAGTGGTGGAGCTGCGCTCCGAAGAAGTTCAAGAAGCTCCGGAAAAAAGGATGGGGCGGCAGAGAAAACCCACGGTCGATATGGGTGGCTAGGAGCACGCACTCACCGTCGCGGGGCTGCGGTTCGATCTCTCTCCCCGGGAGACGCGCAGCTTCGTGGGGAATGACTCCCCCCTCGACCACGTCGTCGAGATCCTCTTGCCGGATCACCGACGGCATCCAATCGCCCCGGATCCAGCCCCGGGGCAGAGCAGACCTTGAGGAGGATCCGCCCCGAGCAGACCTCTTCCCTTTCCCCTGCGCCACCGCCTTCTTCGCGCGCTCCAGAGCAGATGTCTTGTCCTTCGCCATCGTCGCCGGCAAGTCTTGCGCGGGCTTGCGGCGCTAGGGTGAGAGCAGAGGTGGCGGAGGAACTTGCGAAGGGAGAGAGGAAGAAGAAAGCACACTGGTTAGAAACCCCGAGCCGGCGACTTATAAGAAGCCGCTCCCGAGTGGCTGACTGGTAGGCCCAGGCGATCCAGTCAAATCGCGGAAATCGAGGAGCTTCCGCTTTATCGCTTCCGATTACTGCGGCCGCTCCCGTCCCGCGCGCTTCCCAAAATCCGAATCCAGCGGCATCCGCGGGCTGCAGAACAACTTGTCAAAACAGAAGACCCCGCTCACGCCGGCACTCGGTATGTCACGGGTAAAGAAATTCACTCGACGAAAGGCCTGGAATGGATCAAGGCGACTGAAAGAGGTTGATGACGTCATCCGTGACGACTGACCCAAAGCGAGGCACTCATGTAGCCCAAAAACCAGTCGGAAAGATTCACAACTCTTTCCCCACTCTGACCTCGATCCATTCAGAGGCTAATGATGAAGCTATGTACCTAGGGTAGGGGCACGGACCTGTCCAAAAGAGCCCTACCCAAGGACATCCCTAGAAGAAGTCACCTTTCAATCGACTTGAAGGTACCCACTCGACGGGTTTAAGACACTCGACCAAGAAGCTACCACTCGACAGTGAAGCCAACCACTCGACTGCCAGGAGATCTAAAGTCATTCCGCAGGGAAACGGTCGGCTATTAAGTAGTCTTTATGGTCATTATAGCACTTCATTACCAGCGTTACCAGTAACGCCCCGCATTAATGTACATTGAACCCTTGATAACGTGGGCTGGCCGGGGTCCTGGCGAACTCTATATAAGCCACCCCCCACCTCAGTATCAAGGGTTCGCACCCCTGTTATTCACACGCCTATAATCCAATCGACCGCCTCCGAGCACCGAGACGTAGGGCTGTTACTTCCTCCGCGAAGGGCCTGAACTCGTACATCTTGGTGTGCTTACAACTTCCCAATAGCTGAGGTCTAGCCTCTCCATACACACCCCCTACATCACTGTCAGAGTTAGAACCACGACAGCGGCTAGAAAAGATGTGGAGAGAGCTTTTGGGATTTTGCAAGCCCAATTTGCTATTGTGAGAGGACCGGCTAGATTTTGGGATCAGAAAATGTTTTGGTACATCATGCACGCTTGTGTGATCATGCATAATATGATCATCGAAAATGAGCGTGGCCAAGATGTAGACTACTCTCAGTATGAGCTTTTAGGACATCCGGTGCGAGTGCGACAGAGGGCTGAAAGGGTACCCGTTTTGTTGCCTCCTATCATGCCATTGGACGTCCGGCAACGCATAATGATCTTCAGAAGGATCTCATTGAGGAGTGGTGGGCATGGAATGGACGACAAAGAGCATCATGATTTGTGTGTTTGATATTGTATTGTTGAACTATTTGTTGTGTTTATTGCACTATTTGTTGTATTGAACGATAAACTGTTTGTTTGAGTTGTAATAATGAAATTGAACTATTTATTTTGATTTATGTTTATTTGTGTTTGATATTTTTATTTATGTTTTGGAATGCATATGTTGTTTGTGTGAATCGCGCGCGCTGTATTTTTGCGCGCTGCTGGAACGGCGCGCGCGGTGTATTTTAGCGCGACTGCTGGAGCCAGCGCTGCGCGCCGCGCCAAACCAGACGATGAGTGCGTAGTAAACCAGTTTTTTGCGCGCGGCGCGTTCGACGCCTGTTGGAGATGCTCTAAAAAATTGTAGCAACGCTCGCTCCAGTAGCTTACATGAAATGCGCCAACCCAATCATGGTGGCGTGCGTGAGCCACCTTCTATTTGAAGCTAACAACGTAGCATCAAGTAAGAGTTCCCAGTTTGACACAAAGGCGTCAAATAGGAGGTCCCAAACGGCCGGTCTCCAATGTCGTTGCTCCTTGAAACGACTAGAATTACTAGATATCCACACATTGTTGAGGGAAATGTTTTACGGTAATATTTTAATGATATTTGATTGGATGAAACATGCTTTTAGAGTAACTAGTAAATGTGTACGTGCATTAATTGCATGCAAATATTGGTCGATTTTTTGTGCATTAATTATGTGATGAACACTAGCATTGACATTTCGAAGATATTCATTACGCGCTAAACATGTTGAGCGCTCAACATTGGAGCAATGTAGGTCGTTGGATTGACCTGTTTTGATGATTGAGATTATTGTATCTACTCTTTGGGTCATTTTATATTGGTATAGATAATATGAAAACTAAAACTAGAAAACATATAATTTATTATTATAGTTATAAATCATCAATTAGATATAAATAACATAATAGAAAGACAATTCTCATGGCGTTTCCACTCATATCCTTGGCGACTAGGGTAAACTCTCCTCTCCAGACTTCGTAGGTGAGACCGTGGATTCGTCGCCCACTCCGAGAGCTAGTGGCATGGAGGGAAATCCCCGTGCCCCTGTGTGATAGCCTGGTTTAATAGGGCGATTTTCTTCTTTTTCCGGAGCCTATTCAGAAAGAGATCCAAAGTTAACCGTGCTCAGCTTGGATCAATTTCAAGATGGGGGACTGACTGGGCAGTTGGTCCCGGGTGCACACGAGTGATGACAAATTGCGGAGGAGAGACGGATGCGACTCTCAAGGGGATGGCGACGTTTCTTCTTTAAGTTTGGTTTACAAACTTCGATCCTCCTTGAGTTCATCGTATGGACGTAGTTGACAGGAGCTCCGACGTAGATTCTTACTCTCTCTCCTTGGGGCGGTGAGGTAGGGTTTCTCGTCATGTAGCGAGATTTGATGTCAGGTGATTCAGATCTATTCAAGGTTTCAACGACGATGATTGCTGCTCCATGGCGTTGTTCCTTAGGGGCACGTGCGCGAAGACTTCATGGCTATCGATGTCTAATCCAACTCGGCACCTAACCATCTTGTTAGCATCATAAGTTTGCCTCAACATTCCCCATTGAAATACAAAAATAATGTAAATCTGACAAGGTTAAGCTGACTGCTACTTCTTGAGTTTACGTTGGTTTTCTCTTGAAGAGGAAAGGGTGATGCAAGAAAGTAGAGATAAGTATTTCCCTCGGTTAGAGAACCAAGGTATCAATCCAGTAGGAGGTACAAGCAAGTCTCCAATCTATGCACCTGCACAAACAATCAAACACTTGCACCCAACACGATAAAGAGGTTGTCAATCCCTTCACGGTCAATTGCAAGATGAGATCTGATAGAGATAGATATAAAAGATTACTAAAACGTAAAACAAAGTAAAAACAAATAAATTGCAGCAAGGTATTTTTGGGATTTTTGGTTTATAGATATGAAAATATATGATGGAAAATAGACCCGGGGGCCATAGGTTTCACGAGAGGCTTCTCTCTTAAAAGAAAACAACATGGTGGGTGAACAAATTACTGTCGAGCAATTGATAGAAAAGCGCAAGTTATAACAATATCCAAGACAATGATTATGAATATAGGTATCACGTCCGTGTTAAGTAGACCGACTCCTGCCTGCATCTATTACTATTACTCCACACATCGACCACTATCCAGCATGCATCTAGAGTATTAAGTTCATAAGAACGGAGTAACGCCTTAACTAAGATAACATGATGTAGAGGGATAAACTCAAGCAATATGATGAAAATCCTATCTTTTTACCCTTGATGGCAACAATACAATACGTGCCTCGCTACCCCTATTTTGTCACTGGGTGAGGATACCTTAAGATTGAACCCAAAACTAAGCACCTCTCTCATTGCAAAAAATACCAATCTAGTTGGCCAAACCAAGCCGATAATTCGAATAGAAATACAAAGATATTTAATCATGCATAAAAGAGTTCAGAGAAGACTCAAATGCTATTCATGGATAAGTTGATTATAAATCCACAATTCATCGGATCTCGACAAACACACCGCAAAAAGAGTATTACATCAGACAGAACTCCAAGAACATCGAGGAAAACATTGTACTGAAGATCAAAGAGAGAGAAGAAGCCTTCTAGCTACTAAATATGGACCCGTAGGTTTGTGGTAAACTACTCACACATCATCGGTAGGGCAATAGGGTTGATGTAGAAGCCCTCCGTGATCGAATCCCCCTCCGGCAGATCGCCAGAAAAGGCCTCAAGATGGGATCTCACGGGAACAAAGACTTGCGGCTGCAGAAAAGTATGTTGGTGGACGCTTCTGGTGGTTTGGGAATATTTCTGAATTTATAGGCCAAAGATTAGGGTTGGAGGACTCCTGGGGGGCCCACAAGCCAGGAGGCGCGCCCTGAGAGCTTGTGGAGCCCTCGGGACTCTTCTGCCTTCCTCTCCAAGTCCTACGTGTGTCTTTTGGTCCAAAAAAGTTATCGCAAAAATTTTATTCCGTTTGGACTCCATTTGATATTCCTTTTCTGTAAAACTCAAAACAACAAGGAAGAAACAGAAACTGTCATTCGGCTCTAGGTTAATAAGTTAGTCCCAAAATAATATAAAATAGCATATTAATGCATATAAAACATCCAAAACAGATAATATAATAGCATGGAACAGTAAAAAATTATAGATACGATGAAGATGTATGACTCTGGTAGGGGAGTGACGACAGCGGCCATCAGCAACTCGTTCTGGCGGTGGTAGTGCTCGTTTGTGGTCTTAGGATCTCAATGTAATTTTTATTATGTCTGTAGTGCTTTGTACTTCCGGTGAACTTTTATAAAAGTTTTGAGCATTTTCACAAAGAAGAGATGTGTCTTTGCTACAAAAATGCTATTCGTACAGGGCTTTACGGGCTCTTACAGACTCCTTCCAAACAGAATAACCACCCCCCTTGATTTTCACGCGGGTGGGCCCGCATCTTCCCCTTCACCCAATAAAAAACTGCCACATCAAATCAATCCTGTAAACTCCTATAAAAACATGTATGTGTAGCATTGCCTGTCTTTTCTATACACTAGTAATAATGTACGTGCAATGCACGTTTATATTAGGTAAGATATATCTGTTGCATGTTGGTATTTAATAGTATATCAATTACTTTTTCACGGGAATGATAGGATATTAATTACATGGCAGATTTCATGGGATATCGTTGAGTCAAAACGTGTTTATAACCAATGGCAGTGGGAGGTAATTAGAGCATTAAACGTGTTTGGTGCTCACCATTGGAAAGAATTTGAACCGTTAGATAACATGATTTGACGGTTGAGATGGTTTGGATCTGCCCCTTTGGGTCTTTTTATATTGACTAGTAATAATGTACGTGCAATGCACGTTTATATTAGGTAGGATATTAGTTGCACGTTATATTAGGTAAGATATATCGGTTGCGCATTGGTATTTAATAGTATATCAATTACTTTTTCACGGGAATGGTAGGATATTAATTACATGGTAGATTTCATGGGATAGCGTTGAGTCAAAACGTGTTTATAACCAATGGCAGTGGTGGGTAATTAGAGCGTTAAACGTATTTGGTGCTCACCATTGGAGGGATTTGAACCGTTAGATAACATGATTTAACGGTTGAGATGGTTTGGATCTGCCCTTTTGGGTTTTTTTATATTGGTATAGATATAAATATAGATGATTGTGTTGAGATGAGATTTTTTTTCATGTATAATGCGGTGAGACGGCATGCTCAGCCCCGCATCTTCGTACATGCAACCGGAGAGGTTAAATAGGGCCTCCGTATTTCAGGGTCCCATTATTAGACATTACTATTGATATTGAAGAAGATCAGGTTGGCATTCAGCTACTGTACCGCTCTCGAGCAATTTCTGTGAGTTTTCTTTCTAGTTTTCTTTTGATTTTCCTATTTACTCTAGTTTTCAGCTTTCTTTTTTTACTTTTGAGTTTTGATTTATATTTCATTTCATATTCAGTTTTAATTCATGTTAATTTTTTTTCAATTTCATCTAGCTTTTGGTTTTCTTTCAGTTTTATTACTTTGCATTTTTCCTTTAATTATATTATTGCACACTTAAAAATTTATCAATAAATGGTGAATTTTTTAAATATACAGTTATCATTTTATAAAATATGGTGAACTTTTTAGTATATAGTGAATATTTTATAATTTACACTAAATAGTTCAAGCGCATACTAAATTTTTAGTATTTCAAGAATATTATACAATACATATTTTTACTTTAAATTGTTTTGAAGTAACTAAATACTAAGAATTATCCAATAGTTAGTTTTCATTGGAAAATCAACTGAAAAATGTAAGCAGAAAAGAATACAAGAAAAGTCGCTCAAGGGAGTGCAGTAGTTGAAAAGTGAAAAAGGTTGGCATTCTATTTTTTTGTTGAGAACCAGGTTGGCATTCAGTTAGTGACTGCTCATGAGCAGTTTCACTGAGTTTTCTTTCCAGTTTTCTTTCCAGTTTTCTTTGGGGTTTTCCGTCCAGCTTTCTGTTTTATTACTTTTCAATTTATATTTATTTTTATTTTTATTATTAATATTCACCTTTTATTCCTGTTAATTTTTTACCTTTTCCAAAATCCATCTGTATTTTTTTCCTTCGTTCGGTTTCCTTGCATTTGTGCTTTCTCCTTTTTTAATGATTTGGTTGTACAATCAAAAATTTATCAATAGACTGTGAATTTATAAAATACAAAATTAACATTTTATAATATATGGTGAACTTTTAAATATATAATGAATATTTATAATGTACATTGAATATTATTAAACACGCACTAAATATTTTTTAATATTCCAGGATATTTATTTACCATATATATTTATATTAATATGGTTTTAAATATTTATTCTAAAATACACCCAGTAAGTTTTCAAATGAAAATTAACCGATAAAAATGATTATAGAAAGAATAAAACAATATCGCTCAAGGGAGTGGACCATGGATTGCCGGAGTGGGCTGGCCAATTACGCTCGATCTTCTAAAACCTAGTATAACAAAGAAAACATTTAGCAACGCCCACTCCATCACCTAACACTAAAATGCGTCGACCCAATCATGGTGGCCTGTGAGGGTCATCCTTCTAGTTGATGCAAAACGCATATAATAAAATAAGAGGTCCCATTATTTGACACTAGATGAGTTAAATAGGTGGTCTCAAACAGTCGACCACCCAAAATAATTTATCTCTCAATTTAAGCTTTAAGCTCCGATACCTCTACAAAGCACATCTTGCCTCTGCGAAGGGCTTATCTATTTACTTTATCCAAATTTTATTTTATTAAGTCTCCATATTCTCTTATAAAGCACCAACTAGGAAACACTATTATCATATTTTTGCATTGAGCATAGTTAATATTTGAGTGTGTTCCATAAATGGGCCAATGATTAAGCATGATGGGCTAGGGATAGTTTTCTTTAGTGTTGATATTTTGAAACACATGGTTGCTTGTTGATATGCTTGAGTATTGATGTCTTCATGTTAAATATGGACTATTGCTTTGAATCATCTAAAAGTCCAAATGTCCATGCTATAAAATAAAAGAATATATGATGAACATGCTAGGCAACATTCCAAATAAAAAAATATTTTTATCATTTACCTACTCGAGGATAAGCAAGAATTTAGCTTGGGGATGCTGATATGTCACCAACGTATCTAATTTTTTTGATTGTTCCATATTGTTATATTATCATTCTTGGATGTTTTATATTCATTTACTAGCAACATTTTTCATTTTTTTGGACTAACCGATTGACATAGTGCCCAGTACCAGCTGTTATTTTTTGCTTGTTTTTCACTTCGTGGAAAATACATATCAAACGAAGTCCAAATGCAAGGAAACGTTTTGGAGATTTTTTTCTGCCCAGGAAACACCCGGGGAACCAGAGAAGTGCACCAGAGGAGGCCCAGGGAGCCCCTAGGAACTAGGGCGCGCTAGAGGCCCCTGGTTCGCCCTGGTGGGTAGTGGGGCCCACGGGGGTCTCCTCAACCGACTATTGGCACTATAAATACTCTAAAATCCCAAAAACCCTAGAGGAGCAGAGAAATCCTAGTTTCCGCCGCCGCAAGTTTCAGAACCACGAGATTCAATCTAGAGGCCTTTTTCGGCACTTTGTCGGAGGGGTCAACGATCATGGAGGGGTTCTTCATCATCACCCTTGCCCCTCCGATGATGCGTGAATAGTTTACCACAGACCTGCGGGAACGTAGGTAGTAGCTAGATGTCTTCTTCTCTCTTTTTGATCTTCAATACAATGTTCTCCTCGATGTTCTTGGAGATCTATTTGATGTAATGCCTTTTTACGGTGTGTTTGTTGGTATCCGATGAATTGTGGGTTTATGATCGGATCTATCTATGAATATTATTTGAGCCTTTGCTGCACTCTTTTATGCATGATTGTTATAGCCTCGTATTTTTTCTCTAAAACTTTGGTTTCGTTTGGCCAACTAGATTGATTTTTCTTGCCATGGAAAGAGGTGCTTTGTGATCGATTCGATCTTGCGGTGCTCAATCTCAATGACAAAAGGAAAAGTGACACGCATGTATCATTGCCATTAAGGATAAAACGATGGGTTCTATTCCTACATGAATAGATATTGTCTACATCATGTGATCGTCTTTATTGCATTACTCTGTTTCTTCATGAACTTAATACACTAGATGCATGCTGGATAACGGTAGATGTGTAGAGTAATAGTAGTAGACGCAAAAAGGAGTCGCCGAGTCGGTCTACTAATCTTGGACGTGATGCCTATATACATGATCATTGCCTTGGATATCGTCATAATTATTTGCTTTTCTATCAATTGCCCAACAGTAATTTGTTTACCCACTGTATGCTATTTTCTTGAGAGAAGCCTTTAGCGAAATCTACGGCCCCCGGGTCATTTCCTATCATATTATTTTCAGATCTATTATTCCAAAAATCAAAAATACCTTGCGGCACTTTTTTTATCCATTTTATTTTATTTTTTGTTAGATCAATTTATCCAATCTCATACAATTTAATCTATCTCAATACCGAGGAGGGATTGACAACCCCTCTTACGCGTTGGATTGCAAGTTTTTGTTATTTGTGTGAAGGTACCGCTTACATAGTTTGGTGGATCCTCCTACTGAATTGATACCTTTGTTTCATAACTGAGGGAAATACTTACCGTTGCTTTGCTGCATCTATCCACTCCTCTTCGGGGAAAATAGAAACACGGTTTCAAACAATCAATCACTATGGTTGATTTTGATGTGATCGAGTGATGATCACGATGGTAAGATGTTGAAGTTTGTTAGAATGTAACCCGAGATGGTAAGTTGGTCCAGGGGACCGGGATAATGATTCACATACACTTCATGGCAGATAGTATCATGTTCATGCTCATGTATTAAACTTGTTACATGCCTTGTTATTGTTTGTCGTGTTTGCTTTGTTTGCTGTGAGCTTGCGAGTACATTCAAAGTACTCACTTGGCGTGTCATGCCAGATGCTGGAGAAGCCGTGTATGGATTTCATATCGTTCGGTTTGTCGCGATCTATGTCGTGTCCCAGCAGTGTCCTTGTGGAGTGGAGTCCCGCTACATCATCTTTTCGCTGTCGAGTAGGAGTTTTGCTTATCGTCAAGGCCCCCGAGATGTTTACTAATAATGTACATAAGTGCAGCCGCACCGTGTGTGCCGCTTGGCCTTGATTGCTATGTACTATCCGAATCTATGTATCTGCAAGAGATCAATAAAGCGGTTGTTTTCTGTCTCGAATTATTATGCGTTACCAGAAGGCCTGATATCTGAGCTGACAATGCAAGGTAAACCGGTTGCTCTGAGCTGGGTGCCACAAGCCATCTCTACGCCCATGGCATCCCGCCATACCACACAAGCGGCCGGCTGATCTGGGCGGAGCCAGTGCCTCCCCCGCAGACCATGCCCTGCTCTGGCTCTTGCAGATGGTCGTGGATGGGGAGGAGGAGATCTCGATGGAGATGAAGACCGCCGCATCCGGAAAGGTCATGTCCATGGTCGCTGGTGGCATGAGGAAAGGGAACGCGTGGCGTGGGAGAGGAACAAAGCACTCCTTCTTGTGGTTAAGCAAGAATCTTTAATTCCATATATGCCACTCAAAATTTGCCCGTGCCCCCATCTGTCATTGGAAATTTCCCTCTTCCAAATATGCCATTGAAAATTTGCACCGCGTACATATATGCCACTATGGCGAGTTTGACTGTTAGTTGACTGTCAAGTGGCACTTGAAAAGACGAATTTGCCCCTGGTCGTTCCTTGCGCACTGTAGCATCCACTGCAGCGGACGACGAACCATAGAGACCAGCGCGCACTTTTTTAAAATGTAAACAGAAGTTTTCAAAATGTTCAAACATGAAGAAAATTTAAAAAGTGAACAATTTTTTTTGAAAAATTGTTCATGTTTTTCAAATTTTGACTTTTAAAAAAACATTTTTGAAATTTTTTTCACTTTGAAAAAATGTTCGCAATTTCAAAAAATGGGTGCATTTGTTTGGAATTCGAAATTTGTTTGCAATTTCAAAAAATGTTCACATTTTTTAAAAAGTGGGCACTGGTCACTGCAGTTCATCTTCCGCGCACTGGAGCTACAGTACTGGAATGCCAAGGTTGTCCGTGCAGTGCACTGAACGCTACAGTGCACAAGGAACGACCAGGGGCAAAATCATCTTTTCAAGTGCCACTTGACAGTCAACTAACGGTCAAACTCGCCATAATGGCATATCTGTATGCAGTGCAAATTTTCAATGGCATATTTGGGAGAGGGAAATTTCCAATAGCAGATGAAGGTACGGGCAAATTTTAAGTGGCATATATGGAATCCACCCTATATACTTAGATACATTATAACCGTGCATTCTTCTAGCCCTCTCATGCCATTATCGTTTTTAGCCGTCGGATCTCAAGTAGTGGGTGTTTCTGGCCATTGGATCGTCCTCTAATCCTGCCTGGGCTTCCTTCGCCGTGCAGCTCGCGCACATGCATGGATTGGGCCGCTGCTCCCGAAACAAAATCCACCATCAGCTGTTAATTGGGCCTTCGGTCTGTAGTAATTTCTTTCGTGTCCATCATCAAATGAGAAAAACAATCAGATGCTAAAAAAAATGAGAAAAAAAATCATGCACCACACACATGGGAAGGGAGGAGGCGCGGGTCGGTCGACGCAATCCGTGCGAGGTGCTTGATCTTGTTGACCTTGCCGGCGGACGGACGTTTGCGGTCAGGATGAATCGTTCCTGCGAACCTAGAGACAGGGTGGGCAGGAGAGGACTCGTCTGGCGACGCCAAGGGGCGGTGACAAGGTAACGAATCGTCTCTATCGATTGTACTCCACTCGCCGAAGATTTTGGAGCAATTCTCCGGTTTTTTTAGAACGAGTAATTCTCCGTTGATGTAGCTCTTTATGTCAATTGATGTGTGCCACTCGCGGGCGGCGATAACTGCAGCTCAGTTACTCCTACTACGGTCCTCCTTCCTCTTCATTCGATCCATGCGCAACTGGACGCATAGCTAGTGTCCTCCTCTCATGGCGAGGGCCTCACACGGCGATGGGTGAGGAGGTCGGAACGCGAGATTGACTTCGCCGGGTCAGTTTGGATCCACTCCCCACGTCGGCTTGCGCCACCGGCTCGCTCTTGCAACACCATTCCAGCTTGTCCAGGCCGAAATAGATGAGAAGGGATGTAGCTTTGTGCTACAGCGCCTCCGGTCAGTCCTCGGTGACGCTACCACCGCTGCCTCCAGTTCTTCAAGCATTTGACATGGAGTCGCTTCGGAGTGGAACCTGGTGATACGAGGGACTTCGTCCGTGCAGTGTCGGACTGGTTGCCGGCCGCCGCCGCCGTCTATACAGGCGGTCTGGACGTCGTGTTTGTATCATCGACTAGGTTCTTGGGCTCCCCAACTTTTTAACACCAAGGTGCATCTCCCGTCTCTACTATAAATACATAGCACCATTGGTTGCGAACTGCTCTGTGTTATGACTTATATGAACCCAAAGGATTGTTGCTTTTAATTTCCCTAGCTGAGTGGTGTTGGATGTTCAAGTGTCAGTACGTGATTTAAGTGCTATTCAGTATGATTGTGATAATCTGGATTCTGGAATGAGATGTCTGCCCTATACAAAATCAGAAGCTATGAAAGAAAAAGAAGCTACATCTTTGTTTTTTTAATGTAGTTTGCAAATAATCACCCTGATCTGTTGGTTCACACCAAGGTATATAAAAACAGAGACTACACGGTCGGATTTGTGCTATTTTATATAGCAGCTGTGCTATATAAGATCTTTGGTTATGTGAAATTTCTGATGCTTCAAGTACAGGTAAGTTCGGTATTATTAGTACCATGTACCAGGTATGAACCATGCAACTTCATATTTTTAATTTCTTGATGGAACTTTGATGCTGTGATGTTAGCAGACTAGGTGGTGCCGGTGATGTTGCATGGCTGGTTGTTCATATTTAATTTTCAGTTTAAGGTAGCCGTGGTACAAATTGACTATGACCTTTTATTTTTCGGGGACAAATTGACAACTATGACTAATATAGTAGCCTGCACTATTGCATTTCTATTTGGGTAGGCTTGTTTGTTATCTTTCATGTGTTTCTATTCTGCTCTATCAAAGTTGGAAAATAATATTTCATCTTATTACAACTACAATCATATCGGCTCATTTTTGATAATGGGTATATCTTTAAGGTGCAATTCACACACCAGGATATCGATGGTTTATAGGATATATCTTGTTTGTTTATCTTTCATGTGTTTCTATTCCGCTCTATCAAAGTTGGAAACCAAGATGTCATCATATTACAACTACAATCATATCGGCTCATGTTTGATAATGGGTACTATATCTTTAAGGTGCAATTCACACCCCAAGGTATCGATGGTTTATAGGATAGATCTTGTTTGTTTATCTTTCATGTGTTTCTATTCTGCTCTATCAAAGTTGGAAATCAAGATGTCATCATATTACAACTACAATCATATCGGCTCATGTTTGATAATGGGTATATCTTTAAGGTGCAATTCACACACCAGGATATCGATAGTTTATAAGATAGATCAAGTAGTAAGCTTACATTTGAGTTCGGTGTGGTTTTATTTTTTGACAAAAAAATCCTATCATATTTTGGCATAAAATAGTTTGGTTTGGTTAACTACACGATAGAATTTTTGGATTATAATGATTTTTATAACCTGATTTGTCATGACCTTTCATATTTTCACAAAAAAACCTATTATTGAAAAACTTTATGGGCACAGGAACGTGTGTGCTCTAGAAGTAGGCTTGTGGAGATATTTAGTAAGTATATCATTACGTATATAAGCTGACACAAAATAGTTCAGATATTGGGCAATTTCAATTTTTCTTCTTATTGAGAACAAAACGCATTTTCTCTTTTAAATTTCTACTTTACTATTGATTATATTGGAATACCTCACATACCAAAACAAAAGGGAAACATGCTTGGAACAACTTATTTCAACATATTTTAGTTTCCCATAATTCACATTTTGGTTTTGTTTAGCTTTTGCCTCCATATATTTATGACAATTTCTATCATTCTACCGTCAAAATGGACGGGCGCGGCAACTAGCGCCATCAATGATCTAGTACCCTTAATTTCTAGACTTAACTACCATGTCTCGGATCTGTAGGAGCGCAAACATCGATTTTGAGATGATTAGTTTTCTAATATATACCTTTATGAACGCATTGAAAGTGATAAAACTTTAGAAGTTAGATCTCAGCTTTAGTTATGATATTTTTTTCTGGTTATACACTTATACTGTTGAGAGAGATCCGTGAATTTGCAACGCTGTCACTAGAACCTGGTAATCTTGTTCCACTTGGAGTCTTGGACGTTTGTCATCCCCTAGCTGGATGCAGCATTAAGGGATGTATGTTAAGGTGAGATTTTTGCCATGTATAATGCATGCTGAGATGACATGGTTCCACGAGAGAAATAGTTAATTAAGGCTAGCTATTTAAATATAGAATAGTACATAAGTCAAGGTTCTATGACGTTGTATGTGCGGCAGTTGCAGTCTTGGGGATACCTGGAAGTGTTTGCACAAAGTGATTAGTAGTGGTAGTGAACGCCGTGCAATTCATATGGTGTAAAATAGTTGTTGAATTGCCCGCAGCGACCCGCTGAGCTCGCCCAGGTTGGCATTTGGTTACTGCCGCACCTGAGCGGTTTCACTGAGTTTTCTCTCTGATTTTGTTTGGGTGTTTCCTTTTAGCCTGGTTTTAACTGTTTTATTTTTCCCTTTCCAATTTATAATTCATTTCTCAATCTCTTTTTCATATTCGTTTTTTGATCCTGTTTAAGTGTTTTTCCCCTTTTCATCAGGGTTCTGCTTTTCCTTTTGCACTTCTCCATTGTTTTAATAATTTTACTGTACAATGAAAAAGTTCTCAATATATGCTGAATACTTTTTAATATACAGTTAACATTTTTAGATATATGGTGAACTTATTTATATATAGTGAATATATTAAATATACACTAAACATTTTTAAAGACACACTGATTTTTTAAATATGTGACGATGTCTTTTTAATATATTTTATTTAGCATTTCCTAAATATTTAATTACTAAAAAACGATCCAACAGTTAGTTTTCCAAAGGAAAATCGACTGAAAAAGAAATAAAAGGAAGTCGCTCAAGGGAGTGCACCACGCATTGGCAGAGTGGGCTGGCCAACTAGGCTTGAACCTGTGTGTAGCCCTTACTATTTGACGCCTCTATTTTAGACTTCCCTTATTTGACGCTTCAAACAAGACTCCGTTATTTATAGTTTTTGGCACGGTTCAAACCTTCTAGAAGGTTTTAGACTAATTTATTATCGGTTTTAGGAACCTTCTAGAAGTTAATTTGCTTTTTTGTTTTCTATTCTATTATTATTATTATTATTATTATTATTATTATTATTATTATTATTATTATTATTTTGAGTGTTTCTTTCAAAAAATGTTTACAAGCTTGAAAATTCAGGATTTTGAAAACTGTTCATGTTTTTAAAACTTTCAGAAATTAGAAAAACTATCGGAGTTTTTAAATAAATATTGGCTATTTTTAATTTTTTTTGGAATTTCGAAAGCAGTTCCAAATTTTTTGGGAGAAATCACAGTTTTCAAAACATGTGTGCATTTTTTAAAAAATGTTCACAATTTGAGAAAATATTCCGTTTTTTCAAAACATATAAAAATTCTAAAATTTCCACTTTCTAAAGAATGTTCATGAAAAATATTCACGATTTATTTTGATATAATTAATAAAATCTCGTAAGAAATACAGTAGAAAATATCAAAAAGAAGAAGCATCTAAAATCTAGTAAAACAAAAATATTGTAGCAACACTCGCTTTAGCAGCTTGGACTAATATGCATTGGGCCAGTCCGTCACGGCATGTGTGTCTGATTTAGCAAGGGAGTGCCTGATTCGGTGAGACAGGAAATCAAAGAGGCACTCAATGTCCCTAATGAAACTCTTAACGAGAAGTATTTAGGGATGCCTTCTGATATTGGGAGCTCAAAAATGGTGCGTTCAAATACCTAAAGGATAGACTCTGGAGCAAGGTACAGGGATGGATCGAACGTACCATGTCCGCGGCTGGCAAGGAAGTTCTAGTCAAGTCTGTCGCTCAGGCAGTGCCAGTTTTCTCTATGTCATGTTCTAAGCTTCCAAGAGGGCTTTGTGAACATATAAATATGCTGATTAGAAAATTTTGGTAGGGAAGAAAGGAGGGAAAGAGGAAGCCTCATTGGGTGTCTTGAAGGACGATGACTCAACCCAAGGGTATGGGTGGACTAGGATTCAAAGATTTCGAGTTATTCAATCTTGCGATGCTGGCTAGGCAAGCTTGGCGCTTGCTGCAAGGTCCGGATACACTTTGCGCTCGTGTTGTCAAAAGTATTTATTATCCAAATTCGTATTTCCTAGAAGCTGAACTGGGGAGTCACCCGAGTTAGGTATGGCGAGCCATTATCGAAGGAAAGGACACACTGAAAATGGGGCTGATTAAACGTATTGGCAATGGTGTCGACACCAACATATCACTAGTAGAAAACGGACCATTAGTACCGGTTTGTAAGGGCCTTTAGTGCCGGTTATGGAACCGGCACTAACATTTCGGCACTAAAGGCCCCCCCTTTAGTACCGGTTCGGCACGAACCGACGCTAAAGTGCCACCACGTGGCGTGAGCTCGCGCCCTGATACGGGGGACCTTTAGTACCGGTTGGTGTTACCAACTGGTACTAAAGGTTATTTTTTTGAATTTTTTTTTTAAAATTTGGAATTTTTTTTGTTTTTTTGTTTTTAATTTTTCTGAATTATTTGATGATTTAGTCTTTAATCACCTCTCTTAACTGCTCAAGTGTGGATCACTCATTCCAAATCATCTAACTTCCCGACCGGTCACCCATCCCTCTCACTACTCCAGCTCGAGCACGCTTAACTTTCAGGTTCTATTCTCCTTCGTTTCCGAGTCTGCACTTGTTGTTTTCCTACCAATAGTAAGATGTCAATCCTATTAACCTGCAGGAATTTTGCTTGAGCATGGAGTGACACATTTCACTGTTTGAGTTTGAAACTATTGTTTTAAAAAACAACAATTATTTAGTAACACTAATATTTCTTGAATAATTAGTTTGACCATTGTTTGACCACAGTTTGACCAGATTTGACCAAAATTGAAATAACTAAAATAATTATTTAGTAACACTAATATTCTAGAATAATTAGTTTGACCATTGTTTGACCACAGTTTGCCCACTGTTTAAATATTTTTCAATTTTTTCCACTCTAGATCTTAAAAGGCCCGTAACTTTTTTCTATTAGGTTTTTGAGGATTTTGAAAATGTTTAACGGAGTTCCCCCCGTTAAATTTGGATGTAACTTTTCGAGTAGATGATTTTTCATATAAAAAACTTTTTCATCCGAGTTAGTATGCAAAAGTTATGCCCATTTTTACAAATTTCAGAGAGATTTTGCAAATAAAGTCAAAATTCACATTTGCAATTTTTCCCAACAACTAGACCACATATCACATGAGAAACTTATTTTCTTTTATTTTTTTGACATTTCCATTATTTTCTTTTATTTTTTAAAAAACTGAAAAGGCGATCCACGCGGGGGGGGGGGGGGGGGGGGGTAGAGTTTGAAAATGGGACCTTTAGTACCGGTTCGTGGCACGAACCGGTACTATAGGTTAGACCCCTTTAGTACCGGTTCGTGGCACGAACCGGTACTGTACTGAAGCTTAGACCTTTAGTACCGGTTCGTGCCACGAACTGGTACTAAAGGTGATTGTGGGGCCCCGGCCTGACGCCAGCCTGCCACCACCCCTTTAGTACCGGTTCGTGCCACGAACCGGTACTAAAGGTTCAACACGAACCGGCATTAATGCAAATCCATTCGAACCGGCACTAATGGTACCATTAGTACCGGCTCAAATACAAACCGACACTAATGTGCTTCACGTTTGACCCTTTTTCTACTAGTGTATGGAATCAAAACTGGCTTCCACGTGATGAAATGCTCCGGCCTTACGGAAGCATTGCACCGAACCCACCGCAAAGAGTCTCAGATCTGATAGTAAGTACAAGTGCCTCATGGAACATCCAGCTTATCCAAGAAACGTTCATGCCCATGGATGTACAGACCATCATGGGGATCCCTTTGTGTACACGCAATATATAGGATTTCTGGGCCTGGCATTATGAGAAACATGGCTGTTTTTCTGTAAGATCTGCATACAGAATGCTTGTTGCTACAAAGCAGAGAGGGGAGGCAATACTTGATGGGTCAGCAGGCACTTCAAACCCTCGAGCTGAAGAAAGTGCATGGAAATCATTATGGAAAACTGAAGTACCCGGAAAAATCAGAATGTTCCTTTGGAGACTCGCCAAGCACTCGCTGCCGACTAACGATGTACGTGCACATCGACACATGTCTGACTCTGATCAATGTGGCCTATGTGGAGCTCAGGATTCATGGCGACACTCCTTGCTGGACTGCACATCATCAAGGAGCGTCTGGGCTTTAGCGGATAATGAATTCACACATAAAATCATAGCGAACACGGAGCCTAATGCAAAACAGTGGTTGTTTACACTTCTCCAGGCATTACCTCATGATCAATTAATTCTCATGACGGTCACTTTGTGGTCAATATGGCATGCGAGACGCAAGGTTATTCATGAGTCAATTTTCCAGAGCCCCCAGGCTACACATAGCTTCATTACCAGATTTATACATGAGCTAGGAATCACCAGGAACAGGCAGGTGCACCCGCCAGCAAGAGCCGCCCCACAGGTCGCTAAAAAGCCAAAGAAACCGCCTTGGGCTTCTGTAAGATTCACGTTGATGCGGGTGTTGCAGCTGGACAACGGGGAACTGCAGTTGCAGTCTGCAGAGACGACGGGGGAAACTATATTGGTAGTGCGGCGCTGGTAATTGAAGGAGTTCATGACCCAGCCACTCTAGAAGCGATAGAATGTCGAGAAGCTCTCTCTCTTGCAGAAGACCTGGGTACACTAGTAGAAAAAGGGCCAAACGTGAAGCACATTAGTGCCGGTTTGTATTTGAGCCGGCACTAATGTATACATTAGTGCCGGTTCCAACGGCTAGCCGGGCCTCCATCATTAGTACCGGTTCGTGGCGAACCTTTAGCACCGGTTCGTGCCACGAACCGGTACTAATGAGAGTGGTGGCAGGAGCTCTCATTAGTACCGGTTCGTGCCACGAACCGGTACTAAAGGTCATCATATATAAACCCTTCGTCCACCAGCACTCTGTTCTTCCCCCTTTCCCCTCTCCCTCTCCTCTGTTCTTCCCTTCTTCCTCTCGAGTTCATCACAAAATTTGCCCAAAATTTGTCAAGATTGGAAGGCCCTCATCCATTCAAATGATCACAAAGGTTAGCAACTTTGTCCTTTCATCTCTCATTGCTAGATTAGCTCTTGCATTATTTATATAGTGATTAATTTGTGAGTTTAGTAATTTGGGAGGATATATATATGTGCTAGTATTTGATTTATATGCAATTTGAGGTCAAAAATAACACTTAGTTTGCATATGTAGGTGTGGTTTACTTAGTGCCTTCTAAATCTCCATCGTAGCCACCGTCGATCGCCCGCACCGTCCCGTTGCCGGCACCACCTTGTGGTGAGCCTCTTGTTCATGAAATTTTATATAAAAATTGATGTTTGTGTGATTTGGATATATAGTTACTCGTATAATTATCTTACCCGTACGTTGTTTGTTATACATATAATGCCATGGTTTTGATATCCGTCCCCGTCGGCCCTAGTCCTTGTTATGATTCGGATATGGTATGTATATTCTCTTTTAAAAATAGTTGCATTTCGTGTTTATGACAAATTATGCCCATCAAGTTGACATAGAAATTTTTTCTAGGAGGTATGTGAACCGGAAATTCCAACCGACCATATTGCCGAGAGGTTAAATTTAGTTGAAAGAGAAAACGAGTACTTGAAAGAAAAATTGAAAAGAATTGAGGGGGAGAAGATGGAATTGGAGTTGCATGTTGCCGATGTCGTTGATGATCACAAGATCAAGATGGAGAAAATGTGCTTAAAGATTAGAAAGATTAGAAAATATGCCATCGATAGTGAGGCTTGGTATCATTATGCTATTGGACCATTGTTACCTTAGTTGCGATCTTGATCATATTTGTTGTTGCATTTAAATGCTTTAGCTAGAGAGTTATTTGTTTGTTGCATTTAAGTGTTGTATGAACTTTATGTATGAACTTGTATTAATTGTATGAACTTGTATTAATTTGGTCTATTTGGTGTTGTGTAATGAAGATGAGCCGACAATGGATGTACGACGACCGATGCTCTCCCCAGTTCGTTGAGGGCGTGCATACTTTTCTGCTTGTGGCTGAGGCAAACAAGCGGGCGGATGGTTTTATGCCTTGTCCATGTGCTCGCTGTAAGAATGGTCACAATTACTCTACGTCAAGAACCATGCACGTCCACCTATTTAAGTCCGGTTTCATGCCCCATTATAATGTTTGGACCAAGCACGGAGAAAGAGGGGTTATGATGGAAGACAATGAAGAAGAAGAGGACGACGACAGCTATCCTGGCCATGGGTTCCCTGAATACGATGATACAATAATGGGGGAACAAGCTGAGCCGGTAATGCGGGAAGAAGCTGAGCCGGCAATGCGGGAAGAAGCTGAAGAAGAGGCATCAGATGAGCCCGTTGATGATCTAGGTCGGGCCATTGCCGATGCAAAGAGAAACTGCGCAAGTGATTTGGAGAAGAAGAAGTTGCAGCGCATGTTAGAGGATCACAAAAAATTGTTGTACCCGAATTGCGTAGGTGACAAGAAAAAGCTGGGCACCACACTGGAATAGCTGCAATGGAAGGCAGAGAATGGTGTACCTGACAAGGGATTTGGAAAGTTGCTGGTAATGATAAAGGATATGCTTCCAAAGGACAACGAATTGCCCGAGAGTACGTACGAAGCAAAGAAGGCTGTCTGCCCTCTAGGGTTAGAGGTGCAGAAGATACATGCATGCCCTAATGATTGCATCCTCTACCGCGGTGAGTACGAGGATTTGAACGCTTGCCCGGTATGTGGTGCATTGCGCTATAAGATCTGCCGCGATGACCCTGGTGATGTCGAGGGCCGGCGCCCCAGGAAGAAGATTCCTGCCAAGGTGATGTGGTATGCTCCTACAATACCACGCTTGAAACGTTTGTTCCAAAACAAAGAGCATGCCAAGGCGATGCGATGGCACAGAGAAGACCGTAAGAAAGACGGAAAGTTGAGAGTACCCGCTGACGGGTCGCAGTGGAGAAAAATCGAAAGAAAGTACGGGAAGGAGTTTGCAGATGACGCAAGGAGCGTATGGTTTGGTCTAAGTGCAGATGGCATTAATCCTTTTGGGGAGCAGAGAAGCAACCATAGCACCTGGCCTGTGACTCTATGTTTGTATAACCTTCCTCCTTGGTTGTGCATGAAGCGGAAGTTCATTATGATGCCAGTGCTCATCCAAGGCCCTAAGCAACCCGGCAACGACATTGATGTGTACCTAAGGCCATTAGTTGAAGAACTCTTACAACTGTGGAATGGAACAGGTGTACGTGCGTGGGATGAGCACATGGGGGAAGAATTTGACCTAAAGGCGTTGCTGTTCGTGACCATCAATGATTGGCCTGCTCTCAGTAACCTTTCAGGACAGACAAACAAGGGATACCGCGCATGCACGCACTGTTTGGATGATACCGACAGTATATATTTGGCTAATAAGAATGTGTACCTGGGACATCGTCGATTTCTTTCGAGCAGGCATCCCATAAGAAAGAAAGGCAAGCATTTCAAAGGTGAGGCGGATCACCGGACGAAGCCTCGCCACCGTACTGGTGCTGATGTACATGATATGGTCAAGGATTTGAAGGTGGTCTTTGGAAAGGGTCCTGGTGGACAACCTGTTCCAAATGACGCCGACGGACGCTCACCCATGTGGAAGAAGAAATCTATATTTTGGGACCTGCCCTATTGGAAAGACCTCGAGGTCCGCTCCGCAATCGACGTGATGCATGTGACGAAGAATCTTTGTGTGACCCTGCTTGGCTTCTTGGGCGTGTATGGGAAGACAAAAGATACACCTGAGACACGGGAGGACCAGCAACGTATGCACGGAAAAGACGGCATACATCAGGGTCATGCAAGCTACGCTCTTACCAAAGAAGAGAAGGAAATCTTCTTTGAATGCTTGCTCAGTATTAAGGTACCGTCTGGCTTCTCGTCGAATATAAAGGGAATAATAAACATGGCAGAGAAAAAGTTCCAGAACCTAAAGTCTCATGACTGCCACGTGATTATGATGCAACTGCTTTCGGTTGCATTGAGGGGGCTTCTACCGGAAAACGTTCGATTAGCCATTGTGAAGCTATGTGCATTTCTCAATGCAATCTCTCAGAAGGTAATCGATCCAGAAATCATACCAAGGTTACAGAATGATTTGGTGCAATGTCTTGTCAGTTTCGAGTTGGTGTTCCCACCATCCTTCTTCAACATCATGACGCACGTCCTAGTTCACCTATGCGAAGAGATTAACGTTTTGGGTCCTGTATTTCTACACAATATGTTCCCCTTTGAGAGGTTCATGGGAGTCTTAAAGAAATATGTTCATAACCGTGCTAGGCCAGAAGGAAGCATCTCCAAGGGCCGTCAAAATGAGGAGGTCATTGAGTTTTGTATTGACTTTATTCCTGACCTTAAGCCGATTGGTGTTCCTGAATCGCGGCATAAGGGAAAACTGGATGGAAAAGGCACGCTAGGAGGGGAACAAATAATATGTATGGACGGACATTCTCTCACTGAAGCACACTACACAGTTCTACAGAATTCCGCCTTGGTGGCTCCGTATATGGATGAACACAAGAATTTGCTACGCTCCAAATGTTGGAAATATGCCCTAGTGGCAATAATAAAAGCATTATTATTATATTTCCTTGTTCATGGTAATTGTCTTTATTCATGCTATAATTGTGTTATCCGGAAATCGTAATACATGTGTGAATAACAGGCACCAACATGTCCCTAGTAGGCCTCTAGTTGACTAGCTCGTTGATCAACAGATAGTCATGGTTTCCTGGCTATGGACATTGAATGTCATTGATAACGAGATCACATCATTAAGAGAATGATGTGATGGACAAGACCCAATCCTAAACATAACATGAAGATCGTATAGTTCGTTTGCTAGAGTTTTGCAATGTCAAGTATCTTTTCCTTAGACCATGAGATCGTGTAACTCCCGTATACCGTAGGAGTGCTTTGGGTGTACCAAACGTCACAACGTAACTGGGTGACTATAAAGGTAGACTACGGGTATCTCCGAAAGTGTCTGTTGGGTTGACACGGATCAAGACTGGGATTTGTCACTCCGTATGACGGAGAGGTATCACTGGGCCCACTCGGTAATGCATCATCATAATGAGCTCAAAGTGACCAAGTGTCTGGTCACGGGATCATGCATTACGGTACGAGTAAAGTGACTTGCCGGTAACAAGATTGAACGAGGTATTGGGATACCGACAATCGAATCTCGGGCAAGTAATATATCGATTGACAAAGGGAATTGCATACGGGGTTGATTGAATCCTCGACATCGTGGTTCATCCGATGAGATCATCGTGGAGCATGTGGGAGCCAACATGGGTATCCAGATCCCGCTGTTGGTTATTGACCGGAGAGTCGTCTCGGTCATGTCTACATGTCTCCCGAACCCGTAGGGTCTACACACTTAAGGTTCGGTGACGCTAGGGTTGTGAAGATATGTATATGCAGTAACCCGAATGTTGTTCGGGGTCCCGGATGAGATCCCGGACGTCACGAGGAGTTTCGGAATGGTCCGGAGGTAAAGAATTATATATAGGAAGTACTGTTTCGGCCATCGGGACAAGTTTCGGGGTTACCGGTATTGTACCGGGACCACCGGAAGGGTCCCGGGGGTCCACCGGGTGGGGCCACCTATCCCGGAGGGCCCCATGGGCTGAAGTGGGAAGGGACCCAGCCCTTAGTGCGCTGGGGCGCCACCCCTAAGGGGCCCATGCGCCTAGGGTTAGGGGAAACCCTAAAGGGGGGGCGCCCCCTTGCCTTGGGGGGCAAGCCCCCCACCCTTGGCCGCCGCCCCCCCTTGGCACCCCTATATATAGTGGGGAGAGGAGGGAGTTGATGCTACAGCTTTTGGTGCATCCCTCTCTCCCTGTTACATCTCTCTCTCACGTAGTACACGGCGAAGCCCTGCTGTCGTGACGCCCTGCATCCACCACCACGCCGTCGTGCTGCTGGATCATCATCAACCTTTCCTCCCCCCTTGCTGGATTAAGAAGGAGGATACGTCTCCCGTCCCGTACGTGTGTTGAACATGGAGGTGCCGTCCGTTCGGCACTCGGTCATCGGTGATTTGGATCACGTCGTGTTCGACTACATCATCCCCGTTCTTTGAACGCTTCCGCACGCGATCTGCAAAGGTATGTAGATGCATCTGATGACTCGTTGCTAGATGAACTCCTAGATGGATCTTGGTGAAACGAGTAGGAAATTTTTTGTTTTCTGCAACGTTCCCCAACAGTGGCATCATGAGCTAGGTCTATGCGTAGTTCTTCTTGCGCGAGTAGAACACAATTTGTTGTAGGCGTGGATTTGTCAACTTTCTTGCCGCTACTAGTCTGAGACTGAGTGTTTTTATTGCAAGGGAAGTGGTCACTGGAAGCGGAATTACCCCAAATACTTAGCGGACAAGAAGGCCGGCAAAACAAAAGGTATATGTGATATACATGTAATTGATGTGTACCAAACCAGTACTCGTAGTAGCTCTTGGGTATTTGATACCGGTGCAGTTGCTCACATTTGTAACTCAAAGCAGGAGTTGCGGAATAAACGGAGACTGGCGAAGGACGAGGTGACGATGCGCGTCGGGAATGGTTCCAAGGTCGATGTGATCGCCGTCGGCACGCTGCCTCTTCATTTACCTACGGGATTAGTTTTAAACCTCAATAATTGTTATTTAGTGCCAGCTTTGAGCATGAACATTGTATCAGGATCTCGTTTAATTCGAGATGGCTACTCATTTAAATCCGAGAATAATGGTTGTTCCATTTATATGAGAGATATGTTTTATGGTCATGCTCCTATGGTGAATGGTTTATTCTTAATGAATCTCGAGCGTAATGCTACACATGTTCATAGTGTGAATACCAAAAGATGTAAGGTTGATAATGATAGTCCCACATACTTGTGGCACTGCCGCCTTGGTCACATAGGTGTCAAACGCATGAAGAAGCTCCATGCAGATGGACTTTTAGAGTCTCTTGATTATGAATCATTTGACACGTGCGAACCATGCCTCATGGGTAAAATGACCAAGACTCCGTTCTCAGGAACAATGGAGCGAGCAACCAACTTATTCGAAATCATACATACTGATGTGTGCGGTCCAATGAGTGTTGAGGCTCGCGGTGGCTATCGTTATGTTCTCACTCTCACTGATGACTTGAGTAGATATGGGTATGTCTACTTAATGAAACACAAGTCTGAAACCTTTGAAAAGTTCAAGGAATTTCAGAGTGAGGTTGAGAATCAACGTGACAGGAAAATCAAGTTTCTACGATCAGATCGTGGAGGAGAATACTTGAGTCATGAATTTGGCACACACTTAAGAAAATGTGGAATAGTTTCACAACTAACGCCGCCTGGAACACCTCAGCGTAACGGTGTGTCCGAACGTCGTAATCGCACTCTATTAGATATGGTGCGGTCTATGATGTCTCTTACCGATTTACCGCTATCTTTTTGGGGCTATGCTTTAGAGACTGCCGCGTTCACTTTAAATAGGGCTCCGTCGAAATCCGTTGAGACGACACCGTATGAATTATGGTTTGGGAAGAAACCTAAGCTGTCGTTTCTAAAAGTTTGGGGATGCGATGCTTATGTCAAGAAACTTCAACCTGAAAAGCTCGAACCCAAGTCGGAAAAATGCGTCTTCATAGGATACCCTAAAGAAACTATTGGGTATACCTTCTACCTCAGATCCGAAGGCAAGGTCTTTGTTGCCAAGAATGGATCCTTTCTAGAGAAGGAGTTTCTCTCGAAAGAAGTAAGTGGGAGGAAAGTAGAACTTGATGAAGTATTGCCTCTTGAACCGGAAAATGGCGCAACTCAAGAAAATGTTCCTGAGGTGCCAGCACCGACTAGAGAGGAAGTTAATGATAATGATCAAGATACTTCTGATCTAGCTCCTACTGAAATTTGAAGGTCCACAAGGACACGTTCCGCACCAGAGTGGTACGGCAACCCTGTCTTGGAAATCATGTTGTTAGACAACGGTGAACCTTCGAACTATGAAGAAGCGATGGCGGGTCCGGATTCCAACAAATGGCTAGAAGCCATGAAATCCGAGATAGGATCCATGTATGAAAACGAAGTATGGACTTTGACTGACTTGCCCATCGAACGGCGAGCCATAGAAAATAAATGGATCTTTAAGAAGAAGACAGACGCGGATGGTAATGTAACCATCTATAAAGCTCGGCTTGTCGCTAAGGGTTATCGACAAGTTCAAGGGGTTGACTACGATGAGACTTTCTCACCGGTAGCGAAGCTAAAGTCCGTCCGAATCATGTTAGCAATTGCCGCATTCTACGATTATGAGATATGGCAAATGGACGTCAAAACGGCATTCCTTAATGGTTATCTTAAGGAAGAATTGTATATGATGCAGCCGGAAGGTTTTGTCGATCCTGATAATGCTGACAAAGTATGCAAGCTCCAACGCTCGATTTATGGGCTGGTGCAAGCATCTCGGAGTTGGAACATTCGCTTTGATGTGATGATCAAAGCGTTTGGGTTTACGCAGACTTATGGAGAAGCCTGTGTTTACAAGAAAGTGAGTGGGAGCTTTGTAGCATTTCTCATACTATATGTAGATGACATACTTTTGATGGGAAATGATATAGAACTCTTGGACAGCATCAAGGCCTACTTGAATAAGAGTTTTTTCAATGGACCTTGGAGAAGTTGCTTATATATTAGGCATCAAGATCTATAGAGATAGATCGAGACGCCTCATAGGTCTTTCACAAAGCACATACCTTGATAAGATATTGAAGAAGTTCAATATGGATCAGTCTAAGAAGGGGTTCTTGCCTGTACTGCAAGGTATGAAATTGAGCTCGGCTCAAAGTCTGACCATGGCAGAAGAAATAGAAGAGATGAGTGTCATCCCCTATGCCTCAGCCATAGGTTCTATTATGTATGCCATGCTGTGTACCAGACCTGATGTAAACCTTGCCGTAAGTTTGGTAAGAAGGTACCAAAGTAATCCCGGCAAGGAACACTGGACAGCGGTCAAGAATATCCTGAAGTACCTGAAAAGGACTAAGGAGATGTTTCTCGTTTATGGAGGTGACGAAGAGCTCGTCGTAAAGGGTTACGTCGACGCTAGCTTCGACACAGATCTGGATGACTCAAAGTCACAAACCGGATACGTGTATATTTTGAATGGTGGGGCAGTAAGCTGGTGCAGTTGCAAGCAGAGCGTCGTGGCGGGATCTACATGTGAAGCGGAGTACACGACAGCCTCGGAGGCAGCACATGAAGCAATTTGGGTGAAGGAGTTCATCACCGACCTCGGAGTCATACCCAATGCGTCGGGGCCGATCAAGCTCTTCTGTGACAACACTGGAGCTATTGCACTTGCCAAGGAGCCCAGGTTTCACAAGAAGACAAGGCACATCAAGCGTCGCTTCAACTCCATTCGTGAAAATGTTCAAGATGGAGACATAGATATTTGTAAAGTACATACGGACCTGAATGTAGCAGATCCGTTGACTAAACCTCTCCCTAGGGCAAAACATGATCAACACCAGAATTCCATGGGTGTTCGATACATCACAATGTAACTAGATTATTGACTCTAGTGCAAGTGGGAGACTGTTGGAAATATGCCCTAGAGGCAATAATAAAAGCATTATTATTATATTTCCTTGTTCATGGTAATTGTCTTTATTCATGCTATAATTGTGTTATCCGGAAATCGTAATACATGTGTGAATAACAGACACCAACATGTCCCTAGTAGGCCTCTAGTTGACTAGCTCGTTGATCAACAGATAGTCATGGTTTCCTAGCTATGGACATTGAATGTCATTGATAACGAGATCACATCATTAAGAGAATGATGTGATGGACAAGACCCAATCCTAAACATAGCATGAAGATCGTATAGTTCGTTTGCTAGAGTTTTGCAATGTCAAGTATCTTTTCCTTAGACCATGAGATCGTGTAACTCCCGGATACCGTAGGAGTGCTTTGGGTGTACCAAACGTCACAACGTAGCTGGGTGACTATAAAGGTAGACTACGGGTATCTCCGAAAGTGTCTGTTGGGTTGACACGGATCAAGACTGGGATTTGTCACTCCGTATGACGGAGAGGTATCACTGGGCCCACTCGGTAATGCATCATCATAATGAGCTCAAAGTGACCAAGTGTCTGGTCACGGGATCATGCATTATGGTACGAGTAAAGTGACTTGCCGGTAACGAGATTGAACGAGGTATTGGGATACCGACGATCAAATCTCGGGCAAGTAATATATCGATTGACAAAGGGAATTGCATACGGGGTTGATTGAATCCTCGACATCGTGGTTCATCCGATGAGATCATCGTGGAGCATGTGGGAGCCAACATGGGTATCCAGATCCCGCTGTTGGTTATTGACCGGAGAGTCGTCTCGGTCATGTCTACATGTCTCCCGAACCCGTAGGGTCTACACACTTAAGGTTCGGTGACGCTAGGGTTGTGAAGATATGTATATGCAGTAACCCGAATGTTGTTCGGGGTCCCGGATGAGATCCCGGACGTCACGAGGAGTTCCGGAATGGTCCGGAGGTAAAGAATTATATATAGGAAGTGCTATTTCGGCCATCAGGACAAGTTTCAGGGTTACCGGTATTGTACCGGGACCACCGGAAGGGTCCCGGGGGTCCACCGGGTGGGGCCACCTATCCCGGAGGGCCCCATGGGCTGAAGTGGGAAGGGACCCAGCCCTTAGTGGGCTGGGGCGCCACCCCTAAGGGGCCCATGCGCCTAGGGTTAGGGGAAACCCTAAAGGGGGGGGCGCCCCCTTGCCTTGGGGGGCAAGCCCCCCACCCTTGGCCGCCGCCCCCCTAGGAGATCCATCTCCTAGGGCCTCCCCCCTTGGCACCCCTATATATAGTGGGGAGAGGAGGGACTTGATGCTACGGCTTTTGGTGCATCCCTCTCTCCCTATTACATCTCTCTCTCACGTAGTACACGGCGAAGCCCTGCTGTCGTGACGCCCTGCATCCACCACCACGCCGTCGTGCTGCTGGATCATCATCAACCTCTCCTCCCCCCTTGCTGGATCAAGAAGGAGGAGACGTCTCCCGTCCCGTACGTGTGTTGAACGCGGAGGTGCCGTCCGTTCGGCACTCGGTCATCGGTGATTTGGATCACGTCGTGTTCGACTACATCATCCCCGTTCTTTGAACGCTTCCGCACGCGATCTACAAAGGTATGTAGATGCATCTGATGACTCGTTGCTAGATGAACTCCTAGATGGATCTTGGTGAAACGAGTAGGAAATTTTTTGTTTTCTACAACGTTCCCCAACACCAAACACCCGGAGCGGTCTGATGACTGGATTACACGTGAACAAACCAGGAGTTTCGCCAGCTGGTTGCAAGCACGTACCATGCATGTCACCTCTATTGAAGATGACCTGTACTTGCTGTCCCAGTTACCTTCTTCGAATATAATGACTTTCAAAGGGTACGAGATAAATGGTAATACCTTTTACACGATCGCCCAAGATAAGAAGAGCACCAACCAAAACAGTGGTGTCCGCTTTGATGCAGAAACCAAGACGGGAAAGGAAACATATTATGGTTATATACAGGACATATGGGAACTTGACTATCGACGTGGTTTGAAGGTCCCTTTGTTTCGGTGCAAATGGGTCAATATGACACGAGGCGGGGTAACGGAAGACCCGCAGTACGGAATGACAACAGTGGATCTCAACAATCTTGCGTATGCAAACGAACCATTCGTCCTAGACAATGATGTGGCACAGGTTTTCTATGTGAAGGACATGTCTACCAAGCCAAGAAAAAGAAAAGATAAGGAAGCGAATGCATCGTACGATGAGCCAAAGCGGCACATAGTTCTTTCTGGGAAGAGAAACATCGTGGGAGTGGATGACAAGACAGACAAGTCAGAAGATTATGAAAAGTTTGATGACATTGCTCCATTAACATTGAATATTGACCCGAGCATCCCGTTAAATGATGAAGATTTTCCATGGCTACGACGCAAAGGGACACACGCGAAGAAAAAGTTTCACACCCAAAGATCTGGGATGTGATCGGCTTAACTATCATCACTTTCTTCTGTGTTTCACACCCAGGAGGGAATCTCTGTAATAGTTAGGGTAGCTAGTTATGTGTTTTGGCATTTGAAACGCGAAGAAATTTTATGTGCAAGCAAATTCTTTCATGCATTTACTGATTTTTCAGCTAAATGACCCTGAAATTGAAAAGCATTTCAAATGAACTCAGAAAAGGATGAAAGTTGGCATGGTATCATAATTTCACCCACATAGCATGTGCAAAAAAGTAGAGAGGGTTACCGCAAAAACTGGATGCACTTCGTGTACAAAATGGACAATCTGTTTCGAAGTATCAGGTTTTCGGACAAAAACTCATCCGTTACAAAGGCATTTCATTTTTTAAATAACTTAAGCATTACCAAATTGAATATAATGATAAAACACACTAATATTAAACATAAGAAAAAAGAATCACTGAAAAATGTATTTTTAAAGTTAAGTTATTCACAAACTAGTGATTCACACAAATTTCAAATAATTCAAAATTTAAACTATTCAAATTTAAAAACTACCGGCACTAACTGAAAGTTTCTAAAAACTTTCAAAAATATTCACAAAGAAACTCTAAATACAGCAAAAAAGAACTATAAATAAATAAAACAAAATAAATAAAGCAGGAAAGAAAAAACTAAATGAAAAAAGCCCACCTACCGGGCAACAGCGGCCCGCATACGACTAGAAACCCAACCTGTGGTTGGGCCAGGATGCAGGCCCGCAAGCCCAATAGGCCCCACAAGGCAGAGTAGCAGAGGTAGGCCCAGAAGGCCTGCTTTAGAGAGGAGCTCGAGACAGCAGCGGCGGCGGGGCTTATAAGCAGGTGTAAGCGCCCTTCGGCTAGCGAGGTGGGACTAAACTTCTGCGCCCCTCGCCTGACAAGCGCACCCCCTTTAGTACCGGGTCGTGGCACCAACCGGTACTAAAGGGGGGGGGGGTCTTTAGTACCGGCTGGAACCACCACCCGGTACTAAAGGCCTGCCCTTCCCGCAGCTTGGCCTGGCCAAAACAGGCCTTTAGTACAGGTTGGTGGCTCCAACCGGTACTAAAGGTGCCTTCTATATATACAACACTTCGCAAAATTTCATTCTCCCTCTGTTTCTTCCCGATCGATCGACGTCGTCGCCGCCCCGTCCTACACCGCCCCCGTCGTGCGCCGTTGCCGTCGCCGCCCCCATCCTCGTCGCCGCCCTCATCCCCATCGCCGCCCTCGTCTTCGTTGCCGTCCCGGGCCCGTCCTGGTCGCGCCGTCCCCGCATCGCCACCCCATCACGCCCCGGGCCATCGCCGCCCCGGGCCGTCGCCTCGCCGTCGCCGTCGCCCCGCTGTGAGCTCTCCCCCTCTAACCCCTCTCCCTCGCCCCCGGTGGCCACCATGGGCGCCCCCCCGAGCCCATATACACACACAAGCATGCATGATGAACACACACACACGCACATAGAAGTTGTTTTTCTGTTTTTAGTGTTAGATGCTTAGTGTTTAATTAGTATGGAAGCATATAGAATTTTGACATATGCAATGCTTAGTGTTAGATGCTTAGTGTTTTTAGTGAGCCCGGATATAATTAGTGTTCAATTAGTATGGAATTTTTTTATATAATGTTGTTTTTCTGTTTTTAATGGATGTATAGAAGTTGTTTTTTCTGTTTTTAGTGTTAGATGCTTAATTAGTATGAAATAGCATATAGAATTTTGACATATGCAATGATAGCATAATTAGTGTTACATTTAATTTGCATATAGTATTTGTTGTCGACGATGCCCGGCCCGCATCCTCGCCGTCGACCCGTTCGCGACGACGTCCTACTTCAGAGGACCCATGTCCGGGACTGGGCTCCGCCGGGCTGGCACTGGGAGGTGCTACCTTCAGGGGCGCGACGCTTGGTGAGGAACCCGGCCCCGGGTCCCGTCGTCGACCCTCATCTCCTTTGGTGGCATTCGCGTGGGCCACTTTCGATGCGGAGGGAGCTGGCCCCGCCGGAGGTGGTACGTCGCCGTGTCAGGGAGGAGGACGAGCACGTCCATCGCTACATGGCTGCTATGGACGTCAGGTTCTCCAATACGTGGCAGGTTTTTTGGGAAGATCACCCGAGCTATGATCCAGTGATGGTTCCTTCTCTTTGGGTGTCCACCGCCCGCACCTCAGGAACCGCGAGTGGCCTAGATTACTCTGTAGTATTCGATCTTTATTAGCTTGCTAGCTAGCTAGTGATGTATTCAATATTATATCTATTATTCGAGATGATTTATTCGAGATTATATATATTATTTGAGACGATGTATTCGATGAGATTATATCTATTATTCGAGACGACGTATTCCAGATTAAATCTATTATTCGAGACGATGTATTCGAGATTATATCTATTATTCGAGACGATGTATTCGAGATTATATCTATTATTTGAGATTATACTAAATTGTTTTATATTTCTTTTGGCATAGTTAAATAAAAGCTATGGCGGACAATACCGACAGAGAGAGAGAGAGAACAGACCATGTTCGATATCATACGCGGGCTAGATGATGATCAGAATGAAGAAGATTTTGACGGCTCCGAATTTCTAAACAACACTGGAGAGGATGATATGATATTCGATCGCGACGACCGAGAAGATAAGTCATGAACTACGACGAAGAACATGTTGATCCTGAAACAACAAACACCGGCAAGGTATATATATTTATATTAGCAGGAATCTGGTGATCATCGCATGTTTTAAATGAGTTGAAGATATATTAACGAATCGATCTTTCTTCTTTCAGCCATCCGGATCGAGCAAATCTTCAGGCAAAAGGACGAAACGAGGCCCGAACAAAAAGTTGAAGGAGGGCGTAAAGTACAATATCGAGGCATTCAAACCTAATGGCGAACCATTAGCGCCTAAGAAGATTGCGGACAAGTTCGTTCGTCAGTGCGGAGTTCTTGTGAAGAACCAACTCCCGATCTCCCTTCAAGAATGGAGAAAGCCAGCAAAGCCACGTCCAGATGTTACTTTTGTCGACAAGATAAAAAACTGCTTTGGGATACTCTCATGGAACGTTTCACCCTACCAGATAATATCACAGAAGCAGATGTGCGGAAAGTCAAGGACGCTGCTTTTAGGAAGATGGCGGTTGCATTCAAGAACCACAAGAGAATGACGTGGGAGAAGTACGTCAAGGGAGGAAGGAAGACTCCAGTATTCGAGGGGATACTAGAGAATCAAAGTGCTCATTGGGACGATTTCGTGAAATTCAAGGATTCAGAATTAGCTAAGGAACGGTCGAGAATAAACAAGGCCAATGCCGAAAAAAAGGATAAGTTCCATAAGCTGGGGCCAGGTGGCTACGCGGTGGCAATGCCTAAGTGGGATAAGTCTGAGAAAGAGATGGAGGATGCAAGTGTCACTCCGGTTACTAAGAGCTGGCCCCCAGGTGCAGGACTTGGTTCTATGCGCATGGGGGGGAGTTGGACCCGAAGACAGGCAATGTTTCGACGAAGGCATGTCTGAACGGAGCCAACGATGCGCTACTTGTTGCAATAGAAGAGGCTCGATCGGGGGTGTTCCAGCCCAACAGAGAGAACGACGAGCTTACGCGTGCCCTGGGAAATCCTGAACACCCGGGAAGAACACGAGGCAAGGGCGCTATTCCGTGGTATGAGGGGTTTTCGGACTGAAACGCCGACTATAGAACCCGTGCGAGAAAGAAGATTGCGGAGGACAAGAAGAGGAAGATGGAGGAGGAGCAGAGGAAGCGGGACTAGGAACGCCTTCAAGGCCTAGAAGCAAGTCAAGCGGAATTGGCAGCTAAATTCCAGCGGCAGCAGGAGCAGATCGACTCACTTAGCCAGCAAAGGGGGTCTCAGAAGCTGCAGCAGCTAGCGGATGATCCAGCATTGGATACCACCGCCCCATCCATGCCGAGAAGCAGCATGGGTTCCGCCCCGGGCGACGCAGTAGTGCTGGATAGATACCCCGTGGATGACATCACGAAGAACACTAACTGCGAGCTACATTTCAAAATGAAGAACATATCCATGAAGGTGGCGGACGCCGTTGCTTTTTCAAATTCCCCCGAGGCAACCTTCCATTGCAACCCGATTCCAGCGGGCTATGCTCGTGTCTTGGTTGATGAGGTGGCGGACCAATATTCGGGGCTAGAGCTTGACATTCCTGAAGGTGACGAGGAGCACACACTCGGAGATGCCAAACATCGTATCATCCTATGGAGAAAGGATTGCATCATTTTTCGAAGGCCACCGACACTGTGTCACCCGACTCCTCGTCGAAGTTCGCCACCGAGTCAGCAGACTCCCGCTCCTCCAAGTCCACCAACGCGTGAGGCCACTCCTCCTCCTCCAAGCCCGGCAAAGTGTCAGGCCACTCCTCCTCCAAGTCCGACACAGCGTCAGACGTCCACTCCTCCTCCAAGTCCGGCACAACCTCAGGCCACTCCTCCTCCAAGTCCGGCACAGCTTCAGGCCACTCCTCCTCGTCCAACTCAGCCCCGTCAGCCGTCTCCGCCGCCTCAGCAATCGCAGAAGAGACACCCCGCAGCTATGGTGCGTAGCGGTACGAGTCGAGGTCACAGTACAGGAAGTACAAGCGGAGGCAAGCGATATAAATATGGTCCAAACCTCAGTACTCCTCTTCCTGTGAGGGCTTACGACAGGACCGAGGAGCAAACCAATGCCATAGTGCGGGCAGAAGTCGACGCCCATTTTGGACCGAAACCGCCACCGCCGCCAAGGGAGAAAGTGCCTGTGGAAGTAGTTCACCACTTCATTCGTATGGCTCAACCACCAGCTCCTAAGCCTGTTGACTCAGACTATGAGCGCCACATCAGGAAGTTACATCGACAACGTCTACAGAAGGAGGCGAGCTCGAGCTCGAGCAAACAACAAGCAGCTGTCAAAAAATGCGGGAAAACCGTTGCCCAGCTGGGAAAACAGGCGGCGCAATCGATCCCCCCCGCTTGTTGTGCCGCCAACAACACGTGACAGTACGCCCGCCCAATATTATTGTGGCCAAACAGTTTACGTTCCCGAGGTGGGCGATGTGGTAATAACCCAAGAGCATATAATGCAGGCTGAAGAACTCAAGATCACTATTGGACAACTCCTCGAGATCGATGACATGCCTATGATTAGAGAGGAGGAAATAAAATGGAAATTTGTTCGAGGCCAACCTTTGGTCGAGCCAGAAGATGTCAAGAAGCTCCCAACGAGAATGTATGAATTGCATCAATGGTACATGGACATTAGCAAGAGATCCGATCGAGAGTCCCTCATGGTGTATGTCAAGAAGGATGATTACTACCATGAGAAAGCTGTGGCCGTTGAGTATTATAAACTGTTTCAGTTATATAATCAAGACGCACTCGACAAATCTATCGTCAGTTGCTATTGTCTGTAAGTGATTTCTTTCTGTAATTTAAGTCTCAAGCTAGCTGTAGTGATCCTTTTGATCAATCATTACGTGTAATTATCCTCACTATATTCTTTTCTGTGTTATTATGCAGGATGAAGATGTATGAAATGAGAAAAGGTGGATGCTATGGCATTGGGTTCATTGACCCAAACACCGTTAATGAATACACATGGAAATTAGATGCATATTATGAAAAAGAGGTAGAGGACAGCATGCTAGAGTTCTTGAAGCGCCTCAAATACAATGAAGATATACTACTTCCTTACAACTTCGAGTGAGTCACACTTTCTTGTACTACAAATTCTCTGTTTTTGCCTACTAGCTAGCTACATGTTTTTGCTTACATATGCCCGCTTAATTAAGACATGCAAACGTGTGTGCATGCAGATTTTACTGGATCTTGTGTATCATTAAAGTTGACGCCGGAACAGTTGAAATACTGGACTCGCTACTCACAGCAAAAAGTGACTACAACATCTTGTATGGGATAGTCAACAGGTAATTTCAATCATTATTTATAACTATATATCTCAGCCTATTTAGTTCGTCATTTCATGATATGAACTATTTAATAACCCCTTTATTCATTTTCTTTGTCGGCGGGCAGGGCTTGGGCAAGGTTCATCAGCGTCACGGAAGGCGAATGGAAACCACAGCTGAAATAGTTTCGATCCAAGATAAGTAATTAAGTAGTACTAGCTAGCAAGCTAGCTGCCATCTCTTTAATTATCATGCTTGATTAATTATTATCTGATCAAATTAAATTCCATTCTCGTAATAAAGGCCCTGAAGCAGGCGCATGGGACTGATCTGTGTGCATACTGCGTTTGCGAGAACATTCGCATGATGGCGTCCGAAAGGAGCAGATCTCAAAGACAGGAATTGGTACGCTTGTCAGAACACTATTCACAATTTTTACACCATTATCGATATCTAGTCACACAACTAATACACATGCATATTGATCTCCTTCTTAACAGTTCAAAGAGGTGCGGGACAGGCTCCTAGAAACGGAGCGCGTAGAAGCACTTCAAGAGGAAATAGCGGGATTTTTGCTTGACCAGGTCATAAATCCGAAGGGAGAATACTATTACCCGCTACCGCCCCCATCGACCAAGTCATGAACCACTTCCAATTGTCATCGTGCTCCGAAGGCACCAATCAGGCTAATGCCACTGGCTCCGAAGGCAACATGCATATGTAGGAAAAATTGTATATAGCTATACATATGTATATGTGTGAATTAATATGGTGGTTTGTGAGACATGATTGATGATATATATATGATTGGTTCTACTAAAAATTATATATATATATATATATATATATATATATATATATATATATATATATGCATAACATGTACGATGTGTAGTACCGTAAAATACCAGCAAACGAAAAAGAATTAAAATGGAAAACACAAAATTAAATGAAAAAAAATCATAAAACCAAAAACCCCCCAAACATTTTAGTACCGGTTGGTGTTACCAACTGGTACTAAAGGGCTCCCGGCCCCCGGAGCTGGCTCGTGCCACGTGGTTTCCCTTTAGCACCGGTTCATGCTGAACCGGTACTAAAGCGGGGGGCCTTTAGTGCCGAAATAATAGTGCCGGTTCCTAAACCGGCACTAAAAGGCCTTACGAACCGGTGCTATTGCCCGGTTCTGCACTAGTGGTATCTAGCAATTCGTTGTGGCTTCAGACTGCCAGAAAGTTGTCTCGGACATCAATGGAGGTGCACGATGTTCATATGGTGCAATCGTTACTGAAATAAACCTTAGAGCTTTTACTTTTCAGTGTAATTTTACTTTTGAGTCTCGTGCCGTTAACTATGAGGCACATAGTTTAGCCAAGTTTGCCTTAACTAGAGGTCCGGGTCGCCACGTTTGGCTGGGCGTACCCCACGACCAAAGTTGTATTCCACTCCATGTGGATTTTGATGAATAAACTTGGTTTTCCCTCAAAAATTTTTTTTGGCACAAGGAGCGTAGAACCAAATAGGAGGTATCATTATTTAACACCAAAGGCGTCAAACTGACGTCTCAAACGGCCGGGCAACCATGTCATTGCTGCCTAAGGGCATCTCCAGCCGCGTCTCTAACAGGCCCTCCCTAGACGATTTTGCCGCGTCGGCGCCAAAAAAACGGCCCAGTCGCGTCTCCAGAAGCCCGTTTTTCGCCGGCTCGGGCCAAAACTGGTGCCGGCGAACCCAGGCCGAACCCGGCGCCCTGGGGGGCGCTTGAGGAGTCGGCACAAGTGAAAAGAGCGTGTGGGCTCGCCGTGGCGGCGACCCAAGGGCCTTTTCCCGCCACTTCTTGACACTTTTTCCTCGCATCTCTCCCGCTCGCTCGCCTTCCTCCCGCCATTCCCTCCCTTTCTCCCGCCAAACCCCCTCCAGCTCGCCTTCCAGTCGCCGCCATGCCGCCGAAGAAGTACGCCATGCCGCGAGCGGCGGCAACCACGACTGGCACCGTGGCCCAGCCGAAGCAAAGGAAGCTGAGGGCGCCGCCATCGAAGCCACCGGGCATGTCGAGTGCCGAGTGGAGGGCGGAAGTTCAGCAACGCGACGCAGTCACCACCGACCGGCGGAACAGGACCATTGCCAAGAAGGCCCGCGACAACGCGGCGCGTGCGACGACGTCTTCCTCATCGGTTGACCACGCGGGGATGATGAATCCACCCATCGTTAGCCACGCCCAGTACGCGCCCTGGGGACAGCAAGGCGTCGTATCTCCATGGGGATCATTGTCGCCCGGCTACGCCGACGGCAACGCGCACGGGGGGTTCAACCCAAACGTGACCTTCCCCCATGGCCACCCTGCGACGCGCACACCCTCGCCCGCCTTCGTCGGCGTGCAGTACCCTCCATACAACTACTCGCCGCCCGCCGCCTACGCGTCCACACCGACGCCCCATCTCCGCAGTGGACCGCTGCCATTCTCGCACCTCGGCGACACCGACGACACAGGAGCCGACATGGACGTCATCATCGCAACAGGATCGACCGCGGCCGCCGCGTCTCCCGGGTTCGCCACCCAGGACGAGGTAGTGGATCTCAGCGGCGACATGGAGGCCGAGCTCGGCTACGTCTACGGCGAGGACACGCACGAAGCGCAGGAACCCGAGGAGGAGGAGGAGGAGGAGGAGGAGCCGGCTCCTGTTCCGATGAAGGGGCGCCAGAAGAAGAAGAAGCGGGCGGTTAGGTCAGGTGAACCGCGCATCAAGTGGACGTCCAAGGACGAGGAATGCCTCGCCGAAGCATGGAAAGTCGTCTGCCTCGACCCGACCACCGGCGCGAACCAGAGCTTTGAGACGTACTGGGACCGCATCAAGGCCGAGTTCG
This sequence comes from Triticum monococcum, assembly GCA_034509565.1. NCBI lineage: Eukaryota > Viridiplantae > Streptophyta > Magnoliopsida > Poales > Poaceae > Triticum > Triticum monococcum. The sequence goes on from CM067842.1 coordinate 820,751,620, forward strand.
ACGAGCGGAAGCTCGTCGACCCGTACTTCAAAGGCGTCTACATGCAACGCGGCTCCAAGGCGATGGCGAACCATTGGGGGCGTACCCAGTTGGCGTGCAACAAATGGCATGGAATCGCCGAGGAGGTCGCGGCTCGCCCGGAGAGCGGCGCCAGCATTGAGGATCAGGTACGCACGCCGTTCACCCGCATCTCTTCGTCGTCTACGCCCGCCGCCCGCCAACTGTTTGTTCCTCCGCGCAGCTGCTGCGTATGTTCACCATGTATCGGCGCGACAACCAAGACGCCGACTTCAAGCACCTCCACGTCTACAAGCGCATTGACAAGTGCGAGAAGTGGGCGGAAGTCCGACGTGCCCTCGGCAAGGCCAAGGAGACATACAAGCCGGACGCGACGACTCCGGGCGCGTCAGAGGGGTGGCCGGACGGCCACAAATTGGCAAAGAAGGGGAAAAACGCCGATGCAGCAACCGCGCGAGTGCAGGAGTCCATCGAGCATTGCCTCGCCGACGCCCAGGCCTGGGCCGTCCTACGTGAAGAGAAGACCGAGGCGCGGTGGTCGTCGCTGATGAAGAACAGCGCCATCAAGCTCGACCTGCTCCGGACGAATGTCGCCGCGAAGAAGAGGAACACCGACATGGCTTTTCTGATGGGCGGGGCAGACATGCTCCAGAGCAACGACGAGCAGCTCAGGGCGTGGTACATGGCGGAGCGCGACCTCATCCTGAACCAGATGCAGACGGCAACGCCGACGACGCAAGCTCCCGCGCCCATGACCACACGGACGCCAAGCCCGAACGACGCCTCTACATCGCCGCCCAGCAGTGCCGAAGCCGCGCCAACACAGCCCAGCACCGAAGCAGCTCCGACACCGCTGAGCCCGCGCACGCCGACTCCGCCAACGCCTGGAGCCGACCCCGCCGAGTGAATCATTGGGCACGCGAACTTGCGGCGTGCGGAGCTCTGTTTTTTGTAACGCCAGACTACGTCCGATCGCCGGTTTTGTGGCGTCTTTTGAGAGCGGGAACGACCAAATTTAAATTTCCCGCATTCTGGGGCCGACGCTTGGGGACGTGATTGGGAGCTAGGTCGCCCCAGGGGCCGAACTAGCGCCGGCACGCCCCCAGACCGCTTTATTTAGGCGCCCTGGGGGGCCGAACGGCTGGAGATGGCCTAAAATTTCTCACCGGCGTTGGTATCCCCAATCAATGTTTAGACCCCGCCAAGCCCACTCAAGGAGTTGTTTGATTCGCAGAAAGCCCACACTAGTTACTGCAAAGCATATATGTGTTTTTCATGTCAATTACTTTATGTGCAAATTCTAAAAATCACACTTATATGTGCATATAAAAAAATGGTGCAGTGCCGGAACTTCACAGCTAAACGGTAAAGCTTATATCTTGTTGTTCAGGTCATAAAACTACTTTGCTGTACATGCTTTCTCTACTTTAAATGGCAAGCTTAAGCTGTATTTTTTTTGCGGTGGTAAAAGAGTTTTATTCCATATTCATAGGGTTACAATCAAATGGCAAAAGCTCCTCAATACAAGGAGGGCCCTGCCCAAGCCATACAGCTGTAGTACTCTCTGTACGACTATACATAGCCAAACGATCTGCTACCTTATTCTGTTCTCGCTTAATTTTCGAGGGAATAAACTCTCTTTCACCCATAAGATGGCGAATCTCAGAAACTAAGTGACAATATGTCGAATGGGAAAGACTTTCCCCTGTCAAAGCCAAAAGAGCCTGTGAGGAGTCGGATTGAACGATGATAGGAAGATTACCGTGCTGAATTGCCAATGCCATTCCTTGCATTATTGCATGCAATTCCGCCTCCAGTGCATCATTGCAGTTGAAGATACACCGGTAGGCTGTAAAGATGACATTACCATCATATCTTCTTAGTATCATACCCGCTGCCGCTGATCCATCCGAAGCTAGAAATGACCCATCGACCGATAACGCCGCTTGGCCATCCGCCGGTCTCGGCCATGGTAGCCGCGCCGCCTCACCGCGCGACCTGACTGCACTGGCATCTTCCCCTTGATGATCTCCTTTGTAAAGTACCTCCTAGCCAAGTGTAGCGAGTGCATATAACTCTGAAGGTAGTCGGCCGTTACCACCGGAGCCGGTACATCTTTGTCATGCGCCATGTCCGACCGCAGCGTCCAAATCCTCCAGATTAACATGATGGTGCAATCCCGCATTTCATCATTGCAATTCACTAGAATGTTTAGAAGAAACTCGTTACCTGTGTCCCGCAACAGTTGATGATCAGGGAGGTTCCATACTGAACGCATGTGCGTCCACACTGCTCGAGCATAATCATAAGTGACCAACGCATGAAAGCTGGTCTCCTTTTCTGTACCACATAAAGGGCATGTATCTCGAGTGGATATGTGCCTATATTTCTTGCAATAGTTAGTTGCTAGCGCTTCCGACACAGCCTTCCACGCCATGATTCTCATTTTGAATGGAACCCGAGCGTCCTAGAGTGAACACTGACAATGACAGTGTAGCAGCACACAGTAGCACTCTCAATGACATGGCGTCCTACAGGTTAGTTAGACATTGAGATGTTCACCCGAAAAAAAAAACCATTGAGATGTTGCCGATGATCACCTCTTACTAGTTTTTTTTTTAAAAAAATCTTGAGTAAAACATCCAGCTGGACACGAGCTCAGATCATGTAGTTTTTTTTTTAGGATCAATCACTCCGTTTTATTCAACTACGCTCAGACCATGTAGTGTGGCAGACTGGAAGCGAAGGAGTGGGCGGCCGAAACTAAAAAAAGCCGTCATGATCCACGGCCCGTTCATGATTCTTAGCTCCAGTTGAACTGCTCTGAGTTTTTCCTTTTGCAGTAACTCAATTAGTCCCCTAAAAAGTAAATCAATTAGTACAGCAGATAATCTTCTATATCTAAATAGCTAACCCTCACTAACATATTTCTCTCAACATGCAAGCATGCCACATCATCAAGCAACATGCATGGCAAAAGGCCCACCACAACATGCATTCATGCACATGAAAATGTCCACCTCAACATGCAAACATATATTAGATATTTTACAATACATTAATCTTCTATATCTAAATAGCTAGCCCCCACTAACATATTTCTCTCAAGATGCAAGCATGCCACATCATCAAGCAACATGCATGGTAAAAGACCCACCACAACATGCATTCATGCACATGAAAATGTCCACCTCAACATGCAAACATATATTAGATATTTTACAATACATTAATCAAACACAATAAAGCATATGGATTTGCAATTTTAGTTTTCGTAGTATCACTATTCACGTTTCATAGAAATCACATATCATCGAAATGTATTGCAAATATTCCCGCAACAACGTGCGGAGTATCATCTAGTTCTAAAAGAGGACACTGTTTTTATTTTGCAGAAAAAGTCAGTTTCTCGTAAAAACACAATTGTTTTTTTGTGTGGAAGAAACTTCTAATGCATTCATAATCTATCATGACACTAGTATGATGCCCGTGCGTTGCTACGGAATAACAAAAACACATGGATCATACAATTGTTCTAGTGTGTTGGCAATGGAATAACAAAAACACATGTATGACCCAATTGTTCTAATTCAGAATTGTATGTGTCAAGCATGACGCAATGTGGTTTCATTGATATACGAGTGGCAAATGCAGATTATCTCTCCTTCTTTCCTTACAAAAGCGACATCTATCTCCCTACTCCTTCCTTCCCCTCTACCTTCATTGCCTTCATCCGTCCTTATTTTAGCATTGTCCTTACTTTAAAAGTTTATCATCTCACCTTACCACCACGCCAAACCTTTTATTACTGTTAGCAAATCTATGGAATGACCCTCGCATGCCGTGAGACATGATGACATGAAAAAAAATCAAAGAGTAATAAAACAACAAGACCTCCATTCGTACCAAGTTTAGAAAAAGCTTTGAGAGAATGATAGTAGTAACTTGCTAGTTCTATTACCCTAATACCCCTTCTCTGCCACGGGAAAAAGGCAAGGAGTACCTACACACGCAACCCCCCAAGATCCAAAGTTCCTCTCCGTCGACTACTATGTGATTAAGCAATCAGTCGGTTCCATGTATGTACATCCAAGCAAACAATGACACTACACACTGCATTGATTACTAACTATAAACCTACTTACCAGGCTGATTTCATAAATAGGTACATGGAAAGAAAAGAATTGTTACTTCTGCCGCAAATTTCAACATGTCTTGAGCAAGTTGTAGATCTATTTCTTGTGCAGATCTGAACAGCTAAGCAGACAATAGATCATAAACTTTTGACAAGTCCTGTATATATAGACTAACATCACATGCAACTACCCGGAACCTACAATGGAAGGGAAGGAATACACCTAATTGTCCAAGCATCAGGCGATGCATCCTCTGCTCCAGAGGCTCTCCAACGCGTCCCTGATAATGTGCTCCATAGGACTGTATCTTGTTTCAACTAACTTTCAACTAATCGTATATCACATCGTAGAATCTAACCTATGTTTTGTTATGCCATCTGATCTGAGAGAGATAATGAAACATGCAATTTTTTTCTCCAATACTTACTGCTGCAGAATATCAATTCCAACATAATTAGCTTCATTTGATGCAGTTATTGTAAAGTACTACTAATTTGCTCAACCATTTGCTAACTTTAAAGTTTACAAAGTTAAATGTCAAAGGTTTCATCAGAAATGAAACGTATTAAGTTTGTATAAGATAGTGGTTGTTTCAAAACAGTACTACAAAATTTCTAGAGGGATTAAGAAATGATTAAAGAGTACAACATAAATGTTGGTATCTAGCAAATAATCAAACAGGTCATGAATTATGATTAGAGCTTCATCGGGAATAAATGATCAAACGTTGTGATATATACACACCTTCTAGTAAGCGAAGAAACATGACCATATTGGCACTAATCCTGGGTGTAATCATCAGGCTCAAAACAGTCTATAGATTCCGCACAACAACATCCATTGCATTCGCCTCTGCAAACTTCCATGCCGCCATCTCTGCCAATGTCTTCAAAGCAGGGTACTAAACTTATCGAAGGAAAGATAGAACCTGGGATTAATGTGGAGTCAAGCTGAAACATGTTGCATCTTAACAATTATGCAACAATTTCAAATGATGCCCTCCCTTATGTGTGCCTTTCTGTCCAATAGGGCTTGCCTATCAGTGAAATTTCCATGAATAATTTAACATATTCATAAACAGTTCACCATATACATCAAGGATCTTCCTAGATTGTAAGAACAGACGAAGGCTGGAACAAACCCTAGACCCTTGCAATACATGTTTGTAATGTTTAATTGGACTACTATTAACACAAACAGATTTACTCCATCAAAATCGAAATCAGAGAATTTAAACTAAAGAACATCACATAAGATTAGATCCCATCAGTGCAAGTTTGGGTCTGTAGACCTCACGACAGCTTTGTCAGTAAGGGTATAGGAAGCATGCCATTCCATGAATCAACAGGGCTCCTGAATCGGAGAGAATGGTGGTAGTGGTGGTGGGGTGATTGAGCCATCTCCAACACTTGGACCATCAAGAAGACTTTTACTTGCCTGCAACCCAAACGATAATTGTATGTATTATAATTGGTATTAGAACAGATGAAACATAACATTGAAGTTCATGAGAAATAAATAGAGCACACATTAGTAACACAGGGGCATATCGCTGTGGGTGTGCAGGTAGAAGTTGGATATGATGCAAGCCAAATAATTTATGAGATATATAGCAACTCCGTGTGTGTCTTCACAGCAACACAAGGTTTCAATTCCTTAATGTACAAAATAGGACAACTTAGGTTTCATGCAATTTGCATAATCACAATAGGAAGGTTCTATAAATAAATTCACACGTACAACAAGTTTGCACAATAAAAAACAAACATGAGTAAATTTTATCAAGCAGTGTTTTGGCAATTTTAGGATCAGCATAACCAATATACATGAGATTAAGACAATGAGAAAACATGCAGTCTACATTCATAAATTTAGTGCTATAAGTATTCATCTAGGTAGAAAAGCAAACATCAAACCATAAGCCATGTATGCCGCCGCCACTCGCCAGATTTCCACAAGAGACCTCCTCACGCTAGTTGCTCCTACCATGGTCCCACTGCCTCGTACCATCCGTTGCCACCAGCCGGTGCCCCGCCGTTCGTTCCGCCACCAGCCAGTCTTTGGCAGTCCCTTGCCACTCGCAGGTCTTGCCCTGGGATAGGATAACATGGGGGTGCCGCAATACAGGCTACTGTGAGCCTCTACCATTGGAAAGGAAAATGTGGGGGTGTGGCAGTCAGCGGCCGAGCGAGGAATCTTGTCCTGGGTATTCTAGTTAATTTTTTTGACAAAACAATATAATAGAACAACAAATGTGTAGTAAGATATCAACATCAATGACTGAATGGCCAGATATTATCTCTACATTTTTTTTCGAAAAGGGGGAATTCCCCGGCCTCTGCATCAGAAAGATGCATACGGCCATCTTATTAACCAAATAAAGTAGTGCCAATATGGTTCGAAGGTCTCCACAAGTAATAACGAAGCAAAGAAAGCTCACACAGAGCCAAAAAGGCTAGAAACACCCACTAGCCATGAAAAGATGCCACAACCGGCTGGCTAGAACTAGATAGGTAAACTACATGCCTATCCTATTACATGACCGCCATCCAAACCGGTTGAAGATATCCCGAGCTACCATCTCCCAGCGGAAAGACCCAGTAACCAAATGCTTCCTGGCCTCCGTCGGGGTGAGTAGCAACCACGAACGGATCAGTGCCGTAGTTCGGAATATAACCTGCAAAAAATGGATACATGATATTCTGTTAAAAACCAAATCATTTCTGCAAGTCCAAATAGTCCACAGCAAGGCACAAACTCCAATCCGAATGTGTCTCGCGAAGTCAGGCTCAATCCCATTAAGCCATGTCCCAAATAACGCGTTAACAGAATTCGGTGGATTGATATTAAAAGCAATGTGGACCATCTGCCAAAGTACTTTGGCCAATAGGCAATTGAAAAAAGGTGTTTGATTGTCTCACCCCGAACACAGAAACTACACCTAGTAGGATCGAACGTCGTGATGGTTCCACCTCTCCCCTCGTTTGATCGATCCCCACGCACATAAAAATTGAGGAGAAACCCCTCGACACGGAAAAACTATCACGACCTCCACTTCTCCCACGACCTGCCAGTCTCATCTCTCATCTCTTGATCTCTCTCTCCCGATCCAGAACCACCCCGGCGGCCCCTGTCTCCCGGCTCCCGCGACCACCCGAGCACACTCCCTCTCCACCTCTTCTCCCTACTACCTCCACTACCACCACCCCCATCCGTGAAACCGCCGTGCATCTGTTCTGCGCATCCGGCTACGCGCCGACGGCCAGGGAAGCCGAAAAGAGGAACTGCTGGCACCTCCGACGGTATCCTTCCTCGGCCAGGTAGGAACCTCCATGTGAGGCCTGAGCTCTATGATGATGGGTGCATCCAGTGCCTGGGTGTATCAGGCGGCAGGGGGGGTGCGCCACGGCGCCGAGAACTAGTCCAGCACCATTGTCTCACATAAGGACGGCCTGTCTCTTCCTCCTCCCCGCTCAAATTTTTATGGCAGCTGCCTAGGAGCTTCTTCTTCCTTTATCTTGATTTGTTACTCACAACCCTGGTACAAATCTTTAGTTTTACTCCTATATTTCAATCGACTGATTTTGATTGGTGCTAAGACGAATTTTATGGCCATGTCCGACGGAAGGCGCGAATGTAGGCCTCCTCGGAGGCTCGGACTCGTATCTCGTGTCCATCAGTCACAACCATGAGTGGACGAGCTGGTGGTAGGAAGCAATAGAGGGGGTGGGCATGGCGGCAAGGTCAGCGGGGAGACCCCATCGCACGCGCCCCAGCGGAAGCAGCAGGGGAGGGTGCCATTGGCGAGACAGGTAAGCCACTCCCGCTTCTTCCTTTCTTCAGTTTCCGTTTTCTCGTCCGCGCAGCCTCGCCGGCGATCCAGGTGTTCCGTCGAATCCCTGGTTAGCTTCCCACTTCAATGCGCCCTATATGATTCCCCATTAACTTCCCCCTGCAGGAATTTATTTTATGTGTTATTCAATTTAGTTCTTGCGCCCCCACATATGATTTATTTTGGTGATTATACAGTACTAAACTTTAGATCAACGATGGAACATGAGTTATACTTAAAGGATTCCAGTTCGAGACTTGTGGCTTTATGTGTTCTTTTTCTTGTGTGGAAGTGGGGGTGTCTCGGCGGCATGAGACTGATTTTTTTTGTGTGTGGATTAACTCCTAATTTGTGTCGGATGTTCTGGTCTGCTAGCCTGGGAGTGGTGCAGTGGATTTGTAGGTAGATTTTTTTCGGGATTCGAGCATCAAGAGCGAAGGGTTCAGTACTTAATTCGTTAGGATTCAGAATGTCAGTATACATTTGTTATGAGGAATTATTCAGTCTTTTCTGGACACACTCTTAAGCTACTTGTGTTTTTTCATTGATCTTTTCACATTACAAACCATTTGATCCTTTTGTTGCTAGCTCTCCCCCCCTATATCTTCACTCATTTTCGTATGTCAGTCTTCAGTAGTGGGAACCAAATGCGATTTTAAATCAGATAAGTTTTGTCAGTCTTGTTTTTGTCAGTGTTCTTTGTGTTAAATACTTCAGAGTAGGTCGGTGTTCAGTTTTCATTAGCGAAACTGGTAATGAAAAAGCATGGACGACCTTTCTTATAAAGTGGTTGGTTGCTAGGCTGGGTACGAGATTCCCGGGCTGGATTTAGACGTCGTGCGCGAAATTGTCAAAGATGTGTCGTCCGTATAGCATGGTTTTTTCATTAAAGGTAGTAACCAAGGCCTCTACATTCTGTAGTGGTTTCTTTCTTTTTCAGCTTATAGCATTCCCTCTGTCCTGTTTCATGCTTATATTTTCATTTTATTTCTCAAGCCTCTGTTTTAGGCTTTTAGCAAGGCTCAACTTAAGGTACTAACTAAGATATCTTCACTCCTTCACTATATTCTGCAGTCAGCAGCCCTTCGTTTCATTTTTATCCTAATTGGCCGAATCGTCAAATGGACTTGCAAAACTAAGTTGTATGAGCATTGACTAACCAAGCTGCTCGTGGATGAGGGAGACATAGTAAGAGGGGTTCGGTTCACCATTGGACAACCTGCAGACACGGTCAGTGCACCAGACAGAAACATTCAACCTAGACCCAAATCAAAATTACTTGACTGATAGTTAGGCACTCCCTAAATATTTTTTCGTCCAGATAACGTGCACCATTGATGGTGGCACAACGACCTATGTTGTGGTCACCGGCGCTCTCATTGTGACCTCAGCCCTAGGTTTGTCGGTGAAGCTAGCATGCGCCGTCCTCCTCAAGCCTCACTAACAAGGGCGCCACCATCTCTCACGCCTCTCTCCTTGACCATCCGATTAGTTACTCTCTTACTCGGTAAATAATCACCCCCACCACAAAACCCTCTGCTTCATCTATTCTTTTCAGAATTTCATGTGTACATCGGCAAGATCACATTTGCAATGGAGTAATGGCAAGATCTAATGCCATTAGCAATTCAAACGTGACAAGCCCTACAGGAGTAAATTAATTTTCGAGAAGGTGACGTAGTCACATCTGTAGACAACAGCAGCATTTTTTGTCTATGCTTAGTTCTGAAAAATGCACTGATTGGTGAATACTTTGTATATTTGTGGAGTAATGTTCATTGGGAAAGAAATTATGCATGAGCTAGACCTTGGGGTCACCTGGATCAATTAAAACACGCATGCGTTTTATTGGAGGTATTAAAACTTAATTCATGTTTTCATCTATGTTGACCTGGTCAAACTTGAGTACGACCAGCTTAATTTGCTGTCTCTTGTTTTTTAGACATGAAAATCCAACAACATGTAGGTGATTATTTTGCCTTGCCTACAGTTTTCTAAAGGAGGTGAGGAACTGTACTATTTGTTAGTTATTTCCTAGAAGCAAAGTCAGCTGGGATTCTATAAAGCTTGACAATGCATTAGAATAAACATTATGCTCTAGCAGTATCAAGGAAAGTCATCACATTATGAAGAGAACATGGAAAGCGAATTTGGGGTTTGCAGTCATCTATGTTGTTCATCCAATCTTCTAATTTTCAGATGTTTGACACTTTATCTTCACGCAATTATTTATTGCAGGACAGTACAAAATTCACATCCAATTGAGAGATATACTGCTGGTTCTTCATCTGATTGCCTTGCCTAAAGTTTTATAAAGGAAATGGGGAACTATACTATTTATGAACCCTGTTACTGCTAAGATCCTTGTACTGGTAGTTTGTGCTATAAAGAAAGAAGCGTCACTTTGGGCTACTACGGGTGCTCACGAGAGTAATCCGTTCGTGTTGTGTCGCTGTGGTGGTGTGTGTCTTACTACAAACTCTTCTTCTTAATCAATGAAATGGCAAATCTTTTGCCTTGTTTCAACAAAAGTAGATCTTTGTACTGAGGTAGCTTTTGTATTGCCCCTTCTTTTTTCTTTTACTTGTGTATATGCAGATATTTTTTGTGAGAATCTGTATATGCAGTTAGAGTTGAGAAAATGGGATATCTTTGTTTTAGAAAAAAGTTGAAAGATCTTTATTATTTGGGTATCAAATTATTCCCGCTCTGCAGAAATCACGCCTTCTCTTTAAAGACGTGATATTCGAATTTTGATTTTTGCCAGTACTGCATGTTTTCCTGTACTGCGTCCATGTCTGCTTCCGATGGGTGCCCCACCTGCAGACATCCTCTCAGTCGTCTCTATGGGTACTCTGTCCTTGAGGCGCCTGATCTCATTGACCTCTTAATTCCTGAAGGAATCGACAAACATCTCTACTGGCTGCTATTTCCAAACGTATTTTTTGGAGATCTAACAATGTGCATGTTTATTATGAAAAGGAAATAAATAAAATATTAATAAACAATATCAAAAAGAGAATGATTCTAAAGTAATTGAGAAGGGCATGTGGGGTGTGTGAGGACTATGATTTAATTTTATTTCATCGTGAAGATCAGTTGAGTGCCATGATGCAGCAACAGGTGTGGCTTGGGGAGTACAAAGGTAATTATTCCACATGTCAAGAAAATTCAAATTGTTGATCCATAGAAGCACAAGGATATATAGCTAGCTCTACCTGTACTCTTTATGACATAACTGATGGGAGGCGTGCATTTTGTAGTTGTGTCATGCCATCTAGTGTGAGAGGTCTGCATGATGAAAATGGCATCAGTGAGAATACGGCAAGCGTTCGTAACGGGGAAAGGGCTGCAGGTGTGCGACTGGGGGTTGTAGATATGATGGCGGGTTCATCACATCCGCGGGGAGAAGCGGCTCGGTGTGCTCGCATAGAGGAAAAAGTACATATCGTTCCGTGGCAACACACGGGCACTCAGCTAGTTGATAATAGTAGCAAAATATTATTGTGGAAATTACAAAGCGGCAAAGAAAATTACAATATAACTTTACCATCTCCTTTTTGGAAGAGATTGATGAGATCCTCATTTTTCACTTGCTTGAAGAATTCTCTCTCAACAAATGTAACCAATCAATTGTTCAAATATTCATCACCCATTTTGTTCCTTAGGCACATTTACACATATTTTATTAAGGAATATAGATGGATGGCTTGTATCAGTAGCAATTAACAAAAAAGCTTGAGATTTATTTTAAAAACAGAGGAGAAATCACATTGGTTGCTTGGTCTCTTGCAGATGCCTGGATGGATGTATGGCTTCTAGCGCCTAGCCGGCGAGGGGTGAGCCGGACAACCAGAATCAACCTGCTGGTTGCAAAACGGCAGATTAATCAAAACAGAACATGAACAGGTATTGGAATGTCCCTCAGTTTCAGTTTCATGTAGGCTGATCCCGTTGGCATAAACAACATTATTTTCTTCCGAGTAGATGTATTTTCCTTGAAATAGGATTATTTCAGTTAGTAAAAACCAGAACTACTATTTTTCTAAAAACACCAGTACTAACTATCATATGACTATATGAGGTGAACATGATTCAGATTTCAGAAAGGGAAATTACCTTGGTGGCAGGTACTCTAGCTTGGTCTCTTTGACTCTTGTAGATGCCTGGATGGATGGATGGCTTCTAGAGCGCCTAGCCAGCGTCCGGCGAGGCTGCGAGGGGCGAGCCGTGTTAGAATAAATCCGAGGTATACCGTTGATCATCCGAGGACCAAGCAATCACACGAGCACGATACCGAGATTTGTTAACGAGGTTCACCGATATGGCTACATCTCCTGGGCTTGACTATGGGCGCTCCTCCCCATGACACCGCTACAATACCGCACCTGGTCGCCCTGGACACCGGCACATGCCGCCGGCTTCCCCTGCGTTCCGGTGCTATTATGTTGGCATAGGTTACATCGTGTGTCTACCCCCGCTATATAAGAAAGGCCTAGGATACAAGTGTCCTACTAGGACACGATTCCATATCCTGTAAACACAATACAACTACAAGTCCAACTGTAACCTACCTTGTACACCATATTTGACACAACTCTAACAAACTCCACCTTGGCGAATATTCTCCACCATCTTGAATTTGACCATGCGTCAAACTTCCATGTACATTGGACTTGAGCTTATCCCATGAGCACCGCTGCTACTCCAAAGACTCCATGTGACTCCACCTGCAACTTGTAGTCCCTCCTTTTCTTGACCACAGTCAACACTTGAGCAAAATTAAGTTCCTTGTTACTCTAGTTTGTGCTCCCAACTTCCAGAGTATCCGTCCAACGCCATCACACACTAATCACTGACCTGCGTGAAAGTGAACAACTCACATATTGGATGTCACACGTAAGAGTTACCTGAACTCAACATCACCGCTCCTTTTTTGACCGCCTGTCTGAAACTTGAAGGAATTTCACCGTTGCTTATAGTCACCCCGAGTCAAATTCGCAGTTGTCTCACCACATGTATGACCACCAGAGCCCTGCCCCGTCTCCATGTCCCGTGCTAGCCGCATGCCTCGCCGCTATTACCGCGTCGAGCCTCCGCTGTCCCGGTCGAGTCTCAAGGGTCGCGAAACCACACCACTCAACCCCCACTGCAGAGTACCACCGATCATCACCGACCGATGACGAGTTTCACGCTTCCATCAGACCACTGGGCTCCAGTCCGAACTGCATGTCACTCGCTTTTCCCTCCTTGCTGAATAGGCTTCGATTCCCTGGATCCTTACATCGTAGCCCCTCAATCCAGCTCCACCTTCAACATGACTCCATGGTAGATGATCAGTCCACCCTTGCGCCTCATCGACTTCAAGCTCCGTGTATACACCACCTTGAATCAATCCCGCGCCATAGTCTTGTCGAAGCCGCACAAGCCCTCAGGCCTGCACCACGTGTTTCCACGCCCCAGAAGTCGGCCACCATCAGCATCACGCTCCTATGTCGTCATCGCCGAAATCACCGCCGTCTTCTGCTTTGATCAACATCCATGTCGGTCCGTCAGACAGTCCAGTCTGACTCACCCGAAATTGTCCGGCCGCATGACATGCTCCAGACTCCACGAGCCTCGTACGCACATCATCTGTCTTGATTTTCCTTTGACCATCATGCCGAACTAACACCGTCGTTGTCCATCTTCATACACGATCTACGTACAAAGCCAAGAACTCCAAAGGAAAAAGCACATAAGCCTCCTTGTGTGCGTACAACAGCAGCTACACCACACGTGACTTTCCAAGCCGTTTCTCTTTTTCTTGAGCAAACATACTTGATCGATCCAATGTGATAGCCATCAAGTCAATGCCCCAGTGATAAGACAACACTGAGCAACGCCCTTGACCGCAACGAACGACGTCCTCCTACTGCTAAGAACAGAGCATCTCGCCGCACCATCGACTTTTCCAATCGGTCCACCCGACCATTGATATGAATTCATCCGCTCCGCTCCTTCCTCCTCTAGATCAATAATCCGCAGCCTTCGAACAACCTAGCTCTGATACCACTTGTTAGAATAAATCCGAGGTATACCGTTGATCATCCGAGGACCAAGCAATCACACGAGCACGACACCGAGATTTGTTAACGAGGTTCACCGATATGGCTACATCCCCGGGGCTTGACTATGGGCGCTCCTCCCCATGACACCGCTACAATACCGCACCCGGTCGCCCTGGACACCGGCACATGCCGCCGGCTTCCCCTGCGTTCCGGTGCTATTATGTTGGCATAGGTTACATCGTGTGTCTACCCCCGCTATATAAGAGAGGCCTAGGATACAAGTGTCCTACTAGGACACGATTCCATATCCTGTAAACACAATACAACTACAAGTCCAACTGTAACCTACCTTGTACACTATATTCGACACAACTCTAACAAGCCGAACGAACTGGAGCAGCGGGCGGAAGATGGACTGCCGCGGTGGAGACAGTACTGCGCCCGACGGAGTCAGGGAGGCGAGAGGCCTCCTGAATTTGATGAAGTCGCGGGGGGGGGGGGGGGGGGGCGCTCCTGTTCGTCTCCCTCCCCGCGTGGAGCTCCTCCTGAACTTGATGAAGACGAGATGAGATGCCAACAAGCGGATCCACCACTCCAATCTAGTGGTTGCAGTTTGTTGCCGCTCGTGGGCGGAGGAGTTCGGCGGCGGCGATTCCTCCGTGGAGAGACAAGGGATCGAGAGCGAGGGATTTGGGGAAGGGAGTGGGAGGTGCGACGTGCGTACGTGGGTTGTTTTTTTCGTGCGGGAACGGGAAGGGGTGGAGGAGGTCCGATTTTTCCGGTGCGGGGGGATCGAACGAGGTGTTCTTTCGTGCAGGAACGGGAAGGGGTGGAGGAGGTCCGATTTTTTCGGTGCGGGGGGATCAAACGAGGTGGTCGAACCATCACGATGTTCGATCCCCCTTTAATAGTAGAGATTATAGAAATCTTTTTTTGCGACGAACTAGAAATTAAACTTTGGTAACGTGCCAGTACAGTACGTCCCGAACATGTATGTCATTTGTTAAGCATTTCTCGGCTTATGTATTTAAGCTGTATGTATTGACCATCATGCAGTAACACTGACAGTGAGAGATGGAGCACCGTTTCCGGGCGGCCAAATTATCCGGTTATGCCGTCTTGACCATCATACAGCACGTGACACCGACGGCTTCTCTTTTTTGTGTTGACACCAGACGTAACACTGAGAGTGACACGCTACTTTGCGT
Source organism: Triticum monococcum (assembly GCA_034509565.1). Lineage (NCBI taxonomy): Eukaryota > Viridiplantae > Streptophyta > Magnoliopsida > Poales > Poaceae > Triticum > Triticum monococcum. The sequence goes on from CM067842.1 coordinate 820,766,864, forward strand.
TTCTAGTTGGTCTTGAAGCTGACCCAGACTTTATAGAAGGCGGAGGGTAAATTACAAGAAATTCAGACAAGCTTGCATCACAGCCTGGTCAGACATTAAGAAGAAGATGCATACGATTTGACCTCTCATCTTATTAACTAAGACAACATGCTTGCACAATTAATTAAAAGTTTAAAACACACCGGCTTAACGGTCACTCACTCACACTACGTTACATCGATAGAACATGTCTCACATGTCGGCGGCGATCCCCTCGTCGCCGGTGGCAGCGGTCTCGATGTCCTGGACACGCCTGTTGGGGGCGGCGCAGTTGTTCCGGATCTCGCCCTTGTTGCCGGTGAGGAGGTCCATGTTGCTCATCTTGGTCATGGACCTGGCGAACTGCTCGAAGAAGGCAGCCTGGTTGAGGGAGAAGCGGGTGGCCATGCGCTTGGTGGTGGGGTGGTCGATCAGCCCCTGGTCTGACTTGAACAGCCCCTGCCTCGCGATCAGGTCGAAGTAGTACTTGTTGTCGAAGGCGTCCGGCGTGCGCACGTCGAGGTTCTGCGTGAGGGTGCCGGCGGGGTTGTCCCCGGCGCACTTGTTCCGGAGAGAGGTGGCGAACTTAGAGTCGATGGCCGGGTTGGTGTCGAACACCGGCTTGAAGCGGTCCTCGAAGGCCGGGCAGTGGGCGACGCCGAAGGTGTGCGCGCCGGAGAGGGACACCAGGTCGGCCACGTCCAGGCTGCGGTTGCTGAAGGAGGAGATGAGGGTCGGCACGTCGAAGAAGGGCGCCGGCAGGAGGCCGACGAGAGCGGACGACGCCGGGGCGAGGGCGTCGCGGCGGCCGAGGGAGACGTCGAAGCGCGGCCCGCCGGCCTCGACGAGGGAGTCGCGGGTGGCGAGCACGGTGATGTCGGCGCAGGAGACGGTGGGCCCGCAGGCGCTGTGCACGGCGGCGCGGATGCGCTCGATGAGGTCCAGCGCCACGGGGCGGAGGGTCTGGTTGGGGACCTCATTGAGCTCGCTGCCGGCGCCCTTGAGCAGCACGGACGCGTCGCAGCCCTGCGGAAAGCAGTCGTGGAAGAGGATGCGGATGAGCGCCGGCGCCACGCCCACGTCGCGGCGGAACGTCTCGGCGACGTGGAACTCCACGATGTGCTCCAGGTCCGGGCACGTCGCGGCGTGGAAGTTGGGTGACAGCTGGCCCTCCGACGAGTGGACGGCGGCGCAGACCAAGGCCAGGACGGCGATGGCCGCTGCTGCTCTGGACGCCATCGCTGAAGCTGAGCTTCTAGCTTCTTGCAGACCTTAGCTAGTGACCTACGACTGAGGGAGGGAGGGTCGTGTGGCTTGCACAAGATAGCCGCTAACCCCTTGCTATTTATACACCGAACGGCTAGTCACCTCCGACCGAGCTGGCTGGCTCGATCTGATCCACATGCGATGTTCAAGTCGTGGAGATTAACTAGAGAAGAGAGAAGACTAGTCGCAGAAAGAGAGAGACTAATTGCAAATTAAAGAGGGACATGCAACATGTGCAAGTTGCATGGACAAAGGTCAAGAAAATCAACTGGCCGGGTAGGGTACATCAGCTCGTGTCTCTTCCTCGAACTTTCCTCCTTGTTTCCACGTGAATTTTCACCTAACACCACAGTGACATGCATGTTGGACACACTTAGTATATTATTATAGTATATATGCAAGGAAAAAAGCGGCATAGATTGCTCGACAGATTGCATGAATCGAGCACGTATTTGCTAATTTGGCAAGGCATAATCTACGGAGCAAGCAAGAGCATCCAGTTGGATCTAACCGGATATGGAATCATTCTGAACGACACCAAGCTACGGCTTGAGCGATTGATTAGTTAATGGCGGCCACCGAAGATAATTAAGCTATATCCCGCAAAAGAAAAAGATAATTAAGCTATAGGTGTGGTTAGTTGGGGGTCAAGTGTCGTCTTATCTCTCGGACGATGCATGCAAAGCTACGTACCACTTGCATGAGAAAATAAAGCCGCTGAAAGTTCGCCGCCGGCGCCGGGCACGTGCTGCACTGTACCACAACACTACTATATTAGCTACGTACGTACACTGGATCGGGTCAGTCATGGACATGGTATGGACGCGTGCTTTCCTAGCTCCTAGCCAAAAAGTCATTGGCTCTTCGATTGTCGCCCATCCTTCAGCAAATAAGGGCATCTCCACCTACGCCTCCAGGAACGCTTTCCAGGTCATTTTTTTTAGTACCGGCGACAAAAAATCCTCCCACTCACGCTCTTAAAGTATCACTTTTCGCCGGATTTGAAGAAAAACAGCGCCAGCAGTCTCACCCCGAACCCAGCCCCCCGGGGGGTAGCTGGGCGTGTCGGCGGCTTCTTTTCCTCGCTGCTGGCCCACCCTCAGCCTCCCACCTCCCTCTCTCCTCTCTTTTCATCTGGGACCCATCCCGTGGCCTCACCCTCTGTCCTCTCTTTTCCTCTCCCCTCTCCCGAGATCGGCCATGGAGAAGTCCGCTTGCCTGGCTGCCGCCCGCCCCCCCTCCCCTCAAGCCTTCCTCCGCGAGCAAGATGCCGGCGACGCCGGCGAGGAGCGCCATCTCGTCCAGCCTCTCCATGTCGTCCTCCTCCACGACTTCCTTCTCCACCAGCTACGCCTCTTCCCGTCGTCCTTCTCCACCAGCGGGGCAGAGCTCGTGGCCGGGCGTGGACGGGGCGAGGGCGATAGACTCCGGGCGTGGACGGGACGGGGCGAGCAACTCCGAGGCCGGGCGGGGCGGAGCATGGCCGGCGAGTTCGCGGCCAGGCGGAGCGTGGCCGGGCGAGCTCGTGGCCGGGCAGAGCGTGGCCGGGCGGAGCACCTGCCTCCCCGCTCGCCGCCTACTCGTCGTCGTGCCGTCGTGCAGACGAGGTCAAAGAGCACCACACAGTGGTGCAGCCGCGGATCCAGGGCGGTTCAAGCACAGCACGCGTGCTCTCCGGCCAGAAGGAGTCGTGCACACCACGCGTTCTCCGCAGGGCCTCGCCGTGGCCATGCGCAAGAAGGAGTCGCACGTGGGCGCTCGAGTTCGAGCCCCGCCCGTTTCTGCTGTCCCTGGTCGCCATGGACGCGCCGGAGCTGGACCTTGACCAGAGCACGGTGGACTTGGGCGCCCTCGTGAAGGAGTCCACGGAGAAGAGGCAGCAAGGGGAGCGCGTCCGGCAGTGGCAGATGGCGTTCTTGCTCGCCGGCAAGGCCAAGGGTGGGGAGCTCGTCGTCACGCTCGCTTTCCAGATCATGGAGGACGGCGGCGGCGGGCTCTACAGCCAGCCGGCCACCAAGACTGCTGCCCTGGTGCGGTGTACGATGACGAGAAATCTGAAGGAGCCCCTCCTTGTCCCTTGCCTTGGCCGCCAGCCTGAGCTCCCGCAGCGTGGCGGCGAGCCTAGACCTCTTCCTCCTCTTCTTCTTCATGACGTCGCTCCGGTACAAGGACGGCGGCCTGGACCTCCTCCTCTGCTCCGGGGCCTCCTCGACATCGTCACCGGCCCGGCCGCTTCCTCGCTGCGCGCCACGCGTCCTCTTCGTCGAGGTGCAGAGATGCTTGGGGGTGGAGACGGCTGGAAAAATTCCCCCCCAAACCTAAAATTTGCACCGGCACAGCCCCAGCCGGACGAAAAAACGTCCCTGGGGAGGCACAACGGCTAGAGATGCTCTAAGAGCATCCACGACCGGACCCCTTAAACCCGTCTCAAACGCTCGGGTAGGTCATCTGATCACGATTTTTCAATTCAAACGGGCCTCTCAGACGGTCCTCAAACGCCCGCGCTGACCAGCATCCCCTATATCCAACGCAAATATGGAACGGATATGGGGACGCCTGGGCACGCCTGCCACGTTGGACTGACGAAAGGGTCCCGGCCGGAAACGCCCTCAAACCCGACGGTCTGAAGCTCGTCTCCTCCGTCGGACCGCTGGCCCGCGTGGCGTAAATCCAACGGGCCGCGTAGTGCATTCCCGACTATTTAAGTCGACCTGACACCGAAACCCTACCGTCCATCCACATTTTCTCCTCCTGTCCGCCGCCGCCGTCATTTTCCACTCCAACCGTCCATCTAGTAGCCATGCCCCCACGCTGCCGGGCGATGAGCGAGCCTTTTCTGACGCCGGAGCGCCGGCTCAAGCTCATTGAGCAGATCCGGGCAAGCACAAAGCCCAGATCGCCGCGGGGCTACCTCCGGATGCAGTGGATCCGGAAGAGGAAGAGGAAGAGGAGGAGGAGGTGGAGGTGGAGGAGGAAGAGAAGGAGGAGGAGGAGTAGGAGTATGAGCCGGAGGAGGAGGATGTGGGGGACGCTGGCGACGGGGATCTATAGGCGGAGCAGCATGCCATCCATGATTCCCTCCTATCGGAGTCGGCTGCGGAGGCAAGACACAATCGCCGGTAGGAGATGGAGGCGCAAGAGGCCGCAGACGAGGCGGAGATGTTTGCCTACATGGATGAGGTCGAGCAGGAGGAGGATGAGCCGGAGCCTCCCTACCTGCTCGTCCAGCCGGCGCCCGGCACTGTCGTCGTGGGCATCTCCGACGACGAAGAGTAGCTAGGGTAGTACGTATGATTACTTTTGCATGTTTTGTATGGATTTAGGGGATAAAATATGAGAAAGATGGATGCAAAATGGCTAATTTAAGATGTACCCGGTCAGTGCCAGTGAACGCGTCCGGGCGTGTCCGCGGATGTTTGAGGAGCCGAATTTGCAACGTCCGGCTGTAGATGCTCTAAATAAATGAACAAGTGAAAACTTGTTATTCTTTGCATGCATATGCATGTCCACCGAAAACTACTGTTAGAGCATCTACAGCCGTTGGTTATCTAATTTGGGGCCCAATAGGGGACCCGACATACTGCATTTCTCTGATCACAGCCACACCGCTCATATGACTATAGATGATGATCCCGCCATGCACCGGGGTGTTGCGGAGCTGCAGCTCCCCACCCGGCCCCCTAGCGACTCCATGGAAGAGAAGCTCCTGCCCCAGTCCATCCGTGACCGACGGAGGGCAATGCGGAATGCTAGCTCCTCCTTATCGGGGACCGACGAGCTAGAGGACTCCGTAGTGAGCTTCACCCAGTCGATGGAGTTGGAATCGCTGTCGGCCATGGCGGAGGGGAGGGGATTGGGTGGAGAGAGGAAGGGGATGTAACAGATGAGGAGCGGAGAGGTCGAGCGACTAAGGTTTGACAAGGGTTTGATCGTCCGTCTTCAAATACTTGTGGGGGCAAGTGTGCGGCGGGGCGCACAGTGGGCTGGAGCAACATGGCAGATGCGTCCGAGCCTTCCCATATTTGAGTTGAATATGAGGGGTGCCGGTCAACCCGCGCATTTGAGGCCGGTACGAGGAGCTCGTCTGTTTTTTTTTTTGACCGTCCAATGACGAGGCCGTGTATAGGAAGCTGTAGACGCTCTTACAGTTTGTTGTCAAATTTCTGTCAGCTTGTTTTTCATGATGGAAAACTTTCTATCAGCAGCCGGAACTGAGACGCTCGGTACCAAAGGCCCAAACTCACGAGGGGGAGTGCTCCCAGGAAGCAAAACCAAGCCGAATAAGACCCCACGTGTGCGAAACAACTACCATATCATCGGCTTCACAACTTTAATTAGACCATTTCCAACAACTTATTGATTAATTTCTGTGAAAACTGGGGTTAAGCGTATGCTAGTTGCAGGGACACATGCGTGTTAATATAGGGCCGAAGCCAGGATAGATACAAGGTTAGTTGGGCTCGGATTGATCTACAAGTCAGCTAACAACCTGATAAAATCGAATCTCAGAGGCCCAACAAAATACACAACACGCACGTACAACTACAGCACATATACGGTTTATATACTCCACCGTATATGCTTACAATGTTTAACACTCCTCAATCACAACTATTCAAGTTGAGATTGCGTCTAAAGGCCTCAAGCTGCCTAACAGTAAGAGGCTTAGTGAAACCATCTGCAACTTAATCTCCGGTAGGTATGAACTTAATATTCAACAACTTATCTGCCACTCTTTCGCGAACAAAGTGATAATCTATTTCAATGTGTTTAGTCCTGACATGAAAAATAGGATTAGCAGACAAATATGTGGCACCAAGATTATCACACCAAAGTGACGCAGCCTTTGGATGATAAACACCCAATTCTGTCAGCAGATTCTGAACCCAAATAATCTCTGCAGTGGCATTGGCTAGAGCCTTATACTCAGCCTCTGTGCTTGACCTGGAAACAGTGGATTGCTTGCGAGCACACCAAGATACCAAATTACCTCCAAGAAATACCGCAAAGCCTCCTGTTGATCTCCTGTCATCAGGACAGCCTGCCCAATCTGCATCTGAGAAAGCACTTACTAGCATTGAATCTGACTTACCAAGTTTAAGACCATGATCCTTGGTTCCTTGAAGATATCAAAGTATCCTCTTGACTGCTGTCCAATGCACACTAGTAGGAGTATGTAAGAACTGACAAACTTTGTTTACTGAATAAGAAATATCTGACCTAGTCAAAGTCAAGTATTGAAGTGCTCCTACAATGCTCCTATACCTGGTTACATCCTCTGCTCCAAGTACTTCTCCATCATATAGGGACAATTTTTCAGAAGTAGACAGAGGTGTGGATGAAGGCTTGCAACCTTTCATGCCTACTTTCTGAAGTATTTCTTGCACATATTTTCCTTGTGGCAGCACAATCCCTTCTTTAACAGGTTTTACCTCAATTCCAAGGAAGAAGTGGAGACTTCCAAGATCCTTAAGTGCAAACTCCTTGCCCAAGTCCTTAAGAAGAGCTTCAACGGCACTAGGTGAAGAACTTGTAACCACAATATCATCAACATAAATAAGCATGAACATAGTGATCCTATGCCGATGATAAAAGAATAGTGAGGTGTCCCCCTTTGAAGGAGAGAACCCTAGAGATTGCAACTTTGACGACAGTCGAGAATACCAAGCTCTAGGCGCCTGTTTTAATCCATACAGTGCCTTATCAAGTTTGCAAACATGACGTGGAAACTTTAAGCTTTCATAGCCAGGAGGTTGTTTCCTAAACACTTCCTCTTCCAGAACACCATGCAAGAACGCGTTCTTTACATCTAGTTGTCGAATGCACCAGTTTCTAAGCACTGCAATTGAGAGAATTATTCTGATAGTGGCTGCTTTGACTACAGGACTGAACGTGTCCTCGTAGTCAATTCCATACCTTTGCTTGAACCCTTTTGCAACCAAGTGTGCCTTATACCTATCAATAGTACCGTCAGATTTCTGCTTGACTTTGTAGACCCACTTGCAGTCAATAACATTCCTCCCCTTGACTGGGGGCACCAAACGCCATGTTTTGTTTCTCATAAGGGCATCATATTCCTCATCCATGGCCTCCTTCCACCGACGTTGTCCAAGGGCTTCTCCCAAATTTTGCGGTTCACCTGTGGCACAAAAAGAACCCCAACGGACACAACCATCGTTATAAAGCTTAGGCTTGATAATACCACTCTGTGACCTGGTATGAGACCGCGGAAGAGGAGGCGGAGCTGGACATGAGACATGTTGTTGGAGGCGATTTGAGGAGGAAGACACAGCAGATCCAGAATCCGCAGAAAATCCACCCTGTTGAAGCTCCTGTGTTGGCGCAGCACAATCAACCTCGACGCGTGCGCCAGCCGCTCCGGAACTGCCACTTATCGCCGCCAGCGACGCGTCAGGCAACGGCGAGGCGGAATCACCCAATCCCGCGGGCGCACTCGTTCCCGAGGAGGACCGACCGGGTGAGGACCCGCCTGGTCCCGTCACAGGCGCGGCCCATGGCCGACCAACGCCATGCAAGGGGGACCCACCTGGTCCCGCAACAGGCGCACGCCGTGGGTTCGCTGGCGCGGCTCGCGGCTGGCCGATGCCATGCAGGGGGGACTCACCGGATTCTGCGGGAGACCGCATGTGGGACTGCGGCGCGGATCCCGTAGGAGATCCTCCTGACGCGCCTGCTCCAGCAGATCCCGAGGGGATCCCGCCCTGATCTACTCCGGGATCAGCAGGCGGATCTTCTGCGGCGGAAAAAGAGGACCCCGTGGCCTGCATAAAATCATGGGAATTTTCTTCCATGTTTGTACTGTTGTCCTGCACACTTTCGTTAGAGTTTTCATCAAAGGAATTATGGTTCATTGACACATGATCATTAGCATCTTCTACGCCCCCGAGAACAAAGTTGGGTGATGGCAGAAGGTGAGACGGAAGAAGAACAAGTTCTTTGCGAAGTTGGGCGCCAGTGTTAGGGTGAAGTTTTGCGAAGGGAAAAACTTGCTCATCGAAAACCACATCACGGGAGACATAGATGTGACCCGTGGCAACATCCAAACACTTGTAGCCTTTGTGAAGACTACTGTACCCAAGAAACACACACTGTTTCGAGCGGAACTCAAGCTTATGTTTATTGAATGGACGAAGATTGGGCCAGACGACACAACCAAATATGCGGAGAAAAGTGTAGTTTGGTTTAGTGCCAAAAAGACGTTCAAGAGGGGTCTGATTATTGATGATTTTACTAGGAACACGATTTATGAGGTACACCACCGTGAGAAACGCCTCGTCCCAAAATTTTTTAGGGGCATATAAGCTTGAGCAAGAAGGGAGAGACCAACCTCCACAATGTGGTGGTGTTTACGTTCAGCGGATCCGTTTTGCTGATGAGCGTGTGGACAGGAGACATGGTGAGTGATACCTATGCACTCAAAAAATGAATGAAGTGTTTGGTATTCACCTCCCCAGTCTGTTTGCATGACAAGAATTTTGCGATCAAAAAGACGTTCAACATGTTGTTGAAAGAGATTGAACTTTGCAAATACATCAGATTTATTCTTAAGCAAATAGATCCAACTGAACTTACTAAAATCATCAATGAAAGTGACATAATATTTTTGTCTGCCAACAGAAACGGGTCCAGGACCCCAAACATCTGAAAAAACTAGCTCTAAAGGAGCCTTTGATTCACTAGTAGAGCGAGCATATGGAAGTTGATGGCTCTTGGCCATCTGACACGAATCACACACATGAAGGTGATCTTGCTTATTTGATACTGGAAGACTAAAATCTCGAAGAATTTTCTGGACCACCGGAAAAGCAGGATGCCCTAGGCGTTTATGCCATCTTGAGGTGGATGGCTTGACCACACTGAGAGCTTGGCGAGGAGGGAAATCATGGCGGCCAGAGATAGGAATCAGGCGACCTCTAGTCCTGTTTTGAAGCACGGTTCTCCGAGTGGCCCGATCCTTAACAAAAAAATTTTCGGGGTAAACTTCCAAGAAAGCATTGTTATCTTTGATAAGTTTATAGGCAGAAAGAAGGCTTTGATCGGCTTGAGGAGCATGGATGATATTATTTAGATGCAAGGAGCCGTGAGGGGTAGTAAGAACTGAATGGCCAATGTGAGCAATGTCCATACCTTGACCACTCGCAGTGTGGATTTGCTCCGTGCCGGTGTAGCGATCGTGGACCGCAAGCTTCTCCAGTTCTCCTGTCACGTGATCAGTTGCGCCAGTGTCAAGATACCAATTGGTATCAACTCCATAGGCGTGGGCAGCGTTGGCCGAGCGGTGTCCTCCACCACCACCACGTCCTCCGCCACCACCGCCTCCTGCAGGGTTGCGGACATTGTTGTTGAAGTTGCGATCGTAGCGCTTCTTGCAGCGCCACGCACCATGCCCTTCAAGCTTGCAGATCTGGCACTTCTCGCGCTCGCGGTCACCGCGGTCACCACCTCCTTGCCACGGACCGCCACCAAAACCGCCGCCACCGTGGTTGTCAGGGTAGTGCGCGCCCGCGTTGTTGTTGATGTAGCCGCGGGAGCTGCCTCCACTGTTGCCGCTGCCCCTTGAGTTGCTGCGGCCTCCACCCCTTGCCGCTAGATTTGCGGAGTGGAGGGCGGTGTTCTGGGCAGCGATGCGGGCTTCGGCCGACAACAGCAAGGAGAAGAGCTCGCTGAGGCCGATCGGCTGCTCGGTGGCGGTGCGGGTGGAGATGGCCGAGACGAAGCCGCTGTAGTCGGGGTCGTGGAGAAGGCCTTGCAGGATGTGATCAACGATGTCATCCTCATCCAGGGGCTTGCCTGCAGCAGCAAGCTCGTCGGCAATGCTCACCATCTTGGTGTAGTAGGCCGCGACAGACATGTCCCCTTTGCGCGTGTGCTCGATGGCCGAGCGGAGCTGGATAACCCTAGCCCTTGACTGCAACGAGAAGCTTTGCAGCAGGGCGTTCCAGATTGATGCGGCGGTGGTGTGGGAGCTGACCTGCAGTAAGACCTCACGAGAAAGAGATGAGATCAAAAACGTGAGGATTTGCTGATCTTGAGTGACCCACACAGCATGCTCAAGGTTTGGCGAGGACGTGGTCTCCTTGCCGGCGACGTCCTTCTCAGTGATGAGCACGACGTCTGGCTCCTTGACCGAGCCGTCCAGAACACCCATCAGCCCCGCCCATTGATGTGTGGCAAGACTTGCGCCTTCCACACCAGGAAGTTCTCCCGGGTCAATTTCTCGATGATGGTGTGACCTAGGGAGGCGATGGAGGGGGCGGCCATGGCGACGGCTGAGGAGGAGCTCGACATCTAGATGCGATGAAAAAGGATGGCTCTGATACCATGTGAAAACTGGGGTTAAGCGTATGCTAGTTGCAGGGACGCGTGCGTGTTAATATAGGGCCGAAGCCAGGATAGATACAAGGTTAGTTGGGCTCGGATTGATCTACAAGTCAGCTAACAACCTGATAAGATCGAATCTCAGAGGCCCAACAGAATACACAACACGCACGTACAACTACAACACATATACGGTTTATATACTCCATCGTATATGCTTACAATGTTTAACAATTTCTTGGTAATTATATTCATGCCATCAATCAATAATGTTGTCCCTTCATCAGGTTTATTTGGCCCCTCGTATTTGAGATCAAATTTTGGCCATCTATATAACAAACAACTTATGATTTATATGCTATAAAAAGTATATCATTGTATTTCTATTTGAAATGGGATTCTAATCATATAATTTTTGTGACATATAGTTTATATTTTATTAATTAAGTATATCATTGCATTAAATTCATGGTTTTTTAAAGTACATATAGATTTGGAATATATATATATATTTTAAAATATGTTCAAATGAAAGAAAACCAGTGGAAAAATGTAGAAACAAACTAACCTGCAGGATGCTAATTGGGCCAGCCAAACTGGACGCTCGCAGAGGGCGACGCTATGTTCCATCCCGTTCCATCTCTCATCAGGCGATGTATAGACGCGCCCGTCGTGAGACCTCAAGTCAGAGAACCTGCTATTATGTGCACATAGAGAGCGCGCGCACACACCCGCGAAATGGTGGGTCAGCCCATTTATTACCGAGTTTTTAAAAAACAAACGCATATATTTAAAGAACAAAATGTTATAACATTTAAAAACTAAATACTATATTATGCAAAAATAATAATCTTTTTTTAGAAAAGAGGCGCTTGCCCGACTTTAAACTGAGGCCCTTACAAATCCAACACGAGTTCTAGCATGAGAAGAAGTAAAAGTGTGGAGAAGAAAACAAGCGATAAATAGATAAGCGATACAAGCCCGGAGGCCAAAGGGCAACGCAGCGCCACACCAAAGGGGCAAAGCCGCAGGCTCTCGAGTTAGCATAGATATGCGTCATGTCGGTGGCGTGCCTTGTGTTGTTCGACGAAGCTCAGTACACTTTGCCCGCACCTTTACTGCGAGCCCCTCCACGTGCCTTCTGTCTTGCTCCTTTGACAGATGTTTCCATAGCTGCAAGAAAGACATCATTTTATATAATAAATCAGCCGGGTGTTTGATGAATGTTCCCTCTATCAAAGCCTTGTTTCTTGTGGTCCATAAGGCCCGTGCTAGTGCCCCAAATCCCACCCAAGCCATCCGTCTATCTCTCCCGGTGGTGTCCCTGGCCAACCTATAGAAGTGAGAAAAGCCGCTCGGATTCCATGTGGATCCCGTTACCGCCCTCAGCGAGCTCTACGCGAATCGAGCCATGGTGCATCGGAAGATGATATGATCGCGATCCTCTTTTCCCCCACACCAAATGCATTTGCCATCACCCGGGCCTCTTCTTTTTTGCATTTGGTCCCCACTTGCAATTCGATTACGGGCCACTTGCCATAGGGAAATCTTAATTTTTGCCGGGATACGCGCTTTCCAAATCCCAGACATGTCACACGGAGTCATAGACTTGAAGATTTCTCTGTATAAGGAGCCGGTGGAGAAGCGTCCAGATAACTCCAAGCGCCAAATGACCTCGTCCTAGCCATGACCCACCGCAAGACCATGCATGCTTTGACGCAGTGCTTCCCAATCCACACTCTCTATCTGCCCGAAAGGGCGTCTGAACTGAGGCGCCCATTGCCCGTTCCGCCAAATTTCCGCCACCTTGGCGGATTGGTCTGAGGCGATGGCAAATAGCTTTGGAAAAACCTGGGATAACCGCTCCTCCCCACACCAAATATCTGCCCAAAAACACGTGGCTTTCCCGTTGTGGATTGTGAATCTAGTCCCGAGCCGGAGTAATGGCCGTATCTTCCTAATATCCCTCGCAAATTGGGACAGCATGGTATTCCGCCTGAACTCCACCCCACCCTAGACCAAATATTTACACTTGAAGATAACTAACCGGAGTCCTTCCTGACCCGTTAGAATTTTCCACGCCCATTTTGTCATAAGACACCAGTTCGTAACTTTGGTATTGATCACCCCCAAGCCGCCCACCTCTTTAGGTTGGCAAATCTGATCCCAAGTCACCATATGGTATCTCTGCTTTCCGTTCTCCTTCACCCAAAAGAATCGAGACCGGATCTTATTAAGCTTGTCGTGAATCCCATCTTGCAGGAGATAAAAGCCCATCACAAACATTGGAATATTTGTGAGGCAATCATTTATTAATACTAGCCGCCCCCCTGAGGCCAGTAGTTTACCTTGCCAAGGCTCCATCCTGTCCGCAGTTTTATCCACCACTGGCTGCAGCTCCCCCATGGTGATTGCCCTAGATGAATTGGGCATTCCGAGGTATTTTATTGGAATTGATCCCAATTCATAGTTCATCATATGTGCTGCCCTAAGTTGGGACTCAATGTCCCCTCCCGTGACAATCGCCTCACTTCTGGCGAAGTTGATTTTAAGACCTGACATGTCCTCAAAGCACATAAGGAGAAATTTGAGATTCGTGATTTCCCTCGCAGAGTTTTTAATAAAGAGTGAAAGACCTGACATCTCCTGTGAATCACAAAAATAATAATCTTTATGTCTATGTGAATGTTTGTCCTATATGTGAAAAACAATTCATGCTGATAAAAAATGTTCATCACCTATTTGAAAAACATTTCTCGCATATTTAGCAGATGTTTTCCTTGTATTTAAAAAATGGTTGTTGCATATTTGAAAAATATTCACCACCTGTTTTAACAGCATGTTCACCATGTATTGTAAAATTTGTCATCGTATATTAATGGAATGTTCATCTTGTGTTTAGAAAAATGATCATCATGTATTTCAATATTTTTATTGTGTATTTGTAAATGGTAATATATTTTAAAAATAATGTATTTCAAGGAATCTAATAGATTTAAAGTTTCCAATATAGTGTGAATATATGCTCATATACTGAAAACAAATTCAAACTATAAAATAATAAATGAAGAAGCAAAAAGACAAAACACAAATTGGTAAAAATACATTAAAGAAAAAGTGAAAATAAAATTAGAAAGGAAAAAGGAAAAAAAAAGAAAAACGAAATCCTAACCTGGTGTGGCCAGCGAAACAAGAAACCGGAAGATGAAAAACAAAAGGCAGCAAAGTTTCCGGCCCCAGGACCTGGTCGGAGACCTTGTCGTTCCACATAGTGATATAGAAGCTGGATAGCCTGCACAGAGCCTACCTTTGGGCTGGAACGGACTCTGTGACTGATGGCAAATGCAAAATTAACTGAGAGCAAGTTTGCAGACCCAAACAATTTGGGGGCTTGGGAATCCTCAATCTGAAAAAGTTCACCACCGCGCTCTGTCTTCGATGGCTTTGGTTGGAGTGGGATGACCCGCCAAGGGCTTGGTGCGGTATTGAGATCCCTTGTGGCAAGGAAGATCGCGACATTTTTGCAGCAGCCATGAAGGTCATTCTTGATGATGGCACAAAGGCCAAATTCTGGGAGTCATCTTGGTTAGATGGCATCCGCCCCAAAGACATTACCCCAAAAATATTCGAGCTATACATGAAGAAGTGTGGCACTGTTGCCTCGGCCCTCAGAGATGCTAGCTGGGTCAATTAGATTGATATAAGCGCATGACTATCTCTGGATCATCTTGAACAATTTATCGCCCTGTGGAACAAGCTTTTGCCTGTCATCCTCCAGCCTGGTGTCTCAGACACCATTCCGTGGAAGCTCTCCAATGATGGTCTCTACTCTGCCAAGACGGCCTACTTGGCGCAATTTGCTGGCCTTGTGCAATCCAATTTACAAACTATTGTCTGGAAGGCTTGCCCCCCCCCCCCCCCCCCCCCCCAAATGCAATTTTTTTTGCATGGTTGGTCACACAAAATAGGATCTGGACGGCGGACCGACTCCACCGTCGTGGGTGGCCAAACTGTGACCATTGCCCTCTTTGCAACCAAGTGCAAGAGTCCGCGGCGCACCTCCTATTCAAGTGCCGCTTCTCCATTCAGGTTTGGAAGGAGGTTCTTGATTGGCTGCACCTTGATGTTGACACCGCTCCTTGGATGAACTACGCCACGGTGCGGTCGTGGTGGGAGGGGGTCCTCGCCAGCAACGCACAACCGCGGAAAGCCTTGACCTCATATCTTCATCTTGTTAGCTGGGAGATCTGGAAGGAGCGAAATGCATGAGTGTTTAGGACGAAGGCCGCACCGGTGACGGTGATCGTGCGGATTATCAAGGAGGAGGTGTCTATATGGGCCCTGACAGGTGCTAGACATTTGTGTAATTTGATGCTGCGAGAGTAGGCCTTGCCCCTTTCCCGTTTTTACGGGGCTGTTATGTACGAACACAAACTCTTCTCTTTATTCAATAAAAATGGCAAATCTTTTGTCTCGTTTCAAAAAAAAAAGGCAACAACACAAGAACTGAGATTGCTATTTCTGGTCTTGCAGCTTAGTGAGACATTACGATTTTGGAAATCTAAAAGACGACATTACGATGCTACTGAAATCTTACACCGGCGTGCAAAAGGAAGCTCGGTCGACCCTATGCTATAGGAAGCATACGAACTAAGCAGCACACTCGTCTTATTGACTAGACAGCACAGCACACTCACACACAAACACATGGTGCGTGCATTCTAGCGTTCACTCACGAGCACTAGATTATTTCATCTCTCACATGTCGGCGGCATGGCCCTCCTCGTCGGCGTGGGCGGTCTCGATGCTGACGCGCTTGTTGGGGACGGCGCAGTCGTTCCGGATCTCGCCCTGCTTGCCTGTGAGCACATCCATGTTGGTCATCTTGGTCATGGACTTGGCGAACTGCTCGAAGAAGGCGCGCTGGTCGAGGGAGAACTGGGCGGCCAAGGCCTTGGTGGCCGGGTCCTCGATGAGTCCCTGGTCCGACCTGAACAGCCCCTGCTTGGCGACCAGGTCCATGTAAAACTGGTTGTCGAAGGCGTCGGGCGTGCGCACGTCGAGGCTCTGCGTCTTTCTGTGGTCGAAGTCATTGGCACACTTGTCCTTGAGCATCGTGGCGAAGTTGGGGTCGATGGGCGGGTTCCCGAAGCCCGGCTTGAAGCGGTCCTGGAAGAGCGAGCAGTGCGCGACGCCGAAGGTGTGCGCGCCGGAGAGGGCCACCAGGTCCGCCACGTCGAGGCCACGGCCCTTGAAGGACTGGATGAGCAGGGGCACAGGAAAGGAGGGCCCCGGCAGCTTGTTGGTCAGGGCAGGCGCCGGGAGGAGCGCGTCGCGGCGGCCGAGAGCCACGTCGAATCGCGGCCCGCCGGCCTTGAAGACCGCTTCGCGGGTGGCGAGCACGGTGATGTCGGCGCAGGACACCTTGTTGTCCTTGCAGGCGGTGTGCACCGCGCTGCGGATGCGCTCGATGAGGTCCAGCGCCACCCGCCGAAGTGTTAGGTTGGGCCCCATCTTCTGCTCACCGTCGGTTGCGTTAAGGAGCACCGATGCGTCGCAGCCCTGTAACCACGGTATGGTATTCATAAGGGTTATTTTCAATCAATCATATACATACATACATACATACATACATACATACATACATACAAGACCTTATGGTTTCATTAGATGAAAGAAATCATAGAGGACGTTGGTACGCACCTGGGTGAAGCAGTCATGGAAGAGGATGCGGATGAGGCCGGGCGCCACGCCGACGTCGCGCCGGAAGGTCTCCGCCACATGGAATGCCACGATTTGATCCAGCTGCGGGCACGCCTTCTTGTAGAAGTCAGGGGACAGACCCCCGGCGGCTGCTGCCGAATGTGCGGCGCAGACCAAGGCCAGGACCACAACAACGGCTGCTGCTGCCCTCGACGCCATTGCTGAAGCCGAGCTTCCTCTTGCTTGTACCTAGATAGCTATGAGGCAGGGGAGGGTCGTGTGGCTTGCACAAGATACCCACTAACCCCTTGCTATTTATAGACGGGTAATGACCTCCATTCCATACTGAGTACCTATTTGCCTGGCTCGCCCGATGTGATCCACAGGACAAGGTAGAGACACCCTAAACCCTAATTACAAAAGGGGAATCAGATGCATGTGCAAGTCGCAAAGATCAAGGTCAGAAAAATCAACTGGTTCCTTGAACGTTGCTCCGCTTGCATTCTACTATATGCATTTGCACGGGACACCCCCGCATATGCTACAGAGCCATACTATACAATATACATACAAGGAAAAGGTACACTGCACTGCACTACCCGATTGATTCCATGCATTTTTTTTTGAACCAATGGTGAACTTTATTACTCCTTCCTATCCACATGAATTATCACAAATTTAGTATAAAGTTGTACTAATACAATTAATATCGATTGGAGGGAGTAGCTTAGAATGAAGTATGAAGGAGATACAAACACACAATGAGCACACACACACACACGATCTATTCGTACTTAGGATGCACACAAATGAACATCAAAGCACACACACACAAAAAATCACATCAGCAACTAGCAAAGGAAGGGCATCTCCAATACTGACCCGCAAATTCCTTCGGTATATGTCCGTTTTTATGTCTGGACGTGGTTCGCGGACATGATACAAGAGGCATCCAATGCTAATTACGAAGTATCCGGCTGGGAGGAGAAAAGTTAGGTGAGGACCATGCATGTGATGAGATATTTGTGGTTTAGTGTCTAGTTGAAAAGAGAGAGAAGAGGGGGACCATGCATGTGCGATTTAGGGGGAGAGAGAGAAGAGAGGGACATGCATGTGATTGGTTAAGTGCATATCCGAACTCCGGCAAAACTCCCCCACGTTTATCTCCAAAATACCAGAACTTAGAAGTCCGGATAACTTCGCGGACTGATACGAATACCCATTGAATTGCAAAAGTGAACAGATGTATCCGGTCGGACATATACCGATGATTTGCGGGTCTTCCTTGAAGATGCTCTAAGACAAGATCAAAGTTATCCCTTGATGGGGTAAAAAGAAGAAGGAAAACTTTAGACCGTTCAAAACAATGATCAATAATCTGTACCAACAACCATATTTACAGCAATCATCTCTTGACATCACTAGTGCAACCAGAAGGATTCTACAAACATCGATCGAGTACATATAGTATATGGAACCAACCATTTTGAATGGCGCGGCCGTAATTTCTATGGGCATCTCTCGGGGGATGCATGCATGCCTATCTAGCCACGTACCACTTGCAAGACAAAAACAGCAGAAAGTGTGCACCTGCTCCACTGGACCACTACAGTGGCATACTATAGTTGTACACTGCGTGCGTTCCTTACCCAAGAAAAAGTCATGGCTCTTCGATCGTCGCCAATCCATCAACACACATTTAAAGAAACGCGAACCTGTTCTTCCCAGCATGATGCATGCATGTGATTTGATCCACTGAAACTGATCCTCAGAAATCTTGTACTGTTCCAGTGAAATTACTGTCAGCTAGCCCAGAGCTCATAGCTAGGCCCAAATCAGTGGGCTGGTTTTGTTTGCCAGGCAAAATCGGGCGTAAGGGCATCCCAACGCCGACCCCAAATTTGCTCTGCCATCGAACAGGGGAACCAGCCCCCCGACAGTGATGCGATTTGGCACCTTAAGTGCCCGAACAGGTAGCTGGCACCCACAGCCATCGGACAATAGATATTATTATTAGTGCTAACTGTACATGAACTAGTATGGCCGTGCTATTTATTTATCATTCAGTTTTTTTATTTTTTATAAATCATGAACTTAAAAGCGTTCATCGATTTTGAGACAAAAGTTCACAAACTTAAAAAAGAGTTCATTGATTTTGAGAAATAGTTCATCAATTTTGAAGAAAAGTTTACAAACTTGACAAAGTTCACCGATTTTGGAAAAAAACTTTATGAAAAGGTTTTAAAACTTCATCGTTTTCTAAAAAAAGTTCATCGTTCTCGAAAAAGAGTTCATTGGTTTTGAAAAAAATATCATCGATTTTGACAGAATGTTCATCGAGTTTAAAAAAAATCATCGATTTTTGAAATAAGTTCACAAAATTGAAGGAAAGATTCATCAATCTTGAAAAAAGTTCATCGATTCGGCAAACATTGAACGAATTAAAAAAAGTTTATCAAATTAGAAAAAAGTTCATTTAATTAGGAAAAAGTTCATTTAATTAGAAAAAAGTTCAAAGAATTTGAAAAAGTTCATCAATTTTTAAAAAATGTGGAGAGATTTGAAAAAAAAATCATCAAACGAGGAAGAAGGAAAAATAAAAAAACAAAAAATAAAAAAATAAAAATGAAAATGAAAAATAAAAACAAAATAAAAGATGATAAGGAAAAAAGTGATGGAACTTAGTGCATGAAGTTCCTTTGGCAGGGTTGTTACCACAGTGCGATGTGAACCAGGAAATCTTTGGTTCGAGTCCTAGCTCTCGCAAAATTTTTGCGCCTTAGATACGCTAAGTAAAGAGATAATGGTTTGGGAGGCGAGCGCGAAATGGGACGAGCCCAGATAAAGCGGCTGCATGCGTCGGTTTGCAGAAAACAATTATTACCGGCGCCTGCAGCGCCAAATAGGGTTCGCCACGGGAGCTGTCCATCCAACACTACCCGAATACATCCGACCCCAATAGTTTTAAAGCCCGCACACTCAAATAGCCGCATATATAGTTTAGAATAGTTCAAATTTTCAAATGAAGTAGTAGTTCTGATTAAATAAGTTCAACTATTACACTCCAATATCGTTTTCTTTTTTAATCGCCCACAAATACTTAATAGAAAATCTCTCAAAGATCATGTCACCCATGTTCGAACCATTTTGCAAACTCTTCGAGAAGAGAGTCTCTATGCTAACATGGCAAAATACCTTTTTGGCGTTGATAAGCTCGTTTTCTTGGGTTTTGTCGTATCCTCTAAGGGTGTTCATGTTGATGACTCTAGGATCAATGCTATTAAAACTTGCCCACAACCAACCAACTTGCAACAAGTGCGTACCTTCCTTGGTTTAGCCGGTTTCTACCGTAGATTTGTGAAAGATTTTAGCACTATTGCTTCGCCTTTGCATGCGCTGAGCAAGAAGAATGCACCCTTTGTTTGGGGACCATCACAAGATACCACATTCAATGAGCTTAAGAATTTGCTTACTCATGCTCCCGTGCTTGCATTACCCAACTTTGACAAACCCTTTGAGATTCATTGCGATGCTAGTGGTAATGACATAGGAGGTGTGTTAACACAAGAGAAGCGCCCCATAGCTTACTTTAGTGAAAAACTTTCCGGAGCGCAACTCAATTACCCCATCTATGACAAAGAGTAATATGCTTTAGTGCAAGTTTTGCGTGAATGGGAACATTATCTTCACCCTCATGAATTTGTCATCCATACCGATCATGAAACGCTTAAATACCTTAAGGGTCAAACTAAGTTGATCAAGCGTCATGCTAAATGGAGTGAATTCATTGAGCCATTTCCTTATATCATCAAGTACATCAAAGGTAAGGAAAATGTTGTGGCGGACGCTCTTTCCCGCATTTGCATGCTTGTCACTCAACTTGAATTGGATGTCATTGGCTTTGAGCACATAAAAGACTTGTATGCGCATGATCATACTTTTGCTATTCCTTATGCCAAGTGTTTGACGCATACCTCTTGGGAATGCTATTATATCAAAGATGGTTACCTTATGAGAGTTAATAAACTATGTATCTATAATTTTTCATTCCATTTTGCTATTCCGGGTAGCTGACACATCTACAATGTATCTATAATTTTTGAATATTCCATGCCATTATATTATCAATCTTATGTACTTTATATGCAATTTTATATCATTTTTGGGAAATAATCTATTAACCTACTGTCTAGTGTCAGTTGTTGTTATTTTGCTTGTTTTTGGTTTTAAAGAAAATCCATACCAAACTAAGTCCAGATACGACGGAACTTTTTGAAGATTTTTTCTAGACCAAAAAAGACCCTAGAAGCTTTGGAGGAAATCGATACTGTAGGACAATAGGGCGTGCTCTAGGTGGTTAGGCGTGCCCTGATGTCTTGTGGGCCCCTCGTTGCCCCGTCTGGCCTAATTCCAGCGCTATAAATTCCCAAATATTGTAAAAAAACCCAGAAGCACCAAAGAAATAACTTTTCTGTTGCCGCAAGTCTCTGTTCTTTGGCGATCCCATCTGGAGGTCTTCGTTGGTATTCTGCTGGAGGGGGAATCGTTCATGGAGGGCTTCTACATCAACCTTGCTGCACCTCCGATGATGTGTGAGTATTATCCACAAGACCTATGGGTCCATACTGATTATTTAGATGGCTTTCTCTGATCTTCAATACAATGTTCTCTTCAGAGATCGATTCGATATAACCTTTTGCGGTGTGTTTGTCAAGATCCTATGAATTATGGGTTTATGGTTAGATTATTCATTAAAATTAGCTAGTTTTTTTAACTTTATTATGTGTGATTGTTATAGCTTTGTATTTGTCTACGATCAATCCATTCGGTATGACCAACTAGATTAATTTATCTTGAGCAGGAGAGGTGCTTTGTGGTATGTTCAATCTTGCGGTGTTGTCACTCTATGACAGAAGGGGTATCGAGACACGTATTTGTATTGTTGGTACTAAGGATAAAACGATGAGGTTTAATCATATTGTATGGTTCTATTTTATCTATATAATGTCATCATACTTCATGCATTACTCTTCTTGCCATGAACTTAATACACAGAGAGACAAGCATAGAAGCGCAGTCGAAGTGGAGTAATAGTAGTAGGTGTTAGTTAGTTTAACGGTCTACTTGTCACAGACGTAATGCCTATTTACTGACCATGCCATGAATAATATCATAACTATGCGTTTTTCTATCAATTGCCAAATAGTAATTTGTGTACCCATGGCCTCGAGGTCTATTTTAATCATATTGCTAAAACCCTGCTGCAATTCATTTACTTTTATTTTACTTTACAATTTATATGTCTCCTCCTATCAGTTTTGATGATTGGAATTAACTGAAGGAAATATGCCCTAGAGGCAATAATAAATTTCTTATTTTATATTTCCTTATTCATGATAAAGGTTTATTATTCATACTAGAATTGTATTGATAGGAAACCTAAATACATGTGTGAATACATAAACAAATACCGCGTCCCTAGTAAGCCTCTACTAGACTAGCTCGTTGATCAAAGATGGTTAAATTTTCCTAACCATAGACATGTGTTGTCATTTGATAACGGGATCACATCATTAGGAGAATGATGTGATGGATAAGACCCATCCGTTAGCTTAGCATTATGATCATTCAGTTTTATTGCTATTGCTTTCTTCATGTCAAATACATATTCCTTCGACTATGAGATTATGCAACTCCCGGATACCGGAGGAATGCCTTGTGTGCTATCAAACATCACAACATAATTGGGTGATTATAATGATGCTCTACATGTATCTCGGAAGGTGTTTGTTGAGGTGGCATAGATCGAGATTAGGATTTGTCACTTCGAGTATCGAAGAGGTATCTCTAGGCCCTCTCGGTAATACACATCATAAGCTTGCAAGCAAACGACTAAGGAGTTAGTCACGAGGAGATGTATTATGAAACGAGCAAATAGACTTGCCGGTAACGAGATTGAACTAGGTATGAAGATACCGATGATCGAATCTCGGGAAAGTAACATACCGATGGACAAAGGAAATTATATATGTTGTCATAACAGTTCGACCCATAAAGATTTTCGTTGAATATGTAGGAGCCAATATGGGCATCCCGGTTCCGCTATTGCTTATTGACCGAAGAGGTGTCCTGGTCATGTCTACATAGTTCTCGAACCCGTAGGGTCCGCACGCTTAACATTCGTTGACGATATAATGTTATATGAGTTATATGATTTGGTGGCCGAATGTTGTTCGGAGTCCCGGATGAGATCACAGACATGATGAGGAGTCTCGAAATGGTCGAGAGGTAAAGATTGATATAAGACGATGGTATTTGGACACCGAAAGTGTTTCAGGACGTACAGGAAAGGAATCGGGTCACCGGAAGGGGTTCCGGGCACCCCCCGACAAGATATGGGCCTTATGGGCCAAAGGAGGGGATAGTCCAGCCCACAAGGGGCTGGTGCGCCCCTCCCTTGTTTGGCCAGCCCTAGCAAAGGAAAAGGTGGAGGGCTAGCCCCTCCTGCCTTTCCCTCTCATGGAAGAAAGGAAAAGTGGGGGGGGGGCGCCACCCTCCCCTTCCTTTCCCTGCACTCCAAATAAGGAAAGGGGGGCACGGCTTGGAAGGGATTCCTCCTACTTGGGCGCCTCCTTTGGCTTCTCGTCCCTCCCTCCCTCCCACCTATATATATATATATATATATATATATATATATATATATATATATATATATATATATATATATATATATATATATATATATATATATATATATGGGAGGGGGCGCCTAGGACATAACAGACAATTGCCTACCCATGTGCGGTGCCCCCTCCACCATTTATACCCCCGGTTATATTTTTGTAGTGCTTAGATGAATCCCTGCGGAGATCAGTTCACCATCACCGTCACCACGCCGTCGTGCTGTCGGAACTCAACTACTACTACCTCGCCTTCTTACTGGATCAAGAAGGCGGAGGACGTCATCGAGTTGAACATGTGCAGAACGCAAAGGTGCCGTGCATTCGGTACTTGATCGGTTGTAGCATGAAGAAGTTCGACTACATCGGGTGTAAGCCAGATTTACACACGCGATACACTTAGGTTGACTTGACGAGCCTAGCATGTACAGACATGGCCTTAGAACACGGAAGACCGAAAGGTCGAGCATGAGTCGTATAGAAGATACGATCAACATGAAGATGTTCATCGATGTTGACTAGTCCGTCTCACGTGATGATCGGACACAGCCTAGTTGACTCGGATCATGTTTCACTTAGATGACTAGAGGGATGTCTATCTGAGTGGGAGTTCATTGAATAATTTGATTAGATGAACTTAATTATCATGAACTTAGTCTAAAATATTTACACTATGTCTTGTAGATCAAATGTCCCACGCTAATGTTGCCCTCAACTTCAACGCGTTCCTAGACAAAACCAAGCTGAAAGATGACGGCAGCAACTATACGGACTGGGTCCGGAACCTGAGGATCATCCTCATAGCTGCCAAGAAATATTATGTCCTAGAAGCACCGCTAGGTGACGCACCCATCCCAGAGAACCAAGACGTTATGAACGCTTGGCAGTCACGTGCTGATGATTACTCCCTCGTTCAGTGCGGCATGCTTTACAGCTTAGAACCGGGGCTCCAAAAGCGTTTTGAGCAGCATGTAGCATATGAGATGTTCGAAGAGCTAAAAATGGTTTTCCAAGCTCATGCCCGGGTCAAGAGATATGAAGTCTCTGACAAGTTCTTCAGTTGTAAGATGGAGGAAAATAGTTCTGTCAGTGAGCACATACTCAAAATGTCTGGGTTGAATAACCGCTTGACTCAGCTGGGAGTTAATCTCCCGGATGACGCGGTCATTGACAGAATCCTTCAGTCGCTTCCACCGAGCTACAAGAGCTTTGTGATGAACTTCAATATGCAGGGGATGGAAAAGACCATTCCTAAGGTATATTCAATGCTGAAATCAGCGGAGGTGGAAATCAAAAAGGAACATCAAGTGTTGATGGTGAATAAAACCACTAAGTTCAAGAAAGGCAAGGGTAAAAAGAACTTCAAGAAGGATGGCAAGGGAGTTGCCGCGCCCGGTAAGCAAGCTGCCAGGAAGAAGTCAAAGAATGGACCCAAGCCTGAGACTGAGTGTTTTTTTATTGCAAGGGAAGTGGTCACTGGAAGCGGAACTGCCCCAAATACTTAGCGGACAAGAAGGCCGGCAACACTAAAGGTATATGTGATATACATTTAATTGATGTGTACCTTACCAGTACTCGTAGTAGTGCCTGGGTATTTGATACCGGTGCGGTTGCTCACATTTGTAACTCAAAGCAGGAGCTACGGAATAAGCGGAGACTAGAGAAGGACGAGGTGACGATGCGCGTCGGGAATGGTTCCAAGGTCGATGTGATCGCCGTCGGCACGCTTCCTCTACATTTACCTACGGGATTAGTTTTAAACCTCAATAATTATTATTTAGTGCCAGCTTTGAGCATGAACATTGTATCAGGATCTCGTTTGATTCGAGATGGCTACTCATTTAAATCCGATAATAATGGTTGTTCTATTTATATGAGAGATATGTTTTATGGTCATGCTCCGCTGGTGAATGGTTTATTCTTAATGAATCTCGAGCGTCATGTTACACATATTCATAGTGTGAATACCAAAAGATGTAAGTTTGATAATGATAGTCCCACATACTTGTGGCACTGCCGCCTTGGTCACATAGGTGTCAAACGCATGAAGAAGCTCCATGCAGATGGACTTTTGGAGTCTCTTGATTATGAATCATTTAACACGTGTGCACCATGCCTCATGGGTAAAATGACCAAGACTCCGTTCTCAGGAACAATGGAGCGAGCAACCAACTTATTGGAAATCATACGTACTGATGTGTGCGGTCCAATGAGTATTGAGGCTCGCGGTGGCTATCGTTATGTTCTCACCCTCACCGATGACTTGAGCAGATATGGGTATGTCTACTTAATGAAACACAAGTCTGAGACCTTTGAAAAGTTCAAGGAATTTCAGAGTGAGGTTGAGAATCAACGTGACAGGAAAATCAAGTTCTTGCGATCAGATCGTGGGGGAGAATACTTGAGTAATGAATTTGGCACACACTTAAGGAAATGTGGAATAGTTTCACAACTCACGCCGCCTGGAACACCTCAGCGTAATGGTGTGTCTGAACGTTATAATCGCACTCTATTTGATATGGTGCGATCTATGATGTCTCTTACCGATCTACCGTTGTCATTTTGGGGCTATGCTTTAGAGACTGCCGCATTCACTTTAAATAGGGCTCTGTCAAAATCCGTTGAGACGACACCGTATGAATTATGGTTTGGGAAGAAACCTAAGCTGTCATTTCTAAAAGTTTGGGGATGCGATGCTTATGTCAAGAAACTTCAACTTGAAAAGCTCGAACCCAAGTCGGAAAAATGCGTCTTCATAAACTATTGGGTATGCCTTCTACCTCAGATCCAAATGCAAGATCTTTGTTGCCAAGAATGGATCCTTTCTAGAGAAAGAGTTTCTCTCGAAAGAAATAAGTGGGAGGAAAGTAGAACTTGATGAAGTATTACCTCTTGAACCGGAGAGTGGCACAACTCAGGAAAATGTTCCTGAGGTGCCTGCACCGACTAGAGAGGAAGTTAATGATGATGATCATGAAACTTCAGATCAAGTTGCTACTGAACTTCGTAGGTCCACAAGGACACGTTCCGCACCAGAGTGGTACGGCAACCCTGTCTTGGAAATCATGTTGTTAGACAACGGTAAACCTTCAAACTATGAAGAAGCGATGGCGGGCCCGGATTCCGACAAACGGTTGGAAGCCATGAAATCCGAGATAGGATCCATGTATGAAAACGAAGTATGGACTTTGACTGACTTGCCCGATGATCGGCGAGCCATAGATAATAAATGGATCTTTAAGAAGAAGACAGACGCGGATGGTAATGTAACCATCTGTAAAGCTCGGCTTGTCGCTAAGGGTTATCGACAAGTTCAAAGGGTTGATTACGATAAGACTTTCTCACCCGTAGCAAAGTTGAAGTGCGTCTGAATGATGTTAGCAATTGCCGCATTCTATGATTATGAGATATGGCAAATGGACGTCAAAACGGCATTCCTTAATGGTTTCCTTAAGGAAGAATTGTATATGATGCAGCCGGAAGGTTTTGTCGATTCTAAGAATGCTGACAAGGTGTGCAAGCTCCAACGCTCGATTTATGGGCTGGTGCAAGCATCTCGGAGTTGGAACATTCATTTTGATGTGATAATCAAAGTGTTTGGGTTTACGCAGACTTATGGAGAAGCCTGCATTTACAAGAAAGTGAGTGGGAGCTCTGTAGCATTTCTCATATTGTATGTGGATGACATACTGTTGACGGGAAATGATATAGAATTCTTGGAAAGCATAAAGGCCTACATGAACAAGTGTTTTTCAATGAAGGATCTTGGAGAAGCTGCTTACATATTAGGCATCAAGATCTATAGAGATAGATCGAGACGCCTCATTGGTCTTTCATAGAGTACGTACCTTGACAAGATATTGAAGAAGTTCAATATGGATCAGTCAAAGAAGGGGTTCTTGCCTGTATTGCAAGGTACGAGATTGAGCACGGCTCAATGCCCGACCACGGCAGAAGATAGAGAAAAGATGAGTGTCATCCCCTATGCCTCGACCATAGGGTCTATCATGTATGCTATGCTGTGTACCAGACCTGATGTAAACCTTGCCGTAAGTTTGGTAGGAAGGTACCAAAGTAATCCCGGCATGGAACACCGAACAGCGGTGAAGAATATCCTAAAGTACCTGAAGAGGACTAAGGATATGTTTCTCGTTTATGGAGGTGACGAAGTGCTCGTCGTAAAGGGTTGCGTCGATGCTAGCTTCGACACAGATCTGGATGACTCTAAGTCACAAACCGGATACGTGTATATTTTGAATGGTGGGGCAGTAAGCTGGTGCAGTTGCAAGCAAAGCATTGTGGCGGGATCTACATGTGAAGCGGAGTATATGGCAGCCTCGGAGGCAGCACAAGAAGCAATCTGGGTGAAGGAGTTCATTACCGACCTAGGAGTCATACCCAATGCGTCAAGCCCGATGACTCTCTTCTGTGACAACACTGAAGCTATTGCCCTTGCCAAGGAGCCCTGGTTTCACAGGAAGACCAGGCATATCAAGCACCGCTTCAACTCCATTCGTGAAAGTGTTCAAAATGGAGACATAGATATTTGTAAAGTACATACTGAAGGAAATATGCCCTAGAGGCAATAATAAAGTTATTATTTATTTCCTTATATCATGATAAATGTTTATTATTCATGCTAGAATTGTATTAACCGGAAACATAATACATGTGTGAATACATAGACAAACTTAGTGTCACTAGTATGCCTCTACTTGACTAGCTCGTTAATCAAAGATGGTTATGTTTCCTAACCATGAACAAGGTGTTGTTATTTGATTAACGAGGTCACATCATTAGTTGAATGATCTGATTGACATGACCCATTTCATTAGCTTAGCACCCGATCGTTTAGTATGTTGCTATTGCTTTCTTCATGACTTATACATGTTCCTATGACTATGAGATTATGAAACTCCTGTTTACCGGAGGAACAATTTGTGTGCTACCAAACGTCACAACGTAACTGGATGATTATAAAGGAGCTCTACAGGTGTCTCCAAAGGTAGATGTTGGGTTGGCGTATTTCGAGATTAGGATTTGTCACTCCGATTGTCAAAGAGGTATCTCTGGGCCCTCTCGGTAATGCACATCACATAAGCCTTGCAAGCATTGCAACTAATGAGTTAGTTACGAGATGATGTATTACAGAACGAGTAAAAAGACTTGCCGGTAACGAGATTGAACTAGGTATTGGATACCGATGATCGAATCTCGGGCAAGTAACATACCGATGACAAAGGGAACAACGTATGTTGTTATGCGGTCTGACCGATAAAGATCTTCGTAGAATATGTAGGAGCCAATATGGGCATCCAGGTCCCGCTATTGGTTATTGGCCGGAGATTTGTCTCAGTCATGTCTACATTGTTCTCGAACCGTAGGGTCCGCACGCTTAACGTTACGATGACAGTTATTACGAGTTTATGCATTTTGATGTACAGAAGTTAGTTCGGAGTCCCGGATGTGATCACGGACATGACGAGGAGTCTCGAAATGGTCGAGACATAAAGATTGATATATTGGACGGCTATATTCGGACACCGGAAGTGTTTCGGGTGATTTCGGAGAAAACCGGATAGCCGGAGGGTTACCGGAACCCTACCGGGAGAAGTATTGGGCCATATGGGCCTTAGTGGAGAGAGAGGGGCTGCAAGAGGTGGACCGCGCGCCACCTCCTCCCTGGTCCGAATTGGACTAGGAGAGGGGGCGGCGCCCGCCCTTTCCTTCTCCCACTCCACCTCTTTCCCCCTCCTAGTAGGAGTCCTACTCCTACTAGGAGGAGGACTCCTCCTTGGCGCGCCACACCTGGCCGGCCGGCCTCCTCCCCTTGCTCCTTTATATACAGGGGCAGGGGGGCACCTCTAGACACACAAGTTGATCGACGTGATTGTTCCTTAGCCGTGTGCGGTGCCCCCTGCCACCATATTCCACCTCGATCATATCGTTGTAGTGCTTAGGCGAAGCCCTGCGTCGGTAGAACATCATCATCGTCACCACGCCGTTGTGCTGACGGAACTCATCCCCGAAGCTTTGCTGGATCGGAGCCCGGGGAGCGTCATCGAGCTGTACGTGTGCTAAGAACTTGGAGGTGCCGGAGTAACGGTGCTTGGATCGGTCAGATCGGGAAGACGTACGACTACTTCCTCTACGTTGTGTCAACGCTTCCGCAGTCGGTCTACGTGGGTACATAGACAACACTCTCCCCTCTCGTTGCTGTGCATCACCATGATCTTGCGTGTGCGTAGGAATTTTTTTGAAATTACCACGTTCCCCAACACATACGGACCTGAATGTGGCAGATCCGTTGACTACACCTCTCCCTAGAGCAAAACATGATCAACACCAGAACTGCATGGGTGTTCGATTCATCACAATGTAACTAGGTGTTGGAAATATGCCCTAGAGGCAATAATAAAAGCATTATTATTATTATATTTCCTTGTTCATGATAATTGTCTTTATTCATGCTATAATTGTGTTATCCGGAGATCGTAATACATGTGTGAATAACAGACACCAACATGTCCCTAGTGAGCCTCTAGTTGACTAGCTCGTTGATCAACTGATAGTCATGATTTCCTGACTATGGACATTGGATGTCATTGATAACGAGATCACATCATTAGGATAACGATGTGATGGACCAGACCCAATCCTGAACATAGCATAAGATCGTATAGTTCGTTTGCTAGAGTTTTTCCAATGTCAAGTATCCTTTCCTTAGACCATGAGATCGTGTAACTCCCGAATACCGTAGGAGTGCTTTGGGTATACCAAACGTCACAACGTAACTGGGTGACTATAAAGGTAGACTACGGGTATCTCCGAAAGTGTCTGTTGGGTTGACACGGATCAAGACTGGGATTTGTCACTCCGTATGACGGAGAGGTATCACTGGGCCCACTCGGTAATGCATCATCATAATGAGCTCAAAGTGACTAAGTGTCTGGTCACGGGATCATGCATTATGGTACGAGTAAAGTGACTTGCCGGTAACGAGATTGAACGAGGTATTGGGATACCGACGATCGAATCTCGGGCAAGTAACATACCGATTGACAAAGGGAATTGTATACGGGGTTGCTTGAATCCTCGACATCGTGGTTCATCCGATGAGATCATCGTGGAGCATGTGGGAGCCAACATGGGTATCCAGATCCCGCTGTTGGTTATTGATCGGAGAGTCGTCTCGGTCATGTCTGCTTGTCTCCTGAACCCGTAGGGTCTACACACTTAAGGTTCGGTGACGCTAGGGTTGTGAAGATATGTATATGCAGTAACCCGAATGTTGTTCGGAGTCCCGGATGAGATCCCGGACATCACGAGGAGTTTCGGAATAGTCCGGAGGTAAATAATTATATATAGGAAGTGCTGTTTCGACCATCGGGACGAGTTTCGGGGTCACCGGTATTGTACCGGGACCACCGGAAGGGTCCCGGGGGTCCACCGGGTGGGGCCACCCATCCCGGAGGGCCCCATGGGCCAAAGTGAGGAGGGGAACCAGCCCATAGTGGGCTGGTGTGCCCCCCTAGGCCCACCCCATGCGCCTAGGGTTGAAACCCTAGGGGTGGGGGGGGGTGCCCCACCTTGGCTTGGGGGCCACTCCAGCCCTAGCCGCCGCCCCCCTAGGAGATCCCATCTCCTAGGGCCGGCGCCCCCCCCCCCGAGGGGGCCTATATAAAGGGAGGGGGGAAGGGGGCAGCCACACCCTGCATCCTTGGCGCCTCCCTCTCCCCTGCTACACCTCTCTCTCGTAGTACACGGCGAAGCCCTGCTGTCGTGACGCCCTGCATCCACCACCACGCCGTCGTGCTGCTGGATCTTCATCAACTTCTCCTTCCCCCTTGCTGGATCAAGAAGGAGGAGACGTCATCCGCTCCGTACGCGTGTTGAACGCGGAGGTGCCGTCCGTTCGGCGCTTGGTCATCGGTGATTTGAATCACGGCGAGTACGACTCCGTCATCCATGTTCTAGTGAACGCTTCCGCTCGCGATCTACAAAGGTATGTAGATGCAATCCAATCACTCGTTGCTGGATGAACTCATAGATGGATCTTGGTGAGACCGTAGGAAAATTTTTGTTTTCTGCAATGTTCCCCAACAGTGGCATCATGAGCTAGGTCTATGCGTAGTTCTTCTTGCGCGAGTAGAACACAATTGGTTGTGGCCGTAGATGTTGTCAACTTTCTTGCCGCTACTAGTCTTATCTTGCTTCAGCAGTATTGTGGGATGAAGCGGCCCGGACCAACCTTACACGTACGCTTACGTGAGACCGGTTCCACCGACTAACATGCACTAGTTGCATAAGGTGGCTGGCGGGTGTCTGTCTCTCCCACTTTAGTTGGAGCGGATTCGATGAAAAGGGTCCTTATGAAGGGTAAATAGAAGTTGACAAATCTCGTTGTGGCTTTCACGTAGGTAAGAAAACGTTCTTGCTAGAACCCTAATTCAGCCACGTAAAACTTGCAACAACAATTAGAGGACGTCTAACTTGTTTTTGCAGCAAGTGCTTTGTGATATGATATGGCCAAAGTTGT
Source organism: Triticum monococcum (assembly GCA_034509565.1). Taxonomy (NCBI): domain Eukaryota; kingdom Viridiplantae; phylum Streptophyta; class Magnoliopsida; order Poales; family Poaceae; genus Triticum; species Triticum monococcum. The sequence continues at coordinate 820,798,409 of CM067842.1, forward strand.
GATGAATGATGAATGATCTGTATGTGATGTATGAGATGTTCATGCTATTGTAATAGGAATCACGACTTGCATGTCGATGAGTATGACAACTGGCAGGAGCCATAGGAGTTGTCTTTATTTTTGTATGACCTGCGTGTCATTGAGAAACGCCATGTAAATTACTTTACTTTATTGCTAAACGCGTTAGCCATAGTAGTAGAAGTGATAGTTGGCGAGCAACTTCATGGAGACACGTTGATGGAGATCATGATGATGGAGATCATGGTGTCAAGCCGGTGACAAGATGATCATGGAGCCCCAAGATGGAGATCAAAGGAGCTATGTGATATTGGCCATATCATGTCACGTTTATTATTTGATTGCATGTGATGTTCATCATGTTTTTTCATCTTGTTTACTTAGAACGACGGTAGTAAATAAGATGATCCCTCATAATAATTTCAAGAAGTGTTCCCCCTAACTGTGCACCATTGCGACAGTTCGTTGTTTCGAAGCACCACTTGATGATCGGGTGTGATAGATTCTAACGTTCACATACAACGGGTGTAAGACAGATTTACACATGCAAACACTTAGGTTGACTTGACGAGCCTAGCATGTACAGACATGGCCTCGGAACACAGAAGACTGAAAGGTCGAGCATGAGTCGTATAGAAGATACGATCAACATGAAGTTGTTCACCGACGTTGACTAGTCCGTCTCACGTGATGATCGGACACGGCCTAGTTAACTCGGATCATGTTATACTTAGATGACTAGAAGAGGGATGTCTATCTAAGTGGGAGTTCATTAAATAATTTGATTAGATGAACTTAATAATCATAAACTTAGTCTAAAATATTTACAATATGTCTTGTAGATCAAATGGCCAACGTAGTCCTCAACTTCAACGCGTTCCTAGAGAAAACCAAGCTGAAAGACGATGGCAGCAACTACACGGACTGGGTCCGGAACCTGAGGATCATCCTCATAGCCGCCAAGAAAGATTATGTCCTACAAGCACCGCAGGGTGACACACCTGTTCTCCCTGCTGAACAAGACGTTATGAACGCTTGGCAGGCACGTACCGATGACTACTCCCTCGTTCAGTGCGGCATGCTTTACAGCTTAGAGCCGGGGCTCCAAAAACGTTTTGAGAGACACGGAGCATATGAGATGTTCGAAGAGCTGAAAATGGTTTTCCAAGCTCATGCCCGGGTCGAGAGATATCAAGTCTTCGACAAATTCTTCAGCTGTAAGATGGAGGAAAACAGTTTTGTCAGTGAGCACATACTCACTATGTCTGGGTTGCATAACCGCTTGACTCAGCTGGGAGTTAATCTCCCGGATGACGCGGTCATTGACAGAATCCTTCAGTCGCTTCCACCGAGCTACAAGAGCTTTGTGATGAACTTCAATATGCAGGGGATGGAAAAGACCATTCCTAAAGTATTTGCTATGCTGAAATCAGCAGAGGTAGAAGTCAAGAAGGAACATCAAGTGTTGATGGTGAATAAAACCACTAAGTTCAAGAAGGGTAAGGGTAAAAAGAACTTCAAGAAGGACGGCAAGGAAGTTGCCGCGCCCGGCAAGCAAGTTGCCGGGAAGAAGCCAAAGAATGGACCCAAGCCCGAGACTGAGTGTTTTTATTGCAAGGGAAGTGGTCACTGGAAGCGGAATTGCCCCAAATACTTAGCGGACAAGAAGGCCGGCAAAAAAAGGTATATGTGATATACATGTAATTGATGTGTACCTTACCAGTACTCGTAGTAGCTCTTGGGTATTTGATACCGGTGCAGTTGCTCACATTTGTAACTCAAAGCAGGAGCTGCGGAATAAGCGGAGACTGGCGAAGGACGAGGTGACGATGCGCGTCGGGAATAGTTCCAAGGTCGATGTGATCGCCGTCGGCATGCTACCTCTTCATTTACCTACGGGATTAGTTTTGAACCTCAATAATTGTTATTTAGTGCCAGCTTTGAGCATGAACATTGTATCGGGATCTCGTTTAATTCGAGATGGCTACTCATTTAAATCCGAGAATAATGGTTGTTCTATTTATATGAGAGATATGTTTTATGGTGATGCTCCTATGGTGAATGGTTTATTCTTAATGAATCTCGAGCGTAATACTACACATGTTCATAGTGTGAGTACCAAAAGATGTAAGTTTGATAATGATAGTCCCACATACTTGTGGCACTGCTGCCTTGGTCACATAGGTGTCAAACGCATGAAGAAGCTCCATGCAGATGGACTTTTAGAGTCTCTTGATTATGAATCATTTGACACGTGCGAACCATGTCTCATGGGTAAAATGACCAAGACTCCGTTCTCAGGAACAATGGAGCGAGCAACCAACTTATTGGAAGTCATACACACTGATGTGTGCGGTCCAATGAGTGTTGAGGCTCGCGGTGGCTATCGTTATGTTCTCACCCTCACTGATGACTTGAGTAGATATGGGTATATCTACTTAATGAAACACAAGTCTGAGACCTTTGAAAAGTTCAAGGAATTTCAGAGTGAGGTTGAGAATCAACGTGACAGGAAAATTAAGTTCCTACGATCAGATCGTGGAGGAGAATGTTCCTGAGGTGCCTGCACCGACTAGAGAGGAAGTCAATGATGATGATCAAGATACTTCTGATCAAGCTCCTACTAAAATTCGTAGGTCCACAAGGACACGTTCCGCACTAGAGTGGTACGGCAACCCTGTCTTGGAAATCATGTTGTTAGACAATGGTGAACCTTCGAACTATGAAGAAGCGATGGCGGGCCCGGATTCCGACAAATGGCTAGAAGCCATGAAATCCGAGATAGGATCCATGTATGAAAACAAAGTATGGACTTTGACTGACTTGCCCGTTCAACGGCGAGCCATAGAGAATAAATGGATCTTTAAGAAGAAGACAGACGCGGATGGTAATGTGACCATCTATAAAGCTCGGCTTGTCGCTAAGGGTTATCGACAAGTTCATGGGGTTGACTACGATGAGACTTTGTCACCGATAGCGAAGCTGAAGTCCGTCCGAATCATGTTAGCAATTGCCGCATTTTACGATTATGAGATATGGCAAATGGACGTCAAAACGGCATTCCTTAATGGTTTCCTTAAGGAAGAATTGTATATGATGCAACCGGAAGGTTTTGTTGATCCTAAGAATGCTGACAAGGTGTGCAAGCTCCAACGCTCGATTTATGGGCTCGTGCAAGCATCTCGGAGTTGGAACATTCGCTTTGATGAGATGATCAAAGCGTTTGGGTTTACACAGACTTATGGAGAAGCCTGCGTTTACAAGAAAGTGAGTGGGAGCTCTGTAGCATTTCTCATATTATATGTAGATGACATACTTTTGATGGGAAATGATATAGAACTCTTGGACAGCATTAAGGCCTACTTGAATAAGAGTTTTTCAATGAAGGACCTTGGAGAAGCTGCTTATATATTAGGCATCAAGATCTATAGAGATAGATCAAGACGCCTCATAGGTCTTTCACAAAGCACATACCTTGATAAGATATTGAAGAAGTTCAATATGGACCAGTCTAAGAAGGGGTTCTTGCCTGTGCTGCAAGGTGTGAAATTGAGCTTAGCTCAATGTCCGACCACGGCAGAAGATATAGAAGAGATGAGTGTCATCCCCTATGCCTCAGCCATAGGTTCTATTATGTATGCCATGCTGTGTACCAGACCTGATGTAAACCTTGCCGTAAGTTTGGTAGGAAGGTACCAAAGTAATCCCGGCAAGGAACACTGGACATCGGTCAAGAATATCCTGAATGACCTGAAAAGGACTAAGGAAATGTTTCTCGTTTATGGAGGTGACGAAGAGCTCGTCGTAAAGGGTTACGTCGACACTAGCTTCGACATAGATCTGGATGACTCTAAGTCACAAACCGGATACGTGTATATTTTGAATGGTGGGGCAGTAAGCTGGTGCAGTTGCAAGCAGAGCGTCGTGGCGGGATCTACATGTGAAGCGGAGTACATGGCAGCCTCGGAGGCAGCACATGAAGCAATTTGGGTGAAGGAGTTCATCACCGACCTCAGAGTCATACCCAATGCATCGGGGCCGATCAAGCTCTTCTGTGACAACACTGGAGCTATTGCACTTGCCAAGGAGCCCAGGTTTCACAAGAAGACAAGGCACATCAAGCGTCGCTTCAACTCCATTCGTGAAAATGTTCAAGATGGAGACATAGATATTTGTAAAGTACATACGGACCTGAATGTAGCAGATCCGTTGACTAAACCTCTCCCTAGAGCAAAACATGATCAACACCAGAATTCCATGGGTGTTCGATTCATCACAATGTAACTAGATTATTGACTCTAGTGCAAGTGGGAGACTGTTGGAAATATGCCCTAGAGGCAATAATAAAAGCATTATTATTATATTTCCTTGTTCATGATAATTGTCTTTATTCATGCTATAATTGTGTTATCCGGAGATCGTAATACATGTGTGAATAACAGACACCAACATGTCCCTAGTGAGCCTCTAGTTGACTAGCTCATTGATCAACTAATAGTCATGATTTCCTGACTATGGACATTGGATGTCATTGATAACGAGATCACATCATTAGGATAACGATGTGATGGACTAGACCCAATCCTGAACATAGCATAAGATCGTATAGTTCGTTTGCTAGAGTTTTTCCAATGTCAAGTATCCTTTCCTTAGACCATGAGATCGTGTAACTCCCGGATACCGTAGGAGTGCTTTGGGTATACCAAACGTCACAACGTAACTGGGTGACTATAAAGGTAGACTACAGGTATCTCCGAAAGTGTCTGTTGGGTTGACACGGATCAAGACTGGGATTTGTCACTCCGTATGACGGAGAGGTATCACTGGGCCCACTCGGTAATGCATCATCATAATGAGCTCAAAGTGACTAAGTGTCTGGTCACGGGATCATGCATTACGGTACGAGTAAAGTGACTTGCCGGTAACGAGATTGAACGAGGTATTGGGATACCGACAATCGAATCTCGGGCAAGTAACATACCGATTGACAAAGGGAATTGTATACGGGGTTGCTTGAATCCTTGACATCGTGGTTCATCCGATGAGATCATCGTGGAGCATGTGGGAGCCAACATGGGTATCCAGATGTTGGGGAACGCAGTAATTTCAAAAAATTTCCTACGCACACGCAAGATCATGGTGATACACAGCAACGAGAGGGGAGAGTGTTGTCTACATACCAACGCAGACCGACTGCGGAAGCGATCACACAACATAGAGGAAGTAGTCGTACGTCTTCTTCCCGATCCGACCGATCCAAGCACCGTTACTCCGGCACCTCCGAGTTCTTAGCACACGTTCAGCTCGATGACGTTCCTCGGGCTCCGATCCAGCAAAGCATCGAGGAAGAGTTCCGTCAGCACGACGGCGTGATGACGATCTTGATGTACTACCGACGCAGGGCTTCGCCTAAGCACTACAACGGTACGATCGAAGTGGAATTTGGTGGCAGGGGGCACCGCACACGGCTAAGGAACGATCTCAAGGATCAAGTTGTGTGTCTTGGGGTGCCCCCTGCCCCCGTATATAAAGGTTGGAGGAGGGGGAGCCGGCCGGCCAGGGAGAGGAGGCGCAGGGGAGTCCTACTCCCACCGGGAGTAGGACTCCTCCCCCCAATCCTAATCCTATTAGGACTCCCGGGGGGAAAAGGAGAGAGAAGGGGGGCCGGCCCCTATCCTAGTCCTACTAGGACTTTGGGAAGGGGGGCGCCGGCCAGCTTGTGGGCTTTCCCTTTTTCTCCTTTTCCACTAAGGCCCAATAGGCCCATTAGTCTCCCGGGGGGTTCCGGTAACCCTCCCGGTATTCCGGTAAAATCCCGATTTCACCCGGAACACTTCCGATGTCCAAACATAGGCTTCCAATATATCAATCTTTACGTCTCGACCATTTCGAGACTCCTCGTCATGTCCGTGATCTCATCCGGGACTCCGAACAACCTTCGGTACATCAAAATGCATAAACTCATAATAACTGTCATCGTAACGTTAAGCGTGCGGACCCTACGGTTCGAGAACAATGTAGACATGACCGAGACACGTCTCCGGTCAATAACCAATAGCGGGACCTGGATGCCCATATTGGCTCCTACATATTCTACGAAGATCTTTATCGGTCAGACCGCATAACAACATACGTTGTTCCCTTTGTCATCGGTATGTTACTTGCCCGAGATTCGATCGTCGGTATCCAATACCTAGTTCAATCTCGTTACCGGCAAGTCTCTTTACTCGTTCCGTAATACATCATCTCACAACTAACATATTAGTTGCAGTGCTTGCAAGGCTTATGTGATGTGCATTACCGAGAGGGCCGAGAGATACCTCTCCGACAATCGGAGTGACAAACCCTAATCTCGAAATACGCCAACCCAACATCTACCATTGGAGACACCTGTAGTACTCCTTTATAATCACCCAGTTACGTTGTGACGTTTGGTAGTACCCAAAGTGTTCCTCCGGTAAACGGGAGTTGCATAATCTCATAGTTATAGGAACATGTATAAGTCATGAAGAAAGCAATAGCAACATACTAACGATCGGGTGCTAAGCTAATGGAATGGGTCATGTCAATCAGATCATTCTACTAATGATGTGACCTCGTTAATCAAATAATAACTCTTTGTTCATGGTTAGGAAACATAACCATCTTTGATTAACGAGCTAGTCAAGTAGAGGCATACTAGTGACACTTTGTTGGTCTATGTATTCACACATGTATTATGTTTCCGGTTAATACAATTCTAGCATGAATAATAAACATTTATCATGATATAAGGAAATAAATAATAACTTTATTATTGCCTCTAGGGCATATTTCGTTCAGTCTCCCACTTGCACTAGAGTCAATAATCTAGTTCACATCGCCATGTGATTTAGCAGCAATAGTTCACATCACCATGTGATTAACACCCACAGTTCACATCGTCATGTGACCAACACTCAAAGGGTTTACTAGAGTCAGTAATCTAGTTCAAATCTCTATGTGATTAACACCCAAAGAGTACTAAGGTGTGATCATGTTTTGCTTGTGAGATAATTTTAGTCAACGGGTCTGTCACATTCAGATCCGTAAGTATTTTGCAAAATTCTATGTCTATAATGCTCTGCATGGAGCTACTCTAGCTAATTGCTCCCACTTTCAATATGTATCCAGATTGAGACTTTAGATTCATTTGGATCAGTGTCAAAAACTTGCATCGACGTAACCCTTTACGATGAACCTTTTTGTCACATCCATAATCGAGAAACATATCCTTATTTCACTAAGGATAATTCTGACCGCTGTCCAGTGATCTACTCCTAGATCACTATTGTACTCCCTTGCCAAATCAGTGCAGGGTATACAATAGATCTGGTACACAGCATGGCATACTTTATAGAACCTATGAATGAGGCATAGGGAATGACTTTCATTCTCTTTCTATCTTCTGCCGTGGTCGGGCTTTGAGTCTTTACTCAACTTCACACCTTGTAACACAGGCAAGAAACTTTTTCTTTGACTGTTCCATTTTGAACTACTTCAAAATCTTGTCAAGGTATGTACTTATTGAAAAACTTATCAAGCGTCTTGATCTATCTCTATAGATCTTGAAGCTCAATATGTAAGCAGCTTTACCGATGTCTTTCTTTGAAAAACTCCTTTCAAACACTCCTTTTATGCTTTACAGAATAATTCTACATTATTTCCGATCAACAATATGTCATTCACATATACTTATCAGAAATGCTGTAGTGCTCCCACTCACTTTCTCGTAAATACATGCTTCACTGCAAGTCTGTATAAAGCTATATGCTTTGATCAACTCATCAAAGCGTATATTCCAACTCCGAGATGTTTGCACCAGTCCACAGATAGATCGCTGGAGCTTGCATATTTAGTTAACACCTTTAGGATCGACAAAACCTTCTAGTTGCATCGTATACAACTCTTCTTTAGCAAATCCATTAAGGAATGCAGTTTTGTTTATCCATTTGCCAGATTTCATAAAATGCGGCAATTGCTAACATGATTCGGACAGACTTAAGCATAGATACGAGTGAGAAAATCTCATCGTAGTCAACACCTTGAACTTGTCAAAAACCTTTTGTGACAATTCTAGCTTTGTAGATAGTAACACTACTATCAGCGTCCGTCTTCCTCTTGAAGATCCATTTATTTTCTATGGCTTGCCGATCATCGGGCAAGTCAACCAAAGTCCATACTTTGTTCTCATACATGGATCATATCTCAGATTTCATGGCTTCAAACCATTTCGCGGAATTTGGGCTCATCATCGCTTCCTCATAGTTCGTAGGTTCGTCATGGTCAAGTAACATGACGTCCAGAACAGGATTACCGTACCACTCTGGTGTGGATTTCACTCCGGTTTACCTACGAGATTCGGTAGTAACTCGATCCGAAGTTTCATGATCATTATCATTAGCTTCCTCACTAATTGGTGTAGGAGTCACAAGAACAGATTTCTGTGATGAACTACTTTCCAATAAAGGAGAAGGTACAATTATCAAGTTCTACTTTCCTCCCACTCACTTCTTTCGAGAGAAACTCCTTCTCTAGAAAGTTTCCGAATTTTAGCAACAAAAGTCTTGCCTTCGGATCTGTGATAGAAGGTGTATCCAATAGTTTCCTTTGGATATTCTATGAAGACGCACTTCTCCGATTTGAGTTTGAGCTTATCAGGATGAAACTTTTTCATATAAGCATCGCAACCCCAAACTTTAAGAAACGACAGCTTAGGTTTCTTGCCAAACCATAGTTCACACGGTGTCGTCTCAACGGATTTAGATGGTGCCCTATTTAACGTGAATGCAGTTGTCTCTAATGCATAACCCCAAAACGATAGTGGTAAATCGGTAAGAAACATCATAGATTGCACTATATCCAATAAAGTACGGTTATGACGTTCGGACACACCATTATGTTGTGGTGTTCCAGGTGGCGTGAGTAGTGAAACTATTTCACATTGTTTTAACTGAAGACCAAACTCGTAACTCAAATATTTTACCTCTGCGATCATATCGTAGAAACTTTTATTTTCTTGTCACGATGGTTTTTCCACTTCACTCTGAAATTCTTTGAACTGTTCAAATGTTTCAGACTTATGTTTCATCAAGTAGATATCCTCATATCTGCTCAAGTCATCTGTGAAGATCAGAAAATAATGATACCTGTCGCGAGCCTCAATATTCATCGGACCACATACATCAGTATGTATGATTTTCCACAAATCTGTTGCTCGCTCCATTGTTCCGAAGAACAGAGTTTTAGTCATCTTGCCCATGAGGCATGGTTCGCAAGCATCAACTGATTCATAATCAAGTGATTCCAAAAGCCCATCAGCATGGAGTTTCTTCATGCGCTTTACACCAATATGACCTAAACATCAGTGCCACAAATAAGTTGCACTATCATTATTAACTTTGCATCTTTTGGTTTCAATATTATGATTATGTGTATTACTACGATCGAGATCCAACGAACTATTTTCATTGGGTGTGTAACCATATAAGGTTTTATTCATGTAAACAGAACAACAATTTATTCTTTTACTCAAATGAATAACTGTATTGCAATAAACATGATCAAATCATATTCATGCTCAATGCAAACACCAAATAACACTTATTTAGGTTCAACACTAATCCCGAAATTATAGGGAGTATGCGATGATGATCATATCAATCTTGGAACTACTTCCAACACACATCGTCACTTTACCCTTAACTAGTCTCTGTTTATTCTGCAACTCCCGTTTCGAGTTACTACTCTTAGCAACTGAACTAGTATCAAATACTGAGGGTTTGCTATAAACACTAGTAAAGTACACATCAATAACATGTATATCAAATATACTTATGTTCACTTTGCCATCCTTCTTATCCGCCAATCACTTGGGGTAGTTCCGCTTCCAGTGACCAGTCCCTTTGCAATATAAGCACTTAGTCTCAGGCTTAGGATCAGACTTGGGCTTCTTCACTTGAACAGCAACTTGCTTGCCGTTCTTCTTGAAGTTCCCCTTCTTCCCTTTGCCCTTTTCTTGAAACTAGTGGTCTTGTCAACCATCAACACTTGATGTTTTTCTTGATTTCTACCTTCGTTGATTTCAGCATCACGAAGAGCTTAGGAATTACTTTTGTCATCACAAAGTTCTACTAACTTGGTGATGGTGACTAGAGAATTCTGTCAATCACTATCTTATCTGGAAGATTAACTCCCACTTGATTCAAGCGATTGTAGTACTCAGACAATCTGGGCACATGCTCACTAGTTGAGCGATTCTCCTCCATCTTTTAGCTATAGAACTTGTTGGAGACTTCATATCTCTCAACTCGGGTATTTGCTTGAAATATTAACTTCAACTCCTGGAACATCTCATATGTTCCATGACGTTCAAAACGTCTTTGAAGTCCCGATTCTAAGCTATTAAGCATGGTGCACTAAACTATCAAGTAGTCATCATATTGAGCTAGCCAAACGTTCATAACGTCTGCATCTGCTCCTGCAATAGGTCTTTCACCTAGCGGTGCATCAAGGACATAATTCTTCTGTGCAGCAATGAGGATAAACCTCTGATCACGGATCCAATCCGCATCTTTGCTACTAACATCTTTCAACACAATTTTCTCTAGGAACATATCAAAATAAACACAGGGAAGCAACAACGCGAGCTATTGATCTACAACATAATTTGCAAAATACTACCAGGACTAAGTTCATGATAAGTTTAAGTTCAGTTAATCAAATTACTTAGGAACTCCCACTTAGATAGACATCCCTCTAATCCTCTAAGTGATCACGTGATCCAAATCAACTAAACCATAACCGATCATCACGTGAGATGGAGTAGTTTTCAATGGTGAACATCGTCATGTTGATCATATCTACTATATGATTCACGCTCGACCTTTCGGTCTCTGTGTTCCGAGGCCATATCTGCATATGCTAGGCTCGTCAAGTATAACCTGAGTATTCTGCGTGTGCAAAACTGGCTTGCACCCGTTGTAGATGGACGTAGAGCTTATCACACCCGATCATCACGTGGTGTCTGGGCACGACGAACTTTGGCAACGGTGCATACTCAGGGAGAACACTTCTTGATAATTTAGTGAGAGATCATCTTATAATGCTACCGTCAATCAAAGCAAGATAAGATGCATAAAAGGATAAACATCACATGCAATCAATATAAGTGATATGATATGGCCATCATCATCTTGTGCTTGTGATCTCCATCTCCGAAGCACCGTCATGATCACCATCGTCACCGGCGCGCCACCTTGATCTCCATCGTAGCAACGTTGTCGTCTCGCCAATCTTATGCTTCCACGACTATCACTACCGCTTAGTAATAAAGTAAAGCATTACATCGCGATTGCATTGCATACAATAAAGCGACAACCATATGGCTCCTGCCAGTTGCCAATAACTCGGTTACAAAACATGATCATCTCATACAATAAAATCAGCATCATGTCTTGACCATATCACATCACAACATGCCCTGCAAAAACAAGTTAGACGTCCTCTACTTTGTTGTTGCAAGTTTTACGTGGCTGCTACGGGCTTAAGCAAGAACTCATCTCACCTACGCATCAAAACCACAACGATAGTTCGTCAAATAGACTCCGTTTTAACCTTCTCAAGGACCGGGCGTAGTCACACTTGGTTCAACTAAAGTTGGAGAGACAGTCTTCCGCAAGCCATCTATGTGCAAAGCACGTCGAGGGAACCGGTCTCGCGTAAGAGTACGCGTAAGGTTGGTCCGGATCGTCTCACCCAACAATACCGCCGAACCAAAGTATGACATGCTGGTAGGTAGTATGACTTGTATCGCCCACCACTCACTTGTGTTCTACTCGTGCATATAACATCAAACCATAAAACCTAGGCTCGGATGCCACTGTTGGGGAACGCAGTAATTTCAAAAAATTTCCTACGTACACGCAAGATCATGGTGATACACAGCAACGAGAGGGGAGAGTGTTGTCTACGTACCAACGCAGACCGACTACGGAAGCGATCACACAACGTAGAGGAAGTAGTCGTACGTCTTCTTCCTGATCCGACCGATCCAAGCACCGTTACTCCGGCACCTCCGAGTTCTTAGCACACGTTCAGCTCGATGACGTTCCTCGGGCTCCGATCCAGCAAAGCGTCGAGGAAGAGTTCCGTCAGCACGACGGCGTGATGACGATCTTGATGTACTACCGACGCAGGGCTTCGCCTAAGCACTACAACGGTACGATCGAAGTGGAATTTGGTGGCAGGGGGCACCGCACACGGCTAAGGAACGATCTCAAGGATCAAGTTGTGTGTCTTGGGGTGCCCCCTGCCCCCGTATATAAAGGTTGGAGGAGGGGGAGCCGGCCGGCCAGGGAGAGGAGGCGCAGGGGAGTCCTACTCCCACCGGGAGTAGGACTCCTCCCCCCAATCCTAATCCTATTAGGACTCCCGGGGGAAAAGGAGAGAGAAGGGGGGCCGGCCCCTATCCTAGTCCTACTAGGACTTTGGGAAGGGGGGCGCCGGCCAGCTTGTGGGCTTTCCCTTTTTCTCCTTTTCCACTAAGGCCCAATAGGCCCATTAGTCTCCCGGGGGGTTCCGGTAACCCTCCCGGTATTCCGGTAAAATCCCGATTTCACCCGGAACACTTCCGATGTCCAAACATAGGCTTCCAATATATCAATCTTTACGTCTCGACCGTTTCGAGACTCCTCGTCATGTCCGTGATCTCATCCGGGACTCCGAACAACCTTCGGTACATCAAAATGCATAAACTCATAATAACTGTCATCGTAACGTTAAGCGTGCGGACCCTACGGTTCGAGAACAATGTAGACATGACCGAGACACGTCTCCGGTCAATAACCAATAGCGGGACCTGGATGCCCATATTGGCTCCTACATATTCTACGAAGATCTTTATCGGTCAGACCGCATAACAACATACGTTGTTCCCTTTGTCATCGGTATGTTACTTGCCCGAGATTCGATCGTCGGTATCCAATACCTAGTTCAATCTCGTTACCGGCAAGTCTCTTTACTCATTCCGTAATACATCATCTCACAACTAACATATTAGTTGCAGTGCTTGCAAGGCTTATGTGATGTGCATTACCGAGAGGGCCCAGAGATACCTCTCCGACAATCGGAGTGACAAACCCTAATCTCGAAATACGCCAACCCAACATCTACCATTGGAGACACCTGTAGTACTCCTTTATAATCACCCAGTTACGTTGTGACGTTTGGTAGTACCCAAAGTGTTCCTCCGGTAAACGGGAGTTGCATAATCTCATAGTTATAGGAACATGTATAAGTCATGAAGAAAGCAATAGCAACATACTAACGATCGGGTGCTAAGCTAATGGAATGGGTCATGTCAATCAGATCATTCTACTAATGATGTGACCTCGTTAATCAAATAATAACTCTTTGGTCATGGTTAGGAAACATAACCATCTTTGATTAACGAGCTAGTCAAGTAGAGGCATACTAGTGACACTTTGTTGGTCTATGTATTCACACATGTATTATGTTTCCGGTTAATACAATTCTAGCATGAATAATAAACATTTATCATGATACAAGGAAATAAATAATAACTTTATTATTGCCTCTAGGGCATATTTCCTTCACCAGATCCCGCTGTTGGTTATTGATCGGAGAGTCGTCTCGGTCATGTCTGCTTGTCTCCCGAACCCGTAGGGTCTACACACTTAAGGTTCGGTGACGCTAGGGTTGTGAAGATATGTATATGCAGTAACCCGAATGTTGTTCGGAGTCCCGGATGAGATCCCGGACGTCACGAGGAGTTTCGGAATAGTCCATAGGTAAAGAATTATATATAGGAAGTGTTGTTTCGGCCATCAGGACGAGTTTCGGGGTCACCGGTATTGTACCGGGACCACCGGAAGGGTCCCGCGGGTCCACCGGGTGGGGCCACCCATCCCGGAGGGCCCCATGGGACAAAGTGGGGAGGGGAACCAGCCCATAGTGGGCTGGTGCGCCCCCCTAGGCCCACCCCATGCGCCTAGGGTTGAAACCCTTGGGGTGGGGGGGGGGGGGCGCCCCACCTTGGCTTGGGGGCCACTCCAGCCCTAGCCGCCGCCCCCCCTAGGAGATCCCATCTCCTAGGGCCGGCGCCCCCCCTAGGGGGCCTATATAAAGGGAGGGGGAAGGGGGCAGCCGCACCCTGCATCCTTGGCGCCTCCCTCTCCCCTGCTACACCTCTCTCTCGTAGTACACGGCGAAGCCCTGCTATCATGACGCCCTGCATCCACCACCACGCCGTCGTGCTGCTGGATCTTCATCAACTTCTCCTTCCCCCTTGCTGGATGAAGAAGGAGGAGACGTCATCCGCTCCATACGTGTGTTGAACGCGGAGGTGCCGTCCGTTCGGCGCTTGGTCATCGGTGATTTGAATCACGACGAGTACGACTCCGTCATTCACGTTCTAGTGAACGCTTCCGCTCGCGATCTACAAAGGTATGTAGATGCAATCCAATCACTTGTTTCTGGATGAACTCATAGATGGATCTTGGTGAAACCGTAGGAAATTTTTTGTTTTCTGCAACGTTCCCCAACACTAGGTTATTGACTCTAGTGCAAGTAGGAGACTGTTGGAAATATGCCTTAGAGGCAATAATAAAATGGTTATTATTATATTTCTTTGTTCATGATAATTGTCTATTGTTCATGCTATAATTGTGTTATCCGGAAATCGTAATACATGTGTGAATACATAGACCACAACACGTCCCTAGTGAGCCTCTAGTTGACTAGCTCGTTGATCAAAAGATAGTCATGGTTTCCGGACTATGGACATTGGATGTCATTGATAACGGGATCACATCATTAGGAGAATGATGTGATGGGAAAGACCCAATCCTAAGCATAGCTTGAAGATCGTGTAGTTCATTTGCTATAGCTTTTCCGAATGTCAAGTATCATTTCCTCAGACCATGAGATTGTGTAACTCCCGGATACCGTAGGAGTGCTTTGGGTGTACCAAACGTCACAACGTAACTGGGTGACTATAAAGGTGCACTACGGGTATCTCCAAAAGTGTCTGTTGGGTTGCCACGAATCGAGACTGGGATTTGTCACTCCATATGACGGAGAGGTATCTCTGGGCCCACTCGGTAATGCATCATCATAATGAGCTCAATGTGATCAAGTGGTTGATCACGGGATCATGCATTACGGTACGAGTAAAGTGACTTGCCGGTAACGAGATTGAATGAGGTATTGGGATACTGACGATCGAGTCTTGGGCAAGTAACGTACCGATTGACAAAGGGAATTGTATACGGGATTGATTGAATCCTCGACATCGTGGTTCATCCGATGAGATCATCGAAGAGCATGTGGGAGCCAACATGGGTATCCAGATCCTGTTGTTGGTTATTGACCGGAGAGTCGTCTCGGTCATGTCTGCGTGTCTCCCGAACCCGTATGGTCTACACACTTAAGGTTCGGTGACGCTTGGGTGGTTGAGATATTAGTATACGGTAACCCGAAAGTTTTTCAGAGTCCTGGATGAGATCCCGAACGTCACGAGGAGTTCCGGAATGGTCCGGAGGTGAAGATTTATATATAGGAAGTCAAGTTTCGGCCATCGGGAAAGTTTCGGGGGTAATCGGTATTGTACCGGGACCACCGGAAGGGTCCCGGGGGTCCACCGGGTGGGGCCACCTATCCCGAAGGGCCTCATGGGCTGAAGTGGGAGGGGAACCAGCCCCTAGTGGGCTGGTGCGCCCCCCCATGGGCCTCTCATGTGCCTAGGGTTGGAAACCCTAGGGGTGGGGGCGCCCCACTTGGCTTGGGGGGCACTCCACCCCCCTTGGCCGCCGCCGCCCTTGGAGATTGCATCTCTTAGGGCCAGAGCCCCCCCTAGGGGTCCTATATATAGTGGGGGGAAGGGAGGGTAGCCGCACCCTAGCCCCTGGCGCCTCCCTCTCCCTCCCGTGACACTCATCCCTCTCCCAGAGCTTGGCGAAGCCCTGCCGAGATCATCGTTGCTTCCACCACCACGCCGTCGTGCTGCTGGATCTCCATCAACCTCTCCTTCCCCCTTGCTGGATCAATTTGGAGGAGACGTCTTCCCAACTGTACATGTGTTGAACGCGGAAGTGCCGTCCGTTCGGCGCTAGGTCATCGGTGATTTGGATCACGACGAGTACGACTCCATCAACCCCGTTCTCTTGAACGCTTCCGCTCTCGATCTACAAGGGTATGTAGATGCACTCTCCTCTCCCTCATTGCTAGATGACTCCATAGATTGATCTTGGTGATGCATAGAAAATTTTAAAATTCTGCTACGTTACCCAACATCTACTTCACGGGATCTCCGATCACATAGAGTGGGTTACCACTATGGACAACTCATGTGGTGGGTCTCAAGCCCATCTCCATCGATGCTTTATCTATCATGTTACGTGATAGACCCTTTATGAAGGGATCTGCCAAGTTTTTCGACGTTTGGGTATAATCCAACAATAACTCCGGAGTTCCTCAATTTTCTAACAGATTTTAGTCTCCTCTTCACATGCCTTGAGGACTTCATATTGTCCTTAGAACTGAAGGAAATATGCCCTAGAGGCAATAATAAAGTTATTATTTATTTCCTTATATCATGATAAATGTTTATTATTCATGCTAGAATTGTATTAACCGGAAACATAATACATGTGTGAATACATAGACAAACTTAGTGTCACTAGTATGCCTCTACTTGACTAGCTCGTTAATCAAAGATGGTTAATTTTCCTAACCATGAACAAAGTGTTGTTATTTGATTAATGAGGTCACATCATTAGTTGAATGATCTGATCGACATGACCCATTCCATTAGCTTAGCACCCGATCGTTTAGTATGTTGCTATTGCTTTCTTCATGACTTATACATGTTCCTATGACTATGAGATTATGCAACTCCCGTTTACCGGAGGAACACTTTGTGTGCTACCAAACGTCACAACGTAACTCGGTGATTATAAAGGAGCTCTACAGGTGACTCCAAAGGTAGATGTTGGGTTGGCGTATTTCGAGATTAGGATTTGTCGCTCCGATTGTCGGAGAGGTATCTCTGGGCCCTCTCGGTAATGCACATCACATAAGCCTTGCAAGCATTGCAACTAATGAGTTAGTTGCGGGATGATGTATTATGGAACGAGTAAAGAGACTTGCCGGTAACGAGATTGAACTAGGTATTGGATACCGACGATCGAATCTCGGGCAAGTAAGATACCGATGACAAAGGGAACAACGTATGTTGTTATGCGGTCTGACTGATAAAGATCTTCGTAGAATATGTAGGAGCCAATATGGGCATCCAGGTCCCTCTATTGGTTATTTACCGGAGATCTGTCTCAGTCATGTCTACATTGTTCTCGAACCGTAGGGTCCGCACGCTTAACGTTACGATGACAGTTATTATGCGTTTATGCATTTTGATGTACCGAAGTTAGTTCAAAGTCCCGGATATGATCACGGACATGACGAGGAGTCTCGAAATGGTCGAGACATAAAGATCGATATATTGGAAGCCTATATTTGGACATCGGAATCATTCCGGGTGAAATCGGCATTTTTCCGGAGTACCGGGGGTTACCGGAACCCGCCCAGGGGTTTATTGGGCCTACATGGGCCTTGAGGGAGAAGAGAGAAGGAGGCAGGAGGTGGCCGCGCGCCCCTCCCCTTCCTAGTCCGAATAGGACAAGGGAAGGGGGCGGCGCCCCCCTTTCCCTCCTCTCTTCCTCCTCTTTCCCCCATCTCTCTCCTTGTCCAACTAGGAGTCCTACTCCCGGTGGGAGAGGATTACCTCTTGGCGCGCCACACCTGGCCGGCCGCCTCCTCCCCTTGCTCCTTTATATATGGGGGCAGGGGGGCACCCTAGGACACACAAGTTGATCGACGTGATCGTTCCTTAGCCGTGTGCGGTGCCCCTGCCATCATATTCCACCTCGATCATATCGTTGTAGTGCTTAGGCGAAGCCCTGCGTCGGTAGAACATCATCATCGTCACCACGCCGTTGTGCTGACGGAACTCATCCCCGAAGCTTTGCTGGATCGGAGCCCGGGGAGCATCATCGAGCTATACGTGTGCTAAGAACTCGGAGGTGCCGGAGTAACGGTGCTTGGATCGGTCGGATCGGGAAGACGTACGACTACTTCCTCTACGTTGCGTCAACGCTTCCGTTGCAGTCTATGAAGGGTACGTAGACAACACTCTCCCCTCTTGTTGCTATGCATCACCATGATCTTGCGTGTGCGTAGGAATTTTTTTGAAATTACTGCGTTCCCCAACAAGAACTGTTTATCTTGACGATCACAGTTTGATTATCACAGTTCATCAGGATAGGGGATATTGGTTTTTCAATCATAGGTAAGTCCATCAAGAGCTCACGAAGCCACTCTGCTTCAACAGTGGCAGTGTCTAATGTTGTGAGTTCTGCTTCCATAGTTGACCTCATTAAGATGGTCTGCTTGCAAGACTTCCAGGAAACAGCGCCACCACCAAGTGTAAAAACATAACCACTTGTGGCCTTAATCTCATCAGCATCAGATATCCAGTTTGAGTCACTATAACCCTCTAGTACCCTTGGATACCCGGTGTAGTGAATCCCATAGCTTGCAGTGCCTTTCAAATAGCGCATAACTCTCTCAAGCGCATGCAAAGGATCATCTCCCGGTTTTGACACAAACCGACTCAGCTTGCTCACACTAGCATCATATGGAGTTGGAGAAGGCGTGCAGTCGCTATACCCAAAACGACTCAAGACCTTTTCCACATAATGAGACTGAAGCAGTGTGATCCCACCATTCTCATCTCTGAACAGCTTGATGTTTAAGATAACATCAGCCACTCCTAGATCCTTCATCTCAAAACAGCGAGATAAGAAATCCTTAACCTCCTTGATTAAATCAAGTTTGGTTTCAAAGATCAATATGTCGTCGACATACAGACAAAGAATAACTCCTTCGCCCCCACCATGGCGATAGTACACACACTTGTCACCATTGTTTACTACAAAGCCGGCAGCAGTTAATGTTCTTTCGAACTTCTCATGCCACTCCTTAGGAGCTTGTTTAAGGCCATATAAAGACTTTAATAACTTGCACACCTTTCCTTCCTGACCATGTAAATTTGGCGAGTGCCACTACAAAATCATCTGGCTGGTCCATGTAAATTTCCGCCTTCAACTCTCAATTGAGGAAAGCCGTCTTAATGTCCATTTGATGAACGAGAATACCATGTGAGGCAGCCAGTGATACTAGCACTCGACTTGTGGCCAGTCTACCCATGGGTGAGTAAGTATCAAAGAAGTATTCACCTTCTTTCTGGGTATAACCCTTAGCCACAAGCCATGCCTTGTACTTTTCAATCGTACCATCAGGTCTAAGATTCTTCTTGAACACCCACTTACATCCTACATGTTTGCACCCAAAAGGACGATAAGTGATCTCCCATGTTCCGTTAGCTAAGATGGAATCCATCTCGCTACGTACAACTTTCTTCCAGTAGCTAGCATCAGGAGATGCATAGGCTTCTGAAATAGTCCTGGGTGTGTTATCCACGAGGTACACAATGAAATCATCACCAAAGGACTTTGCAATCCTCTTTCTCTTACTCCTCACAGGTGTTAGAATTATTACAATGTAATCAAGATTATTGACTCTAGTGCAAGTGGGAGACTGAAGGAAATATGCCCTAGAAGCAATAATAAAATTGTTATTTATATTTCCTTATATCATGATAAATGTTTATTATTCATGCTAGAATTGTATTAACCGGAAACTTAGTACATGTGTGAATACATAGACAAACAGAGTGTCACTAGTTTGCCTCTACTTGACTAGCTCGTTGAATCAATGATGGTTATGTTTCCTAACCATAGACATGAGTTGTCATTTGATTAACGGGATCACATCATTAGAGAATGATGTGATTGACTTGACCCATCCGTTAGCTTAGCACGATGATCGTTTAGTTTGTTGCTATTGCTTTCTCCATAACTTATACATGTTCCTATGACTATGAGATCATGCAACTCCCGAATACCGGAGGAACACTTTGTGTGCTACCAAACGTCACAACGTAACTGGGTGATTATAAAGGTGCTCTACAAGTGTCTCCGATGGTGTTTGTTGAGTTGGCATAGATCGAGATTAGGATTTGTCACTTCGATTGTCAGAGAGTTATCTCTGGGCCCTCTCGGTAATGTACATCACTATAAGCCTTGCAAGAAATGTAGCTAATGAGTTAGTTATGGGATGTAGCATTACGAAACGAGTAAAGAGACTTGCCGGTAACGAGATTTAACTAGGTATTGAGATACCGACGATCAAACCTCGGGCAAGTAATATACCGATGACAAAGGGAACAACGTATATCGTTATGCGGTTTGACCGATAAAGATCTTCATAGAATATGTAGGAACCAATATGATCATCCATGTTCCGCTATTGGTTATTGACCGGAGACGTGTCTCGGTCATGTCTACATAGTTCTCGAACCCGTAGGGTCCGCACGCTTAACATTGGGTGACGATCGATATTATGAGTTTATGTGTTTTCATGTACCGAAGATAGTTTGGAGTCCCGGATGTGATCAAGGACATGAGGAGGAGTCTCGAAATGGTCGAGACATAAAGATTGATATATTGGACGACTATATTCGGACACCGGATGAGTTCCGGGGGTCACCGGATATTTATCAGAGTGCCGGGGGGTTATCGGAACCCCCGGGGGAACTAATGGGCCTACATGGGCCTTGTGAAAGAGAAAGGAGGGGGCCTAGGGCTGGCTGCCCCCCCACCAGCCCCCCTTGGGAGTCCGGATTGGACAAGGAGGGGGCGGCTCCCCCACTTTCCTCCCTCTCTCTTCTCCTTCCTTTCCCCTTCCCCCTTCCTAGTTGGACTAGGAAAAGGGGAGTCCCACTCCTACTAGGAGGAGGATTCCACCTCTCCTTGGTGTGCCCCTAGGCCGGCCGGCCTTCCCCCTTGCTCCTTTATATACGGGGGCAGGCGGCACACTAGAACACACAAGTTGATCATTGATCTCTTAGCCGTGTGCGGTGCCCCCCTCCACCATAATCCATCTTGGTCATATCGTAGCGGTGCTTAGGCGAAGCCCTGTTCCGGTAGCATCATCATCACTGTCATCATGCTGTCATGCTGATGAAGCTCTCCCTCGACACTCTACTGGATCGTGAGTTCGTGGGACGTCACCCGGCCGAACGTGTGCAAATCACGGAGGTGCCGTACCTTTGGTGCTAGGATCGGCCAATCGTGAAGATGTGTGACTACATCAACCGCGTTGTCATAATGCTTCCGCTTATGGTCTATGAGGGTACGTGGACAACACTCTTCCCTCTCGTTCCTATGCATCACCATGATCTTGCGTGTGCGTAGGATTTTTTTTGAAATTACTGCGTTCCCCAACATTGGCATCCCTGTAGCGGTCCCTAGCCCGACAACGCACGCGCCTCAACTTCCTCAAGGCCGGGGACACGGGTTCAGCCTTCTTCCCCTCCATGCCGCCCAGCGCGCCCGCAAGAACTACATATTCTAGCTTCATGTTGGTGACACCTCCCTGCATGGGCAGGTGGCGATCGTCGAGGCCGCGTTCGACCACTTCACGGCGATCGTAGGCACTGGTGTCGAGCGTACATCATCCATTGACCTGGATGCCCTCAACCCGCGCTCGTTTGAGCTTCTCGACCTCGAGCTCCCTTTCTTTGAGAGTGAGATCTGGGAGGCCATCCGGCAACTGCCGAAGGGCCAGGCGCCATGCCCGAACAGTTTCACATTGGAATTCCTATGTGCTACTTGGGCAACCATCAAAGACGACTTTGTGGCAGCGTTCGACAAGTTATACACCCTCAACGGCCGTGGGTTCTAGCGGCTCAACGAGGCACTCTTCATTCTCTTACCCAAGAAGCAAGATGCCACGTCGCTTTCGGACTATCGGCCGATTAGTCAGATCCACTTGATTGCCAAACTATTCTCCAAGGTGCTCCCTCTCCACCTCGCGGCACGCCTCGGCGCCATGATCTCCGCCAACCAAAGTGGATTCATCGTCGGCCGGTGCATACTTGATAACTTCTTGCTCGTGCAACAAACCGCGCGGCAGTTCCCCAACCTGAAGAATCCCCGCGTGATGCTCACCCTCGATATTGCACACGCGTTCGACTCCATTTCCTGGGCATTCCTGCTGGAGACCATGCGCCATCTGGGGTTTGGCCACCGCTGGTGCGAGTGGATATGCATACTCCTCGACACGGCCAGCACACACGTCCTCACCAATGGCATCCCTGGACCACCAATCCAACATCGTTGCGGGCTACGGCAGGGCGACCCCGTGTCCCCTATGCTCTTCGTCATGGTTATTGACACCCTCAACAACCTCATATGCCGTGCGGCTAGCGAGGGGGTCATGCAACGCCTCACCGCGCGTCACATGCCCTCGAGCATCTCCATCTAGGCTAATGACGTCGTCGTCTTCTGCCGGCCGGACGGGCAGGACCTGGCCGCCGTCCGCGAACTATCGCGCGTCACATGCCCTCGAAGTTCTCCATCTACGCTGACGACGTCGTCATCTTCTGCCGGCCGGACGTGCAGGACCTGGCTGCCGTCCGCGAACTGCTGCGGGTCTTCGGGGCTGCTTCGGGGTTGCACACCAATTTTGCCAAATGCGCGGCATCCCCTATCCAACGCACGGCCGCGGACCGGGCCATGATCACCGCGAACCTCGCCTGCCCGCTCCAAGACTTCCCCACCACCTACCTCGACCTACCGCTGTGAATCCGCAAGGTCAACTCCAATGCTCTACAGCCCATCATCGACAAGCTGGAACGCAGGCTCTCGCCGTGGTGGGCATCTCTGATGTCAAGGGGCGGCCGGCTGGCTCTTTGCCACCATGTGTTGTTGGCCATGCCCACAACCTGCCGATCCTAAAGCGCATCAACCACCTGATCCGCAACTTCCAGTGGTACGGCCACAAAGATGCGAGCGGTGGCCAATTCAAGGTCAACTGGCGCAGGGTGTGTAGGCCGATCTCCCTCGGTGGCCTCGGCATCCCGGATCTCCAGCGCACCGGCATCTCGCTGCGTGCCTGGTGGATGTGGCTACAACGAACGGACACCTCGCGCCCATGGCAGCACCTACACATCCCTCGCTGCCCGGAGGTTCAAGCCATCTTTAGGGCCTCAACCTCTTGTGTATGTTCTGGGAGGATCACTAGCTGGACGAGCAAAGCATCTCCGAGATCGCACCCCTGGTCTACTGCAAGGTACCTAAACGTCGGCGCAAGACTCGCTCGGTGCGCGATGGTATCCTCAACCGGGCGTGGATCACCGACATCCAAGGCTCCATGGGCGTGGCCATGACCGTACAATACATCTCGCTCTGGCGGCGTCTACGCCACATGACCCTCACCGAGGAGCCGGACCGGCCGTCCTGGAGTTGGACTACCTCGGGGACCTACTCCGCTAGCTCCTGCTATCAAGCTCTTTTCGCCGGATCCATCACCGACCCGCACTGGCGTATCACATGGAGATCCTGGGCGCCGCTCCGCATCAAGTTCTTCGTCTGGCTAGCTCTGTTGGCCGGGTGCTGGACCGACGACCGCCTGGCGCTACACAGCCTTCCCCACGAGCCACGCTACCTCCTATGCGGCCAGGAACCAGAGTCTATGCAACATCTCCTGGCGGGCTGCTCCTTTTCCCGCCAAGTCTGGCATGAGGTGCTTTCTTGGTGCCGATGCACCGTGACGGTCCCCGTCCACGATGATGAGTTCATCACTTGGCTCTCCACGGCCATCTCCAACACCACGGCAAGTCTCCGCCGCGGCCTTGCCTCCATCTCGTCATCCTCACCGCTTGGCACCTATGGAAACATTGCAACGGCTGCCTCTTCAATGACGACCAGCCCGCCGTCGGACGTGCGGTGCTCATGATCCAGGAAGAGACGCGACTCGGGCGCGCGCCGGCGCTAAGGGCTTGGCCCTAATCCTGCCCGAGATGTAGGCTAGGTTCGCTTGGGCGGCACACCTCGTTGCCCCATGTGCCACGGCTACCGATGCTTGCCATCCCTGTGTACGAGCTATTTAGCCGCCTCCACATCTTGTAATACTTCCATGTATTGTCACCCTATCTATCAATGCAACAATACGCAAAGTTTTTGCGTATTCGTGAAAAAAATAATAAACCCTTGTAATTTTTTGGCACCGAGATGTTTGACTATACTAGGAGGGTGCAATTTTTTATGTTGAAATAACAGTCGAGGAGCTCTTGAAAGAGAAACGGGTCACGAATACCTTTTTTCAAAGTTGAGCCGATTTTTTTTTTGATAGAGCTCCTCAAAGTTGAGCCGATTTTTCCTTCACCCTGTTTTTTCTTCTGCTGCCCCCCATCTCAGCAGTTTCTGATTCTCAACAGTCAAGGACTGAAAAAATAGCTTGTTTCTTTCTCTCCTCTCCACTAATCATACTGGCGGTTTAA
This sequence comes from Triticum monococcum, assembly GCA_034509565.1. Taxonomy (NCBI): domain Eukaryota; kingdom Viridiplantae; phylum Streptophyta; class Magnoliopsida; order Poales; family Poaceae; genus Triticum; species Triticum monococcum. Next base: position 820,822,929 of record CM067842.1, read on the forward strand.
TTGAGTGGTAAAATAAGGCTCTAATTAGTCATGGTAAACAAACCAAAGACAGTGATGCAAGGCTAATTCTCGGACGATTTACGCTCCCAGATTGAGATGACCTCTACATCCATTTGGGAAACAAATATTTTTTCGAGAAAAACAAAAGCCAGCCATGCTCCTGTTACAAACTCATCAGATACTTCTACTACATGCGGTTCTGAAACAGGGTAGCCATAAGCCAAGGGTAAACCATTTTTACACGGCTGCTGGAAGAACAGTAAAGAATCAATGTTTGCTGAAAAAATTGGTTATTTGTCTTCAGCCAGGACTACTGTCGTTGAGCTTAATTTTGTTCCTAGCTACGACGGAAGGTCGTGTGGCCTGCTCAAGCTACCCACTAATTAAATCCTAACTATTTTGTAAGTGGTTGGATAACTCCAAGCTGGCTAGCTAGCTCGATCTGATCCACAAGACAAGTCGTAGAGAATAGCAAAAAAAAGTGCATAGCAGCTGGTTAGGTACGAAGACATATATAAATTGAGTACATTGCTCGATTGATTCGGTTCCATGGGGTACATGTTAATATGGTCCGACATAGTTTACTACAAGTTGTGCCATCCAAGTTGGATATACATGCTTGACGAATCTGAAAAAAAAAATTGGATGACACCCTAACAGTTGAGTACCTGATCAGTGACTAAGTAAAGGTGGCTAGCTAGCGAAGCAATAGGTGGTTAATTAGTTGGTGAAACATACTAAAATTGTTTTAAATAGCAGCTATGCCTCTTAGCGACGGACTTCTCTAAACGCTATAGCGCCACCGCGCTATTTAAAATGTTACTTGGGGTGCAGGACCAAAGTCTCTTAACGCAACACTATAACACGCTATTTAAAAGAGTGCATAGATAGTTTACTGAAGCTGGGCTGGACAGGAAAAAGAAACAGACAGGCTCCCGCGACGCGCTCCGCGGTGCGCGTCTCGGGAGGAGACCTAACCGCCGCCGCCGGACACCCCACCTCCTCCCTCGCCGCCGCCCGAGGGCGTGGCCGGGCGAAGTCCGGTTGCCGCCGGTGGCGGCGGGGCGGCCTCTCCTCTACGCTTGGCTGCGGGTGGCACGGGACGACACATCCAGGCGGAGGCGCGGCGCATGCGGGGGGGCGTGGCGGCGCGGTGACCGGGCGGCGGGCGACGGCGCCTGGTCATGGTGGCTGCGAGGGCGGCTCCGTGTTCGCGAGGGTGGCCGGGGGGCGTCGGCGGCCATGGCTGGGCGTGCGCAGATCTGGCCCCTGGTGTGCCTTCGGGAGGCTTGGGATCGACGACGGCCGGGCTGGTTCGGCTTGCGTGGGAGCTCGGCTGGCGGTGGATTTGGTTGCCGCTGCACCTCGTGGTCGGCTCTGTGGAAGATGGTGGTGGATGGCGCCGGATCTGATGCACGGATCCTGGCGGATGGTGTGGGTGGGGCAGTTGCTCGATGTGGTGGCTGCTCTGGCCGTGGGCGGCGGCGGCACGGTGAGGTCTGGCTTCGCGGCGACCTTCCTGTGGCGTGTTGGCTACACGGTGGTTCAGTGGTCTCGGCCGCGGCGACAGCCGGACTCTGCTCCGGCATCGGCTCGTCTGCATTCGGACCGTCTCAACCTTCGCCCCATCTCCTCCTCACCCGGACACTACTCCTATCAAAAGGGCCAGTCCTCTCCCAGCTGCGGTCCACCGCTCGTCTCATGCCCGGTGCTGTAAGACCGAGCTCGTCTCACGCACGGTGCAGCAGGATGGACCTCGTCCCCCTCTCGGTGTTGCAGGATCGAGCTCGTCTCGCGCTCGGCAGCAGGATGCGTCGGTGGATGCCAGTTCTGGTCGACCTATTGGGTCTCGACGCTGGGGGTCGCCCAGTAGTGCGAACGGTGGGACCTTTCCGCTCGTCTCTTTCGTTGGGGTTGCGGCGAGTGTCGGGTGAGGTGGTGTCAAGGTCTTGGATGACGGGGCGGCGGCCCTGGTGGTGGTAGCATGGTGCTCTTGGACAGAGCCCGTGCCTTGGTGCTGCTCGGTAACCATGGTCGTGTGGGTGGCGTAGTTTCCGGGGGTGGCGTTCGGTGGCGGTGAGTGTTGGCCGAGGTGAAAACCTGTTCTATCTTCGGACGGACTGGCGGCGGTGAAGAACGTTCGCTTCTTGAAGGCGTCGTCGCGGCTCCCATTGCCCGTCATGCAGCTCCAGGGAAAACTCTGATCCTTGGATCAGGCGGTGGTGGCGCTCCGGTGTCGTACCCTTCCTAAAGGCGCCGGCTTGGAGCACATGGATCGTCATATGTAGCTTCATCTTTTCGAGGCGGTAGTGCTAGGGGTGGTGTGTTGGAATTTTGCTAGTAGGCCTTTGGCCCAAAGCCCAACTAAAATTCTGAAATTCTCTTGGCCCATTGATGCACACATGTGAGTGGAGTGAGTGAGGCTAAAGTTTAGTCCCACCCCGGAAGTTGAGAGAGAGTTACACCTCTTTATAAAGTGAGCTCTTCTACCACTTGTATGCGCATGAGAAGAGGAGACCTACACGCGTGCTCCTCCTCCTCGCTCGCCACGTCACGACGCGCCGCGCCGCGCCGCGGGTTGCGGGATTGAGCCGAGCCGAGGACAGAGCTATGGACGTTGTCTATATTTTTTCTGCATGGGAAAATTAATGAGTTATTAATTAATAATAAACAGAAGCGTTAATTACTGAACCGTTTCCGATTCTTTTGGACCGTGACGACTCGGACGTGGGGTTTACTCCCACGACCTACCCGACCCGCACTATATAGTCAGGCAGACGTCTACCCTGGCCGCCGCCGCTTCGTATGGTTTCTCACCACCGTTCCAGATCATTGCGCCGCCAAGCAAGTCTTCTCCATCCCTCCTTCCAGCGTGCACCGCGAGAAGGGACAGCAGGCCTCCGAAACCCCGCCTCTCGTGATCCTGTACGGGAGAGGGGCGATCAGGTTTTTGGGGAGCGCACTCGCGCGACTGCTGGCAGCGACGACTTCGCGAACGACGACTTCTTCCCTGACCTCGGCAACCTCGTCCTCGGCGACATGGGCGACTACTAGTTTCAGACCATGGGCTGCTATGATGCCACCAAGGGAAAGCCTGAGGACGATCTTAATCCAGCACAGCTGGACGCTTTTGAGAAGATCGATACCCTCTTTAAAGGCGCTCTTCTGAGTGTTCTTGATGACTCCATTGTGGATTCGTATATGTCGTTTGACAACGGCAAGGACATGTGGGCTGCGCTCGAGGCCAAGTTTGGTGCCTCGGACGCCGGCAGCGAGTTGTACGTCATGGAGCAATTCTATGACTACAAGATGACTGATGAGCGCCCTGTTGTACAGCAGGCTCATGAGATACAGTCGCTCGCAAAAGAACTTGAGTACTTCAAGTCTGTGTTGCCGGACAAATTTGTTGCCGGAGGTATCATTGCCAAGCTTCCACCTTCGTGGGACAATTTTGCTACTTCCCTGAAACACAAGAGACAGGAGTTTTCCGTTGCGGATCTCATTGGTACTCTTGATGTTGAAGAGAAGGCGAGAGCAAAGGACACACGTGCTCGAGTTGCTGAGGGAGGTTCTAGTGCCCACATGGTACAGAAGAAGAACTCCCAGCCCAACAAGTTCAAAAACAATAAGAACAAAACTCAGGGCAAAGACAAGTTTGATACAAAGAACAAGCCATCATATTTTACCAACTTCAAGAAGAATTCTCATAAGAAGGGGAAGGGACTTTGCCATGTCTGCGGTGATCCTAATCACTGGGCTCCGAAGTGTCCTAACCGCTTTGAGAAGCGCGAACATGAGAAGAGCGGCAAGTCCGCTAATGTTGTCATCGGTGATACTGATATGAAGGAATCAGGGTACGGTATTTTTCCTACCATCCTTTCAGTATTTCAATCCCCTGATTGGTTAATTGACACCGTTGCCAATATACATGTTTGTGCTGACGCCTCCATGTTTTCTTCTTACCAGGCAACAGGGACTTCACCCGTGCTGATGGGGAACGGGTCACATGCCATCGTTTGAGGTGTTGGTACGGTCGATCTGAAGTTTACTTCGGGGAAGACTGTGCGTCTGAAGAACGTTCATCATGTGCCGTCCATCAATAAAAATCTCGTTAGCGGTTCCCGTTTATGTCGAGATGGTTTTAAGTTGGTTTTCGAATCCAATAAAGTTGTAATTTCTAAGTGTGGACAATTTGTTGGAAAAGCCTATGAGTGCGGAGGCTTGTTCCGCCTATCTTTGTCAGATATTTGCACTAAAGTTATTAATAATGTTTGCCACAATAATGAGTCTGATATTTGGCATTCACGACTCTATCATACTAACTTTGGTTGCATGACGCGGTTAGCCAATATGAATTTAATTCCGAAAATCTCTACTATCAAAGGCTCCAAGTGCTAAGTATGTGTGCAAGCTAAGCAAACTCGCAAGTCCCATAAGACTACAGAGGCAAGACACTTGGCGCCACTAGAGCTTATACATTCTGATCTTTGTGAGATGAATGGCGTGTTGACAAAAGGTGGAAAGAGATACTTCATGACGTTGATTGATGACTCCACTAGATATTGTTATGTGTATATTCTGAAATCAAAATATGAGGCTTTGACTTTCTTTAAAAACTATAAAGCTGAGGCAGAGAACCAACTTGATCGAAAAATTAAACGGCTTAGGTCCGATCGTGGTGGAGAGTATTTTTCCAATGAATTTGATCTGTTTTGTGCTGAACATGGTATAATCCATGAGAGGACGCCTCCCTACTCACCCCAGTCAAATGGGGTAGCCGAAATAAAGAACCGAACTCTAACTGATATGGTTAACACCATGTTAGACACTTCGGGTCTATCCAAGGAATGGTGGGGGGAGGCGCAAATGACTGCGTGTCATGTCCTAAACCGAGTTCCCACAAAGCATAAGGCCATGACTCCATTTGAGGAATGGGAGAGGAAAAGGTTGAAACTCTCTTACCTACGTACTTGGGGTTGTTTGGCGAAAGTCAATATACCAATTCCCAAGAAGCGCAAGCTTGGACCAAAAACCGTGGATTGTGTTCTTCTGGGCTATACTTTTCATAGCATCGGCTATAGATTTTTGATAATAAAATCTAAGGTATCCGACATGCATGTTGGTACGATTATGGAATCAAATGATGCAACTTTCTTTGAGGACATATTTCCTATGAAGGATATGTCGAGTTCATCAAATCAGGAGATACATACTCCATCTAGTGAGGAATTCACTGTAATTCCTGAACCCACCATTGCGATGGAACACGTTGAGAATCCTGTTGAGGGTAACAATGGAACTCCTGTGAGGAGTAAGAGATAGAGGACTGCAAAGTCTTTTGGTGATGATTTCATTGTGTACCTCGTGGATGACACACCCAGGACTATTTCAGAAGCCTATGCATCTCCTGATGCTGACTACTGGAAGGAAGCTGTACGTAGCGAGATGGATTCCATCTTAGCTAACGGTACCTGGGAGATCACTGACCGTCCTTATGGGTGCAAACCTGTAGGATGTAAGTGGGTGTTCAAGAAGAAGCTTAGACCTGATGGTACAATTGAAAAGTACAAGGCACGGCTTGTGGCCAAGGGTTATACCCAGAAAGAAGGTGAAGACTTCTTTGATACTTACTCACCTGTGGCTAGACTGACTACAATTCGGATGCTACTATCACTGGCTACCTCACATGGTCTTCTCGTTCATCAAATGGACGTTAAGACGGCTTTCCTCAATGGAGAGTTGAAGGAGGAAATTTACATGGATCAGCCAGATGGTTTTGTAGTACCTGGTCAGGAAGGAAAGGTATGCAAGTTATTAAAGTCTTTATATGGCCTTAAACAAGCTCCTAAGGAGTGGCATGAGAAGTTCGAAAGAACATTAACTACTGCCGGCTTTGTAGTAAACGATGGTGACAAGTGCGTGTACTATCGCTATGGTGGGGGCGAATGAGTTATTCTTTGTCTGTATGTCGACGACATATTGATCTTTGGAACCAAACTTGATTTCATCAAGTAGGTTAAGGATTTCTTATCTCGCTGTTTTGAGATGTAGGATCTAGGAGTAGCTGATGTTATCTTAAACATCAATCTGTTGAGAGATGAGAATGGTGGGATCACACTGCTTCAGTCTCATTATGTGGAAAAGGTCTTGAGTCGTTTTGGGTATAGCGACTGCACGCCTTCTCCAACTCCATATGATGCTAGTGTGTTGCTTCAAAAGAATCGACGGATTGCTAGAGATCAACTGAGGTATTCTCAGATTATTGGCTCGCTTATGTATTTGGCGAGTGCCACGAGGCCTGACATCTCTTTTGCTGTGAGCAAGCTGAGTCGGTTTGTGTCAAAACCGGGAGATGATCATTGGCATGCGCTTGAGAGAGTTATGCGCTATTTGAAAGGCATAGCAAGCTATGGGATTCACTACACCGGGTATCCAAGGGTACTGCAGGGTTATAGTGACTCAAACTGGACATCTGATGCTGATGAGATTAAGGCCACAAGTGGTTATGTTTTTACAGTTGGTGGTGGCGCTGTTTCCTGGAAGTCTTGCAAGCAGACCATCTTAACGAGGTCAACTATGGAAGCAGAACTCATAGCATTAGACACTGCCACTGTTGAAGCAGAGTGGCTTTGTGAACTCTTGATGGACTTACCTATGGTTGAAAAATCAATACCCCCTATCCTGATGAACTGTGATAATCAAACTGTGATCGTCAAGATAAACAGTTCTAAGGACAATATGAAGTCCTCAAGGCATGTGAAGAGGAGACTAAAATCTGTCAGAAAATTGAGGAACTCCGGAGTTATTACGTTGGATTATATCCAAACATCGAAAAACTTGGCAGATCCCTTCACAAAGGGTCTATCACGTAACGTGATAGATAATGCATCGATGGAGATGGGTTTGAGACCCACCGCATGAGTGGTCCATACTGGTAACCCACTCTATATGATCGGAGATCCCGTGAAGTAGAAATGGGAGACAAGCTATTGGTCAGCTGGGAGGAGAGTATCCCTATATTAATTATCCCACTCCATGAAGATGCAATACTCTCCTGATCTGCATGGCAGGTTGACACTTCTCTTAATGTGTTCCAAGTGGCTTATTCGGGTAAGCAGAGATGTTGTCCTGCAGAACATCTTCTAGGGAACACACCTATATGAATTTGACTGTTAACGTCGCGGTCTGTGAGAATTGGGTGTTCTCTAATAAATTCATGAAAGGCCCAGGAGTATGACGTATACGCTCCACCCGCGGGGAAGCCTTGCGGCAGCCCAGTATCGATCAAGAATTTGTGTGAAACTAGTTTCACAGAAAACTTGTAGTTCAAGGCATAGTCCACTATTCAAGTTGTGATCTAGTGTAGCATAAATTTCTAAGTGGAAGTTCAACTTCACAGTCTCCACTAAGCACCGATATATAAAACAATGTTTTGGAACTAAATGATGAGATGTGCCAATGAGACTTTGTGGGGGATTGTTGGAATTTTGCTAGTAGGCCTTTGGCCAAAGCCCAACTAAAATTCTGAAATTCTCTTGGCCCATTGATGCCCACATGTGAGTGGAGTGAGTGAGGCTAAATTTTAGTCCCACTCCAAAAGTTGAGAGAGAGTTGCACCTCTTTATAAGGTGAGCTCTTCTACCACTTGTATGATCATGAGAACAGGAGACCTACACGCGCGCTCCTCCTCCTCGCTCGCCTCGCCACGCCACGCCTCGTCACGACGCGCCGCGCCGCGGGTTGCGGGATTGAGCCGAGCCGAGGACAGAGCTATGGACGTTGTCTATATTTTTGCCGCATGGGAAAATTAATGAGTTATTAATTAATAATTAATGGAAGTGTTAATTACTGAACCGTTTTCGATTCTTTTGGATCATGACGACTCGGATGTGGGGTTTACTCCCACGACCTACCCGGCCCGCACTATATAGTCAGGCAGACGTCTACCCTAGCCGCCGCCGCTTCGTATGGTTTCTCACCACCGTTCTAGATCATTGCGCCGCCAAGCAAGTCTTCTCCATCCCTCCTTCCGGCGTGCACCGCGAGAAGGGACAACAGGCCTCCGGAACCCCGCCTCTCGTGATCCTGTACGGGAGAGGGGCGATCAGGTTTTTGGGGAGCGCACTCGCGCGACTGCTGGCAGCGACGACTTCGCGAACGACGACTTCTTCCCCGACCTCGGCAACCTCGTCCTCGACGACATGGGCGACAACGTCAACACCGGCGGTGCTGCACCCGCTGCACCGTATGTGATTCTATCCTTCCTGTTCGAGATCGTGGTAGAATTCATGCTTCTAGTATGTGCCCTAGATGTGATATGTTCATCTGCTATGCTAGTTCGCATGATTAGTTTAATCTCTGCTGCTGTGGTCATGATTTATCTTCTGTTTATTCGGATTAAATCTCGTAGTAATTTGCTCATATTTCCAACAATCCAAAAACCTGATTATAGGCAATTTACTCCGAGTGCTTTTGCTGCGCATCTGAAGCCGCCTGCCTTTAAGGGGGCGCAATATAAGAGGTGGCGCACGAGAGCAGTCTACTAGTTTCAGACCATGGGCTACTATGATGCCACCAAGGGCAAGCCTGAGGACGATCTTAATCCAGCACAGCTGGAAGCTTTGAGAAGATCGATACCCTCATTAAAGGCGCTCTTCTGAGTGTTCTTGATGACTCCATTGTGGATTCGTATATGTCGTTTGACAACGTCAAGGACATGTGGGCTGCGCTCGAGGCCAAGTTTGGTGCCTCGGACGCCGGCAGCGAGTTGTACGTCATGGAGCAATTCTATGACAACAAGATGACTGATGAGCGCCCTGTTGTACAGCAAGCTCATGAGATACAGTCGCTCGCAAAAGAACTTGAGTACTTCAAGTGTGTGTTGCCGGAGGCATCATTGCCAAACTTCCACCTTCGTGGGACAATTTTGCTACTTCCCTGAAACACAAGAGACAGGAGTTTTCCGTTGCGGATCTCATTGGTACTCTTGATGTTGAAGAGAAGGCGAGAGCAAAGGACACACGTGCTCGAGTTGCTGAGGGAGGTTCTAGTGCCCCCATGGTACAGAACAAGAACTCCCAGCCCAACAAGTTCAAAAACAATAAGAACAAAACTCAGGGCAAAGACAAGTTTGATACAAAGAACAAGCCATCACATTTTACCCACTTCAAGAAGAATTCTCATAAGAAGGGGAAGGGACTTTGCCATGTCTGCGGTGATCCTAATCACTGGGCTCCGAAGTGTCCTAACCGCTTTGAGAAGCGCGAACATGAGAAGAGCGACAAGTCCGCTAATGTTGTCATCGGTGATACTGATATGAAGGAATCAGGGTACGGTATTTTTCCTACCATCCTTTCAGTATTTCAATCCCCTGATTGGTTAATTGACATCGGTGCCAATATACATGTTTGTGCTGACGCCTCCATGTTTTCTTCTTACCAGGCAACAGGGACTTCACCCGTGCTGATGGGGAACGGGTCACATGCCATCGTTCGAGGTGTTGGTACGGTCGATCTGAAGTTTACTTCGGGGAGGACTGTGCGTCTGAAGAACGTTCATCATGTGTCGTCCATCAATAAAAATCTCGTTAGCGTTCCCGTTTATGTCGAGATGGTTTTAAGTTGGTTTTCGAATCCAATAAAGTTGTAATTTCTAAGTGTGGACAATTTGTTGGAAAAGCCTATGAGTGCGGAGGCTTGTTCCGCCTATCTTTGTCAGATATTTGCACTAAAGTTATTAATAATGTTTGCCACAATAATGAGTCTGATATTTGGCATTCACGACTCTATCATATTAACTTTGGTTGCATGACGCGGTTAGCCAATATGAATTTAATTCCGAAAATCTCTACTGTCAAAGGCTCCAAGTGCTAAGTATGTGTGCAAGCTAAGCAACCTCGCAAGTCCCATAAGACTGTAGATGCAAGACACTTGGCGCCACTAGAGCTTATACATTCTGATCTTTGTGAGATGAATGGCGTGTTGACAAAAGGTGGAAAGAGATACTTCATGACGTTGATTGATGACTCCACTAGATATTGTTATGTGTATATTCTGAAATCAAAAGATGAGGCTTTGACTTTCTTTAAAAACTATAAAGCTGAGGCAGAGAACCAACTTGATCGAAAAATTAAACGTCTTAGGTCCGATCGTGGTGGCGAGTATTTTTCCAATGAATTTGATCTGTTTTGTGCGGAACATGGTATAATCCATGAGAGCACGCCTCCCTACTCACACCAGTCAAATGGGGTAGCCGAAATAAAGAACCGAACTCTAACTGATATGGTTAACACCATGTTAGACACTTCGGGTCTATCCAAGGAATGGTGGGGGGAGGCGCTAATGACTGTGTATCATGTCCTAAACCGAGTTCCCACAAAGCATAAGACCATGACTCCATTTTAGGAATGGGAAAGGAAAAGGTTGAAACTCTCTTACCTACGTACTTGGGGTTGTTTGGCGAAAGTCAATATACCAATTCCCAAAAAGCGCAAGCTTGGACCAAAAACCGTGGATTGTGTTCTTCTGGGCTATGTTTTTCATAGCATCGGCTATAGATTTTTGATAATAAAATCTGAGGTATCCGACATGCATGTTGGTACGATTATGGAATCAAATGATGCAACTTTCTTTGAGGACATATTTCCTATGAAGGATATGTCGAGTTCATCAAATCAGGAGATACCTACTCCATCTAGTGAGGAATTCACTGTAATTCCTGAACCCACCATTGCGATGGAACACGTTGAGAATCCTGTTGAGGGTAGCAATGGAACTCCTGTGAGGAGTAAGAGACAGAGGACTGAAAAGTCTTTTGGTGATGATTTCATTGTGTACCTCGTGGATGACACATCCAGGACTATTTCAGAAGCCTATGCATCTCCTGATGCTGACTACTGGAAGGAAGCTGTACGTAGCGAGATGGATTCCATCTTAGCTAACGGTACCTGGGAGATCACTGATCATCCTTATGGGTGCAAACATGTAGGATGTAAGTGGGTGTTCAAGAAGAAGTTTAGACCTGATGGTACGATTGAAAAGTACAAGGCACGGCTTGTGGCCAAGGGTTATACCCAGAAAGAAGGTGAAGACTTCTTTGATACTTACTCACCCGTGGCTAGACTGACTACAATTCGGATGCTACTATCACTGGCTGCCTCACATGGTCTTCTCGTTCATCAAATGAACGTTAAGACGGCTTTCCTCAATGCAGAGTTGAAGGAGGAAATTTACATGGATTAGCCAGATGGTTTTGTAGTACCTGGTCAGGAAGGAAAGGTGTGCAAGTTATTAAAGTCTTTATATGGCCTTAAACAAGCTCTTAAAGTGTGGCATGAGAAGTTCGAAAGAACATTAACAGCTGCCGGCTTTGTAGTAAACGATGGTGACAAGTGCGTGTACTATCGCTATGGTGGGGGCGAATGAGTTATTCTTTGTCTGTATGTCGACAACATATTGATTTTTGAAAACAAACTTGATTTAATCAAGGAGGTTAAGGATTTCTTATCTCGCTGTTTTGAGATGAAGGATCTAGGAGTAGCTGATGTTATCTTAAACATCAAGCTGTTGAGAGATGAGAATGGTGGGATCACACTGCTTCAGTCTCATTATGTGGAAAAAGTGTTGAGTCGTTTTGGGTATAGCGACTGCACGCCTTCTCCAACTCCATATGATGCTAGTGTGTTGCTTCAAAAGAATCGACGGATTGCTAGAGATCAACTGAGGTATTCTCAGATTATTGGCTTGCTTATGTATTTGGCGAGTGCCACGAGGCCTGACATCTCTTTTGCTGTGAGCAAGCTGAGTCGGTTTGTGTCAAAACCGGAAGATGATCATGGGCATGCGCTTGAGACATTTATGCGCTATTTGAAAGGCACCGCGAGCTATGGGATTCACTACACCGGGTATCCAAGGGTACTGGAGGGTTATAGTGACTCAAACTGGATATCTGATGCTGATGAGATTAAGGCCACAAGTGGTTATGTTTTTACACTTGGTGGTGGCGCTGTTTCCTGTAAGTCTTGCAAGCAGACCATCTTAACGAGGTCAACTATGGAAGCAGAACTCACAGCATTAGACACCGCCACTGTTGAAGCAGAGTGGCTTCGTGAACTCTTGATGGACTTACCTATGGTTGAAAAACCAATACCCCCTATCCTGATGAACTGTGATAATCAAACTGTGATCGTCAAGATAAACAGTTCTAAGGACAATATGAAGTCCTCAAGGCATGTGAAGAGGAGACTAAAATCTGTCAGAAAATTGAGGAACTCCGGAGTTATTACGTTGGATTATATCCAAACATCGAAAAACTTGGCAGATCCCTTCACAAAGGGTCTATCACGTAACGTGATAGATAATGCATCGATGGAGATGGGTTTGAGACCCACCGCATGAGTGGTCCATACTGGTAACCCACTCTATATGATCGGAGATCCCGTGAAGTAGAAATGGGAGACAAGCTATTGGTCAGCTGGGAGGAGAGTATCCCTATATTAATTATCCCACTCCGTGAAGATGCAATACTCTCCTGATCTGCATGGCAGGTTGACACTTCTCTTAATGTGTTCCAAGTGGCTTATTCGGGTAAGCAGAGATGTTGTCCTGCAGAACATCTTCTAGGGAACACACCTATATGAATTTGACTGTTAACGTCGCGGTCTGTGAGAATTGGGTGTTCTCTAATAAATTCATGAAAGGCCCTGGAGTATGACGTATACGCTCCACCCGCGGGGAAGCCTTGCGGCAGCCCAGTATCTGTCAAGAATTTGTGTGAAACTAGTTTTACAGAAAACTTGTAGTTCAAGGCATAGTCCACTATTCAAGTTGTGATCTAGTGTAGCATAAATTTCTAAGTGGAAGCTCAACTTCACAGTCTCCACTAAGCACCGATATATAAAACAATGTTTTGGAACTAAATGATGAGATGTGCCAATGAGACTTTGTGGGGGATTGTTGGAATTTTGCTAGTAGGCGTTTGGCCCAAAGCCCAACTAAAATTCTGAAATTCTCTTGGCCCATTGATGCACACATATGAGTGGAGTGAGTGAGGCTAAAGTTTAGTCCCACTCCGGAAGTTGAGAGAGAGTTGCACCTTTTTATAAGGTGAGCTCTTCTACCACTTGTATGAGCATGAGAAGAGGAGACCTACACGCGCGCTCCTCCTCCTCGCTTGCCTCGCCACGCCACGCCTCGTCACGACGCGCCGCGCCGCGCCGCGGGTTGCGGGATTGAGCCGAGCCGAGGACAGGGCTATGGACGTTGTCTATATTTTTGCTGCATGGGAAAATTAATGAGTTATTAATTAATAATTAACAGAAGCGTTAATTACTGAACCGTTTCCGATTCTTTTGGATCGTGACGACTCGGACGTGGGGTTTACTCCCACGACCTACCCAGCCCGCACTATATAGTCCGGCTGACGTCTACCCTAGCCGCCGCCACTTCGTATGGTTTCTCACCACCGTTCCAGATCATTGTGCTGCCAAGCAAGTCTTCTCCATCCCTCCTTCAGGCGTGCACCGCGAGAAGGGACACCAGGCCTCCGGAACCCCGCCTCTCGTGATCCTGTACGGGAGAGGGGCGATCAGGTTTTTGGGAAGCGCACTCGCGCGACTGCTGGCAGCGACGACTTCGCGAACGACGACTTCTTCCCTGACCTCGGCAACCTCGTCCTCAACGACATGGGCGACAACGTCAACACCGGCGGTGTTGCACCCGCTGCACCGTATGTGATTCTATCCTTCCTGTTCGAGATCGTCGTAGAATTCATGCTTCTAGTATGTGCCCTAGATGTGATATGTTCATCTGCTATGCTAGTTCGCATGATTAGTTTAATCTCTGCTGCTGTGGTCATGATTTATCTTCTGTTTATTCGGATTAAATCTCGTAGTAATTTGCTCATATTTCCAACAGGTGTTGCTGCGCTCAGCACCTTTCTATCATGCCTTGAGTGTGTGGGTGTGTTATGGTGGCGCGCGTTTGTACTGGGTGCTTGATGATCGGTGTTTTATATATAAAATGAGGGCGAAAGTCTTTTTCCATTAAAACAGTGCATATACTATACGACACGAAGAAATTGCCATCCGTCTGTCCTTCTCCCAACTTCATATCATGTATCCATCGATGTATTTTTGCTCTAGGTTGCTAGCTAAGTAGTTGAGTGAGAGACGATGGGATTTGACCTTTCATCCGTAGCAGTATGCTTTCTGACCATGTATGTATTGCGTTGTTGCTTATGCTTGAAATAGCAAGTTTTGGTAGCATCTCTAGGCTTATGTTGTGCTGACAATCATCCGGCATCACTGGCACGGACAAGGTAACAGTTCTCGGAGCTTATCTGGTTATGCTGCACTTGATCACCACCTAGAGGTTTGACCAAGAATTACTATGCCTTTTTTTGCGTGAAAATAATTAGGAATAAGTATATTTTTCGTCCTCGAAGTCTGGCGATAGTATAGAAATCGTCCCTCAACTCCGAAACCACTAAAACACAGTCCCTCAACTATTTAAACCGGATATTTTTCATCCCTCGCGACGCTTAAAGTGGTTTTGCTATGACGTGGACCCAGTTTTGACTAAAACTGTTCACGTGGCCTGGTTTAGATTGAAAATGTGACAGTAAATGTGCAATCTAGTTCATAATTTACAGTAAATGCGACAGTAAATGTGCAGTAATATTCTGGATGTCTGCTTCAAGTTCAAATGTGACAGTAAATGTGCAGTCTAGTTCATCATTTACGTCAATGTTACATATGGTGCTGCAAGTTCTCGAGTTGGAGGAAATAAAAGAGCAAAGAAAGTCCCAGCAAAACTAATGGACCAATATACATGTACTCATGTTTGTGGTTATCCCTTGTGGTTATGTCAGAATTCATGTCTGTGGTTGCTTCTAAGACTATTCAGTACTATTTCTCATTTACTTCGTCTGACTTTGAGAATTCCGTTATGGTTTGCTTGTAAGACTAATCAGTAGTATGTTTGTGGTTATGTCAGACTATGAACAAGTGAACAATCTGCTATGTCTTCAGTTTACACAATGGTCTAAAATCATGTGAACAATGTGCTATGAATCCCATTTAGTTTATACAATGGTCTGAAACTGAAACCATCTAGTTAGCATACAATTTGCTGTTACCAAACTGGACAAACATGCGACTGAGATGCTCTGAGCAAACCCAATTTTTCATAAATAACATAGGTCAGATTACATGGCGGTCAAAATCAGGCCACATGGACGGTTTTAGTCAAAACCGGGTTGATGTCATACCAAAACCACTTTAAGCTACACGAGGGACGAAAAGTATCTGGTTTAAATAGTTGACGGACTGAGTTTTAGTGGTTTCGGAGTTAAGAGACCATTTCTATACTATCGCCAGAGTTCGAGGACCAAAAATATACTTATCTCAAACAATTACTATGTTCTTCACAAAAAGGAAGCTATTGCTATTACTATGTTTTTTTTGCCGGAAACAACTATATTTATATGTAATTACTCTTTTATGTGAATCTAAGACATCAATTTCTTGTCACATAAATTGCATACTGATAAAGTAATTATAGGCCAAACATTTAACTTAGCAAAACTAAATGTGCTCCAAGACGAAGAATGTACACCGGTAACCAAATGGAACCTCTTACGGTAGGAAGCATATACTCCTACTCTTGTTCTGCTGACCACTCACTCATTTTATTACAACACGTACGACAACTTCACAAAACGACTAGCACAAGGACACCATCTCCAGTGTTACACACACATGGAAGCACACGCACGGGTGAGCTAGCATCGACAACTAACCAATCTCTCACATGGCGGCGGTGTGGCCCTCATCGTTGGCAGTCTCGATGCCGTCGACGCGCCTGTTGGGAACGGCGCAGTTCTGCCGGATCTCGCCCTGGGTGCCAGTGAGCAAGTCCATGTTGCTCATCTTCACCATGGACTTGGCGAACTGCCGGAAGAAGGCGGATTGGATGAGCGCGAACCGTGAAGCCAAGAGCCTCGTCTCGGGGTGGTCGATGAGGCCCTGGTCCGACTTGAACAGGCCCTGCCTCACGATGAGGTCCAAGTAGTACTTGTTGTCGAACTCGTCGGGCGTGCGCACGTCGAGGGTCTGGTTGACGGTGCCCTGGGGCACGTCCTTGGCGCACTTGGCCCGCAGCCTCCTGGCGAATAACGGGTCGATGAGCGGGTTGAGGTCGACGTTGGGAGTGAAGCGGTCGGAGAAGGAGGGGCAGTGAGCGACGCCGAAGGTGTGCGCGCCGGAGAGGGCGACGAGGTCCGCCACGTCGAGGCTCCGGTTGCCGAAGGAGGAGATGAGCGTCGGCACGTCGAAGGAGGGCGCCGGCAGGGTGTCCACGAGGTCCTGCGACGCCGGGGCGAGCGCGTCCCGGCGGCCGAAGGCGACGTCGAAGTGGGGCCCGCCAGCCTGCATCCACCACGTACCCGCATATATATGCTAGTTAATTAATCGGTTCTGTTGAGAGTAACTCTCCCGGCCGGAGTCGACGCTAAGAAAGAAAGAATAATTGTACGTACGTTGACGAGGGCGTCACGGGTGGCGAGGACGGTGATGTCGGCGCAGGAGACGGTCGGGCCGCAGGCGGCGTGGACAGCGGCGCGGATGCGCTCGATGAGGTCCAGAGCCACGGGGCGGAGCGTCTGGTTGGGCACGGCATTCAGCTCTGTGTTGTTCCCCGTGAGGAGCACCGACGCGTCGCAGCCCTGCGGGAAGCAGTCGTGGAAGAGGATGCGGATGAGGGCCGGGGCGACGCCGACGTCGCGGCGGAAGGTCTCCGCCACGAGCGATCCCGCGATGTTCTCCAGATCCGGGCACGACGCCGCGTGGAAGCTCCGCGAAAGCCCCTCAGCAGCCGCCGACGAGTGTGCGGCGCAGATCAAGGCTGCAAGGACGAGGACGGCCGCTGCTGCTCTGGACGCCATGGCTGCCGCGCTGCAGATGTAGCTGAGCTTTCTGCACGATGGTCGTGTGGCTTGCTCAAGCTATGGACACTAAACCCTTGTTATTTATACACGGCTAACCACCCCCAACCTGGGTTGGTACACCCCCAAGCTTAGCTCGATATGATCAGAGACTGTACACAGTGGAAAACATGTGCAATTGTCAATTAGTCGCATTGACTAATGACTGGTTAAGGTGAGGGGAGAACGGTCGGTGAGAATGGTCGATGCTGCTTGTTAACTAATGCCAAGAAATTTCCCAGAACTTTCCATATGCCTTGCACCCAACAACCCTTCACTGCACAACGACATGTTATTATGTTAACTCTATTTGCGCATTGCTGGATATGACATAATTTAGGATCAAGATATGACATCCAATGCAAGTTGGATATAGATAAGGGGTCTGGAATCATTTAGAACGACGTACGCCGAGCTAGGTATGACCTACCTGGATCGGATCAGTCTGGGTCATGGATCGATGTGTGTGTTCCCACACTATGGTCTAGCTCTTTTCTTCCAAATAACCTTTTTTCTCTCTCTCGAACCATGCAGGAGAGCTGCATGTATGAGTGTATATTCATCAAAGAAGACGCGACCAAGCCAAAACAGCACGACCAAAAGAAAAAACATGAGCTCTTCTTCGCCCATCTCTCAAAAATAAAATAGAAGATGAAATCATATTCTTCCATACAATGCAAGCAAGCATGCAGGTAACTTGATCCACTGGAAACTGTAGGTAGGACCATGAAATATCTGGTCATGTCGGTCTCACTTACCGCGGGGGGTGGTGTGTTACTGGTGGTGGTTGTCGACCGAGTTCGAATGTTTCCTCCGGCCACCTATATCTTTCGTGGTTGGTAATTTTAAATTTTTTCGCTAGAGGATGTGCATTGCTATTGTTGTAGCACACGACAATTCTTTCATTTTCTTTACTTATTTATAAATAATCTAACTGCTGCGGTCATGATGGATTTTTTAGGTAAGTACATCCTCTGGTTTGTCCTCTTCCTCTTGTATTTACTCTACATCTCTACGTCAACTTTATGCTTGGCTAGCTAAGCCAACGCCAAGGGCAGTTGCCGACAGTTTGAAAAGCCAGATCAGTAACTAAATCGGTAAGGTAGTCGGTTCAGGTTTTCACCTTCACAAGTCCATGTTCTAGTTTTTTAGGCAAAAAATCTATTTATCGGGAGTAGTACATTTTCTTTGACTGTTGGTTATTGGGCCGCATTGTTAGCTATGGCATGTTTTCCTAGCGATCCGTGATCGAATCATCCGGAACACCCCCTATTTTCGCACCTAGTCCGGTTCAACATTTTCTGTTTTGCCTCCCAATTTTCATAAGAACCGCTCGGTTCAACCGGTCCACTTTGGTTTGATAGCGGAAAGGTCCTGAGAGCTTACAAAACTGACCTTGTCCCTGCTTCCGGGCTTCGGTTTGATGGGCAGTCCCGGCAATAACTATGCTTACCGGTTCAGGCGAACCTATAGGCCAATATGTCTCTTTTGTTATTTTTCTATCAAAATATCTATATTTACTAACAAAAAGGCCCGTGCGGTGCAATGAAACAATGCCACACACCTTAGCCTTCATAATAATGCCTCAAGACATTCCCTCTTAGTATCATGAGCTTCTATCTGGCGGCGCCCATGAGTAGAGAGCATAGGTGACAAGCAACAATTGGATCACCAATGAAGTTGTGGCGGTATGTCGTGCACTACACACATCTTGTATTTGTCCTCTATAGGAGGATCGCATAACGTTCGCCCATCTGCTGCTACCGCTGCAGCCAACTCACACATCTTCCGGTTGCTAGCACGACCACCAAACACAGGGAAGATGTGAAAAATTATTGTCATATTAATGGTCAACCAAGCACATCTAGTTTAGAGTAGCATCATAGGGAAATTTACTCAGACGTGGAGTTTCTAATCTTGAGTTCAAATGCTCCTTGATGAACAGTAAATTTGAAAACAAATAGAAATAATTTCAAAATTCTGATTTTTTTAGTAAACTTTAAAGAATGTTTAGACTGCAAAAAAAAATTCAACAAGAAATCACATTGGTGCAAAGGCGTGATAAAAAACAAAATCGATGCTCTGGTCAACCAAGCACATCTTGTACAAATGCAGCAAAAGTTTAGAGCATCTCCGGCCGTTCGCCCCCCAGGGGGCGCCTAAAATCTCCCCCTGGGGGTGAGCCGGCGCAAAAACTCAACCTGGGGCCGAGTTGGTCCCAGGGCCGTCCCGAGGTGCGTTCAAAAAAATTTAAATATATAGCAAAGTTTAAAGTTCGGCGAAGTTCGGCATATATTACATTTTAAAAGCGGGTTTTTGTTACATATATAATTAAAAAAGAACTGACTAAAAGCAGAGTAGTCGCCGTCGTCGCCGCCGTCGTCATCGTCGTCCGGCTTCTCCTTCTTGACGTGGCCGTCCCTGGTGGACCCCTGACCGGCGTCGCCTATGTGGGCTGGTGGCGGCGGCGCGGCGTCGTCGTCGCTGTCCTCGATGACGACGATTCCTCGCTCATCGCGGCCCCGGCGGCGCTGCGCGAATCGCCGCAGGGCGGCGCACTGGCGCTCCCTCGCCATCTTCAGGGAGTCCGCCCGCGCCCATTCTAGGGCCGTGTCGTCGTCGAGCTCGACGTCGGCGCCGTGTTCCGTCTTAACCGCGGGGAGGCCCGGCTCTGTCTTCACCGGCGCCAGACTCGGCTCCGTCTTGGGCTTAACGAAGCGCGGAGGAGCCGGCGAGGGGGCGCGCCGGCCGCCCTCATTGATGACGATGCCGGCGCTGCGAGTGTGCCGGCCGAGCCGCGTCTCCGCCGCGGCCTCGGCCTTGACGCCGATCAGCGCCGGAGCGCCGGGCGAGTGAGGAAGAGCGGGAGGAGGAGGAAGAAGAGGAGGCGCCAAACCTCCTGGGCAACCATTGCCCATCGCGTCGGCGGTGAGCCGTGGCCGTGGCAGCCGCCCTCGCCGGGGGGTATGCCAATGGCGGGTCGTTGCCGCCCTCGAGGTACGTCAGAACGCCCTCGAGGGTCTGGCCGGGGACACCCCACCACAGGCGGCGTCCGTCGCTGTTCTTCGATCCGGCCACCACCGGCATGCCGTTGGTGGATGCCAGTCTCTGCTGTTGCCGGTGCTGGAAGTACGCCGTCCACGCCGCTGTGTTGTCGGCGGTGTACTCGGGGAGGGCGAGCTGGGCGTCGGTGAGGGAGGCGTGCACGACGTCGACCTCATCGGCGAAGTAGCCCGGTTTCTGAAGGAAATATGCCCTAGAGGCAATAATAAAGTTATTATTTATTTCCTTATATCATGATAAATGTTTATTATTCATGCTAGAATTGTATTAACCGGAAACATAATACATGTGTGAATACATGGACCAACAGAGTGTCACTAGTATGCCTCTACTTGACTAGCTCGTTAATCAAAGATGGTTATGTTTCCTAACCATGAACAAGGAGTTGTTATTTGATTAACGAGGTCACATCATTAGTAGAATGATCTGATTGACATGACCCATTCCATTAGCTTAGCACCCGATCGTTTAGTATGTTGCTATTGCTTTCTTCATGACTTATACATGTTCCTATAACTATGAGATTATGCAACTCCCGTTTACCGGAGGAACACTTTGGGTACTACCAAACGTCACAACGTAACTGGGTGATTATAAAGGAGTATTACAGGTGTCTCCAATGGTAGATGTTGGGTTGGCGTATTTCGAGATTAGGGTTTGTCACTCCGATTGTCGGAGAGGTATCTGTGGGCCCTCTCGGTAATGCACATCACATAAGCCTTGCAAGCACTGCAACTAATATGTTAGTTGTTAGATGATGTATTACGGAACGAGTAAAGAGACTTGCCGGTAACGAGATTGAACTAGGTATTGGATACCGATGATCGAATCTCGGGCAAGTAACATACCGATGACAAAGGGAACAACGTATGTTGTTATGCGGTCTGACCGATAAAGATCTTCGCAGAATATGTAGGAGCCAATATGGGCATCCAGGTCCCGCTATTGGTTATTGACCGGAGACGTGTCTCGGTCATGTCTACATTGTTCTCGAACCGTAGGGTCCGCACGCTTAACGTTACGATGACAGTTATTATGAGTTTATGCATTTTGATGTACCGAAGGTTGTTCGGAGTCCCGGATGTGATCACGGACATGACGAGGAGTCTCGAAATGGTCGAGACGTAAAGATTGATATATTGGAAGCCTATGTTTGGACATCGGAAGTGTTCCGGGTGAAATCGGGATTTTACCGGAATACCGGGAGGGTTACCGGAACCCCCCGGGAGGCTAATGGGCCTATTGGGCCTTAGTGGAAAATAGAGAAGAGGCAGCCCACAGCCTAGCCGGCGCCCCCCCCCCCTTCCCCAAGTCCTAGTAGGACTAGGAAAGGTGGGCCGGCCACCTCTCTCTCTTTCCCCCTCCCGGGAATCCTAGTTGGACTAGGATTGGAGGGGGAGTCCTACTCCCGGTGGGAGTAGGACTCTCCTGCGCCCCCACCTTGGCCGGCCAGCCCCTCCTCCCTTGCTCCTTTATATACGGGGGCAGGGGGCACCCCAAGACACAACTTGATCCTTGAGATCGTTCCTTAGCCGTGTGCGGTGCCCCCTGCCACCAAATTCCACCTCGATCATACCGTTGTAGTGCTTAGGCGAAGCCCTGCGTCGGTAGTACATCAAGATCGTCATCACGCCGTCGTGCTGACGGAACTCTTCCTCGACGCTTTGCTGGATCGGAGCCCGAGGAACGTCATCGAGCTGAACGTGTGCTAAGAACTCGGAGGTGCCGGAGTAACGGTGCTTGGATCGGTCGATCGGGAAGAAGACGTACGACTACTTCCTCTACGTTGTGTGATCGCTTCCGCAGTCGGTCTGCGTTGGTACGTAGAAAACACTCTCCCCTCTCGTTGCTGTGCATCACCATGATCTTGTGTGTGCGTAGGAAAATTTTTGAAATTACTGCGTTCCCCAACAGTGGCATCCGAGCCTAGGTTTTATGGTTTGATGTTATATGCACGAGTAGAACACAAGTGAGTTGTGGGCGATACAAGTCATACTGCCTACCAGCATGTCATACTTTGGTTCGGCGGTATTGTTGGTTGAGACGATCCGGACCAACCTTACGCATACTCTTATGCGAGACCGGTTCCCTCGACGTGCTTTGCACATAGATGGCTTGCGGAAGACTGTCTCTCCAACTTTAGTTGAATCAAGTGTGACTACGCCCGGTCCTTGAGAAGGTTAAAACGGAGTCTATTTGACGAACTATCGTTGTGGTTTTGATGCGTAGGTGAGATGAGTTCTTACTTAAAGCCCGTAGCAGCCACGTAAAACTTGCAACAACAAAGTAGAGGACGTCTAACTTGTTTTTGCAGGGTATGTTGTGATGTGATATGGTCAAGGCATGATGCTGATTTTATTGTATGAGATGATCATGTTTTGTAACTAAGTTATCGGCAACTGGCAGGAGCCATATGGTTGTCGCTTTATTGTATGCAATGCAATCGCGATGTAATGCTTTACTAGATTACTAAACGGTAGTAATAGTCGTGAAAGCATAAGATTGGCGAGACGACAACGATGCTACGATGGAGATCAAGGTGTCGCGCCGGTGACGATGGTGATCATGACGATGCTTCGGAGATGGAGATCACAAGCACAAGATGATGATGGCCATATCATATCACTTATATTGATTGCATGTGATGTTTATCCTTTTATGCATCTTATCTTGCTTTGATTGACGGTAGCATTATAAGATGATCTCTCACTAAATTATCAAGAAGTGTTCTCCCTGAGTATGCACCGTTGCCAAAGTTCGTCGTGCCCAGACACCACGTGATGATCGGGTGTGATAAGCTCTACGTCCATCTACAACGGGTGCAAGCCAGTTTTGCACACGCAGAATACTCAGGTTATACTTGACGAGCCTAGCATATGCAGATATGGCCTCGGAACACAGAGACCGAAAGGTCGAGCGTGAATCATATAGTAGATATGATCAACATGATGATGTTCACCATTGAAAACTACTCCATCTCACGTGATGATCGGTTATGGTTTAGTTGATTTGGATCACGTGATCACTTAGAAGATTAGAGGGATGTCTATCTAAGTGGGAGTTCCTAAGTAATTTGATTAACTGAACTTAAACTTATCATGAACTTAGTACCTGATAGTATCTTGCTTGTTTATGTTGCTTGTAGATAGATGGCTCGTGCTATTGTTCCGTTGAATTTTAATGCGTTCCTTGAGAAAGCAAAGTTGAAAGATGATGGTAGCAATTACACGGACTGGGTCCGTAACCTGAGGATTATCCTCATTGCTGCACAGAAGAATTACGTCCTGGAAGCACCGCTGGGTGACAGGCCTGCTGCTGGAGCAACGCCAGATGTTATGAACGTCTGGCAAAGCAAAGCTGATGACTACTCGATAGTTCAGTGTGCCATGCTTTACGGCTTAGAATCGGGACTTCAACGACGTTTTGAACGTCATGGAGCATATGAGATGTTCCAGGAGTTGAAGTTAATATTTCAAGCAAATGCCCGAATTGAGAGATATGAAGTCTCCAATAAGTTCTATAGCTGTAAGATGGAGGAGAACAGTTCTGTCAGTGTGCATATACTCAAAATGTCTGGGTATAATAATCACTTGATTCAGATGGGAGTTAATCTTCCAGATGACTGCGTCATTGACAGAATTCTCCAATCACTGCCACCAAGCTACAAGAGCTTCGTGATGAACTATAATATGCAAGAGATGAACAAGACTATTCCTGAGCTCTTCGCAATGCTGAAAGCTGCGGAGGTAAAAATCAAAAAGGAGCATCAAGTGTTGATGGTTAACAAAACCACTAGTTTCAAGAAAAAGGGCAAAGGGAAGAAGAAGGGAAACTTCAAGAAGAACGGCAAACAAGTTGCTGCTCAGGAGAAGAAACCCAAGTCTGGACCTAAGCCTGAAACTGAGTGCTTCTACTGCAAGCAGACTGGTCACTGGAAGCGGAACTGCCCCAAGTATTTGGCGGATAAGAAGGATGGCAAAGTGAGCAAAGGTATATGTGATATACATGTTATTGATGTGTACCTTACTAGAGCTCGCAGTAGCACCTGGGTATTTGATACTGGTTCTGTTGCTAATATTTGCAACTCGAAACAGGGACTACGGAATAAGCGGACACTAGCAAAGGACGAGGTGACGATGCGCGTGGGAAACGGTTCCAAAGTCGATGTGATCGCGGTCGGCACGCTACCTCTACATCTACCTTCGGGATTAATATTAGACCTAAATAATTGTTATTTGGTGCCAGCGTTGAGCATGAACATTATATCTGGATCTTGTTTAATGCGAGACGGTTATTCATTTAAATCAGAGAATAATGGTTGTTCTATTTATATGGATAATATCTTTTATGGTCATGCACCTTTGAAGAGTGGTCTATTCTTGTTGAATCTCGAAGATAGTAATACACATATTCATAATGTAGAAGCCAAAAGATGCAAAGTTAATAATGATAGTGCAACTTATTTGTGGCACTGCCGTTTAGGTCATATCGGTGTAAATCGCATGAAGAAACTCCATACTGATGGGCTTTTGGAATCACTTGATTATGAATCACTTGGTACTTGCGAACCGTGCCTCATAGGCAAGATGACTAAAACACCGTTCTCCGGTACTATGGAGAGAGCAACAGATTTGTTGGAAATCATACATACCGATGTATGTGGTCCGATGAATATTGAGGCTCGCGGCGGATATCGTTATTTTCTCACCTTCACAGATGATTTAAGCAGATATGGGTATATCTACTTAATGAAACATAAGTCTGAAACATTTGAAAAGTTCAAAGAATTTCAGAGTGAAGTTGAAAATCATCGTAACAAGAAAATAAAGTTTCTACGATCTGATCGTGGAGAAGAATATTTGAGTTACGAGTTTGGTGTACATTTGAAAAATTGTGGAATAGTTTCGCAACTCACGCCACCCGGAACACCACAGCGTAATGGTGTGTCCGAACGTCGTAATCGTACTTTACTAGATATGGTGCGATCTATGATGTCTCTTACTGATTTACCGCTATCGTTTTGGGGTTATGCTTTAGAGACGGCCGCATTCACGTTAAATAGGGCACCATCAAAATCCGTTAAGACGACGCCTTATGAACTATGGTTTGGCAAGAAACCAAAGTTGTCGTTTCTTAAAGTTTGGGGCTGCGATGCTTATGTGAAAATACTTCAACCTGATAAGCTCGAACCCAAAGCGGAGAAATGTGTCTTCATAGGATACCCAAAGGAAACTGTTGGGTATACCTTCTATCACAGATCCGAAGGCAAGACATTCGTTGCCAAGAATGGATCATTTCTAGAGAAGGAGTTTCTCTCGAAAGAAGTGAGTGGGAGGAAAGTAGAACTTGACGAGGTAACTGTGCCTGCTCCCTTATTGGAAAATAGTACATCACAGAAAACTGTTTCTGCGACACCTATGCCAATCAGTGAGGAAGCTAACGATGATGATCATGAAGCTTCATATCAAGATTCTACTGAACCACGTAGATCAACCAGAGTGAGATCCGCACCAGAGTGGTACGGTAATCCAGTTCTGGAAGTCATGATGCTAGATCATGATGAACCTACGAACTATGAAGAAGCGATGGTGAGCCCAGATTCCGCAAAGTGGCTTGAGGCCATGAAATCTGAGATGGGATCCATGTATGAAAACAAAGTATGGACTTTGGTTGACTTGCCCGATGATCGGCAAGCAATTGAGAATAAATGGATCTTCAAGAAAAAGACTGACGCTGACGGTAATATTACTGTCTATAAAGCTCGACTTGTCGCGAAAGGTTTTCGACAAGTTCAAGGGGTTGACTACGATGAGACCTTCTCACCCGTAGCGATGCTTAAGTCCGTCAGAATTATGTTAGCAATTGCCGCATTTTATGATTATGAAATATGGCAGATGGATGTCAAAACTGCATTCCTGAATGGATTTCTGGAAGAAGAGTTGTATATGGTACAACCAGAAGGTTTTGTCGATCCAAAAGGAGCTAACAAAGTATGCAAACTCCAGCGATCCATTTATGGACTGGTGCAGGCATCTCGGAGTTGGAATAAACGCTTTGATAGTGTGATCAAAGCATTTGGCTTTATACAGACTTGTGGAGAAGCCTGTATTTACAAGAAAGTGAGTGGGAGCTCTGTAGCATTTCTGATATTATATGTGGATGACATATTGCTAATTGGAAATGATATAGAATTTCTGGATAGCATAAAGGGATATTTGAATAAAAGTTTTTCGATGAAAGACCTCGGGGAAGCTGCATACATATTAGGCATAAAGATCTATAGAGATAGATCAAAACGCTTAATTGGACTTTCACAATGCACATACCTTGACAAAATTTTGAAGAAGTTCAAGATGGATCAAGCAAAGAAAGGGTTCTTGCCTGTGCTACAAGGTGTGAAGTTGAGTAAGACTCAATGCCCGACCACTGCAGAAGATAGAGAGAATATGAAAGATGTTCCCTATGCTTCAGCCATAGGCTCTATCATGTATGCAATGCTGTGTACCAGACCTGATGTGTGCCTTGCTATAAGTTTAGCAGGGAGGTACCAAAGTAATCCTGGAATGGATCACTGGACAGCGGTCAAGAACATCCTGAAATACCTGAAAAGGACTAAGGATATGTTTCTCGTATATGGAGGTGACAAAGAGCTCACCGTAAAAGGTTACGTTGATGCAAGCTTTGACACTGATCCGGACGATTCTAAATCGCAAACCGGATACGTATTTACCTTAAACGGTGGAGCTGTCAGTTGGTGCAGTTCTAAACAAAGCGTCGTAGCGGGATCTACATGTGAAGCGGAGTACATAGCTGCTTCGGAAGCAGCAAACGAAGGAGTCTGGATGAAGGAGTTCATATCCGATCTAGGTGTCATACCTAGTGCATCGGGTCCAATGAAAATCTTCTGTGACAATACTGGTGCAATTGCCTTAGCAAAGGAATCCAGATTTCACAAGAGGACCAAACACATCAAGAGACGCTTCAACTCCATCCGGGATTTAGTCCAGGTGGGAGACATAGAAATTTGCAAGATACATACGGATCTGAATGTTGCAGACCCGTTGACTAAGCCTCTTCCACGAGCAAAATATGATCAGCACCAAGGCTCCATGGGTGTTAGAATCATTACTGTGTAATCTAGATTATTGACTCTAGTGCAAGTGGGAGACTGAAGGAAATATGCCCTAGAGGCAATAATAAAGTTATTATTTATTTCCTTATATCATGATAAATGTTTATTATTCATGCTAGAATTGTATTAACCGGAAACATAATACATGTGTGAATACATAGACCAACAGAGTGTCACTAGTATGCCTCTACTTGACTAGCTCGTTAATCAAAGATGGTTATGTTTCCTAACCATGAACAAGGAGTTGTTATTTGATTAACGAGGTCACATCATTAGTAGAATGATCTGATTGACATGACCCATTCCATTAGCTTAGCACCCGATCGTTTAGTATGTTGCTATTGCTTTCTTCATGACTTATACATGTTCCTATAACTATGAGATTATGCAACTCCCGTTTACCGGAGGAACACTTTGGGTACTACCAAACGTCACAACGTAACTGGGTGATTATAAAGGAGTATTACAGGTGTCTCCAATGGTAGATGTTGGGTTGGCGTATTTCGAGATTAGGGTTTGTCACTCCGATTGTCGGAGAGGTATCTCTGGGCCCTCTCGGTAATGCACATCACATAAGCCTTGCAAGCACTGCAACTAATATGTTAGTTGTTAGATGATGTATTACGGAACGAGTAAAGAGACTTGCCGGTAACGAGATTGAACTAGGTATTGGATACCGATGATCGAATCTCGGGCAAGTAACATACCGATGACAAAGGGAACAACGTATGTTGTTATGCGGTCTGACCGATAAAGATCTTCGCAGAATATGTAGGAGCCAATATGGGCATCTAGGTCCCGCTATTGGTTATTGACCGGAGACGTGTCTCGGTCATGTCTACATTGTTCTCGAACCGTAGGGTCCGCACGCTTAACGTTACGATGACAGTTATTATGAGTTTATGCATTTTGATGTACCGAAGGTTGTTCGGAGTCCCGGATGTGATCACGGACATGACGAGGAGTCTCGAAATGGTCGAGACGTAAAGATTGATATATTGGAAGCCTATGTTTGGACATCGGAAGTGTTCCGGGTGAAATCGGGATTTTACCGGAATACCGGGAGGGTTACCGGAACCCCCCGGGAGGCTAATGGGCCTATTGGGCCTTAGTGGAAAATAGAGAAGAGGCAGCCCACAGCCTAGCCGGCGCCCCCCCCCCCTTCCCCAAGTGCGCCCCCACCTTGGCCGGCCAGCCCCTCCTCCCTTGCTCCTTTATATACGGGGGCAGGGGGCACCCCAAGACACAACTTGATCCTTGAGATCGTTCCTTAGCCGTGTGCGGTGCCCCCTGCCACCAAATTCCACCTCGATCATACCGTTGTAGTGCTTAGGCGAAGCCCTGCGTCGGTAGTACATCAAGATCGTCATCACGCCGTCGTGCTGACGGAACTCTTCCTCGACGCTTTGCTGGATCGGAGCCCGAGGAACGTCATCGAGCTGAACGTGTGCTAAGAACTCGGAGGTGCCGGAGTAACGGTGCTTGGATCGGTCGATCGGGAAGAAGACGTACGACTACTTCCTCTACGTTGTGTGATCGCTTCCGCAGTCGGTCTGCGTTGGTACGTAGACAACACTCTCCCCTCTCGTTGCTGTGCATCACCATGATCTTGCGTGTGCGTAGGAAATTTTTTGAAATTACTGCGTTCCCCAACAGTTTCGCCACGGCGTCGGGCAACGGGGGAATGGGCACTCCCCCGCTGCTGAGTGTCCACCCCGTTGGCCCGGCGCGCATGTCCGGCGGCGCCGGGATGCTCGCCTGGAACAGGAGCCAAGACTCCTATTCGCGGAGCGATCGACGGCCGAAGCCGTTGGCCGCGGCCTCATCGCCGGGGAATCGCTCGGCCATCGGGAGAGGGAGGGAGGGAGGGAGGGAGAGGGAGGGCTCGGCGGCGGCACTCCGGAGAGGCAGGGCTCGGCGGCGGCGCTCGGGAGAGGTAGAGGGCGGGCTAGGGCTGGTGTAGCCAGAGGCAAGGGAGGCCACCGGCTTATATAGCGGCACCACCCCGTGTGTACGCGTGCGAGGAAGGGGAGGCGTCGGCACGCCGCCCCGTGAACGCGCCGCCCGTGAGGAATCACTGGTAAGGCTGACCGGCGGCAGCCTTGCCATTGATTCCCCGTGGGAAACCGAGGCATTCGGGGAAGATGACGCGCGGTGTCGCTGACGCGGTGTGCCCGCGGCTCTTTCGCGCCAAAACCGCTCACCCCTGCGCCCCCGAGCGCCCCCAGCGCGCCGGGTTCGGCCTGGGTCCGCCGGCGCTAAATTCGGCCCAGGCCGGCGAAAATCGAGCTCCCTATGCGCGACTGGGCCGATTTTTCAGGGTCGGCGCGAGAAAAACGCCTGGGAAGGCCTTTCTGAGGGCGCGGCTAGAGATGCTCTTAGAGTAGCAGCATAGGAAAATTTACTCAGACGTGGAGTTTCTAATCTCGAGCTGAAATTCTCTTGGATGAACTATGAATTCAAAAAAATACATTTATTCCATAAAATTCTGAATTTTTGTCGTAAACTTTAAAGAATGTTTAAGTGCAAGAAAAAATTCATCACAGAATCATCGGTACAGGGCGTGATAAAAAAACAAAATCAATGTTACTTTCAAACGCATTTTGGAGCTCTGAATTTTTTGGTACGACTTGCTCCAGTGTTATTTTGTTGGGTGTTTATAGCTCATCTAGATGTGACATATTATGTCACATCTAAGATGACATCATCAACTGTTTGTTATTTTTTGTTTTTGTTTGTTTTTTATTTGTCTTTATTTTTTCCTTGTCACCCATGCACGAACCGGACTAGAGTAAAATTAATTTTCTGCACACTAGGCTGCGTTGAGTCGCTGATTATGAGCCGCAGTGCTGCAGTATAGTCTACAGTGACACACGATTTGCTACAGGAATTTTGCGTCAACGACGTACTAGTGTGTTGACTTCCTT
This sequence comes from Triticum monococcum, assembly GCA_034509565.1. Taxonomy (NCBI): domain Eukaryota; kingdom Viridiplantae; phylum Streptophyta; class Magnoliopsida; order Poales; family Poaceae; genus Triticum; species Triticum monococcum. The sequence continues at coordinate 820,853,031 of CM067842.1, forward strand.
TCTCAGTGGACACAAACGTCCTATACTAGGGATCACTTAACACATTAACAAGCACTCGAGTGACAATGTAAACATTTAAAAAAAATCAATGAATAAATTGTAGAACGAGGTGAATATATTTTTAGAAAGAGGTGAATATATTTTTTTAGGACGAGGTGAATATACTCTTACTGGTTTTTGTCTGTTTGTCGTGCACGAAAAAGTCACGCACCCACTATGTCACAACTCGGACAAAAAAGGGTCGGACCCCAGTTACAAGTTCACAGTGGAGTTGCAATTGGGACGAAAAAAGTCGTGCTCAGGTTGCGTGTTGAGGGTGGACTTGCAACTGGGACAAAAAAAGTAGGGCACCAGTTGCGAGTGGAGGGTGAGATTGCAACTTAGACAAAAAAAAGGTCGGGCTCCATTTGCGAGTCGAGCGTAGACTTGCAACTGGGAAAAAAAAAGTCGGGCACCAGTTGCGAGTGGAGGGTGAGATTGCAACATAGACAAAAAAAGGTCAGGCTCCAGTTGCGAGTCGAGTGTGGATTTGCAACTAGAAAAGAAGGTCGGACCCCAGTTACGAGTCAAGGGTGAACTTGCAACTGGGACAAAAAAAGACTAGGGCCCAGTTGCGAGTCAAGGATGAACTTGCAACTTGGACAGAAAAAGTCCGTGCTCGAGTTGCGAGTTCTTGGTGGACTTGCAACTAGTACAAAAAATGTTAGACCCAGTTGCGACCCGATGGTGGACTTATAACTGGGACATAAAAAGGTCAGGCCCCCATTTGCGAGTCAAGGGTGGACTTGCAACTGGGACAAAAAAGGTTGGGCACAGTTGCAAGTCGACGGTGGACTTGCAATTGGGACAATATGTTGACCCGGTTGCGAGTCAAGATTAGACTATCAACCAGGAAAAAATGTCGAGTCTAGTTGTGAGTCGATGGTGGACTTGTAATGAGGACAAAAAAACTCAAGCCCCGGTTGCGAGTCAAGGATCGACATGCAACTGAGACTAAAAAAGATCAGGCTCTACTTGCGAGTTGAAGGTGAACTTGCAATTAGCGGAAAAAAAGTTGGGTCTCAGTTGCAAGTCGAGGGTAGACTTAAAATTGGGACAAAAAAGTTTCGGGCTATAGTTGCGATTTGAGGTGCAACGTAGACAAAAAAATGTTAAAGTCCAGTTACGAGTCGAGGGTGGGATTGCAACTACGACAAAAGGTCAGGCCCGAATTGCAAGTTGAGGGTAGATTTGCAACTTAGAAAAGAAAAAAAGACAACCCATGCATGTTTAGTGGTGGACAGTCAACTAACAACGATGAAAACAATCATGAGTTTAAAAGAATTTGAAAATAAACAATAACAAATCATGAATTAAAAAGGTTAACAAATTTGGAAGAAATAAACAAAGAAGAAGAAAAAGGCAAAAGAAACAAAAATGAAAAAAAAATTCACTTGTAGCCACAATAGCCAAGGAGGCACGCACGAGGAACAAAATCAAATGGATCAACAGCGGCCTACTGCCACGACGGGCGCCCCGCAAGTAATGCGTACAGGAAAAGGATCCGTCAATAAAAAATAAATAAAGAATACTAATCTTGATGTCTAAATCATATGGCTAGAAAAGTAGATGTGAGATATTATTACACATCTAGATGTGAAATAGCAAATTTGTATTTTCTTTTATTTTTTACGAATTTACTGTTCATACTTCATAGTAGGTGGTAGATCATATGCAGTTATTCTAAATGTCCGATCGTATCATGCATGAGTGGCATTAGTTGGAAATCAGTCCATCCATGTCCTGCCATACTCGTCTGTCGGCGCTACACCGAGCTTCTGCTCATTGAGTTGTTGGCTGGTTCCATAGCACACCCGTGTCCGTGTGGAGCTGTAGTGGTGTGGCTACGGACTCTTGGCCTCGGCCGTTGTTGCAGTCAGCCTCGGCCTCGTTCTTCTTCCATCCATGGCGCCAAAGCCAAGCATGTTCCTGCTCCTCTCCTCTTCTCTTCACTTCCCCATGTTCCTGCTCCTCCTCTTCATTTCCCCAGCGCCAATTCTTCCCAATCGATTCCCTAGGCCGCAAGCACATCCCCATCAATTCTCTTCGGTCATCCATGACCTCTGGTGGTGCTCCTTTGTTCTCCTGTGCCCCCCACGAGCCAATAGAGTGATGCTCTTCGATCCATAGAGACGATGTGGGACTATATTTAATTGTGTACGTAATCAGTATCGTCATACAGAAAGAAAGATCGTGTGTTTGAAACCCCAAACCATTAGCAACTTTTTTTTATGGGCAGCTTGGCCCAACTTGGCCCACCACGAAAATCAAAAACTGCAACCCACGCAGGAACAGTTGACGGGACGAAACGTAGATGATGGCCCCCAAATTAGTACCATCTTGTTTATATTACAATTTTGTCTATATAAATCGTAAAAACGTATTATGACATGAGAAGAAAGCGTATTGTGACGGTGAACCCACGAAGTCAATCCGTGCTTTATTATTAGGGAAAGATGTGCATGTTGAGTTTTTGACTTGCCACTTCGAACCATCTCATATTACTTTGTTTATTGGAGTTGTGCATTATATCTTTTCCAGGTGCAATTTTTTTAGTAGAACCCATGGCACTTTCCTCGATCTAAGGCATTTGGACTTGAGCATAAATTACCATCATATTACAGTCTAGAGGATACTATCTGGGTGGCTGGGTTGGTTTACCTCTTGGAATTAGCACCTCTCTTCGAAGAACTAGAACTACATGACTCATCGATCATGGTAATTGCACCTGCTTGCATATGAATGTGTATATTTATATTAATGAATGGTTGGATATACTTGTGCAAATAGATTGTGATAGATTTGGCCTTCCTGCAAGGATAATGACAGCTGTTGCAGAGCCTCGGCAGTCATCGCAGGAGCGTCTACATTATTTGACCTTGTGATATGGGGAGCTGGTCCTCTATATATTTTTTGAGTTTGTGCAATTCCGAGATGTCCTCTACACTCGGGCACGACGCGCCACATAGAAGCCCCGTGATCCCCCGGCGGCCACCGCCGAGAGACGATTGTGCAACGGAGACCAAGACAGGACGGCGACGGCCGCTACTGCCCTGGGCGTCATCCCCGTCGCCCTGCAGTTGTAGCTGAGTTTTTTGCACCTAGTACAAACGAGACGGTCGTGTGGCTCTGCTCAAGCTGCCCACTAAACCCCTATTTTGATATCATCAGGAAGACAAGTCGCAGAGACTAAGCAAAGTTGAACAAGATGTGCTTCTTGCACTTTAACTAATGATGCTTGTTAACTAATGCGTCATCACATCCTAGAATTTTCCTCCAAGTTTCTATATGGACCATGCCTTGCTTGTCTCTCGGAGAGGATGATCTATGCGCTGCTGATGTATATACCACAATCTTTACTTTTGTAGGAGACGTATGTCGGACTTGCATGAACCGTTGAAAGTTCCTAGCTAGTCTTGCCGTACCTTCGTACACCAACTAATTAGGCTACACTGGAGCGAGTAGTAGTCAACTAGTCATGGATGCCGGCATATGCGTGCGTTCCTACACTAAAACGTCAAAGGCTATGTTCTTTTCAAATACATCCATAAAGAATACAGGTCTCGGCTCATTTTTTTATTTTCCTCGGAGAATTGCTAAGCGGCTGGTAAGATATGGGTGTAAAATATACACCTCTATATTTAATTACAACAAATCCAAGCACGGCCTAGCTCCTTTTATTAATTTTGCTGCAATGGCTTTTAGTTGTTGTCGCTAGAAGACGTGGATGCTATTATTGCAACTTGCAAGGCACGACAATTCCTTGTTTTTATTTCATCAAAATAAATAAATGTCGTGGTCATGACAGATTTTCTAGGCAGGACGACATCTTATCCCCTTCGTCTTATCAGTTAACTCCCTATGCTGCTTAGATTTCTACACTGTGTGAACTTTGCACATTTGGTTTGACTTCTTTGGCCGCTATTGGCCCCTTGTGTCAGACAGCTTCGGCTTTTGTGATGGAATTGTTTCGGTCATCCAATAACCATCGAACCACGTACTTAATTTCAGCTAAAAAATCAATGAGACACAGCCGCGCAGGTAAGGAAGCCCATCTATAGGCCCACCGAGGTTGCCATAGATCAACAAGCCCGTGAAAATTCAATTGTCGCCGAGAGAAAATAGATTTAAGAATTCACTAACCGTAACCCCAAAACCCTAAATAGAAGAATAGCACGGCGAAGACGTGCGCTACCTTCTAGTACCACTTCATGTTGGTTTAACCATGTGCCTCCTCAGGCCATCCATGATCAAACTGTTAGTTGAGCTGCCTTTCCATCTATGGTGTATCTCTTGTCCGACTGTCACCATCGGCTCGCCTACTTTTATCATATCCATACGCCGTTGCATATACTCCTACTTGAAATGGCAAGGTTGGGTAGCATTTGTATGCTTATGTTGGCTTTATTGACCATTGTACAATGACACTGACAGCAATTGGGGAGATAGTGACAAGGTAACGTTTCTGATATTAGGTGAGCCAAATTTTACCGTGTAAAATGACAACACTGTTATCCAAATGGAAACAAGCTCCCAGGCATGGTAGGAGAATCACTTACTCATTTTATTAGGACACCACCAATCCACAGTTATACAAAAGCACTGGCACCATGACACCAGGCGCGCATGCATGCTTCAACAAGCATCGGCGACTAACCAATCTCTCACAATGGCCCCATGTCTACGATTTTTTTGCAAAGATTTTTACTCTCACTCCCAAGTGTCCCTATGAGGAAGATCAATGTAGAAAATGGGTCCCATGCCTGTGATTTTTTTGCAAAGTTTTTTACACCCCTGTCAAGTTGCCCTACGAGGAAGAACAATATAAACAATGGATCCCACTCCTGTGGTTTTTTCTTTTTTTGCAAAGATGTTTACTCTCAATGCCAAGTGTCCCTATGAGGAAGAACAGCGTAAAAAAATGGGTTCCGTGGGAAAAATTTGGCAGCAGCTTCAAGGGTTCAAACTCAAAAGTTTGGCAAAAACTGGTTCCTACTAACGGGGCCCATTGAAGGTCTAAATAAAGTTGTTCCAGTCCTAATAAAATTTGAAATAACATTTCGTTCAAAAATTTCAAACGGTAAATTATGATATTTCCGGTATTTTTCGGTAACTGGTTTTTCCCGGCACCCTGGGTACAAAAACGGAAATGAGAAAAGAAAACCCACTAACTAATTAGGCGGGCTGCCTCAGTCTTAGTCATGGATGCGTGCGTTCCTACACACGACAATTAATCGTTGGGTTTGAGGTATTTTTGTAGCTAACTAGAGGAATTTCTCAAAAAAAAAAGCTAACTAGAGGATCTGTATGATATTTCAGCTGCAACGCACGGCAATTCATGCTTGATTTTTATCTGTGAATGATTTAAGTATTGTGGCCGTGACAGATTTTCTAGGTAGCATGTCTTCTCGTCCTCTCCCGCGCCTCACCCCCCAGGCCATCGGGCATCAGCGATCAGTGTGTCCGTTAGCAGGATGACAGTGACTGGGATAGCATTTCTGGAACCATAGTCCATAGCTAAAGACATATTTTACGATGTATGGTGATCACACTGATGCGGTAGGAATCATATACTTGGGGCATGATGTCTGTTCACTCACTTTATTACAACATCACGATTACGCAAAACCACTAGCACCATGACACGATCGTAGCGCACACACGACTCACACGCTTCAGCAAGCACGGCGACTAACCAATCTCTTACATGGCGGCGGCATGGCCCTCGTCGCTGGCGGTCTCGATGCCCTCGACACGGCTGTTGGGGACGGCGCAGTTGAACCGGATCTCGCCCTGGCTGCCGGTGAGCAAGTCCATGTTGCTCATCTTCACCATGGATTTGGCGAACTGCTCGAAGAATGCCCCCTGGTTGAGCGAGAACCGCGTCGCCATGCGCGTGGTGTTGGGGTGGACGATGAGGCCCTGGTCTGACTTGAACAGACCCTGCTTGGCAATGAGATCAAAGTAGTACTTGTTGTCGAACACGTCCGGCGTACGCAAATCGAGGGTCTGGTTGACGGTGCCCGCAGGCATGTCCTTAGCACACTTGGCCCTCAACTTGGCCGCGAAATTGGGGTCGATGACTAGGTCGGTGTCGTCGACCGGCGTGAAGCGGTCGGAGAAGGAGGAGCAGTGGGCGATGCCGAAGGAGTGCGCGCCAGAGAGGGACACCAGGTCCGCCTTGTCGAGGTTTCGGTCGCCGAAAGACTTGAGGAGTTCCGGCACGGTGAAGGAGGGCGCCGGTAGGGTGGAGACGAGATCCTCCAACGCCGGGGCCAGCCCGTCACGTCGGCCCAGAGCCACGTCGAAGTGGGGTCCGCCAGCCTATATCCACGAAGTAGACGTATATGTTAGTCGTCAGTCGGCATCCAATCTGAACATTCAGATTTGGATTGATGGCCCTGCGTGCTGCATGGCAGGCATCAAGGTCTAGGGTACGTAGCGTACCAGCACGAGGGAGTCGCGGGTAGCAAGGACGGTGAGATCGGCGCAGGAGACAGTCCGGCCACAGGCGCGGTGCACGGCGGCGCGGATGCTCTCGATGAGGTTGAGCGCCACCGGCCGGAGCGTCAGGTTGGGCCCCATCCCCTGCTCGCTGTTGTTCCCGGTTAGGAGCACCGAGGCGTCGCAGCCCTGTAACAACAGTAAATAAGTAAGAAGCGTCATACTCTTACTTTTTTTTAGGATAGTAACAAGTGTCATATATACATACTACTCCCTCTGTCACGGTTTAGAAGGCGCGCTTGGAAATTCTCTGGGGCCTAGATGGTTATCTATTGGTTGTGAGATGGGCTAAAAAATATCATTCACACTACACATGCATATAAAAATAGTATATCGGAGTACTAGTTAGCTATTAAAAATATATACAATGCGCCCTAAACCTTATCAATTATGAAAACGCACACAAATTCAACTGTGCCTTCTAAACTGTGACGAAAAATGTACATATGTTCACTTAGTCATGTAAGCACACATGTACATACGTAAATTGTATACTTGTGCCGTATACCTACCTGCGGGAAGCAGTCGTGGAAGAGGATGCGGATGAGTGCGGGGGCGACCCCGACGTCTTTCCTGAAGGCCTCGGCGACGTGGTACTTGACGATGTGCTCCAGGTCCGGGCACGACACCGCGTGGAAGTCCGGCGAGAGCCCTGCCGCTGCCGAATGCACGGCCGCGCAGGCCAAGGCCAGGATGGCAAGTGCCGCTGCTGCTTTGGACGCCATCTTTCTCACTCTGCAGCAGATGGATGGAGCTAAAGCGTGTCGTGTGGCTTCCTCAAGCAAAGCACCCCAAGGTATTTATAATCGGTCGGTCCTCGGCCAAATGTCTCCGATGCAAGTAGTTAGCCGCATAGCTCGATCTGATCCACAATTCCACACAGATCGACAAGTCGCAGCCAGAGATTACTTACAAAAGTGGATCGACATGTGCAAGTTGCATGGCTTGAACCTAGAAGTCAGAAGAGCTGATTAAGACCCACCGTTGTGATAAAAGAGTTTGATAATGCATGCATCGATGGTGTCGCTTTCCTGGAGCTTTCGTGCACACGCATTTGCACCTAACCAACGGCGACATGTTACCAAACTAGCATACATGTGTATGCAATTAAGGGCGGGTGGGCACGCAAAGAGCTGACCGGATTGATTCCATGGATGGAGAAACCAGAAGATTAGTACAAATCCACTTGTTAATGTATATATTGTCGGGCATAGATTGCTAATCAAGATCAAGTAGGATATTATGAAGAATGGAGACCTGGATATGCTTAACGGATTTTGGAATAGTTTCAGATGGCATCTAGGAGTTGAGTGACAGCTTGATGGCGGATTAATTAGCCAGGGGTGGTTAGATGGGATCGATCGATGGAGTGTGGTCTCATCTCTCGGAGGAATAATTTGGAATGGCACCTGCAAGATCGACATGCTAGAAATCCGCTGAAAATTCTTAGCTAGGTCGGCCACGTGATGCACCTTCACTGTATCATAGTGAAGCCAATTATAAATCTAGACTAGATGGAGCCAGTCATGCGCTTCTCTTTGCATATCTGATTGCGCTTCTCGATTTGAAGGCATTCTAGCTAGCTACTACGTACCACAGTCCAGTTAAATTACCGTCATCGACATCTTTTTGGAGAGTATAGGCATGGGAATACTGTCAGAAGCAAGGGCCTGGAAGCAAGCTGGACTGCTCAGAGGCGACCTTGACCGATTCTTTGTGGACTTGTACTTGTGGGTTAGGCGTGAGGAGTAATCTTGTCCGTGTTGTAAGGGTGGACTTGGGTGTGTTCTTGTTGTAATCGCCCAGGTGGAGGGGGCTCTTAAACCGTTTCTCTCTTTAATATATGATAGGCACTGCTCGTGCGTATTTGAGAAAAAACTGCTCTATTTGAGCTGTGGTTGGGCTCAGCTTTGCAAATACACGAATGACCATCTGTGTGGCCTGCTCAAGCTACCTGCCCACTAAGCCATTGTTATCAGTAATTAACATTTTTTTAAGATTTAACCTTTTTATTGCGGGTATTTCCAATCTTGCTATCTAGACGTAGCCAGACGGCGATAATACTACACACACGCAGGGAAACAACGGACAATTATGGACCCTCCCTGCGTGCTATACCTGGCCAGACCTCAGTCCGGGCCCGGCTTCAGGCTAGGCCTAGCCAAGCCTGAGGCAAAAAACCCATGTCATTCCTGGCCCGGCCCGGCCATCGGGTCTCGGGCCAGGCCCCTTTAGGAAATCAAAAAAATGATGGACCCGGGCCGGGCCTGGCTCGGCCATCAGGCTCAAACTCTAGGCCCGAGCCTGGCTCAGGACCAGTGTTGGGCCGGGCCGGGTCAGGCTTTTTCGGATCAGGTTGGCCGGGCCGGGCTTTCCATGGCCAGGTATACTGCGTGCCCTCCACTAATTGGCCTCCCCTACGAGGGATCGATAGAGAGAAGAGCGTGCCTGGTCGTCTCTCGGACGACATGCCTGCGTCTGCATGCCAACCACTTGCAACGCAAATCACTCGCGTTCCTACACAACAAGTCAATGCCCAGCTCCTCCCTGCGTACATGCATGTGACATTTTGAATCTGGGTAGCAAAACAGCAGTGCTATACACACGACATAATGCACACGATTCATGCACGTATACTTAAATCCAGCCGACATGCATATGATTGAGAAGGGCACCAGCGGCTGGATTAGCACGTCGTGCATAGATCGGGCAGCACTGTCGTCTGAGTAGCAGTTTCGGTAGCAAAACGACCACATGCATGTAACTCCTCACGTGGAATCCTAGTACGGTTCCGATTAAGTTACTGTCACGTACGTGAGGTACTGGGGTGTGGATCTGACTATCTGAGCAGCACAACAAGCACATATATTTTCGAAAAACGATTCCGATCATCGTGTGATTCGATCACCAACGATCCACCTGCCGATTAGAGCAACTATAGCAGAGTGGGCCATGTGATTCCGATCACCAACGATTTTGAGCCAAAATCACACTCTAGCCTACTCGCCGTATGGCTCCCAACCGATATAATTCATGGAGCTCTTTCCATAAACGAGCTCGCAGCATCCATATACGGAGTCTCGGGATGGCCAATATGGAGCTTACTTCAAACCCAACCGCCAGCACATGAGCGAAGTTTCAGATTATGCCTCCTTGCGCTGCCCACACGATTGAAATGGCACCGCCTCCCTCACCATCGGGGACGACACCCGGCCGTTAATGCCCTGCCCACGCCTTCCGGATCCAATGTCGGATGGCCACCACACGACATCATCTCATGGCTTGCATGCAAGCAAGCCGGGAGGATCCATGCGAACAGGCAGGACTGTGCGAGAAGGTGGGAGCCACACGTGCGAGAAGGCCAGAGCCGTGTGGGCGTCGCTGCATTTCTCAACGGGAAGTGCGCCCCTTGTTGTGCTTCTTAATAGTGGCTTCGACGGCCTATAAAAGGCCAACACCGCCTCTCCTCTCTCCCAATGCTCTTCCTGGCGCCTCCCAAATCTTTTAGGCCAGCCTCCGTTTCGCCTCCCAGAAAATGTTCCGGAAATCACCGCGGGGGTCCTCTGGACCCCTCCTTGGAGTAGTTGGAAGAGGGCCTTGCCAATTTCCATATCGTCATACTTCGAAAATAGTATTCTATGTTTTATCAATGTTTCATATGGAGCGCTTTATATGCGATATGGAAGTTGTCAGTATGACGACTCTACGTACTAGAGTTGTGAGCTAGACCTCTGGATCTTTAGCGAGACAGCGAACCCTCACTGGCTCTTCTCAATTCCAAAGCTCGATTTAAATCTGGCAAAGTTCACACTAATCTATCCAATTACTTGCAAGGCGCGTGCTAGTACTTCTGATCTGTTATAGTCTGGGGATCCTAGAGCATGACAATTTGTTGAGGATCACTTAATTTCCCGATGAACTTGTGTCATCATGCCTCTTTCCATCCTCTTTTAGGCGGACCCCATCTCATGTAGCTAAACACAACTCTAGCAGATTGGCCACATCTACGATCATCATCCTCCATATGGAGCTCAAAGTAGAAATACCATACGCATGTTTCAGCAAGATAATTTTATAGGAACTATAATTAGTGACGAAAAATATTGTTTAACAACATTTTCAAAATAAACAATAACATTGCTACCTAGACACTACCTAATCTACTCAGTGGCCGGCGCCGTCTAGTCGCCGCCCTCGCCGCCGTCGTCGTCTTCCTCCTCCATGTGTCGATGTCCTCTTCACACTCTAAGGGACGAGAGATCCTCGAAGTAGGCATACGGGTTGGGCTGACGAGCGGCAGCAACAGGCCGCGGCTGCTCCTCCTCATCAGTAAGTACCGGGCCGCACTCACAGATGATGCACGCCGAGCTTCATGGGCGGTGAGCTAGAGCACGGCGTGGATCGGGTCCTTAGTCTCCGGCTCCGGTTCAGGGATTGAGAGATCAAGGTTAAATTCTCAGACTTCCTCTACGAATTCAAGGTTTTTCCAAATTTTTCTCATTTGAGAAATGCATGCATTTGACTGAAAGCTAGCTGGACGTACGACTGTGGGATCCTACTAGTACGGTTCCGGTTAAATTACTCACGTTCGTTGGGTGGATCTGAGTTGCATAACCACCATGTATGTTTTCAAAAAAAGATAAGTAATTAGACAATTAGAGCATCTCCAACAGGCACCCCGAAATTGCCTCACACGCAAAAAACACCTCGTTTTTTACGCTGGAGACAAAAACAGCACTCACGCAGTCGCTGTAAAGTAGAGCATGCTCAAAAAAAATTAGCGCACGGGTGTGCGCGTGAGCTACGGGGCTGCAAATTTAGGGCGCTGAATTGTGCGTGCGGGGTGCTGCAGGTGCTGTGGCGGAGCGTGAATCAAATATTAGGGGGAGCCAAATGAGTGTGTATGACATAGAAAAGGCTAGGATGATCAGATACGCCGGAGGATTAATAGAGTAATTAGCAGATAAGTAAGTGTATTTGGTAAATTTTCTTCCTGAAAGGGGGGCCCGGGCCCGAAATTATTCCCACGACGCTCCGCCACTGTGCAGGTGAAGTTGTTGGATTGGACGCCGTGTTTTTGTGCATCTCGAAAATCTCTTCGTTGCTCCCGCGGACAAAAAGACTGTTTTGGCCCTATAAAAGAATTATAGCACACCGAGGCGAAGCGCGTCTTTTAGGAGTCCCAGAACAAAGTGCTATAATATGATTTTAAACAAGAGTAAATCTAGAATAACATGGGCTACATTAGCTAGCGAGCTCTTATTAAGACATTAATCTCGCTAACATCGGTGATCTCAAGCAGAGGCGGCGAGCCCCTCGTCGCTGGTGGTGGTGAGGATGCTCTGTCCATTGCGCACGAAGCAGCTGTTGCGACGGATCTCGCCGACGTTTCCTTGGGGCCCCTGGAGATTCCCGAGCTTGGTCATGGAAGCAGCAAACTGGCCGAAGAACCACCAATGGTTCCCGGCGAAGCCGTTGACAACCCATTCGGTGCGCCAGTCCGCGGTGAGCTTCTGGTCGGAGGTGAACACCCCCTTGCCCTGTTGCAGGTTGGTGAAGTACTTGATGTCGAACACGTCCGGGGTGGTGACGTCGAGGTCCTGCAGCCGGTTGAAGTCGCTGGAGCAGTTGGAGGCGAGGCTTCGGACGAAGTCGGAGTCCTCGGAGAAGCGGTTGGAGAAGGAGCTGCAGTGGCCCTTCCCGATGGTGTGGCCACCTGAGAGCGCGACGAGGTCGACATTGTCGAGGTTGCGGGTCTCGAAGACGTCGATGAGCGTGGAGGCGTTGGAGCTGGCCTGGGGGAGATCGAAGACGGCCGAGCTTGGGGCCGGCGCGAGGCTGTCGAGCCTGCCGAGCGGCACGTCGTAGCCCTGACCCCCGGAGAAGGCAACGGCATCGCGGGTGGCGAGGGCCGTGATGTCGGCGCAGGAGACGACGGGTCCGCACGCGGCGTGCACCTGGGCACGGATGGACTCAATGAGCTGCAGCGCCCGCGGTTGGAGCGTCAGATTCGGCGGCAACTGGAGCTCGCTGCCGTCTCCCGTCAGAAGGACCGACGCGTCACAGCCCTGTACAACCACGAAACAAATTATGCTCTCAAATATTTATTTTTTACCATTAGTCAATATATATGCGTACATTTTACGCTTCTAAAGTTCTTGTCTTAGATTTGTATCTAGACATATCTGTATTTGGACAAATCTAAAACAAAAACTTTAAGACCAAGGTAATATGTTAATAAAAATATTATTTTTCATTATGACGAATCTTACTATAATACTTTCTCCGTCTGAAAAAAATTAACCCTTAAATAGATGTATCTAGCATCAAATAGTGCTAGATACATCTATTTAAAAGACAAGATTGGAACAAGGCTTTTCGAACGAAGGGAGTACCATTACCATCTTTGCCATCAGTTAGATAGATCACACTTTCCTTTAATATGAGATCTAGCTAGCTGGATTAAATTACCTGAGGGAAGCAGTCGTGGAAGAAGATGCGGAGGAGGCCGGCGGCGAGGGCGATCTCGCTCTGGAGCGCGGTCTCCACGGCGGAGCGCACCACGTCCTGCAACTGCGGGCAGGAGTCGGCATGGAAGTCGAAGGCGAGTCCATCGGCGGGGGAGACGGGAGGAATACGGCCACCGACGTGGTCGGTGGGCATAGAGATGAACGCCGCCGACGGCTTGGACAAGGCTGCAGGGCACAGCACCGCGGCCACGAGGACCAGCATCGCTGCTGTCCTGCTCGACGCCATTGATCCTAGCTAAGCTACCTTGATGAGCTTAGTGCCTGCAGAGTCGTACTAGTGCTACTTTGGCACTAGCTGCAATGGAGTGTGGCTTCCTCACGTCAACGAGATGCCCTTATTTATAGAGGAACTAGATGATCGATCGATCGATGCTTGACATCAAAGTCGTCGGAGTAATTAAGCGGGAGCAGAGATCCAAAACGAGATCGAGTAGGTGGCAAGCTACACCACGATCCAAGTGCACATGCTTGATCACGTACGTGGTGATGCAGATTGCAGAGGTCATGTGCGTAATGTACTTGTTGTGCCGACCAAGCTCTCGGATCCCGTGTTTCTGCTCGTGGCATGTCAACAAACAGTACGCCGAGGCCAGTAGTTAGGCCAACTTCACCGCGTGACCCCAAATGGACGTCGTTCTGTCCGGATTTTATTCATTAGGGTAGGGCAGTAGAGTCGTATCCGAGCGTGTTCTGAGATGCGGTGGTCGTGTGCCCAGCGCGGCCGTATCCGTTTGCCTCATTTTGTCCGCCTTCATTTTAAAAAGAGAGCAACGTTTCAAATGACAAGCCCTAGTTCATCAGGCCAGCGGCCCTAGTCCACACCGACAACAGAGCCAGCGGCCTACACGTCCATCGCCGCAACACAGCCAGCCTGCAAAATGAATAGTTGTCCTCGCCGGCAACACAGCCAGCGGCCGGCAACATAGCCGACCTCCAAAATGAATGTTTTTCTCACCAGCACACAGCCAGCAGCCCAGCGGGCGGGCGGTACCCATGCCAGCCTGCAAAAAGAACGGCCACGGCCGATCAGACGACCTAGTTCAGGCCGTCGGCGTCCAACATCTCTTTCTGCCTGGCCTCGAACCAGGCCCTCGTCTTCTTACTCATCTTGGACAAGTCCACGGTCATGATCGCAAAAGCCACCTCCTCTACTTTGGTTGCGGCATTGATGGCCTCGATCTCGAGCTGCCTCTGCCTGGCCGAGACAATGGCGGCCTCGATATCGAGCTGCCTTTGCCGGGACGCCTCCTCCATGCAGATCTTCCTCCTCTTGGCCGCCTCCTCCATCTCAAGCTTCTTCCTTTGAAGCTTTAGGCATTGCTTCATTTGCTCGTCCTTGCTTTGCCGCTTCTTCTCGTTCCTCATATTTTTTTGAGACATCATGCCATGCAAAGTGTCATGCAAGGTCATGGATGAGGCATCACGTATGTTGTCCACCTTGGAGTTGGTCTTGCCCCTCGGCCTCTTCAACGCTTCGCCATCTCCACCTCCAGCGAACTTGGCCATCTTCTTGCCTCGCTTCCTTTGAAGTTCACGGTATTGATCCTTGAACTTAGGGCAATTGTTGATGATCGTCCAACAATGTGTAAGAGTGAATGGCTTGTCATTGTGCCGGGCCTTGAATGCTTCCAAAGATTGAAATGCCTACACCACATGATCAATAACAATTGAACATGCAAACATATACAAGGCCGAAGTCTCACATGGTCGTAGCAAGGAAAAGGACTAGGATAAGGAGAGCATACCATGTCCCCAATGCCGAGACCACTCACGGGCCGTGCTTCAACACTCTCAAGTGCGGCGCAATACTTGTTACACTCTTGTTGGATGAACAACCACCTCTTTTGAATTGAGGTGATGCCATGGTTGCTTGTCATTTGGTAGGGGGCTCAAACATCTTCCTTTCATGGAATGTTTTGTGGACTTCCGTCCAAAGAACAAGGCCCTTTTGTTGCGCGTCGGTCTTCGGATCTTGGCTAATCTTCATCCAACATTGGCAAATCAACTTGTCCTCATCTTGTGTATATGAACCCGTGCGAATGCTCTTCCTCCTTTTTTGTGCTTTTGCTCTTTGGATGAGCTCGTCGATGAACAATGGCTCGCCACCAATATCAATGTCGCTGCTTCTTCTTCATCACCATCACCTTAGCAATAGATGTCATCATCTTCAAGCCACGAGTCACCATGGTCGTAGTCAGCATGGTCATCGGCCTCTTCATCGGGAACGTACTGGGCGTGGCCATCCTGACTTTGGGTCTCGGTGGGGTCGTAGGCACGGCCCTGCCCACCCTCGTAGATCACATCCTCCATGAACTGGTTGTAGAAGGGGTCGTCGACCAGTGGCGTAGGTGTTGGCATTCCGTCGAACAAGACGCACGGGGGGGGGGGGGGGGGGCATGGTGCCCGTGAACGGTGCACGTGCTTGCTTTCTTTGCATCTTGACGGCCGGCCGGCTGCCGCTGCTAGACCCAGGCATGGCGTTGATGTCGATGACGGCCGAGGGGCGCGCTATGGACGGTGCGATCACGCCAATGTCCGGCGACCCCGACAAACGAGTCTGGTCGTCGTGCCTTGGCGGGGGAAAGTCGGGCGACATGGGCGCGGTCCGCGACTGGCAGTGCGGAGGCCGGGCGACCGACGAACCTGTGCTTGCCGGGCCGACGACCGCTGTAGGGAAACCGTCCGGACGGCACATGCCAAGTATGAGAAGGGTGTGCGCTTTGTTGACGATGTCCCCCTTCTCGTTGACCACGGCCTCCATCGCATCGCGCTCGGCGCCGAACTTGGCCGCGGCGGCATTGACGTTGACGACCACTCTTCGGCCCCTCCTCTTCGCCGATTCCGCGTCCAACTTGGCGATCTCCTCCGGCGTGCACTCCGACCGCGGTTTCCTTGGCGCCTTGGCCGCCTTCTTCTTCACCTTTGGGGGGGGGGGTGGGGTCGACGGCCAGGCCGTCGGAATTCCCCTGGGCGTCGGCCATGGACGGGGGTGGGAGGGGGCGGCAGGAGGGACGTGGGAGGGTTTGGGAGAAATGGCGTCAAATGGGGTGCGGGGGGGGGGGGGGGGGTTGCTTTGTGACACCGATAGGCGGGCCAGGGGAGGACAAGCGCGCGCGTCCCGCCCGTCCGCGCGCTGTCTGTTTCACCCTAAAATCGGCGCAAACTTGGGCCGGGATGGGTCGAAAGCGGACGGAAAACAGACAAAAGTCCATTTGCTCCCACGCGCTGGGCTATCTGGTTTGTCCCTTTAACCCAAACGAATGGGATCACGCGGTGGAGTTGGCCTTATATGCAGATATCTAAAATTCAAGTTATAAGCTATAAAATATAGACGTGTGGCAAATGATACTTATTTGGTAGAGATCACTGCTAGTAAGTTGTGTTTCCAAGCAAATGTTAAAAATGTGTTATGTTCCGAGCAAGGATTCGAGGAACCGTGAAGCGTGAACTACGAATAAGTACTATGAATGGAGATGCGAAGGAAACAAAAATTACCATTTCAGGAAACACTGCAATCGTAAACCGTGCTATTTTCTCGGAACCAAATGCGTCATAAAATGTTCAGTGATCCCTGGTTGGATCATCCTTTTGGCACGGGGAATTGGATGGTGGTTCGGGCGTTGACTCGGGAACGGGTGGGGCTTAACTCGAACAGAGTGTGCCGCAGCGAACCGGCCTTGAGATGCCACACCTCAAACGCGCCCTAGGGCAAGTAGTATCCTACTTTGTCCCGCGTAACCACATGCCACTCTTTCTTCATTTATTGTTTGCCATATCAACTATTTCATCTAGATATGTGTGATGTTACTACCTATGTCACTCTCATTGTGGACAGTCTTATCTGAAACTAACACTACAACATGTAAAACAAAATGATGTAATGCGATGAGGATGTAAAACATGTCATTTTGTAACCTACTCTTTATAAAATGAAATTTGTGTCACATATATTAGACTAGAAGGATGCTATCTCAGAAAAAACACTAGAAGGTCAAAGGTAAAATAAACTCTATTTTTTTTGACAAAGTGGAGTTCTCTCACATCCTCACCCTTTTGCGTAACAATTGCTAGGGCTGGGGATAATTGATTCATTCATCTCATATGTGTATGATTGCAATAATAAAGACCAGTGCTTTTTTACCTACATCTTACATGCACATCAAGGCTACGTGTATTTTTGGCATAAAAAAGGGCTCTACATATAATTGTGGAATAAAGTGAATCATCTTTCCATGCATGAGAAGAATGCAAATCTACACATAATAAACAAGCAGCACCACCCATACCTCGTCACAGTACAATCTCCTCTGTTCGGCACTAGCTACGGAAGGATTGTTCATCCGTGGTTCCTGCATGGACGCATACATACAATATATAGGTGCTAATAAAAAATGATTCTACAGTTTTTGAGTACTCAAGTAAATTAGGACAAAAAAAAACTAGAATAGCTCACTGATTAATAAAAAAAACAATGGCAGACACCGTAGATATGGTTAATGAGGCCACAGGTGCAACGCCAGTACGCATTATGTTTCGTGCACACCACCGCTCTTGATGACCAAGTGACATTACCGAGGTGATACTGTTCAAGATATCTATAACGTGTAGGATCCCTGCGTACAATGGTGTCACCTGTAATGGTAGGAACGGCCATAAAACCGACACTCAAGCTCCTTCTGATGACACTTTCACTGCTTGCAATATCAATCAAGAGAGTATTGCCCCCGATGCTTTTTAATGGGACAAGTCTTCCATGGATGAGATCCACTATGCTGTACACCAGCATGCGCTTGGAGTGATCGCTGCTGGAACCGACGAGCAAGATCTCTGAGTCACATTCTACCAGTTCAAAAGGGCTGCGGATCTTGGCCTTGGGACATAATATGGTGATCACCTTTGGTGGCTGAAACGAAAACGAAGATGAAGTTAATCCCGACGTCTTCTCGTGGCGTGGCGGGTCGATCTGAAAAATCCATAGTTCATCTGTGCTTGGCGTGGGCTTGTGGAGCATGTAAAATTTTCCTTGGGATGATATGATGCTGTTATCCGGGGAGAAGCTCCAGGCTGAGAAACTCCATTGCTTGTCCTTGGTGGTAGCAAATAGTATGCGCTGCAGATCTAGAAGCACGATCATGAGCATGGGAACTCTGTTAACACCAATGCTCAAGGAAGCGGTCACCCTGCCTGGCGACAAGTAAGGACGGTTCATGCGGGAACTCCAGTGGATTGATCCCAAGCTCGTTGTGACATACGTGATTGGCGGGAACTTCGCAACGGTCCCAGTGAAGGGGTGAAGTAGGCAAACATCATCGCCATTTTCATTATCGTGTTGCCGGCTCCGCTGCAGGAGGAGGAGGCCGTCGACCGGACAGAGGACGCGGTGGTCGTCGAGAAGAGGAAGCCGGGGGCGGACGAACGCTCCGGTGTCAAGGTTGAGGAAACGCATCCGGCCATCTTCAAGGTGGAATTCGTGGCCCTCGGGCAGCATCGTCCACCGGCGCGGGTGGAAGCGCGGGACGGCGATGCCATTTGCGCGCGGGCATGGCGTGCTGGACCGCACGTGCGTACACACGGAGCGGAAGCGGACGTAGCCTCGCAGGTCGTCGTCCGCAAGCACCAGCCAGCCGACGAGCTCGACCAAGTCAGCGGGCATGGACGCCAGCGGAAACACATCGTCGGCGCCCGGGATGGAGGCGGCCGCATCGGTCGCCGGCAAGGGCATCTATCGATCTGATCTTTTGAGATATTTTTGCCTACCCTAGCCGCCAGCGTATGAGACTCGGCGACGAAGTATTCTGGAAGGGAGCTGTGATGCGTGTTTGTGCATGGGCTCGTCGGCCTAGCATCTGGCCCATCTCCCACCCCATTTCTCTCTATCACGTGCGTGCGTGTACCCAGCAACTATAACTAGAGGTTACGATATTCTAAAAAAAACTAGAGGTTACGACGGATTCTAAAAATAAATAAATAAAACAGGAGGTTAGGGCATCTCCATCTCAAACCGGACACCAATCTGCGGACACTGGTGTGGAAGCCGGCCATCCAAAACTACGTGCATATATTTCAAACCGAATTGAATACTAGACAAATGATATCAAACGCGACGAATTTCATTAATGTTCGGATATAGTTTACATAAAATGGCCGATGTTTCGACCATTTAACTAAGAATAAGAAAAAATAACTAGGAGGCTAACTTTTCCAATGCGAACATCTCGTACGCTTAGCCGTCTTGCCCGGCCACACCACTATCGCTTTCTGTGCCATCATCGTCCATTCCAGCGAAGGAAGGGCCTAGGACCGCCGCGACAGCCTTGTTCATCTGCCGCTTGGCGCTCGTGGTGGAGCCGGTTAGCTTCATCCTACACGGTGCGGAGGGCTGCCACGACCAATGATAACCACGCTTGTGGTGCCCTGGCGTCGGCCTTGCCCCTGCCGGCATTGACGGAGGTGTCGCTAAGCGACAGTTCCTTGCCAATCTTGGCAAGCTTCCTGCCGATGCAACGACACCGCACGATTGTCTCCGCGATGCTGACGGACCTGTCGATAGCCCAGGCTGCGGCCAGGTCTAGGTGCTTGCGGACCCAGCCCGACGCCTCGTCCGACTTGATGAACACAGAGAGATGGGCCGCATTGCACAGCTCCTACCGCGTCACCCGCCTTGCCGCGGTGCCTCCAGAGTGGCTGCAGCCTACGTGAGCATACTGTATTGGCATTGGCGGCATTACCTTGTTGTGTCATATGATGTGACATTGCATATTTGCCACCGACTGAGCTTTTTGTCAAAAAGGAGCATAACCACCAATCTCTGTATTGAGCGATGCACACAACCATGTCGCCGGCAGAGCTGATCACTCCTAGAATAGAAAATTGAGTGCGGCGGAACAATTTGCAAGACATGAGCAAAACCAGGATGGAACTCCTTCTATTTCTAAACATGAGAAACCCGAAAACTAAGTCAATTCTATCTTTACTAGCAAACGTGTCCGTGTATTGCAACGGAAGAAACAAACAGCCGCACATCTCTAGTGAGCCATCTGTGTTGCCACTTTTTCTCTCTGTATGATAAACATGACCAGTCTAAAGGCGAAACATGGCCTGTCTAAAGGCGGCGAGCTTGGTCATCACACTCTAGCATGCCACATTGTGCCTACCACGGAAAAAATTCAAAAGGTGGTAAATCGAAAAAAATACTTTGAGACCATCGCTGCACCGACTTGTAATTCTGTGTGGGTGTGACATGCATCTTCATGTGGTCCAACAAAAATCATGTACTGACATATGAGGCGGTGCATTTCCTTATTATTCACAACAAACTCCCCAAGTGCCGCCTTGTTGTTTCATGCCGGCGAGTGCCTCACGGATAAAGCCACCAGCTCGACCACGCTAGAGCGGTGCGCCAGCCAACCCAGCTGACGTGTTCGCTACATAAGCTCTCCCTCGACCTCTTCAGTTGGTTCCTCGTGCGACTCCGCTGCCCAAGCTGTCACGCCGCCTTCGCGCCCCCATACACGCTTCATCAATATAGTCCCCTTGTCATCTTCGGGCGTAGCCCTCGAGTGCTCAGGTGTGGATGTCATGTCGAATGGTTTTTAGGGGCGATTCAGAGCAACCAGTTTTTCAGGGCGACCCTGCATATATGCCTGCAAAACCGGAGGAAAGGAATTTGGTCGCCATGAAGGTGGAATGGAGACATTTGGGAGTGCCGTCTCGGAGCGATGGAATAGCATAGTACAGAGTATGGTAAAAATTTATTTTGATACCAATGTATCTCAGATATACCACCTAAAAATTCACTATCCAATGTCCTAATCTGCTAATTAGATGTGGTGGATCATCTCAAGTAGAACAGGCACCGAGTAAGTCACCCGGTATGTAATCCTTATCTGATCATAACCCGGATAGCTCTCAACCTTGTGCATGTTGTAGATGGCAGCTCTGCATGCAGCGACGTCCCTGTCTGCGTAGCACATGGACTCCAAACCATGAATTGCAGGTTGCGTAGTTTAGCAGCAGTAGATGGACAAAAAAGTGGAGGAAGAATCATTTTCTAGAAAAGAGGAGATACACAGTTATAAGATTCATGTTTTGCAACTCTAAAAAGTTTTATATCTCTTTTCTACTTAACGATGAAGATTGTATGCAGCTGTCCAAAAATATTAGATTGATTTGAAAGGACAAAACATAAAAAATATGTTGTTCTTGTAAACATATTACCAAACAGATAGAGAGCATGAAATTACAACATTAGAATACAGTACGTGCATATTTTAGTGAAGATTTCTGCGCATTAAACTCACATCACACGACCATTTGTCATAACAATAACAAAATTCAGATTTCAATTTGATGCACACTAATATTTTTCCAAAACCTGGTGTTTTGGCTATGAGACAGAGAAGAGGAGGAGCAACAGCCATCGTTGCCAGAGAGAAGCTTCTGTGGCATGAGAGAAAGAGCAGCAGGCACCGCAGCATCGATGGTCAGGAGGAGAGAGAGAGAGAGATGCTGCTGCAGCCAGGGAGGGTGATAAAGCAGCAGCGGCAGCTCACCTCTAGTAGACGCTCATGGGAGGGAGAGAGATAATAGCAGTAGGTGCCGCGTGGGAGAGACGGCAGCTGAGCGATGCTTCAGCGATCATGCATGCGCGCGAGGACGGCTGTCGGAGGAAACACCAGAACAACAGAGACGGCGCCACTGGCTCCCTCTCCATAGCTCATGGCCTCCATCATGCCAGCTCTTGTGGTGGAACCCCTGCCTCATGTCGCTTCTAACCTCCTTGGCTGGGTATCTGTGAGCAGATGGCCGGGGCATGGCGCATCGCGGGCGGTGGTTACACGCGTGTGGGTGGCGATGGCGGCGCGCAGGGGCAAATGGTGGTGTATGAGACATGTATGGCGTCGGCGGCCATCGCGCAGATACTGAATCGGTGGGGCGCCTGATGGATAGCCTGCCGGCGCGGTGGCGCGCATAGGAGTGGGTTGCGCCGAGGGCATGGAGAGATCCGTTCGCCGGGGGAAAAGAGATCGATCCAGCC
The DNA here is from genome assembly GCA_034509565.1 of Triticum monococcum. Taxonomy (NCBI): domain Eukaryota; kingdom Viridiplantae; phylum Streptophyta; class Magnoliopsida; order Poales; family Poaceae; genus Triticum; species Triticum monococcum. The sequence continues at coordinate 820,875,141 of CM067842.1, forward strand.
ACGAAGAGATCGATCGTTCCTGCGAACCGTTTGGTTGGAATTTTTTTTTGATCGGCGCTTGAGGAAACAAAGGACGTAGCAGGTTCCCTTCTTTTTTTTTTAGCATCAATACAGACACAAGCGCTCATATACACGTGCATACACTCACCCCTATGAACGCGCACACGCACACCCTACCTCTATGAGCACCTCCGAGAGACTGAGCCGGCATATCATCTTGAGATTTACGAAGTCACCGTAGGCGCCTCGTCGTCGATGGGAACGCCTCCTCCCACTGAAAGCGCATCGCCGGAAATCCTGAAATAAATCCAGGAATAATGCGAGCACCAGGATTTGAACTCTGATGGGTTGGGGATACCACTGTCCACCTAACCAACTCAACCACAGGTTGATTCGCGTTCCCTTCCTTTCTTAATATATACTCCCTCCGTTCGGAATTATTTGTCGCAGAAATGGATGTATCTAGACATATTTTAGTTCTAGATACATTCATTTTTGAGACAAGTAATTCCGAACGGAGGGAGTAGAAACGAAATATGTATATGGCAACCGTGTGGCAGATTGCAAACTGCCACACGCATCCAACGCCATTAATTTTCTTCCGATTTTCTTTCTTTTCCGCATGACCTTCCGATTTCTTTTCTTTCCCTCACGTTGCACGTCCCCCCCCCCCCCCCCCCCCCGATTTTATCGGGCACACCCGCTCGTGCCTTCCTAATTTTCGTAATCGTCATTTATGACCCCACATGCCTTCTCGATTTTCAGCAAAAATAATGCTTAGACTAGGATTTGATCTCTAGTTCTAGTTTACAGGTAATTAACAAAGGGAGCTAACGACCTCACCTATGACACTCATTGTTGAATATTCTAAAGGAAATACTGTTTTTGACATGTTTTTACCTTTAATATATTAGCACTGAAAAACTTTTTGTTTCAAGCATCATGGTAACTTTGATCATTGGGAATAAATTTGTTGAGCCGCCCCCTGGTAATTTCTGTAAATAGCATGATAACATTTACGCCATAGACCTGATAGTTTAGATACAAACATCGTGGTAACTTTAACCATTGGGGAAAACAAATGTGAAAAGATACCTGATAATTTATGTGTAAATAGATGGTAATATACGCAGCGCACATCTGATAACTGAGGTAGAAACACCATGATAACTTTGACCATAAGGATTTTTTTTTGAAAAGATACTCCGGTATCTTCTGTGTAAATAGCACGGTAGTATACCTCCCTCCCCTGGCATTTTTATGTGTAAATAGTATGAAAACATATGCACCGCGATAACTAAACACCATGATAAGTTTTTGACTCGGGGGGGGGGGGGGGGAGGGGGGATTTGTTGCTTAAACATATCCCTGATAAATTTTGAGAAAATGTTAACGCCCACATGTGTGGGCGTTGACCATCTCGACCACACGTATCCTCACCGTCCAGTACTATATGCACGAATCTTGACACAATCTGGCTGATTTTTCTGTGCCACGTAGGATAAGGCGTGTGTGTGATGTGTGACATAGTTCGCCCACACATCTGTTTTACCACAAGGAGGGGCCGGTGTGTGGACGTTTAGCAGTTCACCCACACACCAGTTTTCAGTCACGCACAAGCGCTGGTGTGTGGGCATTTGCCATCTCGTCCGCACGCCCGTCTCCTCTCCCACACGTAAGCTGCTAGTTGCCATGTGTTTTTGCAGCGCACATGGCAACTGGCTCTATTGTGCTTTATAAGCAGGTGGCAACTCTCTTTTTTTACCCGAGTTGCCATGTGTTTTTGCAGGGTACACGGCAACTGCCTAGTGTGCACGTAAGCAGATGGCAACTATCTTTTACCGAGTCGCCATGTGTTTTTGCATGGTACATGGTAACTGCCCCAACGTGCACGTACATGGCAACTGCCCTAACGTGCACGTAAGCAGATGGCAACTCTTCCTTTTTACATGACAACTGCGCTAGCATGCTTGTGAGCACATGGCAACTCTCTCAACTGCCTAGTGTTAGTATGTGGCAACTCCTAAAGTTATGAAATCATGACAACTACATTAGATCAGACCATACATGGCAACTGCAGTTGAGCAACCATGGCAACTGCAGTTGTCCGACATGGCAACCGTAGTTCAGCGACATGGCAACTACAGATAAACGAACATGGACGAGGGTCTGGACCATGGCAACTGCGGGCGCGCGGTGGGCGTCACGCGTCACGTGTGGGACCAGAAGGGTATGAGGCCTGACATATGGGCGTGTGGGCGTTATCAATTTCGCCCACACGCACGCATGTGAGAGGGTTCAGGAGGGAAAAAAGATGTGTGTGGGCATTAGTTGTTTTGCCCACACGTAGGTGTGTGGGCTGGTTGTTGTCCATGCCACACGAGGCGTGTGGCACAATTACCCGATACACCACACGTGTGGCAGTTATCGGGACCCTAAATGTTGTGTAAATAGCATGATATTTTAAGCACCGCGGGCTTGATAGGTTACCTAGAATCACCATGATAACATTTTGCCCCGGAAAAAAGTTGTTCAAAACATCCTCAATAATTTTTGTGTAAATAACATGATAATATAAGCACCGCATAACTGATAACTTGCAATATAAACATGATGGTAACTTTTTTATCAAAGGAAAATATATAAGTAGTTAAAAACATACACTTGCCTCGCGCGTGGGCCTCTTGGATGAACACAACACATGGCGTGCCACGGGAAAGTCACATAATGTTTAGTGTCATGAGGGGCACGCGTGCTATAGGCGTGATAAGTTACGAAAAAACATCATGGTAATTTTTGACCTATGGAAAAAGTTACCGAAACACACCCAGGTTTTTAGGTGCAAGTACCATGATAATATACGAACCGTAGACCCGGTAACTCATGTACAATCCCCCATGGTAACTTTGACCGGGGGAGGTTGATTTACATATACCCTGATAACTTATGTGTAAGTACCACGGTATTTTACACATCGAAGACCTTATAACTTGTGTACAAAACACAGTGGTAACTTTAAAAAGATGTAGTTGTTGAAGCATAGTATCTGATACGTTCTATGTAAATAGCACGGTAAGTTATGCAACACATGCATGATAATTTGCATACGAATATCATGGTAACTTTGTCCTGAGGAGAAATCATGTGGTAGACGTGAAGAAGGGGCAGTTTTCTCGGGGGTGAGCACCCGAGATGTGCGGGAGAAGCAGGTTTCTCAGGCGAGCCTGCGGGGTCATTTGAAAAGAGGCGAGGTCAAAGAACGAGGGATCGTATAGTACTTTAAAATGAAATAAATAGAAGTGTGGCAGTTTTATTTATATGACACACGTGTGTCAAATATCACAGTCAAGAAAAAAAGATTGACGTTTCGTAGTTTCTTTTTCCAACTAACCTGTATTGAATAAATACAAGTTATTTTCTAGATAAAAAACTAATGTGTTTGTGTGCAGGTCAAACTCCCCGTACTTTGAAAAAAGAAGAGACTCTTCATATACGTGTCAATGAAAAGTTTTGTACATGCTTTATGTTTTACGTGACATTATGTAGATCTACTTTCAAATCATCCGCCAATCTTTTTGGTTAACACAAAATCAACGAATATAAACAGACGACGTGTGAAGAACTATGAAAGCTTTCTTCTTTTATTATTAGATATAGATGTATTTATAAATATAGATATAGATATTTTTGAAAGATCATGAAGAGTATGACTTTAAAGGGCAAGAAAACAAAGTACACACATCAGGACCGAACAAACCGAGAAAATAAGGATGATTCTTTTTCCTGATAAACTAAAAGTTACCTCAAGGTTATTTGAAGTCGTCATCTCTTGCTTCCTCGTTTCTAATCTTTTGAATCTGTTACAACATGCTTCATCTTTTCTCATCTTTTGAATCCAACGTTCCAACATGACGTTTGGAAAAAGGAATACCAAGCCTAGAGAAACTAGACAAACGTTGAAGGTTGATAGCTTAATATCATTGCTTACAAAACACAACTGCGAACTCGCATGCACCCATCATAAGAGCATCTCCAATAGTTGATGTAGAATACATCACCAAAAAGTGCTAGATGTAAAGTTTACATCACCAAGAAAATGAGTTTTACATCACCAAAAAAACACCAACTCCAACTGATAATGTAACATACATAAGCCGTACGGGCGCTGCTACAACATGTGATGTAAAAACGGCCACACGGCAACAATGCTAGAGCCGCACAATTTTAAATAAAAATCATCCCAAATTAATATACATAAAACAATACAACAATTTCAACAGTGCACGACGGCCGAGGCGGGGGTGGAAGGACGGATAGCGGCGGTGCCGTTTCTGGGGCAAAATCGCCGGAGGCGGTACGCGGGCGGGCCGGCTGGCGGGCAGCGGGAAATTTCCGAACAACAGTTTGGCGTTCGCGCGGCTGCCGGCCGTTTTACATCACGTGCGGTCAAGTGATGTGTATTTTCATTACTTGGTGATGTATCTTATATTAGATGTAAATTTGGAGAAATATTTTATACATCTACATCATTTGTTGAAGGGGCGTTTTTTAGTCTAAGTAATGTAAAAAGCTGTAATTCATACATCTGCATCATCAATTGGAGATGCTGTTATGCAATTGTGGAACGCTGGCCCACCGTTGTAAACATATAGACAGCATAAAAATAGGTGGCTTTTCTTTCTTAAGTTTGTTTATTTATGATCTATTGATGGTATAACAAGATCAAATTTTGGCTGGAAGAGGAGTAGACATGGCCCGGAGGGGGAACACTGGCTCGAGAAGATCCTGACTTCGTGAGTTTTGAATCTGATGCCATGGGGTCGAGTCTCCGGTGACCTACAGATACGCCGACGTTGCTCCCAGGCATGACGCAGAAAGGTAGAGGATGATTGAGCGTGGAGAAGAGAGGAGTTTAGCATCAACTTAGCTTGCGGTTGTTGCAATGCAATGCGCCTATTCATTCATGACACACGATTATCTCAATCTGATTTGTTCTACAACTCAAATATGGATCTGCAACTTAACTAAGAGAAATTAGGAGGACAAAAGAAAAGTGGCTAATCCATCACAAGGCCAGAACAAACTTCGAAATGAGAAATTAAGTTGACTTATGTTGCTGTCGAATGAGCAAGGACAACATTCAAGCCAAAGCAGAGGATCTGGTTTCAGATTTGCAGACCTCATAACAACAAACACCCAAAATGAGGTTTTTATTTTTTGTTTTTACACTGATCATTATGATAGTTTTCCTTATTATTAATGAAAATACGCAGGCCTGGTAAGATGTTATGGCAGGTGCACCTGGAGTTGCATTGTGCCCAATGATGGAACACCCACAGCAATGTCACCCCTCATCTCTGTTTCACTCAGACACCATACATGAGGCTGAACTTGGTAGCAAGAGGAATGGATATGATGGCAGCGCCCAGCGCAATGCCAAATATACGGTGCGAGATGGAGAACGTAGCGCTCAACTGTGGCTTCTTCAGAGGAAGATGAGGAGACAATGGGCGGTTTGCGACAGGTGCTGACAGGGGGCGACTTGTGTGTAAGGATCGATTTCCAGATGGAGGCATCTTCTGTCGCAGAGCTCCTAAGGGAGAAGATGCATAGCTCTTTGTTTGCCCAATGCCTGAAGAGCGTCTAAGGTTATCCACGTTGTTGAAAGATGAGTCTGAGGCACCTGAAAGACAAAGGCAACAAATGTAACTAGTCATCATTATTAGTTAATCGATATACAAGTGTAGCTATTATCAGGCAACAGGTGTAAAGTACAGTATTTGTTTAATCAAAACTTTAATCGTATCAAAGTATTCTCATGTGATTCAGATGCTTAAAATCATGACTAGCTAACCAATTAGCACATACATCAAGGTTCAGTGTAATCTCTGTTTTGTCCAGTGAGGGAGAGAGTTGCAGTTAAATATCTGAGAAATAAGCTACAGATCAAAGGATCACTTGTTCCTTTAGGTTAATATATAATCTGGCACTATATAAAGAGGCCTATTTTAGTTCAAGAACCATCATTTTTACTAGTGAGTCATGCTAGGATTAGGATTTACAGTCAAACAAGAACACTAAAAAAAAGTCAGTTCTAGGTTGTATACATGAGGACCCTGTAAGTGCCTCAGTTTGGGAGAGAGAGCCTTATTAGAATATAAACTGCAGATTCCTATAGTGCAGAATAGCAAGATTGATGGAAGACAATGCCGATACTAGTATAATACCGTTTACTACTAATAGAAATTGCATGCTTTATATATTAACCAAAAAGATGGATGTTCTTCATTAAACAACACACTGGATTACGAAACCATGTGCGGATAGAAACGAGATATAGAAGCACTCTCTTAACACACCAAATAAAGCTCCCTATTTATCTAACATTCTTTCCAGCCTGCACCCAGTTGTTAGTCCTTTACACAAGCTGCACAATAAGAATGCACTTAAAAGGATGATGTGTTAACGGCCCAGTACCATCTATACAATTAACATGTGGCGTGATTGTTTGATATCTGGAAACTACGTACTTCAGATTTCAGAAGTATGAGTAAGATAGGAAGAGTGCTTACCATGGAGAGCAAATGGAGCGTCGTTGAGGGGTGCAAAGCGAGTGTTGCTGTGATACTTGTCCATTCCTGCCGAAAGAAGAACCAACACCATTACACATTTACACTATTACCAATCTATAAGAAGCACCGATACAGCGACACGGATAGGGCTACGGCGATTTGTTGTGTGGTGAGATGGATACCGCAATAAAGAAACTGTCGCAAGACAAAGAAAATTTTTGAGATGTGCGATTGGATCAAAATACTGCCCCCATTTGTTGGCTCCATGCCTATTTTCGAGTCATCAATGATTATGAATTTCCTCAATCCTCGAGTCATCAAGCACGCAGGAAGCAAACATCGCACGGGAGGACCGGAGGAGAGCACAATTGGGGAAGGAAGTAACCTTGATCTGCCCCACGCGGCGGGCGGCGGCACGGAGACGGCGTTTCCAGTCGGGGTTGAGGGCGATTCCGGGCGGTGGCGAGGCGATTCCAGGCGGCGTCGACGACGGCGGGATCGCGGTACTGGAATAACTTGCGGTCTTGCGTTGCGCCTCACTTTTTTTTGAACACAGTGCGTTACGCCAGGGTTAGCAACGTGATGGGCCATCTCATCCCGTGTCCCCTGCGTATTCGCACTTTTTTTTGTCTTCTTTATATCTTTTATAAACGAGAAAAGGAACATTTTTTGGTGGGTAATAGGATTTTTTTGAGGGTGTAATAGGAGATTTATTCCTTTGCCTAAAAAAAGAAGTTATATTCCTTTCCAACAAAAAAACTACCAGGAGTTTTATTTCATTATGATAGTGTTACAATCAAGAGGCAAAAAAGTTACTCGATGCAAGGGGATCCTCTGTGTAGCCACACACCAGTGCTACAATTAGTACTACATGACTTTATATTGCAAACTGATTTGCTACCCTATTGTGAGCACGACTAAGCTTTTATGCAATAAACTTCTGGCCTTCAAGAAGTGCGTGGATCTCCGCCTCCACAACGTCCCAACATCATTACAGTTAAATAAGAACATGTATGCTGCAAACATAACACTCCTATCATGTCGTTTAAGAATCATGCCCCTTGCCGGCGTCCCATATCAAGCAAAGAAAGAACCGCATAAAGGAAATACTCCGAGATAAGATTTTCTTTTTGTTGCGATAGAAAACTTTCATTGCATGAATTTCCTATAGCGCAAGATTTTTGTTTCCTCTCTCGCAAGGCGACTTGGGAAAGGCTTCCTCTCCTCGATCTTCGCCGGCGAGCCCGTGGATTTGCTTCCCCTCCGCATGCCGCTCCGGTGGCCAATGGCGAGGAGGAAAATCCTGGTGTCTCGACTCCTGCTAGTAGATAGGTAGGGTTTTAGTCCTCGTAGGAGTGGCGTTTGAATGGATGGCGGCGCTCCTTCTTTGAGTCAGTCTTCCGGGCTGCGATCCTCCTTAAGTTCGTCCGTTGGGACGGATCGGACGGTGGTCCGGCGTAGATTCTTGCCAACTCCTTGGGACGGCGAGGTTAGGGTATCTCGACGTGCGTACACAATGGCGATATTTGGTGTCAGGTTCTTCAAATCGATTCAAGGATTCAATAGCGACAACTGCGGATCTGAGGTGCTAGTCCTTAGGGGCACATGCACGAAGACTATCCATCTACTATAGACAAACTCAGGCCGGCTCCGTTATGGGAGCGGCGACAGCGGCGCGTTGACGGCTCGTTCTGGCGGCAGCAATGGTCGTTTGGTGGTCCATGAACCTCAATGTAATTTTTATTATGTTTGAAGTGTTTTCTACTTCCAATGAATCTTTATGGTAGATCTGATCCTTTTCGCAAAAAAAGAAAACTTTCATTGCTCAAAAGAAGTCATTATAGTTTTATTGATAGAGAAAAGTCAACTCCATCAAAGGAACAATGCACCCACATAACAGTCTGAGGTAACGAACACCCATTTGGGCGAGTGCACGACTAGATCACTACTCAAAAAAGTCTTATAGATGGGTCAACCCCATCAGAGGAACAATGCAGCCACATAACAGTCTGAGGTAACGAACGCCCATTTGGGCGACTGAACGACTAGATCACTCCTAAGAAAAGTCTTAGTCACGGGCAATGTCTGGGATCTACCACTGCTATTTGGGTACTAGCGGTGGGCGAAAAACGTCATATGTGAAGAGCATCTCGAGCCGTACCCCCAACAGGTCTCTCCCAGGTGATTTTCTAGCGCCGGCGAACGAAAATCGGCCCAGGCACACCCTCAGGAGTCCGTTTTTCGTCGGGTTGGGCCAAAATAACAGCCGGCACACCCGAGCCGAACCCGGCGCGCTGGGGCGCCGACAGAAGCGAAAAGGGGCATGGGGCCACCCCGTCGGCGAGAGGAGGGCCTTTTCCCGCCGTTTCTCCCCGCTCCCCCCGGCTTCCCTCTCATTCTCTTCATCCCTCCCGCCAATCTCGTCCACCTTCCCTCCCTACCGGCCGCCATGCCGTCGAAGAAGTACGTGGTCTCCCGCGCCGCGACAGGTGTGACCGTCGTCGTCGCCCAGCCGAAGCAGAGGAAGCCGAGGGCACCGCCATCCAAGCCCCCGGGCATGGAGGGCTGAAGTTCAGCGCCGGGAGGCTGTCACCACCGACCGACGGAACAGGGCGCCGCCAACTCCCACGCCCCATGCCGACGGCGCCGCCAAGCCCGAGGGAGGATGCCTCCACGACGCCCAGCAGCACAGAAGCCGCGCCGACGCCACCCAGCACAGAAGCAGCTCCGACACCGCCAAGTCCACACACGCCGACTCCGCCGACGCCGAAGGCTGACCCCGCCGTTTGATGCGTTGCCCATGCGTCCTTTTCGTTCTTTTTGTACGCCGAACTTTTTATCCGATCGCCGAACTTGGCCGCTGATCGCCGAACTGGGCTTTTTTTGTGAGCGGGAACGACGAAGTTTGAATTGTCCGCAACTTGGGTGGGGGGAGGGGGGGGGGGGGGGGCGGCGCTTGGAGGCGTGGCTGGAAGCTAGATCGCCTCCAGAGACCAATCTAGCGCCGATTCGCCCCCAGACGGCTATTTTTCGATGCCTTGGGTGCCAAACGGCGGGAGATACTCTAAACGGACGGTTGTGTCCGGTGCTAGTAGCCACCCACACCCACTAGGCCGCTACTCTTAAGTTTCACAACATTCTTAAGTTTTACAACATTCGCCGTGGGACAAAATTAGGGCAGAAAACTAGAGCCTGCCACCGGGTTGTAGGGTACCAGTGGCAGGCACAAAAATTGCTCACCATCTCCACTACTATTAAACAATCAAATAAAAACTTTCTTACGTGCATCCCGTAAAACGTACACGGGTTCATTATGACCGCATGATTAAGCCCAGTAAACTCAATCTAACGGCTAGCCTTAACCTAATCCATTCTCTGTGTGCACTTAACAATTTACATTGACTGACAGTGCTTCACCATATGAAACTCCACGTCCGATCAATTAGGAAACTATAATCATGATCGCATTTTCTTAGGAAACTAATCACGATCACATCTTCTTAGGAAACTAATCACGATCACGTTTTATTAGGAAACTAATCATGATCGCATTTTATTAGGAAACTAATCACGATCGCATTTTATTAGGAAACTAATCGAGTATATTCGCACACATTGATATGTCCATCACCTCGACCTCCTGGATCACGATCCTATCTCTCCCAAGAAAAACCACCACAACCGGACTCCACTCGGCGGCGACAAGGAGCCAAGGACCAACAACTCCTTATCAGGGAACGCTGCCGGAGTGCCGGTAATTCGTGAACCGTCTAGGGTGCCGCACCGGTCGCCCCTTCTCAGGGTATGCCATTGGAGTGCCGGTAATTTATGTTGCTTGTAAGACAACTGCCCAGCCAGCATTTATGGTTTATTGCGAACTTACACGACGTGCCTGTGCTGACTTGTATTTTTCAAAATAAGGTTTCTATGCATTACTAACCAGAGTGTGCTATCTTTATATCTTCGGTGTTTCTTAGCAGATGTCGTTTACATGTGTCATCAACACATTATTTGTTTTTTCTTAATTTGTAACACTTGTACTGCTGGAGTTGGTTTATTTTAAGTTGTTACATTTGGAACTCTTTTCACTTCATAAAGGGGCTGGATGGTCTAAATTGCAAGATGTGATTTTTTTTCTCTCACATGAACCATCTATAAATAAATATATTTTTTACTATTCTTCTACATATAATACTTTGAGGTCCTTTCGCTATTCATTCGGTTAATGGTTAGGAACTAATGACCATCAAATTATTTTTATTGTTTGATAGTATTACACATAAGTGGGTGTAAAGAAAAACTATCAAAAATGGTCATGACTTGCATTTTTTTTCTTATTTTCTACAACTGGTGCTTCTCCATATGTCCCCATTGTGTTCCGGGATGTTATTTTGTACTATTGTTTTCCTATGTCTACCCTTGTATTTATTCAGCGCATTGTTCTTTTCGCATTTTGGCATGAAAGCTTGCTGGCTTGGAGGAGGATGAACACAGATGAAAGAGGGGAAACATTGTAGAATTGTGTATGTTGCTTGCCAAGTTTAGCTTTGGATTTTTAGTGCTTTGACACTTCGTGCAGAATGAACTAAACATTTACATGTCAAGAGCATCTTGATGCATATAAAGAGTAAACGGAGGCATGAAATAACGAGTTGTATGGGTTGATTTATACTCTCCAGTTTTATGTATGTTTGTGACTGTGTGTATCAGACATGAACATTCATCGTTTCATGCGTTGTCAAACTTTCCTATACGCCACGAGACGCAAAGCAACCTTTTATCTACCACATGTTGGCATCTACTTGAAATACAACCAATAATTATACGTGCGTTGCACGTGCACACTTACTAGTAGTTAATAAAATTTCGAAAAGTTTACAGTAGCAGGGGACAACGCGCGCCCGCCATACATGTAGTAACTAAGGCGGTTGAAAAAATATTTATTAAATCCAGAAGTCTAATTTTTTTACCCCAAGGTGATGTAATAATAAAGATCAGTACATTCTTTCCTACACCTTTGCATGTACCAGGGAGACTACATGTATAATAGTCAAATAATTTTAATAATAAAGTATCTTTACATCAAAAGAAACCAAATCTACGCAAAACAAGTAGCATCACACCTGCTTGTCTAGTCCTGCAAACGTATACGTAGGTAGTAATTAACTTCAACGGTTCAGTGCGGTAAGTAAATTAGGAATGGGAAACCTATGAGTGGAAAACCTAGCTCATCAAAACAATGACAGGCTCCGTAAATGTGGTGGATGAGGCTACAAGTACACCATCCATAACCATCATATATGGCGCATATCATACCTCTTGGGGACCAAGTGCCGGTACCAATGTGATATTGCTCAAGATATTTTGCATATGTGGGATCCTGACGTACAATGGTGTCACCTGCAATGGTTGGCATTGCCTTTAAGCTGACACATAAATTCCTTCCAATACCACTGCCGCTGCTTCTAAGACCAACCAGGAGAGCATTGCCCCCCATGCTTGTTAGATGAACAACTCTTCCTTGGATAAGGTCCGCTATTCTGTAGACTACCATGTGCTTGAAGAACACGTAATCACAAGAACCGACGAGTAGGATCTCTGAGTCACATTCTACTAATTCGGGAAGGCTGTTGATCATGCCCGTCGGACATATGGCAATCACCTTTGGTGCCGGAAACAAAGACGGACTGGATCCTGAGTTCTTCTCGGGCCAAGATGGGTCGATCTGTAAAATCTGTAGTTCAACGCTGGAAGCGGGCTTTGGTTGCAACATGTAAAGTTTTCCTTGTGATGATATGGTGCTCTCATTTGGGGAGAAGCTCCAGCTTGACATTCTCCATTGCTTGTCCTTGGTGGTAGCAAAGAGTAGGCGTGTCATATCTTCAAGCACGACGGTGATCATAGCGACTCCTTCGGTATTAATGTTCAAGGAGGCGGTCACCCTGCCCGGCAATAAGTAAGTACATCCGTTGTGAGAATTGAAGTGGGTTGGTCCTGTGCCCAGCACCGTGCGAGACGTGATTGGCGGGAACTTCTCGACGTCTCCTGTGAAGGGGTGGAGGAGGCATATAGGGTCGTCTTGCTCGCCATGTTGCCGCTGCATGAGGAGGAGGCCGTCGACTGAGCAGAGGACGCAGTGGTCCTCGAGAAGAGCGATTCGAGGATGGACGAATACTCCAGTGCTTAGGTTGAGGAAACCTTTCCTGCCATCACCAAGGTGGAGTCCGTGGCCGTCCGGCAGCATCATCCACCGACGCGGATGAAAGCGCGAGTCGGTGATGCCATGGCCGCGTGGGCAGACCGTGCTGGACCGCCAGTGCGTGCACACTGCACGGAAGCGGATGTAGTCGACCAGGTCTCCGGCCAGCACCCGCCAGCCGATGAGCTCAACCAAATCCGCCGGCAGGGACGTCAGGGGAGACAGGTCGTCATCTGAGCAGGTGGCGGACGAGGCCGTGACCGGCGCAGGAGGGTGCTCGCAGTTCGCCGCCGGCGAGAACATGGATAGATCGATCCCGATCGGGTTTTTCCTTGCCCTAGCCACGGGGCCCCTCGGCAAGGGATTTTTAAGCAGATCGCTCGGCGGTGAACTATTTGATGGGCCCTGAGATGCTAGTGCTGGGCTGGGCCTAAGCTATCGTATCCACTGCTGGTGGGGCTAACATCCAGCCCATCTTTCTCTAGTACGTGCGTGTGATTGCTGAATAAAAAAGACTAAGAGGGTGTTTGTTTCCAGGGACTTATTAGTCTAAGGACTTAAATAAGTTCCTATAAGTCCCATTTAAACCAAACAGGAGGGACTTATAGGGACTTAAAATGGGCATTTTGGACTTATGAAATAAGACTCTCAAGGAGGGACTTATAGGGACTTATAGTTGTAATATAGTCTTATAGAGACTTATAAGTCCCAGAAACCAAACAGGTATGGACTTTTTAGGGACTTAGGACTTATAAGTTGGGACTAGAAAAAGTCCTAAGACTTATGAACCAAACAGAGTTTAATTCTTCACCCTCTTTGGTGTTTTTGTGTAAATGTATGATTGCTGTGCACGTTTTTTACACAGTGAAATAATAGACGGTATTTTTTTCTAAAGATAATCATATGTACATAAATACTACTAGCTAGTAATACACAGATGTATTTCCTGCAGCAACAAGAAAAAAAAAATCAATAATGCAAACGTGTTTTTATCACCGATAAAATCAAGACAGTAATAAAAGGACCTGGTCGATCTTAGAAGGTGTATGGATATGTGAGCTAAGTGGCCGAGTTCCTTTTTTCACGCATGGACGATGCTCATTTTAGTAGTTTGTTTCTTCATCTGTTTTGAATCCGATAAACCTACACACGTGTCCCATATGAGAGAGAGAGAGAGAGAGAGAGAGAGAGAGAGAGAGAAGTTGTGCCATAAAAAAGTGTGGTGAAGCTTTTTCTTCCTTTTTCCTCGGCGGTTAAGGCAAACTTTCTCCTACAAGCTTCACCCGTGAGACTGTGGACTCACCTCCTCTCTGCTTGCACTACGGCTAGTAGTTTAGGTTTAGTCGTCGTGCGTGCGGTGCTCGAACGGATGGTGGCGCTTCCTCTTCGAGTTTGTCTTCAGGGCTTCAATTCTCCTCGAATTTGTCTATCTAGATGTAGTCGATGGAGCCCCAGAGTAGATTTCAGCCGCGTCCTTTGGGCAGCAAGATTAGGGTTCAATGACGATGATTGCGGCTCCAGGGCGCTAGTCCTTAGAAGCATGTGTTTCCGGTTGTCATCAATAAGGTCAAACTGGCTCCGGTAGTGGAACGGCGACATTAGCGTGTCAATGGCTCGTTCTGGCGGCGGTAATGGCCATTCGGTGGCGTAGAGACCTTGATGTATTTTTTTTATCTTTAAGGTGTTTTGTGCTTCTGATAAAATTTTATAATAGATGTTGATCTTTTTCCAGAAAAGAAAAGGAAATGAGAGACCATAAGGAAACCATACCCCACAAAAGGAGTCCTACTAGCACCGGAGCTGATGCCGGAAGAAGGATCCGCGGTGTACTACCGACGGTGAGGCAAAACATTTATCATGTGGTCAGCATGTTAATTAGTCCACATCGATGCATGTAGAGTATCCCACTCTTGTTCACTAGTGTGATGAACAGAGCTTCACGCTGAAGAAGTGGAATGCGAGGTTCTTCAGGAATCAAACATCTACCCTAGCGCAAACTTTTCACCGGTTTACTAACGATCTTGTCAACTAGCACACTGTTGGAAGGAGTATAGTCTACCAGTTTATCCACATACCCCTAAGACACCATTGATAGGATTTTGGTCTAGTTGCATACACAGCGCCGATCTTAAGCCTTGTATTGCTAATGCTTGTAGTTCTTTGATACATTGTTGAACACTCGGTAGCCGATCTCATATTCTTTAGTCAATGAAAAGTTGCGCTGACAATCTTCCGTCAATATTTTGTGTTCCAAAAGGTGTCACGGCCTGGTCCTTTACCACCATTCGATAGTTCCATGCCGGTTCAACCAGCAGCCAGTCTCCAAATTTGAAGTTTCTCAGCGCATGAATGCCATTGTCATGCTCCTTAAAGTTGGGACCTTGATGGCCACAAACATTGCAAAATTTGGGGATACGTTCATAACAGGGCCGGGCCCACAGGTGTACAAAATGTGCGGCCCGCACAGGACCCATAAATTTTGGGGGCCTCAAATTTTTATATAAGCCTAGTATGTATTTCTAAAAAAAAACTCTTTCTAGGCGCTGGGACTCAGCCTGGCATGGCGCTGGGCCACTGGCGTCCGCATGAGTCGAGGCGCGAGCCAGCCGCCGCAGCGCTTCTCGATCGATCAGAACTGGATCGTCAAAACCTAAAAAAAACTGGATCGCCGCACCTGAAAAAGAAAAGGAAATGAGATCTCGTCGCCATAACTATAGGGGGATCGATCGGCGACAGCCCGAAAGCCGGTTCCAGCCAACCTTGCAGCCAACATGGACCATCGGTGGGAGAAGGTCACATGGTCATCGCCGGCGCTATGGGCGTTACCTTGGCCGCTGCCGGTAGCTCTTCCGGCAAGTCACTTCCTTGTTGGTAATCTCAATCTCACATTATTAATTCTGTATCAGAGCTTTTACAAATACATCAATTTCTTTTGCACGTAGTCCTCATCTAATTTGGTACAAGCTGCAGCACATTGCTGTATCAATTTGTCACAAAGTCCATCAATTCTGAATCTTTCTATTCTCCGATGGAAACTACAGTCCATATTATTTTCTTTTGTGCATCACGCCATCTAATTTGATTGTTGCCGATTGTACATAGTTGATTTTACTCTAAACTAGACAGCCTGTATCACCATTTGATTTTATTCCACACAATTGGAAGGAATGCGGTATACACAACAGTAGTTTCTTAGAAGTATCACCAACTGAAAGAGTACTGCATATAGGTGAGTCTGTAGCAGCCTATTTCATAAAATCAAACTGAGTTCTTTTTTTTCTGCGAGAAAAACCGAGTTCAAGTAGTCCTGACAAAGAAGACATTGTATTTGTTAAGCGTTTTTTTTGCAGATATATTTGTTAAGCGATAAAAACATTTTTTTAAACGACAGGCCCCATTTTAGAGTTTGGCACAGGGCCTCTGATTTTGCCGGCCCGGCCCTGGTTCATACTGAACATGAAAGTTTTTTTAGCTTTCCTCCGTGAC
The DNA here is from genome assembly GCA_034509565.1 of Triticum monococcum. Taxonomy (NCBI): domain Eukaryota; kingdom Viridiplantae; phylum Streptophyta; class Magnoliopsida; order Poales; family Poaceae; genus Triticum; species Triticum monococcum. The sequence continues at coordinate 820,891,398 of CM067842.1, forward strand.
ATATAAATACCATCCTCGTCAAATGTAAGCATATCAATCTTCACCTGACCTCTATAGAAATTGTAGTGCAAATGCTACTTTTACAAATTCCTATGACAAGAGGGCGCATTCATACAAAAACGGAGATGTTCGGCCAGAGGATATTCCTCCATGGTTCATAACTTCTATCATGTTCATGATTTTTTCTTTTCTTTTGAGGAATCATCACATATGCACAAACATGAAACCTCCACCGCTTCATCGAAATTGGACCCCTATTGGTGAGGGTTGAGTTTTTCGAGTTGAGAAAAGAAACAAATCAGAGGTGGTCTTTGTGAAAAAAAAGTGGTCATGGTCTTAATTAGAAAAACTCATATTCTCCAACTATTTTGATGAGATTCCGAACGACCTCCAACTCTGATAGTCTGTAAGTACTAGAAGTAGTAAATACCATGTGATAAAGAAGGTAGACCTAGCCTGTAATATCATATTACTTGGACATTAACAGTTGTCTTCAACATACTTACGGAGTATGTGATCTACTGATCTCTTCTTATTTGAAAAAGAAAAGATCGCATGTGAAGCAAGGAGAACTCAGCCAGGCAGCAAACACCGCCTAGCTTGGACATACGATGAGATTAGCAGCAGTACAGGCAGATGCGGCCGACGTTCCCTTGGGGTCCCTAGAAAATCCCCATCTTGCTCATCGAACTGCAGAACAGGTTCCACAACCACCATTCGTTGTCCACAAAATCATTTACGCACCCTCGGGTGGTCTCGTTGAGGAGGAGCTGCATGTCGAAGGTGAGCACCCCCTTCCCCTTTTTGACATTCATCTAGTACTTGTTGTCGAACCTGTCCGGGGTGTTCACATCCAGGTCCTGACACCGGTGCGCATCGGCGGTGCAGTTATCTTGTAGCTTTCGGACAAAGTCATCAGAGTCGGAGTTGGGGAAACGGTTGCTCAAGGTGGCACAACGGGCTTTCCCAATGGTGTGCGGACCAGAGAGCACCGCGAGGTCTTTCTCGTCGAGGCTGCCACTACTGAAGGCAGCTATAAGTTGGTCAATGTTGAAGGTGGGGGTGGGAGCTCCTCCACGAACCTCAGCGACGCGTGCTCGAAGCTGTCGAGCCTATTGAGTGGCACCTGGTAGGGTTGGCCACCTGACTGCAAGTTGCATAAGAACATGTAATTTAGCGTGTGGATAGGGAAAAAATATTCTTACATATATACTATTTAGTTGCAATAATTATGAAAGTTTGACCACATGCATTTTTTTGCAGAAGTGACATATCGCTACAACGGAGACCTGCGCGCAAGGGCCATGATGCCGGCGCAGGAGACGGTCGGCCCACAAGCTTCGTGACTTTGGCACGGATGTCCTCCATGAGGAACACGACTTTCCGCCTGATATCTAGAGAGAGGCGACATTCTCATCTCACTTCATGGAGTTCCCAGCAGAAGAATCGACGCATCGCATCACTTTTCGCCTGATCTTTCTTGACATATATGTGTATGTAAACAACTCAGTTTTGTGTAAAATAATTATTTAGCTAGCTAGGGTTACCAGCACGTTTAGTTCATGACTGACATGGCCACAGCTAATCTTCAGCTAAGTGTGCTAAAGAAAAGTGTGATGTACAAATTGGTCAGCACAAATGCGGAAATTGTTGAATCATATATTTCCTCCATCCTAAAATAAGTGTCTCAACTTTAGTACAACTTTACGAAGTTATACTAAAGTTGAGACACTTATTGTGGGATGTAGTGAGTATATGGATATGGCCAAGAAAATGTGGCAAGCCACAAGTGTAACAGGGAACTAAACCCATAAAGTTAGACCTAAGATGTTGTTAGGCTACGTATAAAAATGTTCCTTTCACTGATTTAGCAGAGGAGAGGTTACAAAAAAGGTGATCAAGTCAACAAATACATAGAGACTAGTGTTGTTGGGTGGGGGGGATCCCGCACTGTGAGCAATAGGGGGTCTCTATGGCCTTTGCCCCGGCTAATCTCCATTGTTCCATGTCTGTAAGAGGTTTGTGAAATAGCAACTTGAAATTAGACACCTATTATTACAGTTTTCTGATTTGTGTAAGCAGATAGAAGTGATCTGCACTACAAAGTACTGTACTCTATTGTGAAATATTTGAAAATTCATAAAATAATCATACTTTGAACTGTTCTTCATTGTGATTTTAATGACAGCTCGTATTTTCAGATTGAGTTATAATCATTTTGTATTAGATGGATAAGAGTAGTAGCACCGTGAAACAAGTACAATTGGCTAATGGTTGATTCAACTGAATTAAATTACTCAATTCAGTTTTCTGGTGCAGCTACTTTTCAATGTTTATATGACAAAAAAATCTGTGGGACTAGGATCAGTTCAGTGGCACCTGGAATGCTGGAAGAACACCTTGTCCTTCAAGAATAACTCTTTTTCTAGGGTTCCTTCAAGAATAACTTTGGAGAAAGATATAAGGAGTTTTGCAGAAAATCCAATTGATGATGTCACGTTGTAACAAAATAATCTGATGTGATGTATATTTCAGAGTAATGTATTTCTTTATTAACCTGGTAGTTTGGTATAATACTAGAAGGGTTGGACGCGCTTTGCCGCGCCGTTGAATTTGTTAGGATTCTTAAATTTCTTTACTCTATTGAAAAAATATATGGTGTATTACTTTTTTGAAAAGTCTAACCTCTTTAAGTTTGATAAAATTTATAGAGAAATATATCAAAATTAATAATGTCAAATCAGTGTTATTAGTCAATCAACCAGCACACCATCATGTCTCACATACATTCAGATCCAATCACCAGAACAAAATATTTTAATAACAAGATAGAGCTTTGCAAGACCTGTACTGTGTGAGTGGTTCTGTCAGGCATTAGAATTTCACACAACTTAAGTAATGAGATTTACCTGTTGGCTCAATAAATATATGATCAAACTTCACCAACTACAGAAGCATATTTACAAGACCACCCCTTGGACAGTGCATCACAAACAACCAGTATTCACCATCACAATTTCTTCAGCAAAGGATGGATGGACATCAATCCTCTTCCCGCGTTGCAATGTTAAAAGGCGATTCAGAAGGTTGGTCTGTGAAAGAGATACTAAGAACAATTAGCTAATCGTAATAAAAAATCATTGGGATTTTATATACTGTAGCACCATGGAAGTAAGCACATTCATTGTATCAAATCGACATTGGTTGTAATGATTTTATTGATAGTGCATCATTTTCTCAACTCCGAATTCATACTGTGATCGCCTACGCATTACTGAACAATCGTTTCAGACTTCAGACTTGTGTGGCTTTATGTTCAGTGGTGAAACTAAGGAAACTTAGAGGCTTAGGTGCAACTAAAAGGCTGTAAGATTCTGATAAATTACCTTCCGTACAGTTGATAGGGGACCAAGGAGCAAGGATACACAGTTAAGGACAGAGCAGACAACTATTAACATAACATAAATAATCAAGAATAATTCGAACAACTGATACGTCCATTTTGCATCATACTTTTATATCAATATTTATTGCATTATGGGCTGTTATTTCACATTATGTCAGAATATTTATGGCTATTCTCCCTTATTTTACAAGGTTTACATAAGGAGGGAGAATGCCGGCAGCTGGAATTCTGGGTTGGAAAAGGAGCAAATATTAGAGACCTATTCTGCACAACTCCAAAAGTCCTGAAACTCCACGAAATACCTTATAATAAATAATGAAAAATCCTCGCCAAAAATGAAGACCACGGCCCACACCCTGCTCACGAGGGTGGGGGGCGCGCCCCCCTAGGGCGCGCCCCCTACCTCGTGGGCCCCCTGGTGGCTCTCCGATGACCATCTTCTCCTATATGAAGTCTTTTGTCGAGAAAAAAATAAGAAGCAACCTTTCGGGACGAAACTCCGCCGCCACGAGGCGGAACCTTGGCGGATCCAAACTAGAGCTCTGGCAGAGCTGTTCTGCTGGGGAAACTTCCCTCCCGGAGGGGGAAATCATCGCCATCGTCATCACCAACGCTCCTCTCATCGGGAGAGGGCAATCTCCATCAACATCTTCATCAGCACCATCTCATCTCAAAACCCTAGTTCATCTCTTGTATCCAATTCTTGTCTCCAAGTCCAGGATTGGTGCTAGTAGGTTGCTAGTAGTGTTAATTACTCCTTGTAGTTGATGCTAGTTGGTTCAATTGGTGGAAGATCATATGTTCAGATCCTTTATGCATATTATTACCCCTATGATTATGAATATGAATATGCTTTGTGAGTAGTTACGTTTGTTGTTGAGGACAAGGGAGAAGTCTTGCTATTAGTAGTCATGTGAATTTGGTATTCGTTCGATATTTTGATGAGATGTATGTTGTCTAGCCTCTAGTGATGTTATGTGAACGTCGACTACATAACACTTCACCATTATTTGGGCCTAGAGGAAGGCATTGGAAAGTAATAAGTGGATGATGGGTTGCTAGAGTGACAGAAGCTTAAACCTTAGTTTATGCGTTGCTTCGTTAGGGGCTGATTTGGATCCATATGTTTCATGATATGGTCATGTTTACCTTAATACTTTTGTTGTAGTTGCGGATGTTTGCAATAGAGGTTAATCATAAATGGGATGCTTGTTCAAGTAAGAACAGCACCCAAGCACCGGTCCGCCCACATGTCAAATTATCAAAGTATCAAACACGAATCATATGAATGTGATGAAAACTAGCTTGACGATATTCCCATGTGTCCTCGAGAGCGCTTTTCCTTATATAAGAGTTTGTCCATGCTTGTCCTTTGCTACAAAAAGGATTGGGCCACCTTGCTGCACTTTATTTACTTTTGTTACTTGTTGCTCGTTACCAATTATCTTATCACAAAACTATCTGTTACCACTTATTTCAGTACTTGTAGAGAATACCTTGCTAAAAACCGTTTATCATTTCCTTCCGCTCCTCGTTGGGTTCGACACTCTTACTTATCGAAAGGACTATGATAGATCCCCTATACTTGTGGGTCATCAAGACTATTTTTTGGCGCCGGTGCTGGGGAGTGAAGCGCCTTTGGTAGGTGGAATTTGGTAAGGAAAAATTTATATAGTGTGCTAAAATTTACACTCACTTGTTACTATGGAAAGTAATCCCCTGAGGGGCTTGTTCGGGGTATCTTCACCCCGACCAGTAGAGCAAAGAGTTGCTCCTCAACCCACTGAACCTATTGAAAATGAATCTGAAAATGAAATTCCGTATGAGTATCCTTAGGGTATGATAGAAAAACTGCTAGCTAAGCCTTTTACAGGAGATGGAACAAAGCATCCTGATGAACACCTAATATATCTGGATGAAGTTTGTGGATTATTTAAGCTTGCAGGTATACCCGATGATGTTGCTAAGAAGAAGGTCTTCCCTTTATCTTTGAAGGGAGACGCATTGATATGGTATAGGCTATGTGATGATACGAGATAATGGAACTATAGAAGATTGAAATTGGAATTTCATCAAATGTATTACCCTATGCATCTTGTTCATCGTGATCGCAATTATATATATAATTTTTGGCCTCGCGAAGAAGAAAACATCGCTCAAGCTTAGGGGAGGCTTAAATCAATGTTATATTCATGCCCCAATCATGAGCTCTCAAGAGAAATGATTATTCAAAATTTTTATGCTCGGCTTTCTGATAACAATCGCACCATGCTTGATACTTCTTGTGCTGGCTCTTTTATGATGAAGACTATTGAATTCAAATGAGATTTATTGTATAGAATTAAACGCAACTCTGAAGATTGGGACCTCGACAATGGTAAGGAGTCAGGTATGACACCTAAGTTTGATTGTGTTAAATCTTTTATGGATACCGATATTTTCCGTAAGTTTAGCACTAAATATGGACTTGATTATAAGATAGTAGCTTCTTTCGGTGAATCTTTTGCTACTTATGTTGATCTCCCTAAGGAGAAGTGATTTAAATATCATCCTCCCATAGAAGTAAAAGTAGCTGCACCTATTAAAGTTGAAGAAAATACTATCACTTATAATGATCCTATTGTTCCTACTTCTTATGTTGAGAAACCACCTTTCCCTGTTAAAATAAAGGATCATGCTAAAGCTTCAACTGTGGTTCGTAAAAGCAATATTAAAACATATACACCTCCTGAGCAAGTTAAGGTTGAACCGAATATTGCTATTGTTAAAGAGCTCTTGTCTGATAATATTGATGGGCATGTTATTCAGTTCTGCGGTGAAACTGCTAGAATTGCTAAACCTTGTGCTAAAGATAAACATAGACCTGTGGTAGGCGTGCCTGTTATTTCTGTTAAAATAGGAGATCATTGTTATCATGGCTTGTGTGATATGGGTGCTAGTGCTAGTGTTATACCTTATGACTTGTATAAATAAATCAAGCATGAAATTGCACCTGTTGAGTTAGAAGATATTGATGTCACAATTATACTTGCTAATAGAGATACTATTTCAGCAATTGGAATTGTTAGAGATGTTGAAGTCTTGTGCGGGAAAACTAAATATCCTGCTGATTTTCTTGTTCTTAGTTCCCCACAAGATAGCTTTTGTCCTATTATATTTGGTAGACCCTTCCTGAATACAGTTAATGCTAGGGTAGACTGAGAAAAGAATGTTGTTACTATTGGCTTGGATGATATGAATCATGAATTTAATTTTTCTAAATTTAGTAAACAACACCGTGAAGAAGAATTGCCTAGTAAGGATGAAATTATTGGTCTTGCTTTTATTGTCGTACCTCCTAGTGATCCTTTAGAACAATATTTGCTAGACCATGAGAATGATATGTTTATGAATGAAAGAAGGGAAATAGATGAAGTATTCTTTAAACAAGAACCTATGTTGAAACACAATTTGCCTGTTGAAATCCTGGGGGATCCCCCTCCACCTAAGGGTGATCCCATGTTTGAGCTTAAACCATTGCCTGATAATCTTAAATATGCTTATCTTGATGAAAAGAAGATATATCCTGTTATTATTAGTGCTAACCTTTCAGAGCATGAAGAAGAAAGATTATTGAAAACTCTGAAGAAGCATCGTGCTCTATTGGATATTCTCTTGATGATGTTAAGGGCATTAGTCCCACTCTATGTCAACATAAAATAAATTTGGAAGCAGATGCCAAACCAGTTCGTGATCCTCAATGACGTCTGAATCCTAAAATGAAAAAAGTGGTAAGAAAAGAAATACTAAAGCTTCTGGAGGCAGGTATAATTTATCCCGTTGCTGATAGTCAGTGGGTAAGTCCTGTTCATTGTGTCCCTAAGAAGGGCGGTATTACTATTGTTCCCAATGATAAAGATGAATTGATTCCACAGAAAATTATTACAGGTTATAGGATGGTAATTGATTTCCGCAAATTAAATAAGGCTACTAAGAAAGATCATTATCCCTTACCTTTTATCGATCAAATGCTAGAAAGATTATGCAAATATACACATTACTGCTTTCTCTATGGTTATTCTGGTTTCTCTCAAATACCTGTGTCGGCTAAAGATCAATCAAAGACTACTTTTACATGCCCTTTTGGTACTTTTGCTTATAGACGTATGCCTTTTGGTTTATGTAATGCACCTGCTACCTTTCAAAGATGCATGATGGCTATATTCTCTGACTTTTGTGAAAAGATTTGTGAGGTTTTCATGGAAGACTTTTCCGTTTATGGATCTTCTTTTGATGATTGCTTGAGCAATCTTAGTCGAGTTTTGCAGAGATGTGAAGAAACTAATCTTGTCTTGAATTGGGAAAAGTGCCACTTTATGGTTAATGAGGGTATTGTCTTGGGGCATAAAGTTTCTGAAAGAGGTATTGAAGTTGATAAAGCCAAGGTTGATGCTATTGAAAAGATGCCATGTCCCAATGACATCAAATGTATCAGAAGTTTCCTTGGTCACGCCGGATTTTATAGGAGGTTCATTAAGGACTTCTCAAAAATTTCTCGGCCTGTGACTAATTTATTACAAAAAGATATACCATTTGTCTTTAATGATGATTATGTAGAGGCATTTGAAATACTTAAGAAAGCATTAGTCTCTGCACGTATGTTCAGCCACCTGATTGGAATTTACCCTTTGAAATTATGTGTGATGCTAGCGATTATGCTGTAGGTGTTGTTCTAGGGCAAAGAGTTGATAAAAAATTAAATGTTATCCATTATTCTAGTAAGACTCTCGACAATGCTCAAAGAAATTATGCTACTAATGAAAAATAACTTTTAGCAGTTGTATTTGCTTGTGATAAGTTCAGACCTTATATTGTTGATTCTAAAGTAACTATCCACATTGATCATGCTGCTATTAAATATCTTATGGAGAAGAAAGATGCTAAACCTAGACTTATTAGATGGGTTCTCTTGCTACAAGAATTTGATTTGCATATTGTTGATAGAAAAGGAGCTAAGAACCCTGTTGCAGACAACTTATCTAGGTTAGAGAATGTTCTTGATGACCCACTACCTATTGATGATAGCTTTCCTGATGAACAATTAAATGTCATAAGTACTTCTCGTAGTACTCCTTGGTATGCTGATTATGCTAATTACATAGTTGCTAAATTTATACCACCTAGCTTCACATACCAACAAAAGAAAAGTTCTTCTATGATTTGAGACATTAATTTTGGGATGACCCACATCTTTATAAAGAAGGAGTAGATGGTGTTATTAGACGTTGTGTACTTGAGCATGAACAGGAACAGATCCTACGCAAGTGCCACTCCGAAACTTATGAAGGACACAACGCGGGAGATAGAACTGCACATAAGGTATTGCAATCCGGTTTTCATTGGCCTACTCTCTTCAAAGATGCCCGTAAGTTTGTCCTATCTCGCGGTGAATGCCGAAGAATTGGTAATATTAGTAGACATCAAGAAATGCCTATGAATTATTCACTTGTTATTGAACCATTTGATGTATGGGGCTTTGATTATATGGGATCTTTTCCTACCTCTAATGGATGTACACATATTTTAGTTGCTGTTGATTTCGTTTACTAAATGGGTAGAAGCTATTCCAACTAGTAGTGCTGATCATAACACTTCTATTAAAATGCTTAAAGAAGTTATTTTTCCAAGGTTTGGAGTCCCTAGATATTTAATGACTGATGGTGGTTCACATTTTATTCATGGTGCTTTCCGTAAAATGCTTGCTAAATATGACGTCAATCATAGAATTGCATCTCCATATCACCCACAGTCTAGTGGTCAAGTAGAATTGAGTAATAGAGAACTTAAATTAATTTTGCAAAAGACTGTCAATGGGTCTAGAAAGAATTGGTCCAAGAAACTTGATGATGCATTATGGGCCTATAGAACTGCATATAAAAATCCTATGGGTATGTCTCCGTATAAAATTGTATATGGAAAAGCATGTCACTTACCTCTCGAACTAGAACATAAGGCATATTGGGCTATTAAAGAGCTCAACTATGATTTCAAACTTGCTGGTGAAAAGAGGTTATTTGATACTAGCTCTCTTGATGAATGGAGAATCCAAGCTTATGAAAATGCTAAGTTGTTTAAACAAAAGGTTAAAAGATGGCACGACAAAAGGATACAAAAGCGTGAGTTTAATGTAGGTGAGTATGTATTGCTCTACAACTCTCGTTTAAGATTTTTTGCAGGAAAACTTCTCTCTAAATGGGAAGGTCCCTACATTAGCGAGGAAGTCTATCGTTCCGGTGCCATAAAAATCAACAACTTCGAAGGCACAAATCCGAAGGTAGTAAACGGTCAGAGAATTAAACATTATATCTCAAGTAATCCCATAAATATTGAAACCAATATTATTGAAACCGTAACACCGGAGGAATACATAAAGGACACTTTCCAGAATGTTTCAGATTCCGAAAAGGAATAGGTATGTGGTACGGTAAGTAAACCGACTCCAAAAAAATTTTAAGGCAATATTTCTCCGTTTTGGAATATTTAGAAAAATAGAAAATGAAGTAGCAGTCTGGGAAGGACACGAGGGTGGAGGGTGCGCCTACCCCCTGGGCGCGCCCCTACCTCGTGAGCACCTCGTGTGCCTTCCGGACTGCATTTTCTTGCACGATACGTATTTTGGTTGGTAAAAATTCACTATATAATCTCCTGGGGGTTTTGACTCCCGTATCACGCAAAAATCTCCTGTTTTTGTTTCGAGCTGTTTTTCTGATAGATCTAGAGTATCATGACGTCCCCATGTGCTTCCAAGGACAAGTTCTTTGAGAAGGCCATCAACCCTTACCTCGCGGAGGTGCTGCGACACCCTCAAACCATTGAGATGCGTGATGGGTTGCTGCACATTCGCGATGCTGAGGGACACAAGGGAACCGGAAGCGTGGAGACGAGGCTCGAAGCAATGGAGCAACAAGTTTTCAAGTGCCAGGGCATGGTGGAGCGTGGAATCAACGCTAGCCACATGATGCTCGCGGAGTTCACTAACAACTATAAGCCGGATGCCAAGAACACCGAGCAGGCCATCTTCAAGCTACATGAGAAGATCGAGCACCTCCAAGACCAAATCTATGACCTACAAAACCAAAACCGTGAGTATGAATATAGATTCAAAAGAATGAGTTTGGCTGCAGATTCAAGGATTCCGGAGACTCCATCATTCTTCTATGATGGTGAACCTATGCCTTGGAAGATGGATGACAAGCCCGCATCAGCAACAACACCTCCACCTTCTTCACCAACCAAAGAGATATAATCACATGGGTATGGGCACTCCCCTTTGCAACTGCCAAGCTTGGGGGAGTGATGACCCACAAGTATAGGGGATCTATCGTAGTCCTTTCGATAAGTAAGAGTGTCGAACCCAACGAGGAGCAGAAGGAAATGATAAGCGGTTTTCAGCAAGGTATTCTCTGCAAGTACTGAAATAAGTGGTAACAGATAGTTTTGTGATAAGATAAATGGTAACGAGAAACAAGTAACAAAAGTAAATAAAGTGCAGCAAGGTGGCCCAATCCTTTTTGTAGCAAAGTACAAGCCGGAACAAACTCTTATAATAGGAAAAGCGCTCCCGAGGACACATGGGAATATCGTCAAGCTAGTTTTCGTCACGTTCATATGATTTGCGTTCGATACTTTGATAATTTGATATGTGGGTGGACCGGTGCTTGGGTGCTATTCTTACTTGAACAAGCATCCCACTTATGATTAACCTCTATTGCAAGCATCCGCAACTACAACAAAAGTATTAAGGTAAACCTAACCATAGCATGAAACATGTGGATCCAAATCAGCCCCTTACGAAGCAACGCATCAACTAGGGTTTAAGCTTCTGTCACTCTAGCAACCCATCATCTACTTATTACTTCCCAATGGCTTCCTATAGGCCCAAATAATGGTGAAGTGTTATGTAGTCGACGTTCACATAACACCACTAGAGGCTAGACAACATACATCTTATCAAAATATCAAACGACCAAATTCACATGACTACTGATAGCAAGACTTCTCCCTTGTCCTCAGGAACAAACGTAATTACTCACAAAGCATATTCATGTTCATAATCGGAGGGGTAATAATATGCATATAGGATCTGAACATATGATCTTCCACCAAATAAACCAACTAGCATCAACTACAAGGAGTAATCAACACTACTAGCAACCTACTTGCACCAATCCCGGACTTTGAGACAAGAATTGGATACAAGAGATGAACTAGGGTTTGGAGATGAGATGGTGCTGGTTAAGATGTTGATGGAGATTGCCCTCTCCCGATGAGAGGATCGTTGGTGATGACGATGGTGATGATTTCCCCCTCCCAGAGGAAAGTATCCCCGGCAGAACAGCTCTGCCAGAGCTCTAGATTGGATCCGCCAAGGTTCCGCCTCGTGGCGGCGGAGTCTCATCCCGAAAGGTTCCTTCTTCTTTTTTTCTCATCGAAAGACTTCATATAGGAGAATATGGACGTCGGAGAGCCACCAAGGGGCCCACGAGGTAGGGGGCGCGCCCTAGGGGGGGGCACCCTCGTGAGCAGGGTGTGGGCCCCCTGGCCTTCATCTTTGGCGAGGATTTTTCTTTATTTATTTTAAGATGTTCTGTGGAGTTTCAGGACTTTTGGAGTTGCGGAGAATAGGACTCTAATATTTGCTCCTTTTCCAGCCCAGAATTCCAGGTGCCGGCATTCTCCCTCGTCATGTAAACCTTGTAAAATAAGAGAGAATAGCCATAAGTATTGTGACATAAAGTGAAATAACAGCCCATAATGCAGTAAATATCAATATAAAAGCATGATGCAAAATGGATGTATCAACTCCCCCAAGCTTAGACCTCGCTTGTCCTCAAGCGAAAAGCCGATAACAATAAATATGTCCTCATGTTTAGAGGTAGAGGTGTCGATAAAAATAAAATACGGACAAGAAGGCATCATGATTATTCTCATAATAGCAACATATATAGATTTTTTCATATGATTACTTATGTTCAAGTGATGATCTATTCACAATGCAAAAGTATAAATCATAAACCTTATTGGGCTCTGACAAACCATAATCTCAGTCATTGAAGCAATTGCAATTTATCATAACATCAGAAAGAGTTTATGTCAGAGCTAAAAAGCAAGTCCACATACTCAACTATCATTTAGTCCTCCATAATTGCTAACACTCACGCAATACTTGCGGTTACGGAGTTTTAATCGGACACAGAGAAAGATAGGGCCTTATCGTTTTGCCCCACAACCTTTTACCTCAAGGGTAATGTCAACAATAATGGTTCATGCTCCCCTACATCCAATTATATATATATATATATATATATATATATATATATATATATATATATATATATATATATATATATATATATATATATATATCATGTTCTTTCCAACATGCTGAGCTTGCCAAAGGATAAAATGAGAAAGAAAAGGTGAAGATCACCATGACTCTTGCATAAGGTAGAAGATAATGATAAAGGATAGGCCCTTCGCAGAGGGAAGCAGAGGTTGCCATGCGCTTTTATGGTTGGATGCGTAAAATCTCAATGCGAAAGAACGTCACTTTATATTGCCCCTTGTGATATGAACCTTTATTATGCAGTCCGTCGCTTTTATTACTTCCACATCACAAGATCGTATAAAGCTTATTTCCCCCACACCAATCAATCATACATATTTAGAGCAAATTTTATTGCTTTGCACCGATGACAACTTACTTGAAGGATCTTACTCAATCCGTAGGTAGATATGGTGGACTCTCATGGCAAAACTGGTTTAGGGATTTTGGAAGCACAAGTAGTATTTCTACTTGGTGCTGAGAATTTGGCTAGCATGAGGGGGAAAGGCAAGCTCAACAAGTTAGAGGATCCATGACAACATACTTTATCTCAGATATAAGAAAGACATAACTCATTACGTTGTCTTCCTTGTCCAACATCAACTCTTTAGCATGTCATATTTTAATGAGTGCTCCCAATCATAAAAGATGTCAATGATAATATATCTATATGTGAAAACCTCTCTTTCCTTATTACCTCCTATTAATTGCAACAATGACCAAAGCTATGTCTGCCAACTCCCAACAATTTTTAATCATCATACTCTTTCTATGTGAAGTCATTACTCTCAATAAGATCAATATGAACTTTTTGTTTCTTTTTTATTCTTTTCTCCTTTTCTTTTATTCACCCAAGATCATGGCAAAATAATCAAGCCCTTGACTCAACACTAATCTTTATTATATATAGCTCACGGACTCGATTACAAAGAGAGATCAAAAAGCAAAACTCAAAACTAGATCATGCCATAAACTTTATTCTACTAGATCAAGATACTACTAATAGGATCGAACTAAAAAACGATAAAGATAGGAGTTGTCATGGTGATACGATACCGGGGCACCTCCCCCAAGCTTGGCAGTTGCCAAGGGGAGTGCCCATACCCATGTGATTATATCTCCTTTGTGGGTGAAGAAGGTGGTGGTGACGGATAATCGCACATCGAGCATAAGAGGTCCTCCAGCTTGCGAATAATGCCCTTGAGTGCGACAATATGCTCCTTCAACAAAATATTTTCTTGTGTGAGATACTTGTTTTGTATACGAGCTAACTCAATCATCTTGAAAGCTTTGATCTCGGTTGGGGTAAGAAGGTTATGATCAAGTTGAAGGATGTCTTTTGCTGCCGGAGCTTGATCCTCTGTGGCCTTCTTGATCCTTTCATCCTTGTTGACCCTCGTGGGTTCTTCCCTCTTCAGATCTATCTTCATTAGCCAAGCATTGTTGTGACCATTGTTGGAGGAGGGAGACGACATGATGCCTAGCCTGGAAAACCCTGACAGAAAATAGCTCGAAACAAGAACATAGGAGGTTTGCGTGATACGGGAGTCAAAACCTTCGGGAGAAAATATAAAGAATTTTTAGCGACCAAAATACGTATCGTGCCAGAAAACCGAGTCCGGAAGGCACACGAGGTGCTCACGAGGTAGGGGGCGCGCCCAGGGGGGTAGGGCGCGCCCACCATCCTCGTGGGGCCCTCGTGTCCTTCCCGGACTGCTACTTATTTTTCTAAATATTCCAAAACGGAGAAATATTGCCTTAAAAATTGTTTTGGAGTCGGTTTACTTACCGTACCACATATCTATTCCTTTTCGGAGTCTGAAACGTTCCGGAAAGTGTCCCTTATGTATTCCTCCGTGGTTACGGTTTCAATAATATTGGTTTCAACATTTATGGGATTACCTGAGATATAATGTTTAATTCTTTGACCGCTTACCACCTTCGGATTTGTGCCCTCGAAGTTGTTGATTTTTATGGCATCGGAACGATAGACCTCCTCGATAACATAGGGGCCTTCGCATTTAGAGAGAAGTTTTCCTACAAAAAAAATCTTAAACGAGAGTTGCATAGCAATACACAATCACCTACATTAAACTCACACTTTTGTATCCTTTTGTCATGCCATCTTTTAACTTTTTCTTTAAACAACTTGGCATTTTCATAAGCATGGGTTCTCCATTCATCAAGTGAGATAATATCAAATAACCTCTTCTCACCGGCAAGCTTGAAATAATAGTTAAGCTCTTTAATAGCCCAATATGCCTTATGTTCTAGTTCGAGAGGTAAGTGACATGCTTTTCCGTAAACCATTTTATACGGAGACATACCCATAGGATTTTTGTATGCAGTTCTATATGCCCATAATGCATCATCAAGTTTCTTAGACCAATTCTTTCTAGACCTATTAACAGTCTTTTGCATAATTAATTTGAGATCTCTATTGCTCAACTCTACTTGACCACTAGACTGTGGGTGATAAGGAGATGCAATTCTATGATTAACATCATATTTAGCAAGCATTTTACGGAAGGCACCATGAATAAAGTGTGAACCATCATCGGTCATTAAATATCTAGGGACTCCAAACCTCGGAAAAATAACTTCTTTAAGCATTTTAATAGAAGTGTTATGATCAGCACTACTAGTTGGAATAGCTTCTACCCACTTAGTAACGTAATCAACAGCAACTAAAATACGTGTGTAACCATTAGAGGCAGGAAAAGGTCCCATATAATCAAAGCCCCAAACATCAAACTGTTCAATAACAAGAGAATAATTCATAGGCATTTCTTGACGTCTACTAATATTACCAGTTCTTTGACATTCATCACAAGAGAAGACAAACTTACGGGCATCCTTGAAGAGAGTAGGCCAATAAAAACCAGATTGCAATACCTTATGTGCAGTTCTATCTCCAGCGTGGTGTCCTCCATAAGTCTCGGAATGACACTTGCGTAGGATCTGTTTCTGTTCATGCTCAGATACACAACATCTAATAACACCATCTACTCCTTCTTTATAAAGATGTGGGTCATCCCAAATGTAATGTCTCAAATCATAGAAAAACTTTTTCTTTTGCTGGTATGTGAAGCTAGGTGGTATAAACTTAGCAACAACATAATTAGCATAATCAGCATACCATGGAGTACTACGAGAAGTACTTATAACATTCAATTGTTCATCAAGAAAGTTATCATTAATAGGTAGTGGGTCATCAAGAACATTCTCTAACCTAGACAAGTTGTCTGCAATGGGGTTCTCAGCTCCCTTTCTATCAACAATATGCAAATCAAATTCTTGTAGCAAGAGAACCCATCTAATAAGTCTAGGTTTAGCATCTTTCTTTTCCATAAGGTATTTAATAGCAGCATGATCAGTGTGAATAGTTACTTTAGAATCAACAATATAAGGTGTGAACTTATCACAAGTAAATACAACTGCTAAAAGTTCTTTTTCAGTAGTAGCGTAATTTCTTTGAGCATTGTCTAGAGTCTTACTAGCATAAGGAATAACATTTAATTTCTTATCAACTCTTTGCCCTAGAATAGCACCTACAACATAATCACTAGCATCACACATAATTTCAAAGGGTAAATTCCAATCAGGTGGCTGAACAACAGGTACAGAGACTAATGCTTTCTTAAGTGTTTCAAATGCTTCTACACAATCATCATCAAAGACAAATGGTATATCTTTTTGCAATAAATTAGTCAGAGGCCGAGAAATTTTTGAGAAGTCCTTAATGAACCTCCTATAAAATCCAACGTGACCAAGGAAACTTCTTATACCTTTGATGTCCTTGGGACATGGCATCTTTTCAATAGCATCAACCTTGGCTTTATCAACTTCAATACCTCTTTCAGAAACTTTGTGCCCCAAGGCAATACCTTCATTAACCATAAAGTGGCACTTTTCCCAATTCTAGACAAGATTAGTTTCTTCACATCTCTGCAAAACTCGATCAAGATTGCTCAAGCAATCATCAAAAGAAGAACCATGGACGGAAAAGTCGTCCATGAAAACCTCACAAATTTTTTCACAAAAGTCAGAGAATATAGCCATCATGCATCTTTGAAAGGTAGTAGGTGCATTACATAAACCAAAAGGCATACGTCTATAAGCAAAAGTACCAAAAGGGCATGTAAAAGTAGTCTTAGATTGATCTCTGTCCGACACAGGTATTTGAGAGAAACCAGAATAACCATCTAGAAAGCAATAGTGTGTATGTTTGCATAATCTTTCTAGCATTTGATCAATAAAGGGTAAGGGGTAATGATCTTTCTTAGTAGCGTTATTTAATTTGCAGATATCAATTACCATCCTATAACCTGTGATAATTCTTTGTGGAATCAATTCATCTTTATCATTAGGAACAACAATAATACCTCCCTTCTTAGGGACACAATGGACAGGACTTACCCACTCACTATCAGCAATGGGATAGATTATACCCGCCTCCAGAAGCTTAAGTATTTCTTTTCTTACCACTTCTTTCATTTTAGGATTCAGACGTCGCTGAGGATCACGAACTGGTTTGGCATCTGCTTCCAAATTTATTTTATGTTGACATAGAGTGGGACTAATGCCCTTAAGATCATCAAGAGTATATCCAATAGCAGCATGATGCTTCTTCAGAGTTTTCAATAATCTTTCTTCTTCATGCTCTGAAAGGTTAGTGCTAATAATAACAGGATATATCTTCTTTTCATCAAGATAAGCATATTTAAGATTATCACGCAACGGTTTAAGCTCAAACACGGGATCACCCTTGGGTGGAGGAGGATCTCCTAAAATTTCAACAGGCAAATTGTGTTGCAGAATAGGTTCCTGTTTAAAGAATACTTCATCTATTTCCCTTCTTTCATTCATGAACATATCATTTTCATGGTCTAGGTAAATAGTGTTCTAAAGGATCACTAGGAGGTACGGCAATAGAAGCAAGACCAATAATTTCATCCTTACTAGGCAATTCTTCCTCACAATGTTGTTTACTCAATTTAGAAAAATTAAACTCATGAACCATATCATCCAAACCAATAGTAACAACATTCTTTTCGCAATCTATCCTAGCATTAACAGTGTTCAAGAAGGGTCTACCAAATATAATGGGACAAAAGCTATCTTGCGGAGAAGTAAGAACAAGAAAATCAGCAGGATATTTAGTTTTCCCACACAAGACTTCAACATCTCTAACAATTCCAATTGGTGAAATAGTGTCTCTATTGGCAAGTTTAATTGTGACATCAATACCTTCTAACTCAGCAGGTGCAATTTCATATTTAATTTCTTCGTATAAAGTATGTGGTATAACACTAGCACTCGCACCCATATCACATAAGCCATGATAACAACGATCTCCTATTTTAACAGAAATAACAGGCACGCCTACCACATGTCTATGTTTATCTTTAGCACAAGGTTTAGCAATTCTAGCAGTTTCACCTTCGAACTGAATAACATGCCCATCAATATTATCAGATAAGAGATCTTTAACAATAGCAATATTAGATTCTACTTTAACTTGCTCAGGAGGTGTATAAGTTCAACAACAGTTGAAGCTTTAGCATGATCCTTTACTATAACAGGGAAAGGTGGTTTCTCAACATAAGAAGTAGGAACAATATGATCACTATAAGTGACAGTCTTTTCTTCAACTTTAATAGGTGCAGCTACTTTTACTTCGGGATGATATTTAAACCACTTCTCCTTAGGGAGATCAACATAAGTAGCAAAAGATTCACAGAAAGAAGCTACTATCTCAGAGTTAAGGCCATATTTAGTGCTAAACTTACGGAAAATATCGGTGTCCACAACAGATTTAACACAATCAAACTTTGGTGTCATACCTGACTCCTTACCTTCGTCGAGGTCCCAATCTTCGGAGTTGCGTTTAATTCTATCCAATAAATTCCATCTGAATTCAATAGTCTTCATCATAAAAGAGCCAGCACAAGAAGTATCGAGCATGGTGCGATTATTTTCAGAAAGCCGAGCATATAAATTTTGAATAATCATTTCTCTTGACAGCTCATGATTAGGGCATGAATATAACATTGATTTAAGCCTCCCCCAAGCTTGAGCGGTGATTTCTCCTTCGCGAGGCCAGAAATTATATATATTATTGCGGTCACGGTGAACAAGATGCATAGGATAATACTTTTGATGAAATTCCAACTTCAATCTTTTATAGTCCCATGATCTCATATCATCACATAGCCTATACCATATCAATGCGTCTCCCTTCAAAGAAAAGGGAAGACCTTCTTCTTAGCAACATCATCGGGTATACCTGCAAGCTTAAATAATCCACAAACTTCATCCACATATATTAAGTGCTCATCAGGATGCTTTGTTCCATCTCCTGTAAAAGGGTTAGCTAGCAGTCTTTCCATCATACCCGAAGGAAATTCAAAAGGAGTTTCACTTTCAATAGGTTCAGTAGGTTGAGGAGCAACTCTTTGCTCTACTTGACGGGGTGAAGATACCCCGAACAAGCCCCTCAGAGAATTACTTTCCATAGTAACAAGTGACAGTAAATTTCAGCACACTATATAAATTTTTTTCTTACCAAAGGCGCTACACTCCCCGGCATCGGCGCCAGAAAAGAGTCTTGATGACCCACAAGTATAGGGGATCTATCGTAGTCCTTTCGATAAGTAAGAGTGTCGAACCCAACGAGGAGCAGAAGGAAATGATAAGCGGTTTTCAGCAAGGTTTTCTCTGCAAGTACTGAAATAAGTGGTAACAGATAGTTTTGTGATAAGATAAATTATAACGAGCAACAAGTAACAAAAGTAAATAAAGTGCAGCAAGGTGCCCCAATCCTTTTTGTAGCAAAGGCAAGCCGGAACAAACTCTTATAATAGGAAAAGCGCTCCCGAGGACACATGGGAATATCGTCAAGCTAGTTTTCATCACGTTCATATGATTCGCGTTTGATACTTTGATAATTTGATATGTGGGTGGACCGGTGCTTGGGTGCTGTTCTTACTTGAACAAGCATCCCACTTATGATTAACCACTATTGCAAGCATCCGCAACTACAACAAAAGTATTAAGGTAAACCTAACCATAGCATGAAACATGTGGATCCAAATCAGCCCCTTACGAAGCAACACATAAACAAGGGTTTAAGCTTCTGTCACTCTAGCAACCCATCATCTACTTATTACTTCCCTATGGCTTCCTCTAGGCCCAAATAATGGTGAAGTGTTATGTAGTCGACATTCACATAACACCACTAGAGGCTAGACGACATACATCTTATCAAAATATCAAACGAATACCAAATTCACATGACTACTAATAGCAAGACTTCTCCCTTGTCCTCAGGAACAAACATAATTACTCACAAAGCATATTCATGTTCATAATCAGAGGGGTAATAATATGCATATAGGATCTGAACATATGATCTTTCACCAAATAAACCAACTAGCATCAACTATAAGGAGTAATCAACACTACTAGCAACCTACTAGCACCAATCCCGGACCTTGAGACAAGAATTGGATACAAGAGATGAACTAGGGTTTGGAGATGAGATGATGCTGGTGAAGATGTTGATGGAGATTGCCCTCTCCCGATGAGAGGATCATTGGTGATGACGATGGTGATGATTTCCCCCTCCTGGAGGGAAGTATCACCGGCAGAACAGCTCTACCGGAGCCCTAGATTGGATCCGCCAAGGTTCCGCCTCGTGGCGGCGGAGTCTCGTCCCGAAAGGTTCCTTCTTCTTTTTTTCTCATCGAAAGACTTCATATAGGAGAAGATGGACATCGGAGAAACCAGGGGGCCCACGAGGTAGGGGGGCGCGCCCTAGGGGGGGCGCCCCCCACCCTCGTGAGCAGGGGTCTTTGGCGAGGATTTTTCTTTATTTATTTAAGATGTTCCGTGGAGTTTCAGGACTTTTGGAGTTGCGCAAAATAGGTCTCTAATATTTGCTCCTTTTCCATCCCAGAATTCCAGCTGCCGGCATTCTCCCTCTTCATGTAAACCTTGTAAAACAAGAGAGAATAGCCATAAGTATTCTGACATAAAGTGAAATAACAACCCATAATGCAATAAATATCGATATAAAAGCATGATGCAAAATGGACGTATCAGGGAGGTGCCCCGGTATCGTATCACAATCACCATCACTTTTATCTTTACCATTTTTCTTAGTTCGATCCTTTTGGTAATATTTTGATCTAGTAGAATAAAAGTTCTTAATATGATCTAGTCATGAGTTTTGCTTTATTATCCTTCTATGTAATCGAGTCCTTGAGCTATATAATAAAGATTAGTGATTGAGTCAAGGGCTTGTTTATTTTTGCCATGATCCCAAATAAAAGAAAAGAAAAGGGAAAAAGAATAAAAAGAAACAAAAGTTCATATTGATCTTATTGATAGTAATGACTTCACATAGAAAGAGTGTGATGATTAAAAGTTGTTGGGAGTTGGCAGACATAGCTGTGGTCATCGTTGCAATTAATAGGAAGTAATAAGGAAAGAGAGGTTTCATATATAAATATACTATTATTGACATCCTTTATGATTGTGAGCACTCATCAAAATATGACATGCTAAAGAGTTGATGTTGGACAAGGAAGACAACGTAATGGGTTATGTTTTCTTATATCTGAGATAAAGTATGTTGTCATGGATCATCCAACATGTTGAGTTTGCCTTTCCTCCTCATGCTAGCCAAATTCATTGCACCAAGTAGAGATACTACTTGTGCTTCCAAATATTCTTAAACCAGTCTTGCCATAAGAGTCCATCATATCTACCTATGGATTGAATAAGATCCTTCAAGTAAGTTGTCATCGATGCAAAGTAATAAAAATTGCTCTCTAAATATGTATGATTGATTGGTATGGGAGAAATAAGCTTTATACGATCTTGTGATGTGGAAGTAATAAAAGCAACAGACTGCATAATAAAGGTTCATATCACAAGGGCAATATAAAGTGACGTTCTTTCGCATTAAGATTTTGTGCATCCAACCATAAAAGCGCATGGCAACCTCTGCTTCCCTCTGCGAAGGCCCTATCTTTTATTATTATCTTCTACCTTATGCAAGTGTTATGGTGATCTTCACCTTTCCTTTTTCATTTTATCCTTTGGCAAGCCCAGCATGTTGGAAAGAACCTGATATATATATATATCTATCTATCTATCTATCTATCTATCTATATATATATATATATATATATATATATATATATATATATATATATATATATCTAATTGGATGTAGGGGGCATGAGTTATTATTGTTGACTTTACCCTTGAGGTAAAAGGTTATGGGGCGAAACTATGAGCCCCTATCTTTCTCTGTGTCCGATTAAAACTCCATAACCACAATTATTGCGTGAATGTTAGCAATTATGAAGGACTATAGATGATAGTTGAATATGTGGACTTGCTTTTTAGCTCTGACATAGACTCTTTCTGATGTTATGATAAATTGCAATTCCTTCAATGACTGAGGTTATAGTTTGTTGGTTCTCAATAAGATTTTTGATTCATACTTTTGCATTGTGAATAGATCATCACTTGAACATAAGTAATCATATGACAATATCGATATATGTTGCTGTTATGAGAATAATCATGATACCATCATGTCCGTATTTTATCTTTATCGACGCCTCTACCTCTAAACATGGGGACATATTTATTGTTATCGACTTTCGCTTGAGGACAAGCGAGGTCAAAGCTTGGGGGAGTTGATACGTCCATTTTGCATCATGCTTTTATATCGATATTTATTGCATTATGGGCTGTTATTTCACATTATGTCACAATACTTATGGCTATTCTCTCTTATTTTATAAGGTTTACATAAGGAGAGAGAATGCCGGCAGCTGGAATTCTGGGCTGGAAAAGGAGTAATATTAGAGACATATTCTGCACAACTCCAAAAGCCCTGAAACTTCACGGAATACCTTATAATAAATAATGAAAAATCATCGCCAAAGATGAAGACCAGGGGGCCCACACCCTTTCCACGAGGGTGGGCCCCCTAGGGCGTGCCCCCTACCTCGTGGGCCCCCTGGTGGCTCTCCGATGACCATCTTCTCCTATATGAAGTCTTTCGTCAAGAAAAAAAAGAAGCAACCTTTCGGGACAAAACTCCGCCGCCACGAGGCGGAACCTTGGCGGATCCAATCTAGAGCTCCGGCAGAGCTGTTCTGCCGGGGGAACTTCCCTGCTGGAGGGGGAAATCATCGCCATCGTCATCACCAACGCTCCTCTCATCGGGAGAGGGCAATCTCCATCAACATCTTCATCAGCACCATCTCATCTCAAAACTCTAGTTCATCTCTTGTATCCAATTCTTGTCTCCAAGTCTGGGATTGATGCTAGTAGGTTGCTAGTAGTGTTAATTACTCCTTGTAGTTGATGCTAGTTGGTTCAATTGGTGGAAGATCATATGTTCAGATCCTTTATGCATATTATTATCCCTCTGATTATGAATATGAATATGCTTTGTGAGTAGTTACGTTTGTTGCTGAGGACAAGGGAGAAGTCTTGCTATTAGTAGTCATGTGAATTTGGTATTCGTTCGATATTTTGATGAGATGTACGTTGTCTAGCCTCTAGTGGTGTTATGTGAACGTCGACTACATAACACTTCACCATTATTTGGGCCTAGAGGAAGGCATTGGAAGTAATAAGTAGATGATGGGTTGCTAGAGTGACAGAAGCTTAAACCCTAGTTTATGTGTTGCTTCGTAAGGGGCTGATTTGGATCCATATGTTTCATGCTATGGTTAGGTTTACGTTAATACTTTTGTTGTAGTTGCAGATGCTTGCAATAGAGGTTAATCATATGTGGGATGCTTGTTCAAGTAAGAACAACACCCAAGCACCAGTCCACCCACATGTCAAATTATCAAAGTACCGAACGCGAATCATATGAACGTGATGAAAACTAGCTTGACGATATTCCCATGTGTCCTCGGGAGCGCTTTTCCTTATATAAGAGTTTGTCTAGGCTTTTCCTTTGCTACAAAAAGGATTGGGCCACCTTGCTGTGCTTTATTTACTTTTGTTACTTGTTGCTCGTTACAAATTATCTTATCACAAAACTATCTTTTACCACTTATTTCAGTACTTGCAGAGAATACCTTGCTGAAAACCGTTTATCATTTCCTTCTGCTCCTCGTTGGGTTCAACACTCTTACTTATCAAAAGGACTACGATAGATCCCCTATACTTGTGGGTCATCAACAACGTCTACTTCTCTGTTAATATTGATACGACTCTTCTTGTAGAAAGCATGAAATTTATGTCAAGTTGTCAACAACTACATTCTTACCATTGACAAAAGATGTTTGGCAGTTAGGCACCAAACTTCAGTAAGAAAATACTCTAAGTTGAGAATACAATACCTGAATGAGAGCTTGCAGGCTAATAGGTTCGCGAATTCTATCGGATAGGTCTACTGGAAGTTGTCACCTGGTGTTCATAGATAGAAAAGGACTTTCAGTATAAGACCAGAACTTCAAGGTTATTATTTTGATTTGGGGAAAATCCTTAAGGCCTCATCCGGTTTGGAGGATTTTCGTAGGAAAAACATAGGAACAAGGATTCTGGAGGAAAATTTCCTATGTATGCATTCGGTTTGTACGAAATGCGTACATGAATTTCGTAGGAATACTACTCATTTTCTGTGTTTTTGAAGAAAACTACACATCCACTCAAAGTTCATTCTGTGCATAGGAACGCGGGGCAAGTCAATTCCTTAGGATGGCAAATGCCATCCTATCAAATTTCTATACTACTCCTAATTTCTATGTTTTGATTTCCTCCAAACCGAATAAGCCCTAAAAGTTATCTGAAAGAGTAAGTTTGTTTCCCGTAATAAATTTGACCGTTAGAACGGGAGAGCAAACGGCATGGAACGTTAGCGAACATCCACTCCCTCCGTTCCTAAATATAAATCTTTGGAGAGATTCCACTATGGACCATATACGGAGCAAAATGAGTGAATCTATACTCTAAAATGCATCTATATATATCCGTATGTTGTTTATAATGAAATGTCTACAAAGATTTATAGATTTATATTTAGAAACGGAGGGAGTAGATGGTAAGGTATATAACGGGCCGATGGGCAATAAACGTGCACAGGCTGTGGGCCAACGACCCACTTTTATGCAGTGAATACGAAAGAATATACAACAATGTTTTAAACAGCGGGCTACGGAAAATAGCGGCGAGCCTCTAAATGAGCTATAGCGAGCTATAGCAGGCTATAACGGGCTATTTGTAAAGGCGACCAGTTAGCGGCACCCTGCTGAAAAGGCTATAGCGGCTATTTAAAACTATGATATACAAATAGAAATACCTTCGCTATAGCCGGCTATTTAAAACTATGATATACAAATAGAAATACCTGGCCGAGAACGAATTTTGTCAAGAGCAAACAGCACAAATATAACGAGCATCTGTGCTCGTGCTCAGAAGAGCATTTTCGATTGCTGCTTTCCTTCATGCACCATTGCAAGATGTAATATAATAATAAAGATCAGTACATTCTTTCCAACACCTTTGCATGTATAGGAAGACTAGACGCATAATTGTGAAATGATGTAACAATAATCAAGTGTCTTCACATGAAAAGAAAGCAAATCTACGCAAAACAAGTAGCATTACCCTTGGTTTTCTAGTCCTCATACGGATACATAGGTAGTAATTAAGTTCGACAGTTCATCACTCTAAGTAAATTAGGAGTGAAGACCTAGCTCATCAGCCAATAAAACAATGACAGGCTCCATAGATATGGTCGATGAGACTACAAGTACACCACCCAGAAGCACTATATATGTCGCATATCATATCTCTTAGCGACCAAGTGCCGCTACCAATGTGATATTGTCCAAGATATTTTTCATGTATGGGATCATGGCATACAATCATGTCACCTGCAATGGTTGGCATTGCCTTCAAACTCACACTCAGATTCCTTCCGATAAGACTCCCACTCCTTCTGACACCAACCAAGAGAGCCTTGTCCCCGATGCTTGTTAGAGGAGTAACTCTTCCTTGGATAAGGTCTGCTATTTTGTAGACTGCCATGCGCTTGGATAAGACGTAATCGCTGGAATCCACAAGTAGTATCTCTGAGTCGCATTCTACTAATTCAAAAAGGGCGTTGAGCATGCCCGTGGGGCATATGGCAATCACCTTTGGTGCCGGAAACGAAGACGAACTGGATCCATAAATCTTCTCGGGCCGAGGTGGGTCGATTTGTAAAATCTGCAGTTCGACGCTAGACGTGGGCTTGGGTTGTACCATGTAAATTTTTCCTTGTGATGATATGGTGCTCCCGTTTGGGGAGAAGCTCCAGGCCGATAATCTCCATTGCTTGTCCTTGGTGGTGGCAAAGAGCGCGCGTGAAACATCTAGAAGCACGACCGTGATCATAACGACCCCTTCAGCGTTAACAGTCAAGGAGGCGGTCACCCTGCCTGGCAACAAGTAAGCAGATCCGTTGTGAGAATTCAAGTGATACGCTGACCCAAACAAGCGCACCATCGTGCGATACGTGACTGGCGGGAACTTTGCGGTGTCTCCCGTGAAGGGGTGAAGGAGGCATATAGGGTCTTCGTCTTGGTCGCCATGTTGCCGCTGCATGAGGAGGAGGCCTTCGACCGAGCAGAGGAGGCAGTGGTCGTCCAGAAGAGGAACTCGAGGACGCACGAATTTTCCGGTGTCAAGGTTGAGGAAACGTTTCCTACCGTCTTCAAGATGGAGCCTGTGGCCGTCCGGCAGCATCATCCACCGACGTGGATGAAAGCGCGAGTCGGTGATGCCATGGCCACACGGGTGGATAGTGCTTGACCAGGAGTGCGCGCACACTGCACGAAAGCGGATGTAGTCGAGCAGGTCTCCGGCGGCCAGCACCCGCCAGCCGATTAACTCAACCAAATCCGCCGCCATGGACGCCAGGGGAGACATGTCGCGGGAGCAGGTAGCGGAGGAAGCCGTGACGGGCGCGGGAGGGCGGTAGCAGTTCGCCGCCGGCGAGGACATCGATCGATCCCAGATCGCAGATTGCCTAGGGTTTTTTCTTGCGCTAGCGTAACACGGGACCGATGGGATAGGATTTTTAAGCAGAATCGCTCGGTGGCGAACTATTCGGGAGGGACGTTGAGATGCTAATGTTGGGCCTAAAGATATCGTATCCACTCCTCCCTGGTGGGGCTAACATCCAGCCCATCTTTTTGTGGTACGTGCGTGTGATTGTTGAATAGAAAAGAAAATCTTTATCCCATTTGGTATTCTTGTGTGAGCGTGTGATTGCTGTGCAAGGGCTGTTTTTCTTGAACTAGTAAGCGTGCACGTGAAAATTCAAGTTTATAAATAAAATATTCTTTTTTGCGAGGAGTATAGATAAAATATCCAATCATAAAAGTTAAAAATATTACAAACGAAGTTGTGCTTGAGGTATCAGAAAAGCTATAATTAAGAAAATTATACTCCCTCCGTTCCAAAATAGATGACTCAACTTTATACTAAAGTTAGTACAAAGTTGAGTCATCTAGAGTACTTTGTAATGTACTTAAGCATTTGTGTACATAGTCAAGGAATTTAACTTCACGATTTCATTTTCATTGTTCTGGGTTGCCGTTGATCGTTCTTCAGATTTATGAACAGCAATGAGTTACATATACAGACATATGTTCACACCTTTTCCCTCTCCCTAAATCCATTGATGAAACAATATAACCCAAAACGCATCATTCCTTTCCACTATCAAGTCAATGCTTCTAAAAGCGCATATATGCCAGCAGGGTAAAATGGACATTATCAGAATTTTAATACCATCACAAGTAAACATGAGTGCAAAAATAATATAAGGTTAAGCACAATTCAAAACATTAGGCAAGGAAACAATATTACGATAGTAAAGACGACTCTTTTGCTTAAGAAATATGACGGAAGCAAACCGCAAGGACATCAGTGGTGGAATGTCCATGAGCGCCTTGCCTGTCAGCGAAGGACCTCCTCAAGCACCACACTAAACCTTGTCTTCTAGCTAGGCAGACGTAGCCACGACAACTATCCCCGGCAGCAGCGGTTCTGGATATGGAGGTGACCACGGTGGTCATCATTAACATCGACGGTTCTGACATATTGAAGAAGCATGTGCCCATGCTACGTTGGAGACAACTCCCCTGACGTACGGGCGCGTGCCGTTCAGGCACTGACATGCGGGCCTGGTTCCAGGTGGCTCCACCAGTCACCAGTAAGTGGTCGTCCTACTACTTTGGCATGGTTAATGCTACCCAAAGCTGCACCTTATTTTGTCCTGGGCTACACGACCTTTCTCGGGGAATTTTGCTTTATTCTCTTTTCTTTTTAGGTTCCTGAGTATGACTACTTACTGTGTTTCTATTTACAGATGAGTTTGTTATGTCCTTAAACAGGGATGTATCCCCTGACACAAATGGGTGTGCATCTAGATTATTCTAGATCATATGTGTTTTGAAAGCACAAATGTTCAGCTTATAACAAATGAGAAAAAAAGATAAAGGAGCCTCAATCCTGACCAGACATTGGAGATGCGATTTTCTAAATATATGACACTGAAGAATTGCAATTTCCATCCCTCTCTCACACAGCATGCCATGTTCATTCGACATACATTGGGGACAACATGGATAACTCAAAAAATATGATAGAAAGCTCAGAATTTCAAAACAGCTAATTGAAAGTATAGCACAAATAGTATTACAGCAGAAGCGATCCAAGAATCAAAAATTGTGAAGGGTTAAATACAAATGGACAATACAAAAATAAAGTGTTAATTGAAAGTGTAACACTTTCAACAGTTAGTAAAGCTCCGAATAGAAGTAACCAGCTGAGCTGAACTAAGGTTTAAATACAGAAGCCCTTCTTGTTGAACAATTTTGCTTAAGAAAACCATGTGGCAAAAGAAACTGAAAAACGAACGAAACGACAAGAGCTGATCTCACTTCAAAATGCTTGGGACTATATTTTTTCCTCATTCGTAAGGGCGGTTAAAAAAAGTACATTTTATACAATAGTATTCAAATAACTTAAGCCCATTTTCACACTAAAATTACACACCAAATATTATACATCAATTTTCAGTTATTCTTATCTAGAAGGCTGATTCCAAACTTATCCTAGAAGCAAATAAAAGAAAAGGTTATAACCGAAACAAACATATGAAATATGATTTAAACTTCATTATGCAGTCACTTTCTTTCACTCCAAGGATGCCAAGAATCATACAAAATATGGTTATGGTTTATGTATATCAGCAAGACCACAAAAGATACCTCACTTGAGAGTACCAGAACAGTTCAAAAACATTGTTCTCGAATGAATATTTGTATTTCTGCACTATATAATAGATTAAAACGGCACATGATATCTTTTCAATGGTACATCTCGAAAGGTTTCTCCTAGTAGTGTCATCCTAAAACTAATTTGGGTATCATCATGTTTGTTCATTGAAGGCAAGTTAAAAAGAGGTTGGAATATACTATGCAAGCAGGTTGCCTATACAACTAAATGTCATTACAAAACACACTGGCCTAGCTTCCTTCCTTGTAAAGATATAGGGTACTGAACGCTTCATGGATAAAAGCATAGTGATGCAAACCAAAGAGAAGGAGAAACCAGTTAACCTACTTATGTTAAGTTTCTCTAAGAGCATTTGAGATCCTCCTGGGTGGCGCTGTGTAATGGCTTTACAACAAATGATGCATACAGTCTGAATTTTTCTGGGTTTTACATCATTGCATGATGTGATAAAAACTTCTGATTATCCGGAACTTTAGTACACTCAAAGTCTGAAACAAATTTTATCATACTATTTTGACATGCAGGTAAATACAATTCACAACCACAGGAAATGGGCTTAAATAGATCATTACCACAACCAGACAAACAGAAAGCAATGGGCAAATAATTTTTTCCTTACCTTACCTCAGCAACAAAACTTCTATTCCGTTGTTTCCAAGTGCCAAACACCAGCTACTGAACGAATCACATTACTGCAGTGATTTTATCCCGATTCTAAAAACCATGTGGAAGTATAAATGGATCTTCAATAGCCATATTTTAAACTGACCAGAATTGAAAAAGGAGGTGAATATTTGCATATATAAACTGATTTAAACTGATAATTGAAGCTAGAAAACAAGGTAAATTACCGGCGGTCCAAAGGGGAGAAGGAGGCCGGCAGTCCGAAGGGGAGAAGGGGAGCGAGGTGCCCGTTCTGGTAATGGGTGACGACTTCTGGTTTGACTTCGTCAAAGTGGAGGCAATCTGGAGTCTGGAGAGACTAAACATTCAGCATTGGAGAAACTGCAACCTGAGAATATCGCAAGCACTCACATATGACAAGTTGTGTTCATTCATAATTTCAGTTATACATAAATCACCAGGCACAATGAGACATAACAGTGATATTCTAACAGGGGCTGCGTAAAAAAACCGAAGTGCAGATAAAGGATTATTCCAAGGCCTTGTGTGACCCCAAATGTTATTTGCGAGCCCTAGTATGCAACTATATCCTTTTGCTAAATCCCGAACCATATCACTAACCGTAACTGAAGAACAGAAACAACACGAAAAAACAACACCATCAGATCATAACGCACGTACACCTATAAACCAGAAAAATGCATCACAAGTGTATGCTCAGTTGCAAACATTGTACTGCTTCTCTCCCGAC
Organism: Triticum monococcum; assembly: GCA_034509565.1. Lineage (NCBI taxonomy): Eukaryota > Viridiplantae > Streptophyta > Magnoliopsida > Poales > Poaceae > Triticum > Triticum monococcum. The sequence goes on from CM067842.1 coordinate 820,921,878, forward strand.
AGGCCGTACTCGCTTTTCTGGGCGACGATGTAGAACAGCATGCAGGACACCACGATGAAGCGCCAAGAACAACGAGAATGAGGACGTAAATCCTCCTGCTCCCGTTGGGATCTTCTGGGGCCGCAGCTGATGACATGATTCGCCGCACAATTGTCTGAGGCGGCTGATCGCGGTGCATAGACCGCAGGCACGGGCGGCGTGACGGCTCACGTCCCTGATCCTGGAGGTCTCTATGCTGTGCGGGCGCTCGGGCTGACCCGTGACGTCCCTTAACCAACTCCAAGCCGAGGAGCCGCGGGCCACATACATGAGATGCTCCGGCAAGCTTTCAGCGTCGGTTCTGTCTACCGTTTGCGCTGCGGGCTGTGGCCATTGCGCTGGCAAAAGTTGATGCCCGCGTGGCGACGGAGCACTTCGTGGAGTATTGCTTTCTACTTCGCGACAACAGGCGACGACGGGAGTCAGGCGGCATGGCGTGTACCGATCAACATGCGCTAGTGATGATAAATCACTCTCATCCTATCAGATGAATTAAGAAATGTAACCAAGAAGGCAAGAACTGGATGCATCGGATTGCTGATCTTACTGAAGCAAGCCTGTTTCTGCTGCGGGTCGTCTCCCAGCCCGGCAAGCTGATCGCCGCCGGCCATCACAGAGACGTCTTCATGCCTGACTTCCGCCGGCGCCGACACCGAGGATGACGATGCGCCAAGAACAGGGCCTCTGAACTGGCGCCATCGTCAGGTCCGGTGGCGATGGATGTCGTGTTGCGAGTCCGACTCAGGCTGTTCCCGCGCCAAAGAACCAAGAAGAACGTCAAAAACAGAGTATTTTGTTCTTTCGGGGTCGCCCGCCGCTCTGGACCACGAATCCCGCACCATCAGTCAATTCCCCCAAGATCGTGCTTCTTGGCACCTTCAGATGCGGCGGCGCGCCAACGGAATTATACGTCTCCGGGGTGCTCTCCTGTTCGTGCTCCTTGGCGCCGGCAAGAACCGCCGCCCTGCTCCGTTTACCCCTCGAGCGGATCCATGGCCGGTCGCGTGCTGGTGCCGGTTTCTAGAGGCGGGCCAGGTGGCGGCGCAGCCATGAAGACCATGTGGGAGGTGCGGGCAGGGCAAGAGCACGCAAGCGGAAGAGAAGGGTGGTGGTGCGGGAAGTGCTGCCGGGCTGGTGGGGGCGGGTGGGGGTGGCGGTGGCGGACGAAACTACCTGGTTGTTTGCGAGAGGAACGGGAGATCGTGGGCGGGCGTAAGATGGGGAGGGGATCGGGTGTTCTGCCTAGGCGAGCTTTTTTAAGGCTAAAAGTGGTTATAACCAATGGCAGTGGTGGGTAATTAGAGTGTCAAATGCGTTTGATGCTAGGAGACGATTTGGACCATTAAATTAATGTGTTTTGATGGTTGAGATGATTTGGTTCTCCGCCCTTTCGTGCTTTTATAGGGGTAGTAGATACCCGTGCATGGGCTGTTAACACACTGAAATAATAATATTGGTATTTGGATCCTAAAAAAAGAAAAAAAGAAATAATATATGGTGTTTTTTCCTGAAATAATCATACGTAAATCACATCAACATGTGTTTCCCGTAGCAACAAAGAAAAAAGCAAAAACACAACGGAGTTTTTTCACCTATAAAACTAGGGTTTCTCTGCCTTTCTCTGGCATCGCTGCCGGTCCGCCTTGGCTCCGGTGGCCTCAGGGCCATGGAAGCAAAGTGGATCCCGGCCCTTGCCGGTGAGAGGGCTCCATTTTTGTATCTTTTTTCGAGTTCTGTTAGGGTTTGTGTCCTGTTCACGAAGGCAATACGACGGCGGCTCTCTGAAGACGGAATAAGGTTCTTCCTGTCTAGCACCTGTTCCGGTGGTGCGTCTAGCACCATTGATGGGCGTGAGGAGACATGTCTCCAGCGAATCTGTCTTTGGTGGATTTGCTCGGATTTGGTTGTCATTCATCTACGTTCGAGTGTCTTCAGATTGGATCTTTCTGATCTACGCTACTCTTCATCGGCAGTGGTTGTTATTCTGTTGTGTTGGTCCTATGGGGCCTTAACACGACAACATCCTGATTGTCTACTATAACAAGTTTTGTCCAGGTCCGACGAGGGAGGGCGATGATAGCGGCGCACCTTCGGCGCGCCTTCGGCTCGTTTCAGTGCTTGTAGTCGTTGTTAGATGGTCTACAGATCTGGATGTATTTTTTATTATTTATAGTGTTCGTTCTACTGTCATGATTGAAGATTTGATCGGAAGATAGTTTCCTTCTACTCCCCACGAGCGACTCTAGCAACTAGGGTTTCCATCCCTCTTGCCACTGCCGGCACTGATCTTCCTCGCTTCCTGTGGCCTTAGGGTCATGGAGGTGAGGTGGATCCCGACCCTTGGCTCCCTGAAGATGGGATAAGGTTATCTTCGCCTAGCCCTCATCCTGGCGGTCCATCTAGCAGGGCATGTGAAGGTTTGTATCCGGCTGTTCTTGTGGGATTTGATCGGTGTTTGTCTTTAGTGGATATGTATGGATTCGGTATTCGTTCATCTACGTCGTGTATTTATAGGTTGGATTCTTCCAATTTGTTCTTATCTTCATCAAGAATACTTGTTACTCTGGTATACTAGTCCTTTTAAGCTTTAGTATAATGACTTTCCAATTATCTACTACCATTATCATTGTGTAGTCAAGCGACTACACATGATTTTGTCTAGTCGAAGGCCCCTGCTGCCATAGGCATACGTACATCGCCGGCAGTTCTGGAGCAAGCCACTTGTCATTTGCTTTGCGCGATATTTGGCCGGCCCATATAGCAATGAAAGTTCAAACTAACCGATTCTTAAAAAAGAGGTCCTAATTAACTTCCCCGATCGGTAGATCCTAAAATCCCGTGATTGTTCCTTGAACTTCTGTCCTATTCACCTTCCGGTGTACATGCTGCACACCGAGCGTTCAGGCGGTTTGCCACTATCACTAATAGAAAAAAGGTCATTAGTCCCGGTTCATAAAGGCCTTTAGTCCCGGTTTTCGAACCGGGACTAAAGGGTCGTTACTAAATGCCCCATTTTAGTCTCGGTTCTTACACGAACCGGGACTAAAGGCCCTCCACATGGCCGCTGGCTAGAACTCCACCAGCTCCACCTTTAGTCCCGGTTGGTAGACTAAAGGTAATTTTTTTGAAAAAAAATTTCGATTTTCAAATTTCTGAATTATTTTATAATTTAATCTCTAATGACCCATCCCTCATCACTGCTCAATTTAACCTTTAATCTCTAATCACCCCTCATCATTCCAAATCATCTAACTTCCCGACCGGTCACCCATCCCTCTCACTACTCCAGCCCAAGCATGCTTAACTTTAGGGCTCTATTCTCCTTCGTTTTCAAGTCTGCACTTGTTGTTTTTCTGACAATAGTAAGATGTTAATCCTATTAACCCTCGGGAGTTTAGCTTGAGCATGAAGTGACACATTTCACTGTTTGAGTTTGAAACTATTATTGTACAAAACAATAATTATTTAGTAACACTAAAATTTCTTGAATAAATAGTGTGACCACAGTTTGACCAGATTTGACCAAAATTCAAAAAACGGAAATAATTATTTAGTAACACTAATATTTCTTGAATAAGTAGTTTGACCATTGTTAGACCACAATTTGACCAGATTTGACAAAAAATCAAAAAACTTAAATAATTATTTAGTAACACTAATATTCTTGAATAATTATTTAATAACACTAATACTTCTTGAATAAGTAGTTTGACCATAGTTTGACCAGATTTAACGAAAACACAAAAAAACTGAAATTTGAGCATAACTTTTTTCTCTTTTAGAATTTGAGGATTATAAAAATTTGGAAACAGGCCGTAGGCCGTCAAAATCGGATGCGGATTTTCGTTCCGAACATTTTGATATATTATACTTTTTTTCGACATTGTATGCAAAAGTTATAGCCGTTTTACATTTTCCTTACATTTTTTGCAAAACATGTCCAAATTTAAGTTTTTAAATTTTCCTAACTAGTAGATGTAGTAATATAACTACCTCTCGAAGGATTTTATTTTTTGAAGTTTTTCTCATTTTCTTTTGATTTTTTCAAAAAAAAAGGCGATCCACGGGGGGTGGGTGGGGGGGGGGGGGGTGGTAGAGTTTGAAAATGGGACCTTTAGTCCCGGTTTGAGACACAAAGCGGGACTAAAGGGCATCGCACCCTTTAGTCCCGGTTCGTATCTCAAACCGGGACTAAAGGTCTCTTTAGTCCCGGTTTGAGACACGAATCGGGACTAAAGGGCATCGCACCCTTTAGTCCCGGTTCGTGTCTCAAACCGGGACTAAAGGGCTCAGGTGAACCGGGACTAATGCCTTAGCCGCACGAACCGGGACCAATGCTCACATTAGTCCCGGTTCGGTTTGTGACTGAACCGAGACTAATATGAATATTGCCCTGTGACCAAAGCCCTGTTTTCTACTAGTGCATAATCAACACCGTCAGCATGCCAGCCTTTGATGCTCAGCAATACTGCAGCTCCGGCAACTAGTGAGCACACCAGGCCCTTCCCTTTTTATTCCTCTTTTACTTGTATGATCTATATTATCTTCTTTCTCTTTCAAGTTTCTTCTCTTATGAAATTCAGATCTTGTTTCTCTGAGAAAAGTTTGTTTTGTGTAAGGTTTTAAGTTGTTCCTGCTTAATTTGGCTACAACTTTTTTCACTTGTAAAGCTTGACATCACTAGGTTTTGATCTTGGCACCACCACTGTCTACTACAACAAAGTTTACTAGGCTGCAGCGAGGGAGAGATGATGACAGCTACACACATTTGGCTCGTTTCAGTGTTTGTACTCGTCTCTAGGTGATCTACGGATATACATGTAATTTCTATTAGTTCTAGTGTTCTTTGCACTGTCATGAATAGATCAAAAGTTTTCCCCATAAAAATAAAAAATAAAATCTCAAGACAATAATAAAAGCACCTGATGGATCTCAGAAGGTTTATGTTCTAGTGTTCTTTGAGCTAAGTGACCGTGTTCCTTTTTGTCGCATGGATGGTCATTTTAGTTAAAAAAAAATCTCCTCCCATACACCTGAAAGGAGAATACTACTCCATTCATTCCAAAAAGCATGTTTCTCAAATGGATGTATCTAGCATCAAGTTAGTGTTACATACATTCATTTAAGAAACAAGGTTGGGACAATTTTTTCCGGACAGAAGGAGTACTAGCATAGGAGCTGATGCCGGGAGAAGGATCCGCAGTGCACGACTCGATCTGGCAAGGGTGCCGCAAAGCACATAACGGGTGGTTATCCTTTATCTGTTAACTCGTCCGCATCGATGCCTTTAGAGTCTCTCGCTGTTGTTCCCTAGTGTAACGAAGAGGGAGCTTCTGGCTGACGAAGAGGACTGCAAGGTTCTTCACGAATCCATCATCTACCCCATCGCTTGACTGACGAGGCTTTCGTCAATAAATTTTGTGCCGAAAAGGTGTCACGACCTGGTACTCTACCACCACAGTGACGGTTGCAAGCTGATTTGTCCAGGAGCCAGACTCCAAATTTGAAGTTTGTCAGCGCACTAATCCCATTGTCGTGTACCTTCAAGTTGTGCCCTGAAGGCCACAAACATACTAGTAGCAAAAATGGGAAGACGTTCATACGGAACATGAAAGACGTTCACAAAGACTATCCTTGTCAAAGGTTTACGTATATGATCTTCATACGGGAATAAACTCCTTCATACTCTATAGAAATTGCAGTGCAAATGCTACTTCTACAAATTCCCGTGACAGGAAGGCACATTCATCAAAGACGAGATATTCCAGACCAAAGGACCTGCATAGATCATAACTTCCATCACCTTTTCTTTTCTTCATCACATATACACAAACTCGGAACCTCCACCACTTCATCTAAATGGGGCCCTGTTAGTGACAGTTGAGATTTTCAAGTTGAGAAGGGAAACAAATCAGAGATGGTCTTTATCGGAAAAAGTGTTTGTGCATGGTGTTAATTAGACAAGCTCATATATTTTTTGGAATGCGATCACTTAGGGCCTGATTCATTACAAAAGGTCGAAGAGAGTTGCCCGGTTAATTAGCGAAAACCCGGACAAAAACTGTTACAACACGCCCACAAGGAAAAGCACATGGCCGACCTGGCACCTACAAGACCCACACACCACCACCAAGGAAAGGACACCATCGAGGTTACTAGCAATGTCATCGTTATCACCTTTCTCCGAGTAGGCAACTCCGACTTTGCCGTAGATGACCCATCAAAACCCCTCCGAATGAATGGTACATGTGAACCCTGCTGGCCAAGGCCAAACAATCGACCATGGACGTTGAGGACGAGGCAGCTCTGACTTTAATGACAAACCTTGCAGGAGAAAAGAAGCACACCTTGCACCGACAGTGTCCGATTTGCCGATCGTATGAGTAGTGTCGCCCCACAATGACGCAGCTCTGACTTCACGCTCAAGAGCATGCCAAACGATTGACGATGAAGGCAAGCCACGACCGCGTTCATCTTGGAACCATCTTTGTCGCCACACAAGTCATAATTGTTGAGTATAATGTTTATTAGGAAAGATGAGATAGACTAGGATTTGTTCTGTTTTGTCTTGTACTCCAAGTAGATGATTGTACTCCTAACGAGGCTCAAGAAATACAACAAACTATTCCATCAATCCTCTCTCCCCCTCCTAACATGGTATCTATCGCAAGTCGATCCTAAACCCTAGCCGCAGCCGCTTCCACACCCGCGCGCCGCCCCCGGAGCGATCGGCCTCCATGACCACCGCCGGGGCCGCGCCGCCCGTACCTAGGGTTCGTCCACGGTCGTGTTGACCGGCTGCCCTAGGGAGTCTTTTCCCCGAGCCTTGCTCCGGGGTTTTCTCTCTCCCCCCGGTTATTTTGATCGCGCGGTTTCCTTTTGGTTTTTCAATCTATTCTTGATCGGTTTGCGTCGCCCACAACCGCCGTCGACCCCGAGCGCCTCTACTCCAACCCCGACGCGACCAGCCGGCCTCTCCTTCGACCCAGCGGCCACGCGCGCCAAGGCGGTCCGCCAGGGCCAGCCGCCGTCCACGCGTCGGTCCGCCCGTCGCCCTGCCCGGCCGTCACCGCCCAGCTCTGACCGGGACACCTGCATTGCCCCGACCCGGCGGTCTCGCGCCGTGCGACGGCCATTCATAACCGTCGCTCGCGTGCCGGCCCGGACATCTATCCACATCACCCGCCTCCGCCGCGTCTGCACGGCGGCCCGGCGGTCTACCTCGTCGGCTCGTCCTCGGCTGCGTCGGGACGGCTGTGTCAGGCTCGTCGGCTGCCTCAACTCGGGCGCGGCTGCTCTGTTGGTCGCTCGGGCCTCGCTGCCCAGGCGCCGGTGTTGCTTTGGCAGCCCGGGTGCCGTCCGTCGTCGCCGGCTTCATCTCAGACTCCGCCGCCACCATGCTTCCACCGAGCGGCGTCCCCGGCCTCGCGTGCGATCGGCTTGATCACCTGCTCGCTGCCGCGATCTGCCTCATCTCCGTCGCGCGGTCGACCTGACCCGTCGGTTACGCACGCCTCCGCAGGTCCCGTGAAGATCGTCTCCGAGTTTAGCGCGCCTCTCCACCGATCAACCATCGGGCTGCCGCTGCGTCGCCCCGTCAGGCCGCAGCGCCGCCGCCCCGTGGTTCTCCTCGCGGCTGCATCGACTCGTGTGTCGCCACTGCGTCGCCCCTTCGGGCCGTAGTGTTGCAATACACGGTCCCCACCGCCGCCCCGAGGACGTCCCCACGGTTGCACCGACCCGCGTCGCCCCTTCGGGCCGTAGTGCCGCGGCCCGCGGTCCCCCGTCGCCCCGAGGCCGGCCGGTCCAGGCCGTCTCGTGGCTGCACCAACCCTCGCGCCGCCGCTGCATCGCCCCGTCGGGCCGTAGCGAGCGTGGCACGAGGTCTACACCGCCACCCTGAGTCGTTCCCGCGGTTGCACCGACCCGGGTTCCGTTGCTGCACCAACTGCAGTTCCGTAGCTTCGTCCGTCTACACATGCCCGGTGTTGGCAACACCGGTGCGTGCCTTCATCCACAATGTGTCCCGGGGCTTGGAAAACCTGCCGCGGCGCGTCGTCAACCACATCTTCTTCCCGGCGCACCACTACGTCGACACCACTGCACCCATGCTAACTCGGCGCCCCCTTGTGCCTGCGGCTCCATGGTGACTTCCTCGACACCGGCCACCCCGACTCGACATCGACCACGGCTCCACCACCCACGCTCTCGGCTACATCGACAAACGGCACAAAGGGCTACCGCCTGCTTGAGCTACCTCGTTGGTTTCCACTCCAGCCACGACTCTGCGATGAGTCGACTGTTACGATTGTGGGGAGGGGGGTGGTGTCCGTCGGCTTGCCTTCGGATTCTTCTTCAGTCTCACCGTCTGCGTCGCTTGAGTATAATGTTTATTAGGAAAGATGAGATAGACTAGGATTTGTTCTGACTTGTCTTGTACTCCAAGTAGATGATTGTACTCCTATATATATGCCAACAAGGCTCAAGCAATACAACGAACTATTCCACCAATCCTCGCTCCCCCTTCTAACAACAATGCCACTTCCGCATCGCTAGTCAGGCACCTGCCGACCACGATGTCATGCACGTCCAGCCCTAAGGGAGTGTAGGAGGGATCAAAGTCTTCAAGACGGCACCCCCAAGAGGGAAAGCAACGTTGAAGACACCGCCGCCACCCGATCATACACAAGGATCTTGGCTTTCACCTGAAGAACTCGATCTGAGAGAAGAGGATTCGTTGATCTCCTTGACGGCGCCTCCAAGAAGGATATCGATGCCCACGAGCGTCACCGCCACCGGTTGGCAGGCACCGGCCAGACTTTCGCATGGAGCAGTAGAACCTCACTCCAACGCACATGGCAGACACCAACCAGCACCTCCAACGCTCGAAGCTCCACTGACCCGCACATCCCCTGCACAACAACTGCACCATTGCCGTACAGGGACCACCACTGTACCTCGTTGCCGTCGATGCCGACCAGCAGCACCCGCGGCGAGCCAGATCTGGCCACCTGCCAGACCCACCACCCTTCCACCGCAGGGCAGCCACCAGAGGAGCTCCGCTCCCGGCCAGCGACCTGCACGCAAGCCGCATGATGCATGCGAGCAGGGCTGGGAGGGCTGCCACCCCATCCCAACCAAGCCAGAAGAATCTGAGACAGAAAGCCGAGGTGGCCGCCACAGAACACCGGGAGCCGGAAGCGCCGTCGCCGGAAGCAGCAATAGAAACCAGGAGGAGGACCGGAGGAGCCACCCACCGGGTCGAAGGATAAGGCCATCGGGGCGTAGCAGTTCGTCGGCAGCCGAGCGGGACAAGGGCACGACCTCCCTCCGCCATGGATGCTCATCTCTGCGCCGGGAAACACCCCGCCTCCGCCGTCCACGATGCGGGCTTAGCCTGGCTGCATCCTCCGGCGGCGGCGAGGGGAAGGGAAGGAGAGGGGGGGTGCACCGACCGGCGACTAGGTTCCCCCGAGTCGCCTGGGGGCGACGCGGGGGTCGGGCTATAGTGTCCCGCACCTCCTGCAAAAAGTTTGCAATATGGAACAGAAACTGTCAAAAGGAAGCGTTCCTACTCCCTCGTGAGGGAGCCGCCTGGTATATATTGATTGAGGGAAGAAAGCATCTGCCGTGGCGTACAAGAAGTACCGATCGCTAGGATACGGTAGTTACAGATAGATGCGTGAAAGAGAGGGAGAGGGAGTCTGTTGAGATTACAATAGATCTTTATCTCTAAGTCTAACACCCTTCCTTAATCTCAACTATCCTATATTAAGATTCTTCTTGAATTCTTCAAACAACTTGACTGGCAGGGCTTTGGTGAAACCATCTGCTACTTGATCCTTGGAAGGAATGAAACGGATATCCAACTTCTTCTCTGCAACTCTTTCTCGTACAAAATTAAAATCAATTTCTATGTGCTTTGTTCTTCCATGAAAGACTGGATTAGCAAACAGATATGTTGCTCCTAAATTGCCACACCATAAACAAGACACACGACGTTGCTTGATTCCCAATTCATTAAGCAGTGATTCTAACCAAATAATTTCAGCAGTAGCATTGGCTAGTGACTTGTATTCAGCTTCAGTACTTGACCTGGACACTGTGGCTTACTTTCTAGCACTCCAGGAAATAAGGTTAGAGCCAAAGAAAACTGCAAATCCTCCAGTTGACTTCCTGTCATCACTACATCCTGCCCAGTCAGCATCAGAGAAAGCACTAACAAGAGTAGAGTTAGAGCGTCTGAACTGAAGACCTAAGCTCATAGTGTGCTTTATGTACCGTACAATTCTTTTAACAGATGTCCAGTGTACAGTAGTAGGTGCATGAAGATACTGACAAACCTTGTTAACAGCAAACGGTATATCTGACCGTGTCAATGTCAGGTACTATAAGGCTCCTACTGCACTCCTGTATCTTGTGCTCTCTTCTTCCTTAAGAGGTTCTCCTTCAAACGCTGATAGTTTATCTGAAGAAGACAACGGTGTAGGTGAGGGGTTACAGTCCTTCATCCCCATACGAGCTAGTAGTTCAGTGGCATATTTTTCCTGGTTCAGTACTATGCCATCTTGAATCTTCTTAACTTCAATACCTAGAAAGAAGTGCAGATCACCAAGATCCTTTAGAGCAACTCTGAACTCAGATCATGCAAAAGAGCATCAGTAGCACCTTGTGAAGAGCTTGGAACTATGATATCATCAACATATATTAACACAAATATAGCTGTATTTGCTTTGTTATAAATGAAAAGTGAAGTATCAGCCTTGGATGCAACAAAACCAGGATGACTTAACTGAGAGCTCAACCTTGAATACCATGCTCTTGGTGCTTGTTTCAAGCCATAAAGCGCCTTGTCAAGCTTACACACATAATGAGGTGTTTTCTTACTTTCATACCCAGGTGGTTGTCTCATGTAAACCTCCTCTTCCAGAACACCATGCAAAAACGCGTTCTTAATATCTAGCTGTCTCAAGTTCCATCCCCTGGACACAACAATAGATAACACAAGCCTAATAGTTGCAGCTTTAACAACAGGACTAAATGTGTCTTCATAGTCTAGACCATAACGTTGTTTAAAACCTTTTGCAACTAAACGTGCTTTATACCTGTCAATTGTACCATCTGCCGTTTTCTTGATTCTATAGACCCACTTGCAGTCAATAATATTTTTACCTCTTTTCTCAGGTACAAGATGCCAAGTCTTGTTCCTCATGAGAGCCGAGTACTCTTTGTCCATTGCATTTTTCCACTTTGGATCCCCTAATGCATCTTCCAATTTGTTTGGTTCTCCTGTGATACACAACATTCCATATGTTATAGTGCCATTACTTCTAACTTTTGGGTTTCTTATACCTTTCTGTAGCCGAGTCGTGACATATGAATCTATAGTTGGTTGAGACTGATTTCGATGTGTAACAGTCTATGGCACAGAATGTGATGCAGGAGAATCAACCATAGAGAATCCTGGAGACATCCCAGATTCGCTTTCCATAGCAAATCCTGAGTCAGATCGTGTAGCCTGCGGTGTGGGCGACCCATCAGAAGCAGTGGCCGCAGAAGATCCCACGCTGCCGGCCGGCACATGCGCATGGGCCAGGGATCCCGAGGCTCACCCGGATCCTCCCGTCGTTGTCGCCATATCGGGCCCACGCGTGGGACGCGGTGTGGGACGTGGCGCCCTGCCTGTACGTAGTGACGCATCGCCTTTTGGCTGGCACTGCGGGCTCCTGCCTGGCACGTGTTCCAGCACGAATCTGCGCTCCCGATCTGAGGCTGCCTCCCGCACAGGAGTTCCAGGTGACGCAGGATCGGCCTCGTGTTCCGCATTTGCTTCGTCTTCTTCTGGCACATGCAATACCAGTTCATTTTCTGCAAAATTATGATCATTTTCTGCACCAATTTCTGCACCGACTTCAGCTACATGATCCTGCACACGAGAAGACACAGTTCTACTAGTAGGATCATCAGTCGGGTCAGTACAATTATCGCCCCCATGATCAATATTTTGGAGATGTGGTGGAAGAAGAAGTATTTCTTTCTTCAGGAGTGCGCCGGCATTAGGGTGAAGAGATTCAAAAGGATAGACAGATTGATCAAATACGACATCTCGAGAGATATAAACCCTGCCGGTAGAAACATCAAGGCATTTAATTCCTTTGTGGATTGGACTATATCCAAGGAAAACACATTTTTTGGAACCGAAGGCAAGTTTATGTGCATTATATGGACGAAGGTTTGGCCAACAAGCACAAACAAATACACGGAGTGATTTGTAGTCAGGAGTAGTACCAAAGAGACGTGTGATGGGAGTCTCAAATTTGATGACTTTGCTAGGAAGCAGATTAATGAGATATGTAGCAGTCAACAATGCTTCATCCCAGAACTTTAGTGGCATGGATGCATTTGCTAGCAGAGCTAACCCTACTTCAACAACATGGCGATGTTTCCTTTCGGCCGAGCCATTCTGTTGATGTGCATGAGGACACGATACATGATGTGAGATGCCAAGTTCTTGAAAAAAGAGATTGAGTTTCTTGTATTCACCTCCCCAGTCGGTTTGCATGGCAATGATTTTAGTGTTTAGTTTTCGCTCAACAAGATTTTGAAAATTCTTGAAAACTTGAAACACTTCAGATCGTTTCTTAAGGAGATAGATCCATGTGAATTTTCTATAGTCATAAATAAAACTTACATAGTATGAATGTCTACCGACAGAAGTAGGAGCTGGCCCCCAAACATCTGAAAATACAAGTTGCAAGGGTGCAGTGGAAATACTGAAAGAAATAGGATAAGGCAACCGATGACTTTTAGCTTGCTGGCATGGATCACAAATAGACTCAATACTAGACTCATGAGAGTGGGGAAGTTTATTCTTGCTAAGGACAAATTTAACAATAACTGATGAAGGATGACCTAATCTGCTATGTCACTTTGCTGAAGAAGGCTTGATAGCAACAAAAGCCTGTTTATTTGATGATGATGAAGAAGAAGATATGAGTGGGTAGAGACCTCCCACGCACTTGCCCCTAAGAAGCACTCTCCTCGTGTCCAAGTCCTTTACCAAAAAGAAATAAGGATAGAATTCAATGAGAACACGATTATCACGAGTAAATCTATGAACTGAAAGAAGATTCTTTGATGTTGTAGGAACATATAGAACTCTTTTTAGATGCAAATTTTTCATGGGGTTTTTGAGAATTGAACTACCAACATGAGTGATTTCCATACCAGAACCGTTTGCAGTATGCACTTGGTCATGTCCACGATACTTTTCTCTGACTATCAGCTTGTCGAGCTCCCCTGTGATATGATTTGTAGCACTGGTATCCGCATACCTGTTTGTGTCGATGCTGTAGGAGTCGGTGATGATGTTTGCCTCCTTCTCCTCGTACTCATCTTCCTCATAGCGATCCCAACACTCACGGGCACCCCCGCGGTGATGCTTGAGGTAGATTTGGCACTCGGGATAGTCCCGGTGCACTGGTCGCTGCTGTTGTTGCTGTTGGGGACGACCGCCTCACCTGCTGCTGTTGTTTGGAGCAGAAGAGGGTGAGCGCCTTCCACGGCCGCGACCTCTGTTGCCGCGTCCACGCCCACGGCCACGAGCCTGGCCGCGCCCCCTGTACGCCAAGTTAGCAGAGGTGTTGAAGCCAGCATCGTTGCCATATCCTAGCATCTCCATCCGCTGGTCAAAGGCAGCGATCTGAGCGAAGAGTTCGTCGATGGTGATGGAGGTTTTGACGGCGCCAATGGCTGCCACGACCGGATCATAGTCCCGATCGAGACCAGCAAGGACATAGTCCACCATCTCTGGATCAGAAACAGGCCGGCCTGCTGCAGCAAGTTCATCCCCCAGATTCTTCATCCGGGCGTTGTATGAGGTACTCGACATGGAGCCCTTCTTGGTGTTGGTGATGGCAATTCTCAAATTCGTGATTCGAGATTGGGACTGCGAGGCAAACATGGTGATGATAGCAGTCCATAGATCAAAAGTATTTTCTTTACTCACAACTTGGGCGAGGATCTCCTTCGACAAAGAGTTCAGGAGATGGCTGAGGACTTGCTGGTCCTTGGACAACCATGGCGCATAAAGGGGATTAGGCACCATGGTCGTTGTTTTGTCCGTCTGCTGCTGCTCCACCATCTTCGGGGGTGCTGCATCGGATCCATCCAGGAGGCCGGTGACCTGCGCTCCTCGCAGGCCTGGAATCACCTGTGCCTTCCATAGGAGAAGTTCCCCTTGGTAAGCTTCTCGGCAGGAGGGGCTCCGAGGTTAAGGGAGACAGGAGCCGAGGAGGAAGACATAGCGATCTTGTTTCTGGCGATCGATAGGATTTCTGGCGATCGGTGGAGCTTTCGGCTAGATAGATGGGAAGAGGATGGCTCTATATACCATGTCAAAAGGAAGCGTTCCTACTCCCTCGTGAGGGAGCCGCGTGGTATATATTGATTGAGGGTAGAAAGCCTCTGCCGTGGCGTACAAGAAGTACCGATCGCTAGGATATGGTAGTTACAGATAGATGCGTAAAAGAGTGGGAGATGGAGTCTGTTGAGATTACAATAGAACTTTATCTCTAAGTCTAACAGAAACAACAAGCTCATATTGACAAAACTATTTTGATAGTAAGATTCCAAACCGCCTCCAACTCTGATACAGTTTGTAAGTACTACTAGAAGTAGTAAATTTCGTGTGATAAAGGGGTAGAGCCAGCCTGCTATTTCTTATTACAAGGAGATTAACAGTCGTCTTCAACATAGTTACTATGTGATCTCCTCTTATTTGAATATAAGAAAAACGATCCCATCTGAAGGAAGCAGAACGCAGGCAGCAAACACCTCCTAGGTCGGAGCGTACGATGAGACTAGTAGCACTGCTGGCGGATGCGGCCGACGTTTCCTTGAGGTCCCTGGAGCATCCCCATCTTGCTCATGGAGCTGCCGAACTGGTTCCAGAACCACCACTCGTTGTCGGCAAAGTCGTTCAGGTACCCTCGGGTGGTCTCGTTGAGGAGGAGTTGCACGTCGGATGTAAGAACCCCCTTCCCCTGCTTGAGGTTGATGTAGTACTTGTTGTCGAACTTTTCCGGGGTGGTAACATCGAGGTCCTGACGCCGGTTCACGTCGGCGGTGCAGTTATCTTGTAGCTTTCGGACAAAGTCATCAGAGTCGGAGTTGGGGAAACGGTCGCTGAAGGTGGCGCAATGAGCTTTCCCAATGGTATGCGCACCAGAGAGCACCACGAGGTCTTTCTCGTCGAGGCTGCGGCTTTTGAAGGCAGCTATAAGCTGGCCAATGCTGAAGGTGGGGGGCGGGAGCTCCTCGACGAACCTCAGCGGCGCGGGCTCGAAGCTGTCGAGCCTACCGAGTGGCACATGGTAGGGTTTGCCACCAGACTGCAAGTTGCATGAAAGCATATGATTCAGCATGTTGATGATAGGGAAAACAATTAATCTTACATATTTAGTGGCAACACTTAAGGAAGTTTAACCACATGCTCTGTATTTTTTTTCTTCCAAAAGTGACATACCGCTACAACGGCGTCGTGAGTGGCAAGGGCCATGATGTCGGCGCAGGAGACGGTGGGCCCACAGGCTTCGTGCACCTTGGCGCGGATGTCTTCCAGGAGGAACGCGACTTTCCGCCTGATATCTAGAGAGAGGTTCGGCGGCATTCTCATCTCACTCCATGGAGTTCCCAGCAAAAGAATTGACGCATCGCATCCCTGTACACATACATACATTTATGTGTATGTACACAACACAGTTTTGTGTAAAATAATTAGTTAGCTAGCTAGGGTTACCAGCATGTTTAGTTCATGACTAACATTCCCACAACTAATCTTCAGCTAAGTGTGCTAAAGGAAAGTGTAATGTACAAATTGGCTGCACAAGTGCGGCAAGAATTGAATCATATACATATGGCCATGGCTAGGAAAATCTGGCAAGACACAAGTGTAACATTGAACTAAACCCATAAAGTTAGACCTGAGATGTTGTTAGGCTACGAATCAAACATGTTTTACATACTTAATTACCCGGAGGAAGCTTGACTCAAAAAAAAATGTACCTGCGGGAAGCAGTCGTGGAAGAACATACGGAGGAGGTCAGCGGCGATGGTGATATCTCCCTGTAGGGCTTCTACCACGGCGGTGCGCACGATGCCCCGCAGATCGGGGCACGACACGTCATGGTAGTCCGCAGTGAGACCGTCGGCTATGGTCACTACTGGACGTGTACTATGGTACTGGCCATCGGTGGTCATGGAGATAAGCTGATCCGGCCGCCTGGACGACAAAGCTGCTTGGAAGAGCAGCGCAGCAAGGACAAGCCCCATCATGGCTACCATTGCTCTACTGCAGGCCATCGATCCTTCCTAGCTCTACTATCAGTACTGCACTGCTATCTGGGAGTGTGTCTTCCTTACGACCAGGATGGTGTTACTTATAACTCAACAAATAGCTTCAGGGTTGGAGATTGAGAAAGGGTAGGTAGGTGGACCGATAATGGAGGGAGAGGCTGAAAAGACGGAATGCCCTGGCTTAGATTTAATTTCATTCAGCGGTTAGTTTCTCACTCATTTCATTAATTAAGATCGTGCCATGATCATCTAAGAAAATTTATAAGATCGTGATAAGATCAGGATAGATTCGAATATGGAGCATCTTCCTTTCTCTTCTACATTTTGTTTTCCAGATGCAATTGCCTAGCTTTGGATCTAGCATTAGTATTAATGTATTGTATACACTAGTCAATGTGTACATGCAATGCACGTTAATTTGAAGGTATATTAAGTGCATGCGGATATTAAGTAAGATATTATTTACGTGTTATTATGTGATTAGCACTATATTTGGCATTAAATTAGCTGCACACTAAACGTGTTGAGCGCTCGACATTGAAGCAGTCTAGATCGTTGGATTGACATGATTTGATGGCTGAGATTAATTGGATCTGCCCCTTTGGGTCTTTTTATATTGGTATGGATATAGATATAGATGAAATAGTTTTTTTAACATAGTACAGACGCTTAAACATACACACATACACTCATACCTATGAACGCATGCACACACCCTACTTTTATAAGTACCTCCGAGAGATTGAGCCGGCACATCCTCTTGAGATTGACAAAGTCACCATGATGCCTTCGTAGTCATCCGGAACGTCTCTTCCCAGTGAATGCAAATCACCAGAAGGCCTGAAATAAATTCAGAAAAATCCGAGCAGTGGAACCGTTCTCTTCTCACTTCTTTCTTCGAAGGCGCCTTCTTTCCTAACCCGGATTGTAGTTTATTTCCCTCGTTTCTGTTTCACGATGATTCCCTTCCTCCCTCAGATGCTAATGGTTCCCACTCATAAAATTGGTAGGTCGAAAGTATAGAGGTTTGCAGTAAGAAATATATTTCGCCTGGTGACCCAAATTTATCAATGTGAGAAACGATGTACAAGCAATTCTCTCTATAGCAATTAAAGAAAATATCTTCTGTGAAATAAGACATCGATCAATAATGGAGTAAAAATGAAAATACGAAATTACCCTAGAGTGTTACTCCATATAGTAGCGCATGTCCTGCAGTTATTGCATTACTTAGATGGTGACAATATAAGCATATTTTTGCATTCCAAAAATACCAAAAGTAAACCAAGAGTTTTAATCGATTTTGCATTACTTGGAAAATAGAGAGCATCTTCCTAGCTCCATCAGTTTCATGATCCACATGGAATTTGCTAGGTCTCGAACTAACTTGGAGTACTAATCTAGAATACATGTACGAATTGTTAACAGATGGATCAACGATGGATCCATTTGTTAAGCTATGGCACATTCAGAGGTCAGGTGTTGCTCATCATACTTTGTATCTGCTTGATGCTGCATTTTGAGTCAATAAAATGCCTTTTATCGAGAAGCTATGACAAATGCATCCCTGAGTCAAGAGGTAATTAAGCTATGGCGCATACATTTGATGATTTGATCCTGGTCTCAAACTCGATCTATCATCTAAGTTGGTTAGTGTACCTGCATATGTTCCTACTTTACACTGCGTGTTGAAGCGTCTGTATTAGTATGAGCCCACGATTTAGTTATTCTCAGCTAGCTAGCTCTATAGCTGGTTTGGCCACTGCCGAGATTGGCAAAATTTGGATCTAGCAAGCTCGTTTGGGCACTAATTCATTTGGAGGCTGATGATGTCCTGAAAACAGACCAATCCCTAATGACACTATATATTCTTTTATGTTCGTGAGCCGAAGATAATGATGATGAATAAAAGAAGTTTTCTCTTCCAGTTTCGCGCTCTTGTCTTGCGTGAGCGCGTGGTTGCCACGTATGAATTTTTATCAGATGGATTGATGGAGTCGAGCTACACACGGCGTGCATGCCTGGATGCCTCGTGATTAAGTTAATCTAGGATTCCATAACTCTACATGTGGCTTTGTCGACTATGTGTCAACCTAAAACCAGGCAAGGTACGTACACCTGCTACCTAAGGAATCGTATCTGCCAAACAAATGAGTTAATGCCCACTTCTACAGATGTCTTGATGTTCGTGAAGGTGATGAGGTGGTGGGAGGACGTGTTACAGATCAACATTTGAGTCTGTGCCGATCTCAAAGATTTTCCCTGCTTAATCGGCAATAGGCTCTAGCAACCTACCTTGCTCAATCAGCAAAAGGCTCTAGCAACATATGGACTTGTCCCCCGCAAAAGAAAAACATATGGGCTTGTAGACTTGTGTTGGTTTTGATCGAGTTGATGCATGACTATGCAATTAAGTTTGATCAAGTTTGTATGTGCATATGTGAAAGCGAATATGAATGCACTGAACAATTCTGATGTGAATTCTCCGCGCCAACTATCCAATCTAAGTCAGTAGCTTGCTCTATTACCGTAGTATTGAGTTTCTGAGTGAGTGCGTGTGCCTTCCTCACGTCTCCAATGCGTGGTGTTATTAGCTGATCCTTATCCGGGCTGGAGAGAGGGTGAGCACATGAATCCATAATGGAGAGAAGCAAAAAATATTGAAATACCATTAGTATAGTAGGACACTCATTATACCATATTATATTGACTTATATTATATTATATTGACATACTACGATGAGGATGGATAAAAATAACTATTCTTCATGTCCTAGTTTTGTGTTCCAGAGACGATTGACCAAGTTTGGATCTAGCTACTGGTTTCGAGACCTTTACATGTAAATATTGAGTGTTAATTAACACATGTATTGATGATGGATCGAGATCACAATGAAACCACGACGTGCATTTCTCACATACTACAGGATATGATGTCATATTTATAAAGAGGAAACTTTAATTATACACTGATTAAGGCTGGTGATCATATGGATCAATAATAGACAGAAAAAATATATTGAGATACCCTAGAGTATTAGCATAAAAAAGAGCACTCAGTATATTAAGATCCCGAGAAGATTAGGATGGATTAAATAAAAATATATTTATGTCTTGTCTTCTGTTTCACATGTGACTGTTTGTATTTTGGATCTAGCCGGAGCACTTTGATCTACTACAATGCATTGTTTACACATGGATCGATAAAGGATAGGAGGGAAACTATTAAGCTACCATGTGCATGCTTGGTCGATCTCGATCTATCGTGATGATCCAGAAAATGCATTGTATATTTAGTAATTAAAAATCTAGTAATATGAGTCAGGATTAAAACTTCTCGATCAGATTCCATAACATAAGTTTACATGTGGTTTTGGTTGGATACCAATCTGTACTGTGGGATCAAGTTACAACATTGGAGTCTATGTTCGGTTGGTTCATTAGCGTTTAGTATGGTACTTTTACAGTGAGTCTTGTTCTGGCCAAATTCCTTTGGAGTTGTGTTAGGGTGAGCTTCAGGAAACTCTAGAGTAGTTCATGGTTTACACAACCTAAACCATAGAGTTGCTTGGAGGGCATTTGTGGCATTTTCTTGAGCACTATGGATTTGTCGGTATGAGCTTGTGATTGAAGGTGTTATTCCGAATCATCCCATTGATCTAGTTTCCTTTAGATTAGGTTGGCTTTGGGAAAAAGGAAATGACATGCGACGTTGAGCGCGGTGGTGGGCAAGATTAGAACTATGCACTACATCAACATAAATGAAGCTTATTACGCACCACAATAGTCTTTACTTTATTTTGCCCATAGAAAATCTCCTCATTTGAGCCTCTCCGTATTCAATTTGCGGATACCCTACTATGTCCGTGTTTGAACTTTGTATTGTTACCTGTTTGTGGCTTTACTAATTTAAAGTCGGATCCTCTCCTCGGTGGCACAGGGAACCATAGCTGCCGCCTATAGCGCCGTCTCCCCTGTCCCCCGTGCTTCGTCACTGCCGGAGGGTCTGCCGGCAAAGTCTGTGCTGACTCCAGGAAGGCAGAGGCAGTGTTTGTTCCCTTTGTGAATGTTATGCGAAGGTTGCCGCGTGGAGGACGTGCTGGCTGACACGTGGCTTGCGCATGATGTTTTTCTAAGAAAAGGAGGAGGACCCCGGCCTCTGCATCTGGACGATGCATGCAGCCAGTTTATTAATAATTCATACAAGACCTTACAAAGTCATACAACAGTAAGACTAAAGCCACCGTCTAGACGACATCTGTCGCTACTCCTATCCAATTGATGAAGGGATGCTGATAGTCTGGGCCTAATACCAAACAGACGTCGCAGCCAAACCTAACATTTAAGACCTGAGGTCCCAACTAGGACTCCTGCAGGGTATGGGGCACCCACCAGTCCGGCGCACTCCTCAGCCAGGATGCCTGCCGGGTATGAGGCTGTCGCAGCCACCTGCGACCATTCCATCTTCAGTGTTGTACTACTGCATCTACCTTGCCCGGTCTAACCGATGTCGACGAAACCACGACGCCAGACAACGCCACCATAATACGCTCGTCCATCATCACGCGCCCACCGGCGAGACCCCGCTGCTCCATTCCGCTGAGACCCGCCGTCGTCGACGTGCCAGATGCCACGCCACCCCTCTGTCGCGAACACCACCAGTTGCCACTGGTCCCATCCCCTCTGTCTGCAGTTCCTCTAACCGACCACCCAAACGCCCCAAGCGGCGCCTCCAAGAAGGGTATGACACATGAAGTGCCGCCGCTACTCAATCTAAGGAGATTTTGGGTTTTCACCCGGGCATGGGGTCAGGGTGGAGGGCATGGACCTCAACGGCGCCTGCAAGGAGGAGAACGGCGACCCTGGTCGTCGCCACCGTCGGGATGAACGAGTCATCCAGAGTTTCCTCCGGCCCAGTGGCACCTCTACCAGCCCCCACGAACGCACTGAGACCGACGACCATGATTGTAAGCCACCAGGTGCAGTGGGAGAGAGCCTGCAGGGTGGAGGAGATCCACCGACAACTCCATCCACCCCCCCCCCCCCCCCCCCCCCCGCGAACGTCGCTGGCCGAGGGCGCGATCGCCAAGCCTAACGGGGCCGCTGTCCCAGATCCAGCTTCTTCCATGATGGCCAGAGTGGCGAGATCCACCACGAGCGACGAGATACGGCACCGTGCGGCTAACGCCATGGCCCAAGCCCGCCGTCGACCGATCCCACCGCCGCCTGGAGCCCGCATGCACGCTGCCGGGAGTCGCACACCCATGGATCTGGGCGCCCGTGCACCACCGCAAGCCCGCCGCCCCCGGGGTCCGCCACACCGACAAAAGGGCCTCCGGATTCGGGAGAGGGAGGAGAGACCCTCCGTCGCCGCCGTCGCATGCACGTGCTTTGCCCGGCGCCGACCATCAGCAGCGGCGGAGGGGGAGAAGGGCGTTGGAGGGTTACTAGGCGGCGGCTGAGTCCTCCCGAGCCGCCCGCAGGGGAGGCGATGCGAGAGGAGAGGAGCCACCTTAAAATTGAGGGAGCTTGCGCAGGATGTTGTGTTTGCGGTGCAAAGGTTGCAGTGTAGATGTTCGTGCTAGCTGACTAATGGCTCGTGTTGGCCATTGTGGTTGTTCCCAGGTGGATCGCGGTCGCGAGGGACGGAAGTGCTTTCCTGTCTCCGGCGGCTGTGGTGGCAAGCATGCGGCTTGACGGCTAGGAGGCAGTGTGGCGGCGGGGAGGTTTGCCTAGTGTGAAAACTGAGGGAAAGGTAGATTGGTCGGCGCACTCCAAACAGTGGCCTCCGAGGGTTTATATATACGTGAGCTAGGGCACAAAGGCCTAGCCGGATATACATGAGTTGTTACAGGAGATATACAAGATACTAACAACTTCCTAGATCACAACTACATGTTTGACATCCGCTTTCAATCTTAACTTCATACTAGAAGATTAAGATTGCATCTATTCGATACAAAAGGCGCCACAGCCAGTGGCTTGGTAATATCTGCAACCGGTTCTTTAGACTAGATGAATCGAACGTCAAGAGCTTTTGCCGCAACTCTCTCCCGAACAAAGTGGATATCCACTTCTATGTGTTCTGTTCTCGCATGAAACACCAGGTTTGCTGACAAATAGGTAGCTCCTAGATTATCACACCACAAAACTGGAGGACGAGACATAAAGCCTCCAAGCTCTCCAAGAACAGACTGTATCCAAATTAGCTCCGCTTTTCCATTTGCCAAGGCCTTGTATTCAGATTCGGTACTTGATCGTGAAACAGTGGCTTGCTTCCTTGAGCTCCAAGAAACCAGGTTGGGTCCAAGAAACACAGCAAAGCCCCCTGTGGACCTCCGATCGTCATTGCATCCTGCCCAGTCTGCATCTGAGAAACAACTCAGTAGCATGGAGGGAGACTTCCGTATAGACAGTCCCATACCTCTTGTATACTTCATATACCGCAGAATGTGTTTGGCTGCTGAAAAATTTACCGTGGTTGGTGCATGCAAGAATTGGCAGACTCGATTCACCGCAAAGGAGATGTCTGGCCTCGTGAGTGTTAGGTACTGAAGAGCCCCAACTAAACTCCGATAATTAGTGTTGTCATCCTATCCGAGAAGCGTACCACTCTCCTTACTGATCTTCTCACTGGAAGACATAGGCGTGGTGGAGATCTTGCAATTTTCCATGTTTGCCCCGTGAAGGATATCGCAAATATATTTCTGCTGTGACATAACAAGCCCCCTTGGCGATGACGTCACCTCGACTCCAAGAAAATAATGCAACGGACCAAGGTCTTTGAGAGAAAATGAAGCCTGAAGCTCACCTAGTAGCTTGGTGGTAGCAATGGGAGAGGAGCTGGCCACAATGATATCATCAACGTATACGAGCATGAAAATGGTGACCCCTCTCCGGTTGAAGACAAAAGGTGATGTGTCAGCCTCGGATGGCAGAAAGCCAAGTTGTTGAAGACGAGAGCTCAACCGAGAGTACCAAGCCTGAGGAGCTTGTTTAAGACCATAAAGGGCTTTCTGAAGCTTGCATAGATACCGAGGAGCAGAAGGATCTTCGAAGCCAGGAGGTTGGCGCATGTACACTGTCTCTTGCAGAATGCCATGAAGAAAGGCATTTTGGACGTCCAACTACCGCAAGCACCACCCACGGGAGACTGCAATAGAAAGCACGAGACGCACGGTAACAGGTTTGACAACCGGACTGAACATGTCATCATAGTCCAAACCATGTCGTTGCTTGAACCCCTTCGCAACAAGACGAGCTTTGAGACGATCAACCGAGCCATCTACTTTGTGCTTGACCTTAAAAACCCATTTGCAGTCAATGATGTTGACATTGGGTGGCGGAGCAACAAGAGTCCAAGTGCCATTGTGGCGAAGTGCATCAAGTTCAGCTTGCATGGCTTGGTACCAACTTGGGGACCGGAGAGCCTCACGGTAATCCGCGGGTTCACGTACAGTGAGGAAGGCACGTTTGGACGGGTTGTAGACGATGGTGCCATCAGTGTGTTGCTTGACATGGCGCGTATGATCGCGGGTCCGAGTCACCATGGCATGCCCCAGTGGAACAGAGGATCCGGCAGCCGCAGAAGATCCAGCATGCAGCAGCAGGCGGACCCACCTGGGATCCCGTGAGCTGCTCGTCAGGGGAGGAATCCACGCCCACGACTGGGGATGGGCCCACACCGGTTTCCCCCGCAGCAGGTATGGGCGCCACACGGACGGCTGCGGCTGGTGAGTCGAGCACAGCGGGAACCGGCCCGGTGGTAGGCCCCACTGCAGGTGAGGACGAGCGCCGCGTAGAGGCGGGTGGGGCAGGTGGCCCACCTATGCCGGGCACCTGGTCCAATGGAGAGGCGGGCGCATCGCTGTCGCATGTTGAAGGAGAGGGCGCGCTGTTGTTGTCTGCAGGCACGGGATCCGAGAGCGAATCAGCTCCGGGATCAGCGCCAGAATCTGCATGGGATCCCGGGGAAGCCACGCCTGGGATCGTTTGCGGCACATGGGATCCTGGATCCAAATTAGGATCCGAAACAGAAGTGCAATAATTCATGTGGTCTTGCGGAAAAAGGAGGATGGCATATTCTGCAACACGAGGTGGTATGGGAGCCCTTTGGGGTTGAGCAAACGGAAAAAATTTCTCGTCAAACACAACATCTCACGTGAAATATAGATGCGAGCTGTGGGTACATGAAGGCATTTATAGCCTTTGTGACGGATGCTATACCCTATGAACACACATTGTTGAGAGCGAAAGGAGAGTTTGTGCGTGTTGTACGGACGTAAGTTTGGCCAACATGCGCACCCAAAGGTTCGGAGAGACACATAGTCTGGTTTGTAATGAAACAACTTTTCCATGGGACTAACATTTCCTATAACACGGCTAGGAAGTCTGTTGATAAGATAGCAAGCGGTTAGGTAGGCTTCATCCCAAAACCGCAATGGCATGGATGCATGTGATAAAAGTGACAAGCCCAACGGTGTTTTCTTTCGGCGGAGCCGTTCTGTTGATGCGTGTGTGGGCACGACACATGATGTGCAATACCAAGTTGATTAAAGAATGTGTTGCTAAGTTTTTCGTATTCACCGCCCCAGTCCGATTGAACGCAGAGAATTTTACGAGAAAGAAGGCGTTCAACATGAGCAAGAAAATCACGAAAAACGTCAAACACATCACACTTTGGTTTGAGAAGGTAAATCCAAACAAATTTACTATAATCATCAATGAATGACACATAGTACTGGAACCCACTAGATGAAGTCTTAGCGGGCCCCCACACATCTGAAAAAACTAATTCCAAAGGAAAAGATGAAACACTCGATGGCCTAGGAAAGGGAAGTTGGTGTGCTTTGCTTTGCTGACATGCATTGCAAATGTTGGTCAATGACCGACTAGACGACACGAGTTTATTGGAAGCCAAAACATGTTGGACGACTTGAGACGACGGATGGCCAAGCCTAGCGTGCCAATCTTCAGCAGAGATCCAAACCGAGGACAAGGCACGAGCTCGAGATGGCCGGATGGGGTAAAGCCCATTTTCACATCTGCCTTGAAGAAGTACCCTCTTGGTAGTCAAATCCTTCATAAGAAAATGAGTAGGATAGTATTTTAGATAAGCATGATTATCAACAGCAAGATGATTAACAGAGATAACATTCTTGTCTGCATTAGGAACATGAAGGATATTGCGAATCTTAAGATTGGCGGAGGGTGTAGGAAGAATTGCATGACCACGATGAGCTATTTGCAAACCTAAGCCATCATCCGTATGGATGCGGTCACGCCCTGGATATTTCTCCCTCACAGTGAGACGATCCAGGTCAGTGGTGATGTGGTCTGTAGCCCCCGTATCCGTGAACCAGGCGGGATCGCCAAGGATGGATGGAGGAGAAGCAGTAGCAAGGCCTGCCATCTTGGAGTGGGGAGACTGGGACGCGTGGTTGTAGCGCTGGCCACACTCCCAAGCAAAATGCCCGGGGCCGCGGCAGAGCTGGCACTGAACGCGCTTGTCACCACCACCAGCGTGGTCACCACGGTCACCACCACGGTTGCCACCGTAGTCGTTCTGCTGGCGGTTGCCAGCACCGCCACGGTCGCCGCGGTCACCACCACGGGTGTTGTTGTTGTAGCCGCCGTGGTTGCCGTAGTTGTCGCGGCCCTTGCCGCGGTAGTTGCCCTTGCCGCGGTTGTTGTTGTTGTTGCCGCGGGGAGGGTTGTTGTTGTCGCGAGTGACGTACACTAGTAGAAAAAGGGTCAAATGTGAAGCACATTAGTGCTGGTTTGAATTTGAGCCGGCACTAATGTGGCCATTAGTGCCGGTTCCAACGGCTAGGCGGGCGGGCATCATTAGTACCGGTTCATGGGTAACCTTTAGTACCGGTTCATGCCATGAACCGATACTAATGAGGCTGTGTCAGGCTATGGTCAGTCTGGGGCCCCCACGAAGACCTTTAGTACCGGTTCATGCCATGAACCGGTACTAGAGTTTCTTTGTTAGCTGATTTTTAGTCCCACCTCGCCAAGAGAGAGGCAGTATAAGCGGTTTATAAGCCGTGAGTGCACACACAATGACGAAGAGTTGCAATGCTCACCTACATGTTGATTAGCTTCAAGCCTTGCGGAATAGCATAGATTGCACTGAGCTATGTGCAGTGCAGTCTACACTATTCCGAATGGCTTGAAGCAAATTAACCAGCATTGCACCTCTTTTTTATTTTTAATAACTTATTTGAACTCCGGACTTTTTTTGTGTTCAGTATGCAGCATTCAAAGCGACGTCATCAATTTCCAACATGTTCTGACATCATTTGTTGTTTTTCGGTCATTTACCTAATTGTTTTAGAGAGCTAAATGACCGTGAAATTGAAAATCACTACAAAATGAATCCTGAAAATGTTGAAACTTGACATGGTATCATCATATCACCCGCATAGCATGCGCGAAAGAGTAGAGAGGGTCGCGGCAAAAACTGAACGCACTTCGTGTACAAACTGGACATACTCTTTCAGAGTATCAGGGTTTCGGACGAGAACTCATCTGTTACACGGCCAACTTCAATGTTTTTAAAACTTATTTGAACTCCGGACTTCTTTTGTGTTCAGTATGCAGCATTCAAAGCGACGTCATCAATTTCCAACATGTTCTGACATCATTTGTTGTTTTTCGGTCATTTACCTAATTGTTCAGTATGCAGCATTCAATTTCCAGAAGAAAATAAATAGAAGAAAAGAAATAATGCAGAAAATAAAAAAACTAAACAAAAAAATTACTCAAAATAAATAGAAGAAAATAAATAATGCAGAAAAGAAAAAACTATATAAAAAACTACTCAAAAATAAATAGAAGAAAATAAATAATGCAGAAAAGAAAAAACTATATAAAAAATTTGTTGGCGCGCTGTCCAGTGGGCCTGCCAGACCTAGGGTGTGCAAATGCAGGCCCAGAAGGGCCAGCAGGCTCACAGGGCAGCACGCCCTAATTAATTAGGCCCAGAAGCCTGCTATATAGAGGAGTTCGAAGAGGTAGCCGCGGCTGGGTTTATAAACCAGTGCGGCTGCCCTTCGCCCGGCGAGGTCGGACTAAACTTTGGGGTGGCAGCGCGAGGCCTTTAGTACCGGTTGGTGGCTCCAACCGGTACTAAAGACCACCCTTTAGTACCGATTGGAACCACCAACCGGTACTAAAGGCCTACTCTTCCCGCCTCTTGGCCTAGCCAAAGTTGGCCTTTAGTACTGGTTGGTGGCTCCAACCGGTACTAAAGGCCTCTCCTATATATACAACACTTACGAAAATTCAGTTAGATATCCCCACTTCTTCGCGTCTCCAACCTCTCGCGCGCCGCTCCCGTCGTCGCCGCCCGTCGTCGTCGTCGTCGTCCCCGCCGCCGCCCCGAATGCCGCGCGCCGCCGTCCGTCGTCGTCCCGCGCCGCGGTCCCATATACGTACGTATCTCGCTCTCCTCGCGTACCCGCCGCGCCGCGCGCCGTCCGTCGTCTCGTCGCGCGCACCCGGCCAGCCGGCCCGTACGCCGCCGCCGCCGCCCCGTACGCCGCCGCCCCCGCTCGTACGTACGGGGCGGCGGCGTACGGGGCCGCACACACACACACATACCACACACGCATACACACACAATATACGTATATACACACACACACATTTTTTTACTTATTTTCTGTTTTTAGAAAAGTTAATTAGATGATCGAATGTTAGATTAATGTCGAATGTTAGATGAATTAGCTAGCTAGATAGAAAAATTGTCGAACTAGAGATTAGAACTATAGTTGAATAATTAATATAACTAGTTTATTTTTAGTTAGAAAATTGTCGAACTAGTTTATTTATGTATATGAGATTTGAACTAGTTCAATAATTAATACAACTAGTTTATTTTTAGTAAGAAAATTTAGGTATCTGAGATTTGATGATCTAATTAAAATATTATTTATTAATGATTTTTTCTGTTTATTTTTTTTATATTTTGAGTTTATATAAATGTTAGATTAATGTTGAATGTTAGATGAATTAGATAGAAAAGTTAAATATATAGTAATGTCAATTGTTAGAGATGAATATAGTTCGATATATTAATGTCAAATGTTAGATGAATATATATTTGGCTAGATATAGGTGTTTAATGTTTCACCTATATGAACATAGGAAATGTCATCTGAGGACGAAAAAGATTTCATTATGTGCGAACACTGTGAAGACCAGCGCGGCATGTGCGACAAAAATTTTCTTGTTGATGGTAGGTGCTTCAGCATCAAGCTGGATGAGACATTCGAAGTTGATAGAGTAAGTCATTTTGTCAATTATTATTTGAATGCAAAACTTATACTTCATTTGCTTCAACTTATAATTTTAAATTTTCACTATTCTACTAGCGCATCCCCTGTCATGCAAGAATTTTTGTCTTGGATAAGATAGGTTTTAGTGCTATACATGATATGGAGGTAAAGAGAGTTTACTTGAAGACGAAGCATGGGTATACTTTCAACGTCAAATTATATAATGGAGACACATACACCCATTTTGAATGCAAAACTTGGCAAGCACTATGCAAGGCTTATGCATTTGAGCCTGATATGGTTATCACCTTTGATATTCGTCCGGAAGATGATATTGAAGGTAATATAGACATCTGGGTCGATGTGCAAACGTCTCCAGTTCTACCATTTGGTGTGTTTTTCTCAACCATGCATGCATATGTTTATGTCTTTGATACAGTTTATTCAAAAATAGTTGACAACTAATTTGTATTGTCAGCTTATTTCAGTTCAAGCAAACATGTCCGGCGCTTGGTAGACATGACCTACTACTGCCCCGGGGCTCAACTAAACTGCGAGGAGATAAGTCATTATGTTTCATGGCTTGAGGATCTTAATACTGTCATGACAAAAAAAATTCCTGAACTTAAAAATGTTAGTACTCAAAACGTGCGACCAATGGTGATCGTATTGAACTACGGTCACATCTATAATCGAAAGATGGTAAGATTTTAAATATTTGTCCTTAATTAGTGCATCTTTTGCATACATTATTTTTGAAGCTAAACTTTCATTGCTTAGTATATTAATTACTATACGATGTTCTTCAACAGGGACTTCCGATGACAGTTGTGCCTCAGTGGATCGAGACAAAAGGTCGCATGTCAATGGTTAGCGTACGACCAAGATTTCCTACATTGCACATGAGTGCATTCAGGATTTCTGAAAGCGAAGAATACTTAATAGTGAAAGATTGGAGCAAAATTGTTAACGATCGCAGAGAAGTACTAGGGGGCAGCAAGGAGAAGCGGAACCCAAGATTAGGAGACAGATTCATCAGCATGCTCCAGTATGATGAATCAGGAAAGCTATACATGTTCTATGCTATTCTACCTGAGAGGGAGCAGCAGGATCAGTAGCTACTAGTTCATGCTCTTAATTAGTACTTGTCTCATGTCCGTGTCCTGAACTTCGATGTTGGTGATGATTATGTTGAACTTGATGATATCTTTGCTTCTGTTACAAAGTAAATGTTTCCTCTTTAAGCTAGCCAGCGTTGATGATGATTAGATAGCTAGCGGTAATGACTATGATGATTAAATAGTGGTAATTAGACGACTACGATGATTTTTAGCTAGCTAGTTTATTTATTTATTAATATGCGATGATGATGATGATGACGACTACAACTCATTATAACGTAAAATTGATAACACAAATTTAATTGAAGAATACAAAATAAAACAAAAACCCACAACCATTTAGTACCGGTTGGTGTTACCAACCGGTACTAAAGGGCTCCCGGCCCCCGGAGCTGGCTCGTGCCACGTGGTTTCCCTTTAGCACCGGTTCGTGCTGAGCCGGTACTAAAGGGGGGGCTTTAGTGCCCAAACTTTAGTGCCGGTTCCTAAACCGGCACTAAAGGGCCTTACGAACCGGTGCTATTGCCCGGTTCTGCACTAGTGGTAGTTGACGGAGGAGCCGCTAGTTTGGAGACGAAAGCGTGCAGCGTTGTACTCATGCCGGCGCTCAAAGGCAATGGCATGAGAGTAGAACTCTCCGAGCGTCATGACGTCGAGGCGGGTTGTGGCAGCGCTGATGAGGGGCTCGTACTCGCTGTCGAGGCCAGTGATGATGGCGGTGATGATGTCCTCATCACGCATGGCGCGGCCGACAGCAGCAAGCTGGTCAGTGTTGGCGCGGATATTGGCGAAGTAGTCCGCCATGGAGAGGTTTTCCTTCCTGAAGATCGCCATGTCCAGCTTAATCTGCACAATACTGGCACGGCAATGGGTCTGGTACATCTCCTCGAGATGCTCCCAGATGGCATGAGATGTGTCAAACCTGTGGACCTGTTGAAAAATTTCGTCGATGAGGGAGGCGAGCAAGTAGCTGAGGACGATCTGGTCCTGACGGAACCAGGTGGCGTACTTTGGATTGGGAGCACGGACGCCCTTGTCATCGGCGGGAAGCAGCCGATCTGGAGGGAGCTCGGTGCCATCGACATAGCCAGTGGCATTGGCGATGTGAAGGGGGGGGGGGATCTGGGCTTTCTAGGAGAAAAAGTTGGAGGAGATGAGCTTGGCGGTGATCAGGCTAGCGGAAGGGGGAGGCACGGAGGAAGCAGGCGGGCTGCCAAAGGATGCTGGCAGCGAGAGGGTGGTTAGGGCTGAGGAGGAGGAGGCGGAGGCAGTAGGGGAACCCATCGTGCTGTTAAGCGAGAGGCTCTGATACCATGTGAAAACTGAGGGAAAGATAGATTGGATCGGCGCATTCCAAACGGTGCCCTCCGAGGGTTTATATATACGTGAGCTAGGGCACAAAGGCCTAGCCGGATATACATGAGTTGTTACAGGAGATATACAAGATACTAACAACTTTCTAGATCCCAACTACATGTTTTAACACCTAGTGATGTGGGGGAGACGGTGGTGTGCGGCCCGTCTCGCAGGCATGGTACTCTGGACCATTGCACCTGAATCTTGGGGCAGCACATATTGGGGCCGATGGAGCATTGACAGTGTTGCTCCGGACAACGACTTGAGGCAAAGGGCATGCATGTGTAGTGGCGGAAGTGGATTTTTGGCCTAGTCGGTAATCTCTGGTGAGTTGGAAATTACAGTTTTAGGGTGTATATCCAAAGATATATATTTTTGAGTAAAATGCATCATAAGTCATAAAACTATCGGAGGTGTGTCAGTTTAGTCCTATAACTTTGAAACTGCACTTTTGGGTCCTAAAACTATCAAAGGTGTGTCAGTTTAGTCCTATAACTTCGAAACTGCACTTTTGGGTCCTAAATCTATCAAAGGTGTGTCAGTTTAGTCCTATAACTTTGAAACAGTAGTTGTGGGTCCCAAAACTATGTAAGTTTCTTCCTCTTAGGTCCTAAGCTTGCATGGTTAGCATTGACCCACCAACGAGTCACTTGGAAATGCTTAGATTGTAGCCACGTTGACCTGACCCAATGGGCCCACCAGGTAAATATGCAAAAAAAAAAACTAGAGCGTTGTCTCGCCTCATTCTCACGCGCTCATCTTCTCCCACGCACAGAATGCTCAGAGGCGACGGTACAGAGGCCATCAATTGAATGATGGTTTGAGCTCCAGCGAGGAGAGTAGACCGGTCATCTCAGCCTCCCCCAACAGCAGCAGAACGACATGTCGCACAACGTCCAATTGCTACCCACCTATGGCTACTGCTAGGGTTGTGTCACTCTCGATGACCTCTGCGCCAGCTTTGCAGTTTCCGCGCACTCCTCTGTATCGCCCGACAGCTCACCACCTATGACCATGCTCGTGCCCAAACAACAGCCTGCACGGCCAACTCTACGGCAAGGGTGTCGGGGCAACGACGATATCATCAAACAGAGAGAGAGAGAGAGAGAGAGAGAGAGAGGTGGGATGGCGTACTCCATCCCAATTGGCTCGGGATCTCCCTGGCGGCCTCGTCGAGGGAGAGGGATGTCGTCCTTCATGCCGACTAGCTCGGGGTCTCCCCGACGATCACGCCAAACCTCTCAGGGAGGCTACCGTGCAGCTCATGGCCATGGAGGTGGTGGGCATGCAGGTTGCAGGACACACTGCAACGTGGAAGTGTATGTACCACTTTGGGGGATATAAACACATACAAAGGGCTCATTTGAAAAAATGCACCATGAATGGTGGCCATGCAAGATTAGGACCTCAGATGAACAAACATACATAGTTTTGAGAGCCAAAACTGCAATTTTGAAGTTATGGGACTAAATATGACACACCTTCAATAGTTTTAGGACCCAAAAGTGCAGTTTCGAAGTTATAGAACTAAACTGACATATTTTCGATAGTTTTAGGACCTAAAAGTACAGTTTGAAAGTTATAGGACTAAACTGACACACCTATGATAGTTTTAGGACTTGTGATGCATTTTACTCTATATTTTTTACAATGCGGCTAGGAATAGCTTGGTCTCACTATCTTCTGATAAAGGAACAACAGAATCATCGAAAGCTTGGCAACCAAAACGAAAAGATCCAAACGGGTTGCTTAGTTTTCTCTATTATATTACGCAAACCGAAGTATAGTCCATAGGGAAACATAGATTTATTGAAATGGAGACATAAAAGCCAGACGAAGATTCTAGCTAGATCTTATTTCATGCACGCATGGAAGGCCCTTAACGACATATGATGGGATCTCAAGCTGATGCCGCAAGGTCAGCAATAGGCCCCTTCGGGCCATGCAAGTTAGCCCAGGAGCAGCTGTACTTGCGGATCTCGCCGTTCCTTCCGAACTCACTCGGCAAATGCGCCATCTTCCTCATGGAGGTGCCGAACTGGGAAAAGAACCACCCTTGGTCCTGTGCAAAGCCGTCGACCAGCCAGCTGGTGCTGGCGTCGCGTGTGAGGGCCATGTCGGAGTTGAGAACCCCCTTCCCCTCCTTCAGGTTGTTGTAGTACACGTTGTCGAACTTCTCAGGGGTGGTCACATCCAGGTCCTGTAGGTGGTTAGGGTTTCTGGCGCAGGTGCCTTGGAGCCAACGAACAAAGTCGGCGTTCTCTCCAAAGCGGTTCCTGAAGCTGCCGCAGCTTGACCTCCCGATCGTGTGCGCACCGGAGAGGGCCACGACGTCGGTGATGTCGAAACCGCGACTCTGGAAGGATTCGATGAGCTGGGTGGCGTTGAAGTCGGGGCCTGGCAGCTGCTCTACGTTCTCTCTGGGAGCGGGCGCGCGGCTATCCAGTAGACCGAGCGGCACCTCGTAGCCTGGCACCTCGAAGTGCATCACAGCCTCGCGGGTGGCGAGGTTCATGATGTCCGTGCAGGAGACAGTGGGCCCGCAGGTATCTTGAACCTTGACGCGAATGCTCTCAATGAGATACACTGCGTTCCTTCTGATTCCATTGTTCTGAGGCATGTTCAGCTCGCTCCAGAACTTGTCAGACAGTAGAAGCGACGCATCACAGCCCTGCATACATAGTATTTGTGGTTACATATCCATAAATCCATGGATCCG
Source organism: Triticum monococcum (assembly GCA_034509565.1). Classification (NCBI taxonomy): domain Eukaryota; kingdom Viridiplantae; phylum Streptophyta; class Magnoliopsida; order Poales; family Poaceae; genus Triticum; species Triticum monococcum. The sequence goes on from CM067842.1 coordinate 820,955,756, forward strand.
TCCATCAAAGTTGACTGAGATTTTATTATGTCTACTAAATACACTCTCTAAATGTCCAACAAAAATACACTCTGAAAAGTGAAACTTGTACTTTTCACCATACTCAACTGATATAAATCAACTTGGACATAAAGTAGTTCTAGCTAGTTATCTTAGGATTAGCAAAATCGTATGTCTGGACATAATCAGGATCCTCCTGAAATCAACCTTTTTTTTTTACCTTAAGGACAAAAAGGCCCCCAATTCAATCGCTTGAAACTGATAATACAACCAGCATCCTGTCCAGCTTTACCGCACAACACTCTCCAAGCTACGGCGCACTTAACATCTCTCAAGGCCAACAAAGTAACAAGTAATAAGAGGTAGCTAGGGTTGCGTACCTGTGGGAAGCAGTCGTGAAACATGACGCGGAGGAGGCCGGCGACAACACCGATATCCTCCTTGATTGCTTCCTCCACGGCGTCGTGCACCATCTGCCGCAGGTTTGGACATGACTCGTCGTGGAAGTCATAGGAGGGGCGGTCGGAGTTGGGCAAAGAGATCAACGACGGCACCGCCGTGGACAAGGCCGCGGGGGACAGCACCGCGGCCACTAGGCCTACCATGGCCAACATTGCTGCCCTGCTGGGCTTCATTGATCCTATTCCTATCCTACCTTAGTGAGGTTGAGCACTTGAGCTAGCTATCTTGCTCTACTGCCTGTGCAGTGTGACTATGAGTGGGAGTGTGCCTTCCTCACGTCCAAGACTGGTTTATTTATAGCACAAGCACGTAGCTTATGCCGATCAAGGCTAGCTGGTGAACATAATGGATCATCACTTATCTATAAAAAATGTGGTGATAGGGGCGAAAAGACTCACGTACCCCCGAGTTCCAGATTACAATAGCAATCGCGAAATGTATTTGTGAGTTTGTGATCACATGTATGCGGAAGCTAATCTTGATGAAAAAGAAAAAGATTGCTGCTAGTTTTCTACTCTCGCATGATTCCACATGCATTCAGAATTGTTAACACATTGGTCGATAATGGATCGCATCGTCGTGGCAAGCTATGCGCGCGTGGCGTGCATGGATCAATCGACGATGCGCCCTCACATGACCCCTTGAAGACTAACTAATTCTAGGATTCCGTAAGCCCACGAGGCCTCTGTCGACAAACGGTGTACACCCAGCTAAGGTACCCCATGCTCCTAAAAAAAGCTAAGGTACCCATATCTTATATCTAAGCTGAGATATTTGCTCATCCGATATTTTATTTTAAGGTGCAAGGGCAACTTCAACACTGTGCAACAATTTTCTGCACATATTCTTATGGAGGTGGCTGTCTGAGGTTGGGCATTGTGGCTTATCAGAAATGATGCAGTTTTTAATATAATAAATGTGTTTCTTTAGCTGAAATAAGTTATACGCAGAATATTACCTCTTTTTTAAGGCCTGTTTTTGCCCTGTTTAAGCTGGGTTTTTTTTTGGCCCATTGGTCTATTGGGACGTGTGTGTGTGTGTGTGTGTGTGTGTGTTTTGTGTAACGAGAACTTTCATCGTGACAAGGGGATTTGCGGGGGGCGGGGGGACTAGCGCTGGGGCTTCTTTTCTATCGAACGAAATCATGCAATCCGCTCCCCCATAGAGCGCGAACTAATTATTCGCTCGGACAGGCTCCATGATCTGACATGAGTACGCTGCCCTTCTCAACGCCGCCATGATGCTACCTTAGCTTGTGATGTGCACTGTGGGTAGCTTGTTTGAGGGTGTGGCTTCCTCACGTCCAAGATGCTGCAATTTTATAACGGAGGCAGCTGGCTCTAATTTTATAACGTCCAAGATACATGGAGGAAATTAACCAGAGTTCTTGAAGTAATTAAAGTTCATTGACCCAGGGAGCAAAGATATCGATAATGGATCCAGCACACTGACATTAATTAACTTCGGGGATCGATCTGTCTGGTTACCCCCGAAGATGTGAGTCTATCCAGGAGGTCAGGGTTCAAATTAGCAAATTAATACTCCCTCCCCATAAAAACGCTCTTATATTATGAGACGGTGAGAGTAGGTTCTAGAAAGAGAGCACATGGTTCAGTGACGGAGCTAGTTATAGTCAGAAGACGAGGGAGAGTGGATTAAAAACTAGTATCAATTTCTCTCTTCCCGTTTTGTTGGCACTTAGATATACAAGCTTGACCAAGCAATGCTCTCGTTGCATACAACTGCATTGTGCTGCTGATTACGAATTTATGGAGAGAAATGCAAGGATTTCCAAAGGCATAAATGGAAAAAAAAAACACAACAATAGCTAGCGTATTATGATATGTGTTTGCATTGCACGAAGGTAAAACCCCAAACAGAAATTGAAAGAGTTGAGTACATGTTATTATGGAGATTAAAGACCAATCCGATCAAGCTATATAATGACAGAAAACAATAGTGCATGGCATTGCACAATAGGGTGCTTTCAGTTTGTTTGTCGATAATAAGTGTTAATAGACCACAGACACGAAGAAGTGGTTTGATCTACCTTTATTTCGCAATTATAAGGGTGATTAGAATTTTTGTCTGTCACTTTCGCAACTCAGATCACCATTACTTTCCATGACACAAAGGATAATGGAAGCTAAAGTAAGGAAATTAAGATATTTGATGAACTGAAACGATACTGCAGGGGGCCTGCCTAGTGGCTCTATGCTACGTGGCCATATGCTATTTGCAATCAAGCAAAACATAAGCTATGTAGCAAGCTCTTATTACATGCAGCCGACGGCGCTAACGCTATGGTCGATCTGATCTATCAAGCAAAGGCCGCAAAAACCTCAGCGTCGGGGAAGACAGACTCTCCATTCCCGTTGCGCCTGAAGCAATTGTTGCGGATCTCGCCGATGTTTCCGCCTGGCAAATGCGCGAGCTTCCTCATGGAGGTGCTGAACTGGCTAAAGAACCACCCCTGGTTCCCGGCGAAGTTGTTGACCCAGTTCTTGGTCTCGCCGTCGTGGGTGAGCGCCATGTCGGAGTTGAGCACTCCCCTCCCCGCCTGGAGGTTGTTGAAGTACCTATTGTCGAACGTGTTAGGGGTGGACACGTCGAGGTCTTGCAGGTGGCCAGGGTTTCTGGCGCAGACTTGTTGGAGCATGCGGACGAAGTCTGCGTTCTCCCCGGCGCGGTTCCTGAAACTGCCGCAGCTCGCCTTGCCGACGGTGTGCGCACCAGAGAGCGCGACAAGGTCCATCTTGTCAAACCCGCGGTCGGCGAAGTTTCTCACGAGCTGCTGGACGTTGAAGTCGGGTCCGGGCAGGATCCCGACTTGCTGGGCCGTAGCGGGCGCGAGGCTGTCCCGCCGGCCAAGCGGCACATCATAGCCCGGCAGCCTAGACTGCATGACGGCCTCCTTGGTTGCGAGGCTGGTGATGTCCGCGCAGGACACGGTAGGCCCACAGGCGCTGTGCACGGTTGCACGGATGCTCTCGATGAGGTCGAGCACGCTCCTCCGAAGCCCACCGTTCTGAGGCATGTTCTGCTCACTGTTGCCTCCCGTCAGGAGGATCGATGCGTCGCAACCCTACACGATCACGATGCACGTGATAAGTTCAGCCAGTACTGATGATAATGATACTTTTGAAATAAAGTGCATTAATAGTATTGGCAAATGTATGCACCTGAGGGAAGCAGTCATGGAAGAAGAGGCGGAGGAGGCCGGGGACGACGCCGGCATCCCTTGCCATCGCTCCCTGCACGGCTTCGCGCACCATGTTCTGCAGGTTGCTGCAGGACAGGGCGTGGAAGTCGTAGGACAGGCCGTCGGGAAGGGGCACGTCGGTGGTCATGGAGATCAGCGACGGCTGTGAAAGGGCTGAAGTGGCAGCGAGGCCCATCATGGTCAGCACCATGGCTGCCCTGCTCAACGCCGCCATGACGCTATCTTAATTAGCCTGTGCTGTGCACTGTGACTGTGAGTAGTAGCTTGTGAGTTGTGAGTGGGAGTGTGGCATCCCCACGTCCAAGATGCTGCCATTTTATAACAGAAGTAGCCGGGTCTACTTAACCAGGGTTGAGATAATTAACCGGAGTCAGTTGAAAATATTTAAGTTGCGGCGACAGAGTGAACAGAGATACCAATAATGGATCGAGCATGCATGCGCGCGCAGTAACTGGGAAGCTACGTACTTTGCATCACGTGCATTGTTGGATGCATGTGCACGCCATCCAGCTCAGTGTCTAATAGCTACTACGTTGAGCGAGAGTGTGGCATCCTCACGTCCAAGATGATGCCTTTCTTTTTTGTTTGTTTGAGGGAAATTTTGACTTTAAGCAATTAAAGGGCGGCTTTGCTAAATTACTGGATGAATTTTACGGAGTACAGTTAGGATGATTTAGCCTTATATGAACCACACTGAAAAATTTGGGTGGGGGGTGGGGGGGGGGGGGGGGGGGGGGGGTGGAGGCTTTGCCGACCGTATCAAATTGTATCAGGCTCGACGAAACATCGGCAGCCTCACGCTCCTCCCGAAAAAAAAACTTAGGGTTCCTCCATCTCCCATCGGCATCATCGTCGGTCCGCCTCGTCTCCGGTGGCCTGAGGGCCATGTGGGCACGGTGGATCCCTGGCTAGGTTAGGGGAGGGCTCCGTTTTTAGATGTTTCTTCGTTTTGTTAAGGTTTGTGTCCTATTTGGAAAGACGACATGGTGGCGGCTCCATAAAGATGGAATAAAGTTCTCCTAACCTAGCTCCTAACCGGTTGCGCGTTTAGCATCATCGGTGGGCGTGTGGATGTGTGTCTTCGACGAATCTTTCTTTGATGGATTTGATATCTGATTAATGTGGATAGGACACATGTGGTGAGGATACACATACGCGTCTAGTAAAGGATTGTGAGTACAATCTTCGTGGACACGTAGGTCTCTTTCTACCTCGACGACAATCAAGCACCGATAACATGTATAATCTACTCTTCAACTTTGCAGGTAGCCAGTACAGAGGAAGGTTAGTATATAGCACTAGATCAAGCACCGACAGTAGTTGGCTGCATTGATCCGGCTAATTAAGTTAAGCAACAACTCCAAGATGATTACACGTGCTCACTCTGATCATGGCGTCGTTGACCAAACAGGCGACAAAACCATCTGCATTCGATAAGGAAAAAAAAACAGCGCGCATGAGGCACGAGGTGTATGATAAGGGCACGACTAGCTAATAACCGATCCGTTGAAATGGGGCTATTTGTGCACCCACTGCTTCCCTTGTTTTTGGACCGCCCGATAGAAAATCGAGGGATAATATTTGCCTGGATGATGAGTTACTGACGCATTTGCTAAAAATAATAAGCATTTCTTCACAATAAATACACAGCCATACCACTAGTCTAGAGCATTTGAGGTAAGACCCGGAAATTCGCAAGGGCACGCACGGGTAGGGCACGCACCTGCCAAGCCCTGGCTGGCTGCTGATTTCCTCGCGTTTTGAAGTAGTTGATTCCTGCATAAGCACAATAAGTTTTAAGTTTCAGTCTTGATACTTTACAATTTTTTAACTGAAACTTGCGATTTTCTCACTCACTATTACCAAGTTTCATAGATAAAAAGTCAAATCTATTTTTGTCCGTAGTAAGCAAAAAAAAGTCATGATTTTATTGTTTGCGCATACTAAATTTCAAGAGTTGAAATATAATATTTATTTTCAAAATTGATCAAAACCTATTCGAAAATGGATCTTATTTGAAAGCCCTCGTCATGGTAAACACGAATATGAAAACAAAACTTAATTTGAATTTTTGCTTCCCCGCGCCCCTCTCGGTATCCATCTGCCTCCATCGTCGGGAGGCGCCCGCTCCTCCACCCGCTTATGTCGCGCCGTCCCCGTGGGGCCGGCCAGCTAGGCCGCGCCGCGCCCAGGGATGGTTGCGGCGGGGTGGATCCGTCCCTCCCGTGCTTCCCTAAGACCGCCCCCTCCCCCGCGCCCCCGAGTACTTCCCTCACGCGCGCGGGCGCACCTTTCCAACTGTTGCGTTCCTGCTGGTCCGGCGACGGGTGCGGCATGCTAGGCCATGGCCTTGTGCGCCTTTCCCTCACCTGCGGTCTCCCCTTCCCTCGGCGTGGCCTAGTCCTCCTGCTGCTACTTGTGCGTGTTTTGGGTGGACCTGCGGCCGATCGCGGGTGTGTTCATAGCCTGCCTTTTGTGCATTGGCAGACCCCCTTGTCTCCGGTGGCCCTTCCCCCCTCATGCCGCGGTGAAGGCTCACACGGTGGCGAAAAGGCTACGGTGCTAGTGGCAGTCCCGGGGCTCCACAAGGCGGGTACTTGATGGCGCTGCTGTGGCCCCGACGACCTTGGACCCGCGTTTCTCTCGTATCCAGGGCTGACGACGTCCCTTGCCGGGCAGCTCTGGCCTCGGCGACCAGGCAGTTGCGTCCCTTCCAGCTTGTTCAGCTCACCGACGTCCCGACAACTATGGCCACGGTAGCATGGATATGCGTCCCTGCAGTCCCTGCTTGCCGACGTTGTTGATCGTTGTCGCCCCTTCCTCTCGTGGTTTGCTTCGCCGCCTGCCCTACTTTGTACGACTCAAAGCCCCCGTTTTCGCCAAATCCAACGCTTGTGGGCTGGGAAACGGTGCCACCATCCGACAGCAAGTGCAGCCCCGCCAACCCCCCTTCCAACATGGTGGCTCCGACCAGCGTGGGCTTCCTCATCTTTGACTCCACATACGGCAGCTATGGGATTGTTCAGCCTCAGGCCAAGGAAAAATCCTTGCTCGGCATGCCGATGCTGGCAGCGACGACGTCTACGGATGTTGTTATTTGAGAGCGAACTAGGTTTTTAGTGGTATTCCTTCTCGAGCATCTATTTCTTCCGTTAAGGGAGAGCCATCTCATTATCTTTCCGTAAGGAAAAACTATGGTGGACTAACTGATCTTTAAATCAGTTTATTAAAGATCCCAATGCAAAAAAATGCATGTTGGGTTTCCTTCTTGGAGGCGCTGTCAAGGCCCTCAGTTGCGCCCCTCTTCAAGCTCTGGGGAAACCCTAGGTCTGGTTCCTCCGGACCGGATGGTGAAGGCGTCTCGACGTCGACTTCCTTCTTGAAGGCGCTATCTTGTTCACTCGCGGTGTCCCTGGTTTTGGCTTAGGTGATGTTGGAATTCTTGCTGGTTCGGCATTGTCATTCTTGGTTCGGGTTTGGTAGGTTTAGTTATGATGTATCCTCTGTTCGGGCTGAGCATTCCTTGTCTCTCTGCTCCGGACACCATGTTCACGCTTGTATGCGTTCGTTTCATCTGTTGTACCTCTATTTGTACTCATTCTACTCCTTCTATCAATGCAATGATACGCAAGCTTTGCGTATTCATGAAAAACAATAATTAACTCCCGCATCCTGTATCAGGTTCTTTGATCTATAAGCACGTGATTTGTCCATGATCAAGACCTTGGGAGGTTTTAATATAATCCACCACTATTAGGAAAAGGCATGCTAGTGGCGCACCGAATTTGCCTTCTAATGGCGCACTACTGGTGCGCCACTGGCATCACGCCATTAGAATTAAATTCTAATGACGCACCACCGGTGCGCCATTAGTATCTGGTGTTCTAATGGCGCACCGCATAGTGCGCCATTAGTATAGCCAGCAGTGCGCCATTAGCATGCCTCCCAGGGGGTCATATGTACCCATGTGCTTTGGCATTCTAATGGCGCACCAGCAGTTAATGCGTCATTAGTGTGATGATCACAGTGCGCCATTAGTGTCTTGTGTGGTGCGCCATTAGTATGAATATTAGGTTTTTTTTGCTTTTCTGATTTTTGCACAGGTTACAAAATATATTATTGGACAGAATATAGACAGTAGCACACAGCAACATCAGATTCATCGAATACAATAGAAGACTAGTCTCCGAATTCAAAAGACCGAACAAAGATAAAACATTACAAGTCTCAAGACCGCGAGTATCGAGTTTGCCTTCACATTACAGGTCGATATCGATCATCTAAACTACCATCACATAGAAGAGAGTTGTGGTCATCACGATAAGCATCATCGCGATCAAACTGGTCTTCATCAGGTTCCTCCAACGCTCCCTCCTCTCTCCCTCTAAATAGCGGGCGTATCTACATTCGGCCTCCGCCCTAGTGGTGTACCATTTGTAACTGTTACCGCTGAAACGGTGAACCTGTCTTCGACACTCCTCTCAGTCGTCGTAGACTCCGGGAACCTTACCCTTGTACACGACATACGACGGCATCTCTATGCACAAGCCAAACAACAGACAATACATAAGCAATATGTAAGTATGCAACAAAAGGATCGGAAGAGAAAAGCAAGACATTAATAGCACGATTCATGGTCCTAATAATAAATAGCATCGATTACATCTAACTTGAACGACTGTCCAAACCAAAGAGACATAGGAATTCATTAAAGTATAATTACAACATGAGCCAGTCAATGTTTCAGAACTACACATCACTAATTTTGACTCGACTCATCGGACAGGAACGTGGATGAAGCCACCGTCTGTCGTGATGGTCATGAAATCGCGGTCGTTGTCACCCTGCATTTGTAGCATTTCATCTATCTCACTGTTGGACGGTTGATATCTGAGGAAGAACTGCCCCGAGGTATGAAGGACATCTTGATGGATGATGTCCGCAAACTCCGACTGGATGCGAAAGAATTATTGTCTGAGGTCCGCGTCCTGAACTGCCGACAAGCTCGCGGCCCAACCTTTGAGATTATCTGGTAGCAGAAGTTGATGATGGTCCCTTACAATCGCCCGCATGTGATGGAGGGCGTAGTAGGCATCCTTCTGACCGCCAGGCGGCTGCTTGACGCAGCAGAACTTCATATTGTGTGAGAACATGTGCTTTCCGTACTTACGAACTGCCCTGGTGAAGGTGCCTCCAGATTTGGCGTAGGCGGGGAGAACATCATCAAGAACTTTCTTGACATTTGTGTAGTCTATCTTGGAGTTACGGTTCGGGTCTAAATACGTGGCGATGGAATATTTCGGGCTTAAGAGGATGAGTGTGCAATGTGTTTCACTTCACAGAACACGGAATGTTAGAAAAAAAAGAACGATCGAAATCTAAGAAATCATATGTTATGGGGCGGTTAAGGGATGACTTACTCGGGAAAGTAAGCCACAAGGAAGTTATCCTTATCTGGGTTTGCCAGAATGACGCCTTCGAGGTGTGAACTCGCAACTTGGCGGTCCCCAGCGCTGCTCAAGTGCTTGGCATGCATGTAGAAGGGGTCGACTATCACGATGTCCGGGGTCTTGTCTCTAATGATCCGCATCTCCATACTCAACGAAAACAGCCGAACGAAGGTGTAGTGAAGCGGATGAAGGTTAAACATAGCAAAGATGTCATCAAACCGCAGGACGATCGTACCCCCGATGTCGCCATCCACAAAGCCCTTGCCCTCTGGCACCTTGGCCACGAAAACCGGGTATGCCACATCCTTCTCTCTGAGACGCCGCTTCTCCAAAGAAAGAACACTGTCATGCAGACTCCGCATAGCACCGGTTGTAGCATTCAGCATATCTGACGGTAGCATCGCCCTACCCGCCACATGCACCCTCCTCGAGATATCCTTAGGTGAAGGTGGCCCGTCCTGAGCACGGATCTAACTCGGTGCCGGCTGGCTCGCACCGGCGCCCTTGTTAGTCTTTCGTTTCCGCCCCTTCTTCTTGATCTCCTGTAATGGGATCGAGTTCTGCTCACAGACCGCCTTCTTGAGCGTGTTGGGGCTGATAATATTTCGCACCTCAGCTATCTGAGGCTCGGTGAAGGCGGGAGCTGGAGGCGTGTCCTGAGAACTGCACGCGAGACGACGCCTGTTGCAATTGGATTTCTCCGCCGTACCAGCTAGATCGCGGTCGTCTTGGTTGGGTTCTTAAGAAAGAGGCCCACAGAACTCGTCAGCGTACCCATGTTCGGCAAGTACTTATCAACTTTGGTAAATGTACCGTTGTCGTTGTCGTCGCCGTCCGGATCCTGTGCCATAGGGCTGTCCGGATCCTGTGCCATAGGGATGTCCGGCAGGTCCGGTAGCGTTGCGGCGTTCTTGCCATGGCTTGGTGCCGGCACGACTGGCGGTCTTGTCTGTGGGGTGGTGTCCCCCGCCCCCAAACGAATCTGGCTCTTCGGCCAAAGCAGGGGCCAGTTTACGCAGGTGCTGAGGGTCATCTCATCTTCTTCGTCGGCCCCAGTGGGTCGAATCGGAGGTAACAGCTCGTCGCAGCCTGGCAGCACCCGAACCACTTGAACCCTATACATTGTGGGTGGCATCGGATTACCGTGGAACATGGGGTTGCCCGGTTGAACGATTCTGCCCTTGGCGACATCGACCAACTTGGCGCCCACGAAGTGCAGTAGAGTGCAAGGAACGTCGGTGGTGCCCTGCGAAAACATGTACAGGGCGTCAGGGATGCCCAGTCAAAGGCAAGGAGATGAAGTCATTGGCCGAGAGGCTTAGTTACCGTGATGCCGTCGAGCTCGGCTAATGTCGAGGCACCACCAACGGCGGGCCTGCAACTGACGGAGGGGGCGCTTGCTGGCGAGGTGCCGGCCGGCGTACACCCGGGTGCATTAAGCTCCAATGCCCGTGCCGGCGCCGGAGACACGAATACCGCCTCCACCGGAGACACCAATGGCGCCGCCACCGGAGACACCAATGGAGCCGCCTGCGCGCTGTGCGAGTTGCTGGCCGTGAAGCTGGGAACCGGGGGAGGCCCCTGTTGGCCGCCCGCAATTCACGTCGTCAGCCTATGAATCAACGTAGGCACCATGGCGTTGAGCGTCGTTCCAAGTTGTTGTTGCACTTGCTCTTGGACAAGCTCCGGAATCCGCGCCACTTGTGCCTTGAGTTCTTCAACCTCGCGCGTCTGGCTTTCCGAGCTGGTCTTTTTCTCCTTCCGCACACCAGCGGTATAGCATGACCCCCATTTTGTGGACAAGCCTTTGCCGGCCACACGACCAGCTGACGTCGGCTTAGTGAGCTTATCCTTGTTTTCATTATGTTCAAAGCCCTATTTAAAGGGGTGTCGAAAGGGGTGCTCTTAGACGACCCCGCGCTACTGCTTTCAGTGTCCTGCGAAAGGAACGTGAACCATTTAGAAATATTGGGGATTAATTAGAGTGCAACCATATGGAGCTAATTACGCGGGGGTGTATTCCTTACCAGAAGAAGCTCAAGCGCCCTGGTCTTCGAATCCATGGTAAGCTCCTTTGTTATCGGGTCCTCCTTGTACCGGGCCCTGACATAGTTCCTGGTCTGCTTGTCACCGCTATATTTCTCGAAGCGGGGCGGTAGGCCTTGCTCGGCACGCTCTGCGTCCTCCTTGTCCCATATAGGCTCCGCCACTCTGTAACCACCGGGACCGAGTTTGTGTTCCCCTAAGTTCAACTCCCGCATTTCTTTCCCCCACTGACTTGATGCGGAGGTTGCACTTCTCTCGCACTTGATCTTGTTCTCCTTATACTCATCTTCGCTCATCAAAGGATATTTCGCCTTGATCTTCTCATAACTATCACCTTTATCAATCATTCTCTTCACTGTGCTTTTCCAAGTAGACAGGGTCGTGCTCATCTTCGTGAGGGCGGCACTATTCACTTTATTCCCTGAGAGGCGTGTGTTTTCAAATTCGGCGGGGAACTTGTATCGTTCGTGCAGCTTCGTGAAGAGGAGGTTGCGCAAATTCCCTCGGTCCTTATGCCTAAGGTTCTCGGTGTTGATCGAGACGGTGCTCCGGAGAATGCACCCGAGCTGAACCGAGTACCCCTTGACTATATGTTTGGGCTCCGTTGGATTCCTCTCGGAGTCCACTTGAGTGAATTCCTCCTTGACTGTGCGGAGCGCATCCGGGCGCCGGTCCTTCTTTTGCTTCTTCGGTTGGGTGCCATCTGTGTGTGCGCCGCCATCATCAGTGGTGGCATCCTCGGCGGCACCATCAGTGGTGTCATCCCCGGCACCACTAGGGGTTGTGTAATCAGGATCGGTGTCTTCCACGGCGTCCTCATAGCGGTGAGGTTGTTCCTCCATCTCCTGGGACAACTCCCAAAATTGCTTGCCGCCCGAACCACCGGCCTCATCGTTGTGGGCCATGTTTCACTCTCAATAGGAAAAAAGTTTGGTCAAAAAGTTGGTTATTGTCAAGGAACAAGATCATGGTCTCATCATTTAGGGTTTGTCGACACCGAGGCACCCTAAAAGCCTAAGCTTTCATCATTTAGGGTTTGTCAACGCCGAGGCACCCTAAAAGCCTAAGCGTACATCATTTAGGTTCTCATCGACACCGAGGCATCCGGGGCAGCCAAGTTAAGTTTTCATCATTTAGGGTTTATTGATGCCGAGGCACCCTAGGTTGGGCCTAATCACTTGGCACTAATCACTTGGCTCTATTGCCACCTATGTTGGGTTTATCATCTAGGGTTTATCGATGCTAAGGAGAATTCTAAGTTGGGCCTAATAACTTGGCTCTATTGCCACCTATGGTTTAATGCGGCAAGAATGGCAGGGCAGTTGATCCTACTTAACTAAGTACTAAGATACCCCGGCCCATGCATTAGTCGCAAGTACCCCATATGTCCTATTTTTAGCAAAGTCATGCTAAAATTCACGAAAAAAATTTAGCATGACCTTTGCTGAAAATAGGACATATGGAGTACCCAAATTTGCCGGAACGGAAGTTAATCGACATTCCGGCAAACTCATGGGCAACTCGGGGTACCTGCAAATTCATCACGACACAATGGTCGGAGACAAAACCCAGCAAACTAGCAAGATGATCATCATCTTTGCAAGACAATAGCTCAAGTTTTTGACAGTAGCCTCTGAAGATAACAACATTGCAACATTCAAGTTCACAGGTTAAAAAAATCATCCACATTCACCAACCCACATGAGCTGTAAACAGACTTAAAAAACCCACATGATGTTATAACTGTATACACTGAACATGTTGATACCAAATGGGAAGGAAAATTGTATCACTCTAGATTAGTGTAGCCACTATCTAACAAAACCAGAATGTTAACAAAATTACTCCATGATGATACCAAATTCTTGTAGCAGTACAATGAGTTCACAGGATAAAAAAATCATCCACATTCACCAACCCAAACTGGTGGAGATACAGCAAACCAGAACCTCCCAGGTTTCTGCCATTTTATTTTTCCCACCATATATGTTTTTTGATTCATGTCATGGTACTTGCTGTCAAACCAAATATTATAAGAATAGTGAAAATGTATGTTCACTGCAAATGAATATGGACCAAGTGTTCTCATTAACTACTTAAAGAATTAGTTCCATATTGTTGCATGAGAATTGTAGAGAGAAAAGATACATGGTTCTACTTCTGGGATTGGTTACATCTCTTATTGTTCACATTCTTGTCAAAGGACTTTAACCATTAATTATCAGAAGAACTAATGCACATTTAAACACCCTGAATCCGGAAGAAGTAATACAACACTACATAGTACCTCTGTAGTTTCCATGCCAAACTTTGGGTGATATCAAACCATTAGAAAGCATGATCATGAGAACAACATCAGTTTGAAAGATATTGTAACCCATCCTGGTAACAAATATTCATCTACTCATTTGTAGATACCTAGGAGTAACAAGACTGCACTTGCCAATAATGTTTTATTTATGCTTCCCAAGGACCAACTCCTAAACTGAACACAAAAAACTGTGTGCACATCTGCAAGTTGTAGAAGGAAAAGGTGCAACACTAAAAAAACTATCAAACTAACAGATCCATTAATCAATTATGGACTTCTTACATGTTACATGCATCTATCATTAGTGGACAGAAAGAATAGTAATTAATGTTTCATATTGTTGCATGAATCCAAACTCACTGGAAAATTCACTAATTGAGCCTAGCTACTTAAAGAAAGAATCTCTAGGTGGATGCTTAGTTGAGACTAGTATCCTCTAAAATGCATCTAAATGCAAGCTCAGAGATTTGAACATTTGGAAAACCCTAGCTACTTAATTCTCCAACCCCCTTTCCTTGTCCAAATTTCTCCAACCCCCAACCCTAGAACACATCAGAAGGAAATAAAGAGGGGGAAGAGGGGGAAGCGGCTCGGGTGCTCACTTGGGAGGTCGAGGGCGACTCGGGGCAGCCAGAGCTAGTCGAGGCGGCATGAATTCGGCGTCGAGCGATGGCGGTCCTCCTGGGCAGGCCGCGCGGTCGAGGGCGTCAAGCGGTGACAGTCCCCCTAGGCGTCCGAGCTCGTCCGGGTCCTCGTACTCGAAGAGGAAGACGGCGGCGGTCCTCCTGGGCTGGTCGCGCGGTGTTGGACGGTGAGCACGTCGAGGGCGCAAGCGGGGCCGCGGGGGGAGGGGGCGCTTGGGCGAGAGGACGTCGAGGGCACTCAGCTCGGGGACGGCGACGGAGGCGGCGCTCGGCTCGGGGACGGCGAAGGAGGCGAGGGGGGCGGCGAGGGGAATGGCGAACACGGGGGGCAGCGGGTGAGATCGATGAGGCAGGGGAGAGATTAGAGAGATTGGAGATTTAGTGTGGGGGGAAGCTTTCTAATGGCGCACCACCCCCTCGTGCGCCATAAGTACGACTATTCTAATGGCGCACCACCCCTCGGTGCACCATTAGAATTTTGTTTTAATCTAACCCACTAGCCATATCTACAACCTAACCCTATCTACAACAGAACCCATGCACTAGCCCGACTGGTCAGCACGCAGCACACACACCAGGAGGTCTTGGGTTCGATTCCCAGGCTCCCCAATATATTTTATGCATTTTAAATGCTGTTTTTTATATTTGTTTGTGTTTAAATATGTTCAAACTTGTTTAAATCATAACAGTAATATTTTTTTATAAAAACAATAATAATTTTTTAAAAAATATGTTCAAATTTGTTACTTGAAAATATCATCGGTGGCGGCGGTAGAGCGGGGGAGGGTGCGGGGGGGCGGGTGCTCGTCGGCGGTGGTGGAGCGGGGGAGGGTTGCGGTGGGTCGTCGGTGGCGGTGGAGCTAGCGGGGGAGGGTGCGGGTGGGATCGAGATGGAGGGGGGTCGAGATCGAGATGGAGGGGGAATCGAGATCGAGATGGAGGGGGATCGAGATCAAGTGTCCTCATGAATTCAAAAAGTGCCCATGAAATTTCAAAATATTCATGATATCAAAAAGTGCCCATGAAATCGAGAAATGAAGACTACGATTTAAATACAATCGATCTTAGCTAGCTATCTGTTCACAATCTTCTTGCCCTTCTTTTTCGCAAATGGAGTTCTTCTGTGGAACGGACGTCCTTTAGGTAGGGTGGTCCTGCTTCTTCTTGTGGTGTGTGCTGCTACTTCATCGTCGTCGTCATGTTCGATCTTCGGGTCGCCGTACTTGTCGAAGTCTTGCTCATTGGCAACTCCATCCATTCCGATGATCTTCTTTTGCCTCTCCTCACGACAACACGACTGGGTTTTAACGGGTCGGTAATGAAGAAGCATTGGTCCACTTGGGAAGCCAGTACCCATGGCTCATTTTTCGCGCTGACGTTTGCGCCCGCGGTCTTGGATTTGGCTTCAGGTATAACCATGGTGGTGAAATACCGGTCTTCTTTTAGGACGCTCTTGGCCCATCTGACACGGAACATCGGGACCTTCTCTCCAGCGTAGCTCAGCTCCCAGATCTCCTCGATCCTTCCGTAGTATCTGTCCTTGTCGTTACCGGTGTAGGATTCCATCGTTACCCCGGAGTTCTGATAACCATCGCTCTTCATGTCCTTGTCCTCGGTGTAGAATGTATAGCCGTTGATATCGTACGCCTCATAGGTCATCAGGTTGTGCTCGGCGCCCTGTGACAAGGCAAATATGAGGTGTTCTTCCGTGGAAGAATCTTCATGTAAAGGGTACGACAGAAGCTTCTGCTTGAACCAACGCGTCGCGAGGGTGAGCTAACTCCAAAAACCCGTCCTCAGTTCGGATTGCAGAAACATGAGTTGTGCTCTTTGAGTATATCTCCGTCCGTCCTCTGTTAGCCTCGATCATTGTACGTCTTCTCAATAAAGGTTTTGTGCTCTACCACCCAAGGATCGACCACGTCTATGTGTTGTAGCGTGACTAGGTTTGCTCTTTCAAAGTCGGCGAGTCGACGCTCGAAGTTGACATGCATTTCGCGGTGACCCTCACGGTGACCCCATCCAGCGAGCCTGCCGAGGTGCCTGTTGACGGGCAGACCAACGGGGTTCTCGATGCCTAGATAATTCGTGAAGTAGGAGATGCACTCTTCGGTCAAAAAGCCCCTGGCTATACTTCCCTCTGGACGTGACATGTTGCGAACGTATCCTTTGATGACACCATTCATTCTTTCGAACGGCATCATGCTGTGCAGGAACGTCGGCCGAGTTGGATGATATCCTCCACGATATGGACCAGCAGATGCACCATAACATCGAAGAATGCGGGCGGGAAGTACATCTCAAGCTCGCATAGTATCACCACGATCTCTTCCTGTAGCCTTCTGAGTTGCCTCACGCCAATCGACTTCCGAGAGATGACGTCGAAAAAGTTGCATAGGCCAAATAGCATTTCACGGACGTGCGCGTCCATGATCCCACGGATTGCAACTGGAAGTATCTGCGTCATCAGCACGTGACAGTCGTGAGACTTCATCCCGCTGAACTTCTGCTTCGCTGGGTCTAGGTATCTGCTTATCTTCCCCGTGTAACCGTAAGGAAGTTTTACTCCTAGGAGTCAGGTGAAAAACTGCTCGATCTCCTCCTGACTTAGAGTGAAGCACGCGGGAGGGTAGTCATTTCTGGTCTTCTTGGCCTTTTTACCTTTGCGACGACTTTCTGTGTCCTGCTTTGCCTCATCATCATCATCATTAGCGTGAAGCTCCTGCCTGATGCCCATTGATTTCAAGTCTGCCCTTGCTTTCGGCCCATCTTTGGTCCTCTCTGGCATGTTGAGCAGGGTACCAAGCAGACTCTCGCACATGTTCTTCGTGATATGCATGACATCAAGGCTGTGAGGCACACGGTGGATCTTCCAGTACGGCAAGTCCCAGAAAACAAACCTCGTTTTCCATACCTTCAGCAGCGGCTGTGGCGCCTTTCGCTTCTTTCCCGGCTCTGGCGCCTTTTGCTTCTTTCCCGGCAGTGGGCAGTCTTTCCAATTTTTCAACAGCTCGTCTATTTCATCGCCGCTCCTCGTACACGGGCGTTTTCGGGGTTCGGTTTCACCATCGAACAGATCCTTGCGTTTTCTCCACGGGTCATCGTCGCGAAGCCACCTTCGATGTCCCATGAACACGGTTTTCGAAGACCCGGGATCTCTATCTAGCTAGCGATACATTGTGTCATCCATGCACCTTACGCATCCAGAAAATCCGTGGACTACCTGCCCCGCGAGATATCCGTAACCGAGATAGTCGTGCACCGTCGTGAGCCGTGCGGCTCTCATAGGGAAATATTCTTTCTCTGCGGCGTCCCACGTATTGGCTGGCGTTTTCCACAGCGTGTCTAGCTCCTCCTTCAGCAGCCCCAGATACAGATTGACGTCGTTCCCTGGTTGTTTTGGTCCTTCAATTAGCATACTCATGTGAATGTACTTCCTTTTCATGCACAACCAGGGGAGAAGGTTGTACATCCACACAAACATAGGCCAGGTGCTATGTGTGCTTCTCTGGCTGCCAAACGGATTGACTCTATCGGTGCTCGCGCCCAGCACGATGTTCCTTGGATCCTTCCCAAATTATGGGTATTCGAAGTTCAACGCTTGCCACTGGCTCGCATCCTTAGGGTGACTCGGCATCTTGTCTTTTTTATTTTTCTCCGGATCATTTCCGTCATCTTCCCGCTTCTTCTCCTCCCTATCCGCGTGCCAATGCAGGAGTTTTGCTATCTTAGGGTCCGCGAAATACCGCTGCAGACGAGGAGTGATCGGAAAGTACCACACCAATTTTCGAGGAGCTTTCTTCCTCTTCTTGTATCGAGTGACGCCGCACACCGGACATACGGTAGACTCCGCGTGCTCGTCCCGATAAATGATACAATTGTTCATGCACACATGATATTTCACGTGCGGTAAATCCAGAGGACACACGATTTTCTTCGCCTCCTCGAAACTGGTCGGGCACTTGTTCCCCTTGGGAAGACGTTCGTGCCAGAATGACATGTTCTCGTCGAAGTATGCGTCGGTCATTTTGTGTTTTACCTTCATCTCCAGAGCCATGAGCGTTACTTTCAGGCGGGTATCCTCGGTCCTGCATCCTTCATACAATGGAGTAACCGCGTCTATCTCCAGTTGATCCAGCTTGGCTTTCTCTCGGGCGGCAGCTCTTGTGTTATCTGTCTGCTTGAGAAGCAGCTCTTGAATATGAGGGTCCTGCACCCAGCCTCCATCATCGTCTGCTCCGGCATCTTCCTCTTCATGATCATGCCCTTCGTCTTGATCTTCCTCATCATCATGTACGACATCTTCTACATGATGACTGTGTACAGCATCACCGTCGTGATCATGTCCTGGAGTTTCTTCGTCTTCTTGCCCGCCCTCGCCGCGGTGGTACTTGTCTTGTTGCCCTTCCTCATTTCTTGCCCGGCCCCCATGGACGACTTCATAGTCATCTTCATCACCTTGCCACCGATAGCCATCCATGAAACCACGCAAGAGCAGGTGGTCCCGCACCTACCCGGAATCCGGGTCCGCAATAAGGCTCTTCAGCTTGCATCTTTGACACGGACATCTTATCTCCGTCTCGTTCTTTTGAAGCATCTCGGCCTTCGCGGAGCTCAAAAACCTATTAACGATGCCTTCAGTCATCGTGCGGACCATGGTCGCCTGCGGGGTAGAGCAAAACGATATTTTAGAACCAAGAAAAAATTTGGCATGACCTTCCGTAAAAATAGGACCAAAAAGAATGCATAGTGACAAAATTCTCGCCGAAACGGAAATGACTCAAAACATTCCGGCAAAATATTGGCAACTATCGCATTTCAAATACCGGTACCTTCAAACACAAACATATATGCAACACCACAAACACATGCAACACCACAAACATACATAGATCTAGCTAGGCCACAAAAAGTGCATGTGCACGTTGTTGGAGCGAGCTAGGGAGAAAAAAAGTAGATCTACATCATGAAGATAGCTTTCCTCTTACTTACCTATCAAAAAAGGTAATTTCACCACTTAATTTTGATGAATCTATGGTGGAAATGAGGTGAGGAGGAGGAGATGGCCGAAAGCTTGGAGAAGGAGGTGGAGGGAATGCAGTGAGGAAAGTGAGTGGGTAGGTGTGGGGCTGTCCAAAAAATCTTGTGGGGGTCCCAGGTTACTAATGGCGCACTACCAGCAAATGCACCATTAGTAACCCTGGTTACTAATGGCGCACCTACAGGTGATGCGCCATTAGTAGTTTTGCAAAAAAGTTATATATATATATATATATATATATATATATATATATATATATATATATATATATATATATATAAATTAATGGCGCACCGGGTAATAGTGCGCCATTATTAGTTTAAACTAGTAATTGCGCACTCTGAAACAATGTGCCATTAGTAGTTTTGCAAAAAAAAAATTACAGTAATGGCGCACTGTCTGCTTGGCGCGCCATTACTACTTAGAACTTGTAATGGCACACTTCGACCTGATGCGCCATTAGTATGTAAAGAAATAATTTAATACTAGTGGCGCACCCTGTTTCGGGTGCGCCATTAGTGTCTTCCACACTAATGGCATATCACCAACTGGTGCGCCATTAGTATATAGTAGTGGCGCACTGTTTTCATGGTGCGTTATTAGTATCAATCCTATTTATAGCCCTTTTCCTAATAGTGCACTCTGCACTATACGTGTACTGTGGTACTGGCTGTCGGTGGTCATGGAGATAAGATGACCCGGCCGCGTGGACAAAAGCTCCCGGGAGGAGCAGCAGGCCAACGACGAGTCGTGGCATGGCCACCATTGCTTTACTGCAAGCCATCAATCTTTGCTAGCTCTATTACCAGTAAGAGTATTGCACTACTCTCTGGGAGTGTGTATTCCCTACGCCCAGGTTGGTGTTATTTATAATAACTCAACAAATATCTTCAGGGTTGGAGATCCGTGGTTAGTTTCAATCCGTGGTGGACCGGCGGAGGGAGAGGTGGAAAAGACCAAAATGGCCTAGAGTTAGTTTCAATCCGTGGCTAGTAGCTCACGCCTTTCATCAATTAAGATCGTGAAAAGATCATCTAAGAGCATGTATAATGATGCTATCTTAGAAGTGTCACATATGATAGATAATGAGGTGGAGAAGAGAGAAATCATAAGAAAAAGCTTGTCTTTTCTTAAATAAGAGAAGACAAAAGATGATCTCTTAACACAATATGTCTCACCACGTTTTTAGAAATTACTAGTTATTGAAGATAAGGCTAAAAGATGATCCATTGTACATGTTTTTTTGTCATCCGTAAATTACATATAAAATTTAAGATAAGACTATCTTATCAACCATTGTACATGCCTTAAACAATCATAAGATTGTGATAAGATGAGGATAGATTCGACAATGAAGCATCTTCCTTTCTTTGTTAGATTTTTTTGTTGCAGATGCAATTGCCTTAGTTGACCAGTTCAGTTGTAGATGCTCTAACACTCGATCCACTCGATCAGTTCGTGGCTCAATAGTCCAGCACTATTGGTCTATGGTTGCACTGCATGGTGCGTATGGTCCATACGTGATACGCCTAGCAGCGAACGGGTTAGCTTTTTTTTTTTTGGCCAGCGAGAGATGAGCAACAACGAGTAGTATGATGTTCATAATTAAGTACGACTCAAGTATGCATAGGTATAAATATGTTTTTGCACCAGACCAGATATGGAGGCTTCCATACCTTGCCCATAGGGGTCCTCCGCTAGCGGGCGCGGTGCAGCGACGGTCGTGAATCAGGTCTGACGGCCAGTGGGATCAGCCGAGCAATGGCAGCTCGTTGATCAGGTCACAACATGGTGAGGGCAGTCTGCACTGTGAGGTCTCATGGGAGAATGAAGAAAGGTGAGCAGGATAGGGAGAAGACGCCGCCACCGAGATCCAGATCAAGCAGCCTGGCTTTGTTCATTATGTGTGTGTGTATTGAGGAAATACATAGGTAGGGTAGGGCATACCGAAAAGAACCGAAGACGAAACTGGTGACTAAGCGAAAAGATTGGTGCGAGAGTGTGGGGGTCGCACGACGTGGATGAGCGATGGGAGAGGAAACCTTATTAATTTTTGAAGTAAAAGTAGAGATAATTCAGTGAAAAGACCAAAAGGCTTCTCTTCCTACATCTATCTTACATGTCAAAAGGACTATGTGCATAATAATCCAACAACTGATAGGACGATTGAGATAGCTCTTCCTAGGATAAGATCCACCATTCTGTAGACCACTGTATATAAACTTGGAAAACTTGTGACCAATGGAACTGACGAGTAGAATGGCTTAGTCAAATTCTACTAGCTTGATACGATGTTATTATAGTAGTTGCACCCATAGTTCCATTTTACCCAACGATGAAATACCCGCGGCAATGATTGCACGCTCTGTTTCACTCAGACACTAACCAGAGTCTGAACTTGGTAGCAAGAGGAACGGATATGATGGCAGTACCGATTGCAACGCCAAATCTATGGTGTGAGATGGAGAACCGATAGTGTTCAACCTAGCCGAGTGTCCCAGAAGCAAGAACACATCGGATAGCCTGCCAACATTCCCGTACTACACCAAAACGGCCTACAGATAGCACCTCGGACGCGCCCCCATGAATGCACTTCCAAGTTCCAACATACGGTCCATGTTGACCTGATCGGTTGGGCCACATGATGGTGTAAAACATCCCAACTTCCAACCACTACTCAATTATGGAAAATTGTGTCACAAATATACAACTATGGGGTAAAAATTGAATGAGTAACAATCGCTGGGGCTGGAACTAATTGATCATTCATCTCATATTTGTATGATTCAATGAAACCACGAAGGTTTTTCTTCCTACATTGCTCTTACATGTCAAAGGCACTATATGTATAATAATCCAAATGAAGCAAATCGTCGTATATTCACTTGAAAAGAAAGCAAATCTACACAAAACAAGTCAACCGACAAGTAGGACAACCCTTCCTAGCTAGGATATAAGATCCAATATTCTGACCAATGGAACTTGGACAACTTGTGCAGTATATATGCACTAGGAAAACTTGTGACCAATTAATGGAACTGACGTGTAGATCTCTTATTGTCAAATTCTACTAGCTTGAAAGGACCACCAAAAATAGCTTGGTACTGACTTGCAGTGATCACCTTTGGTGGCGGGAACGAATATGAGCTGAACCCTGAAGAAATCTTCTGGCGCTGAGGTGGGTCGATTTGGAAAATCTGTGGTTCATCGCCAGGCAAGTTGGGCAGCAGCGACATGTAAAGTTTTCCTTGAGATGATCTGATGATCCTAGTCTGGGAGAAGCTCCAGGCGGAGAAACTCCATTGCTTGTCATCCATGGCGGCGAAGAGTACGCGCGGCATATCTGTAATCATGATCATGAGCATGGGGACTCCTTCGACACTAAGGCTCAAGGAGGCGGACACGTTCCATGGAAAGAAACGCTTGATGCGTGCATTGCAGCGGGTCGATCCGACGATCCCAAGCATATGGTGACGTACGTGATTGGTGGGAACTTTGTGACGTCCCCTGTGAAGGGGTGAAGGAGGCAGACATCGTCGATGTTGTCTTCATCAGTGTGTCGCCTGCTCCGCTGCAGGAGGAGGAGGCCTTCGTGGCGGCTGATAATGCAGTGGTCATTCAGAAGAGGAACTCGAGGGCATACGAACACTTTGGTGCCGAGGTTGAGGAATCGTTTCCTGTCAGTGCCGTCTCTAGGGGGTCGTGGGTCATCCTCGGGCAGCATCAACCACTGCCGCGGATGGAAGCGCGGGTCGGTGATCCCGCGGCCGCGCGGGCTGACGGTGCTGGACCGCAGGTGCGTGCACACGCCTCGGAAACGGACGTAGTCGAGCAAGTCTCCGGCCAGCACCCGCCAGCCGACCAGCTGAACCAGATCCGCGGGCATGGACGTCAGGGAAGACATGCCATCGGATGAGCCGGTGGCGGAGGCAGCCGTGATGGACGCCGGAGGCGGCGGCAGCAGTTCGCCAGGGAGGAGATCGATTGGATCTTTTCCTGCCAGTGCCGTCTCTAGAGGTCGACGAATTTCCTAGTACGATACAGATCGCCTTTTCTGTTTTTGACGAGAGATAGCCTAAACGACGAGGTATTCGAGATGGGCCCCTGAGAAGGAACCTGGCGCTGCCGGGAGCATCATCTGGCCCAGCCCATTAGCATATTCGCTCGGTTGCGCTCGCCGGCTCGCGCCGTTCGCTGCTCACTGCCCAGAAAAGAAAAACTAATAACTGCTGGTTCTGAAAAAAAAAACATACACGTTTTTTGAAAAAAAAAGGAAACATAACTTAAAAAAGTCGTCGATACACAGCGGTTTGCTGGGAAATTGGAACAGTTCTCAAATTTTTTTTAAAAAACTGCAAAGTTAAAAAATCATGAACTTGAGAAAACATTCACGCATGAATTTCAGAAAAAAGTTCATGAAAAGATTCAGAAATTTTGAAAAATTCATGAAGTTGCAAAAAGGTTCACGAATTTGATAAAATTTCGTGAAGTTGGCAAACATTCATGAATTTGTAAAAAGAGAAGCATTCTTAGAAAAAGTCGCAAAAAGAAAAAAAAGGAAAATATAAAATTGAAAATGAAACAGAAAACCAGAAACGAAATCAGACGGAAGCTTCTGAAAGCATCACAAACCCAGAAGGAAACTTATAGAAGCATCACAACAAAGCCGGTCGAGGAACCTAAACCGGCAGATCGTGATGTAGGGGCCATTAGGCTAGGCGTCCGGGTGCGATGGTAACAACACAAAGTTTACCAGGTTTGCGCTATCTGAGGAGATAATACCATACGTCATGCTTGTGTTTATTGTGTTGGGTGTGTACAAATACATGTATCTAGCAAGAGACCGCGCGTATAAGAATTCATGTTCAACGAGCAGGCCCTACTAAAGAGAGTGCATGTGTTTAGAAATCAAAATTTGAACATGAACAAAAATGGACATTGTTAGAACCAAAGAAAAGGAAGAGAAAATATATGAAAATAGAAAATAAGATGCTTTAACAATGCTCAGAGTTGAACGTCTTGTCTTGACATCTCATAGACATGATTGCACGGGGAGGAAATAGTCAATCAGGATAAGGCAGCAACACACGATACAACCACGCGTCATATTCTTTTCTGGAACCTCCAAACGGCGTGTGGTTTCTTCCCAAGTGTTCTTCCCTTCGCAAGGAAGGTTCCCATGCGTCCAATCAACATATTAAAAAAAGGATTTTCTAAAATATGCTCCAAATCTCCTTATTCTGGAGGTCCTGGTGAAATGGGACAAAAACACTAAATAGAAACATGATGCAAAATAGCTTGTGTGTGTGTTCCTCACGTCCAAAGATGAGATGGTGCTATTGTTAGCCAAGTAGCTTGTGCTGATCAGGGTCTTTGGAGAGGGATCACATGGATAATAATGGAACTAGTTTGCGAGGAGAAAAAGACAGGTGAGAAAGACCAATAATCTTATCCGTCCCTGGCTCTAGCCAGTTTCCAACTGAAACCCGACCCGAAAGTTTGAAGCGTGTGGAACGCATATTTGCTTTGACAATTGTTGCGATACTATACTTATTAATAGATTATTATTATTTATCCTTGCAGAAAAAGTTTAATTGTACGCAGCATGTCATTTCCGGATCAGGTCTATATCGCAACATTATTTCTTTGCAGTGCTCTAAAACATCAGATGTTCGGGTCTCTCATTGCCTTTGATTAGCTTACTATTTGAGCAAAAAAAGTATAATAACTTACTTCTCCATCAGCAAAAAAACCAAATCTTACTTCTCCATTAATTTTCATGACAGAAACAGGCGTAAAACCTAAAAGATGGAAATCATTTGTAAGATAAAACTTGAGAGCAGCTCCGAACAACAGAAAGCTGCCTGGAATAGTTGTTGAACTGAGACGATACAAGGCCCCACAGGCCGAGTGGCTCTAGACTAGGTGGGCATACAAAAGCTAACTCTAGGTGTACTCTAGGTGGGCATACAAAATCATTTGTACTAGTCAAACAAAAGACAGGCTAGGTGTACTGCTCTTATTACATGCACATATGGCATGACGTGCGGTCGATCGGCGTGGTCGATGGCGGGTGATCCATCTGAGCCGATGATCTCTCAAGCCGAGGCCGCGAAACCGTCTGCGGTGAGGTTCCTCACAAACGACTTGGGCCTGAAGCAGTTGTCGCGGTACTCGCCGTCTGGGTCCACGGGCAACTCTGCCATCTTCTTCATGGCGGCAGCGAAGTGCCCATGGAACCACCCCAGATGCTCGTCCTTGGCCCAGTTTTCGACAAAAAATCTGGTGTCCTGGTGTTGGAGGAGCGCCATGTCGGTGCTAAGCACCCCCAACCCTACGAGGAGATTGCCGTAGTACTTGTTGTCGAACACGTCGGGGGTGGTAACATCGAGTATGTGCTTCTTGTCCCCTGATCCGGCGCAATTGTCTTTGATTGCCTTGACGAACCAGGCGGGCTCCCCGGTGCGGAATTCGAGGCTCGGGCAGGTTGCCTTGCCGATGGTGTGCGCGCCGGAGAGCGCGACTAGGTCACCCTTGTTGAAGCCGCGGCTCTGGAAGACCCGGATGAGATCCCCGATCTTGGCATCGCGTGCGGGCAGGAAGCTTCCGACCTGGGAAAACGAGGCGGGGCGCTTGCTGTCCTTCCGGCCAAGCGGAACGTCGTACCTTGGTGCCCCGGACATCATGATGGCGTCCCGGGTGGCGAGCATGGTGATGTCGGCGCACGACACGTCCGTGCACTTGGCGTCACGCACGGCATTGCGGATGCGCTGGATGAGTTGGAGCGCGCCCTCGTGCAGCCCTTTGTTTTGGGGAAGGTCCCGTTCGCTGGAGTAGAGGTGACTTGGCTCCAGCAGGAGCGACGCGTCGCAGCCCTGCACGATGGATACACAAGATACATGCACATACTTATACTTGATAAATAGTAGGAGCAGTAGGTTATGATGCAGAAGCCGGGGGTTCCAACCTCCTTTTTGAAAAAGAACAGAGAAAAGGAGTACTAGTACGTAAGAAAAAAAAGTAGTACATAAGAGCACGGGCAACAACGTACGTTAGGGAAGCAGTCGTGGAAGAAGATGCGGAGGAGGCCGGCGACGACGCTGATGTCGTTTCTGCGCGCCTCCGCCACCTTGTCGCGCACAATGTTCTCCAGGTTGGGGCAGAACGTTGCGTGGACGCCGTAGGAGTGGTCGCCGACGTCGTCGGTGGGCATGGAGATGAACTCCGTCGCCGCCGCAGCAGCAGGGCAGACCAGCGGGGCGGCGAGGAGGCTGATCATGGCCAACAACACCATTGCACGGCTCGACGCCATCGGTCCAAGCTCAGTGAGCCTCTGCTAGTGATTGAGGGAGTGAGCGAGTGAGTGAGAGTGTGGGTTCCTCACGTCCAAGGTGCTGGCTTTTTATAGCGGATCGAGGCTCGATCGACGGAGAGACAGCGGAGGAGTTTGGTCTTCCCACGCCTGGTCGCTCGTCCTCTATGACCATCTTATCCATCCAATATACATCCAAGGGCTGGTGAAAACTGTTTGCACTTACAACCTGCAGCTATCACAGTTCTATGCCCTAACCCCAAAGCCCAGACGCACTGTCTTTGTTCCACCCCGATCAGATCCAGACTCTGGTTCTCTCTCATCGCCCGCTCTACTATCCCCCGCGATGCTAACTAGTACTCCCTCCATCCGGAAAAACTTGTTTCTCAAATGGATGTATCTAGCATCAAGTTAATGTTAGATACATTCATTCAAAGGACAAGCTTTTTCGGACGAAGGGAGTAGTAGTATGTGCCATCGCCGTCTGCCTCCCAGAAGGATTTTCGTTGAATGCTCTCTGATGTGAAAAACATATCTTGTATGAATGCTCTCACCTCCGGATTTCATGCATGAACGATTTGTGATGTGGATTTAAGACACGCACATATTTTGCATCTTCACGATGTAGGTTTGTTGGTGATTTGAAGCCGTGAAGGATTTTGGTTATTATTTTATAGTAGGTGAAAAAGGGTGTGGTTATACCTCAGTCGACTGAGATTTAACCAAGTCTGTGTCAAGTGACATAACACGCAACAGAGAAAAAGGAAAAACTGAATAGAAATTTTTGCACGGATTCTAACGTAAGATCTCACAGATATAGCATCGACTGAGACTTAACGAAGTCTCAGTAGACTAAGACTTAGTAAGACTGGGTGAAAAATGCTTACATAACCATGGTTTGTTAATTCTGTTTCTTTCCAGACTGTCCCTGAAAATTTGCTTCACATTATTTTCTAAAAGTGTTTACCTCATTAATTCATGTGGAGAGTCTTCACTTGGATATATTGGATGATGATGCTCAGCATAGTTGTGTCAATAAAAAGGGATCATGTTTGCATGTATGTATGGAGTCGAGAAATCTTCTAAATCTGAGTTGTTCCCTTGCAAACTGTTAGGGGCTTGAAGACATGAACTGTGATGAGTTGAGTGTTCTTTCTGGAAAATTGCTGCACGGATCTCGATAAAATGTGTGGTGGCGCATAGCTAAGGTGTTTTGGATTTGAATTTTGGAGAGCGGAGATATCGATTCTAGATCTAGCAACTGGGAAGCTATTATACAACACGGACTCCAATAGATACTCAAACTGCACCGCAGTAGTTACTTACGATCAAGTAGAAAGCGTTGCAGGCGGCAAGTGCAGATTAAGTAAGATACGCACACTGCACCGAGCACTGACGGCAGTTAACTTAAGTGTCGTTGCAGGCAGCAAGAGTGGACCTGCTAACTTAAGTAAGTAACCAATGCCACGTGATTAATAGTCCCAAGACGATTTAGCGCCGGTGACCAAACCAAGTGGATGCTTTCGATAGTTAAGAAAAAATAGCATGTAGAAATGGGCTTTGTGAAAAGCCAAGTACCATATTAATTAATATAGCGCTGGCGTATGCGGATATACATTTCTATCTACCCAATTCATGGAGTGAGAAATTCTTTGTAGCTCATCGATCACTTGGATTTGTAGACACGCATTCATAATTTATCGTACCAAATTTCAGTATACAACAACATTTTTGTAAGGGAATGGCAGGAGCTCTGCATTTTGTAGTACATGGTAGGTCCTTGCTTCAGCTGAGCCTCTTGTGGCTGTAGACGTAGGTGCTTGCGCACCGGAGGAAGAGCGCCAGCTCAGTGGCGCTGAGGCCGGCAAGCAGCCAGTAGAAGTAGTCGAGGTGCCCACGGTTGAGATTGTCCGCGAACCAGCTGTCGCCACCACCGCTGCTGGTGATGCAGTCGATCAAGGAGATCAGAGCGCCACTGATGAAGTTGCCCATGCCGATCACGCTATAGTGAGTGACATACCCAACCTGCGTAGCTCACCGGGCATCTAGTCGTAGAAGAATTCCTGCATCCCGACTTCCGCGAACACGCCTGCCACCCCGATCAAAACATATTGTGGCACCAACCACGCCCAGCACATTGGCACTGTTGCGTCAATATTGTCCACCAGCCCATGCTCGCGTGCTGTCTCAAGGCGTCGTGTTTCCACCAATGCCGCCACCAACATCGTAGCCAGGGTCAATGTCATGCCCGTGCCAACACGTTGTAGTAGCGTCAGACCCGAAGGGGTGCCTGTCGCGCGCCTCAGCATCGGCACCAGCACACAATCATATATGGGGACGAACAACAGAGTTGTTGCAGGCCCTAACATCTGAAGCGCCCGCCGGCGGTAACTCCAGGCTGCCAAAGATGCGGCGGTCCAGGGTGCGGGACTGCTTGTTAAAGAGTGTCATGAACTGCGCAAACACCACACCATATGCCAGGCATGCCGCCCAGATTGACAGCAACCGTACTATGCCACGCGCCTCCTCCTTTTTTACCGCATCCTCTTTCTATTCTACCTGGCATTGTTTTTTGTTACCAAGCAATGAGCTTGAAGTGGCATTGTCATGTTGGGCTAGCACGGCAAGGCTACGAGCAAGGAGGGCAAAGGGGTTCTTAGCACCGGGAGTGGGTGCATAGAGGCGGTATGTAGGGGTGCCAAGGAAGAAGACAACTGAGGCACCGAGCATGATGGTGCAGAGCATGCCAAACCCAATTCCCCAGCCAAGGTTCTCCTGTATGTAGCCGACTACACCAACAGAAATAGTAATACCTACAGCCAGTGAGAACTGAGAAGTACCACCAGTTGAACAAGGAGCTACGGGCGGCGTATTCCTTGGGATGGATGGAATCAAACTGGTCAGCGGCAAAGGCCTATGCATTTGGATTGTCTGCGCCCTGCGCGATGGCGATGAGGTATAGGGAGGTGTAGAAGAACGCCACCCGCAGCGACAAAGTATGGGAAGAGGTGTCGCCCAATAACGATGGATGTTGCGCCGTGAGCACACATGCTAGAGTGATCATGGCATACCCCTACACATGTAAAAAAAATAGTTGTCAACGTTTGCTTAGTGATCCACCCATTAATAACAACTAGTTGAATGTCCGTGCGTTGCCACGAAACAAAAATAAATCTTTTCAGAGAAAAATTGACTTTAATGTTGTTATAATTTACACTATGTATGTCGGAGGTAGCATATGATTGTTATGAAAAATATCGCATTGTACCTGCACTTTAAATAAAACCCACATGACCCACACTCAAATCTTCTAGTGCATATATTTGTCATTGTGATTCAGTATACAAAAAGGTTTGTCACTCCCTTGACCAAATCTGTAGGAAAAAGGTAGCCGTGCATTTGGAGTTGTGATTCAGTTGCATCGTTGCTTCGTTCTTGTGTATGTATATTTCCCTACTCTGGTTAGTCATACTATAGTTACTGTTACATTGATGGTCTCTCCACTGTCACCTTCGGGTCTGCCTTTAGATCAACAATGGTTGTTTGGCCCCATCATCATCCTACTCGCCATCGCTTCGCCATCATTTATGTACCTTCCCCTACCTTGATTAGACAATATTTGATAAGGTTTGTGTCACTTCTTATACCCACTTAACCTGCCTCTCAACTCACATTTGGCTCTTATTGCTGCGGTTGGACTCGTCTAGCATCATCTAAGTACTCGCCCATGCACACCTAATATGGCAAAAATGTAATGTAGTTGCGGCCATTTATTCCATCCTCTTCACTCACTCTTCTTGGTTATCAATATACAGAACACTGTTGCGCAATAAACACTCTTACAAAGCAATCATATTTCAAAAAATCTAGAAGCATTTAAATCCTTAGAAAAAATATCAAACTCATAATGTCCCTCATTCAACACGCAACCCTCTTGAGTTATATTTCACGCATGTGTCAAACCTTATACATCCTGCCTAGAAATGAGAGAATGGAGTTATTTACTTCCTCGCTTTGCGTGAGGAGAAAAAAGTCACACCTCCTTGAAACTGATGAAGAGAATACAATTTTCACCATTGCCTTTAGAAACAATGGATCAAAGAGTGTTGAAGAAAAACACAGATCTTGATGTACAACAAACCATTCATTACTTGTAACAATATTTTCTTTAGATGCATTCAGTGTAAGAATAACAAAATCTTGATGGCTATATCATCCATTTCATGAGTTATTCAGCGTGCAAAATAGGAGGGGACAACCTCCCTTGTCCAGGTTCTTAAAAAAAACCTCCCTTGTCCAGTTCAAAAATTTTGATTAAAGGAAATAAACAGAAAGAAAATAGAAGCGATGCCGCCTGAATTAACAAACAGCCCCTCTAAGTATTTGAAACATAATAAAACAAAAAAGGAAAATAATATATTTTTGGGTTTAAATTCAGATACCCACATTGAAGGTATAGACAGAAAAAATACATTCTGATGTGTTCACTTGTTCTTCCATACAAAGGGACATCATTGCGTACAATTTGATGTGTTATGCACTACAATTGATACATGCTAATAATATACTTCTGCAATCTTATTTTTTTCTACAGGAACCAGGTTGAAGCCTACCCAAGAGGCAACATAACAAGATTTAAAAAGTAGAAAGGAAATTTCGAGGATGTCAATAAGTTAGCTCGGCTGTACAGCAGCAGAGGCTAAGTGCCAAATGCCTCCAACGGGAGGTTAACATTCTAAATGACTTTAGAAACTAACTCTTCCAAACCCATCTCTCTTTGTCCTAAAAGAAATCTCCACACTTTCTTTCTAAATCTGCCACACTTCATAAGAGGCAAGAGAGATCTCCTTGTTGGACATATCTCGATCTAATGAGTTCTTGCTCAATACGTATAAATCGTGCAGCTATGTCAGCAATATAGGTAGATGTTTTTCCCTGACTATAGGAACCACATCCAGTGAATAAAAGACAAAACTTTGTTATTCGATAAGTTACACTAAAGGGACCAGGTGTGAAGTATAGAACAAATAAAAACTGAAGTGAACAAAAAGGAAACTAATCTCAGGGAAATTGTCTTGAGCAAAGAATTCAAGAAAGACATAGGGAATGATATCGAGGCAATGAAAATGACTTTAGGTAGTAGATTAATTGCTTGGTATGTGATAACACACCTCAAGGTCAGTGGAACATCACTAATCACATCGGCGCTAAATGACTTAATTAGGCCTTATATGAGATGGGATACAGAACCATGGATGTTGCCATATATACTCGGCATTTCCTAATGTTGCATCTTCCAACATTCACTCATTGGCGAGGCCAAAATGGCTGCACATTTCAGACCCAGCCTAATTTGTTATATTACGTCAGCTCTGCAGGCACCAGTGATTATGTAGTGTATTAACGTAATACTTTAAGCAGGAAAAATGCAAGTTCTAACATGTTGAAGGAAGGGATTAACAAATCAATAATTCTCCCATTGTAATTCTACAAGCAAGTTGGCCCAACAGGGGGGAATAGAATATGGTTTCTACGCCACAAGAGAAATGTTCAAATGTAGAAACAAACACAAGCGTTATACCTCGAAATGTATAATTACATGTCCAATTTGCAGTCAAATCAAACATGTGACAATCGCCATATAGAGCCAATGAGCAAAGGATAGGAAGTCAAAACTTACCAAGTTAAATAAAGTCAAGTTAATTTATAAAACTACAGTCAATGATGAAGAGTAGATGAATTACTAACCAAAGGAGTCCTTTAGGATCAAATGAAGCCTGACACGATGATGGAGCATCAGAAGTAAGCAGTATCTTTTATAGATAATCTATGCTATACATTCCTGTAGTAATAAAGTATGAACAGGGATCGGAGACTCACAAAAAGGGAGAGAAAGAAATAATTGTGAAAATGGAAGTTCGTTTTCAGTATGGTCTAGGCGTACCTCTAGTGGATCATGCGGCGATGGTGTGCAAGTAATTGGTGAGATGATCTAGGGGAGGAGAAGGCACACACCATGGCTCAGGGAACACCGTCGGGTGTGGTCAGATGGGTGTGCACAATAGAGATCTGGTGCGGAGCGTTGCCTTATGTGATGGGTGCTGCCACCGTCAGGGTCGCCGCTCGCTGAAAAGCCACGTTGTTGTCAGTGTCAGTGGTCGCCGCCACAATGGGTGTTTACGCGGTGCCGCGTACTAAGACTGTCATGTCGGCGGAGTGGCTGCACGCCCAATGCCTTTTTGGATTTTTGGCCCCCTTCTTCTCTAGTTGTTACTTGTAGCCCTACCTCAAGCAATCCAAAAACACTTACCCTTCAAATATATATCCTGGCTATCAGGTAAGTTACCTCTGTGATACCAGAAACTTTAACTGTGTAGATCAGTTTTTAGAAGTCAATAATTACCTGTTTTATGAAGAAATTACTTGAATTGGACTTTTTAGCATCTTATGATGTCCTTGAAACTGAATGCTTTTGCTCTGGAGGACTGTCCCTAGCACCTAGTTAATTTGAACGAGGATAAAATTGTGTCAGACCATTAGAGGAAAAATGCACGAGTAATGTACCGGAAAGAAATATATATGATTTAGCACTGTCAGAGGTACAACTTGTAACCATATGAATCCTTCAGCAGGCAAAACCAAAAGTACTTAGCACAAGTACACAATATTACTTCACCGTTTGATCTCAAAACATCTTGGCCCGCTGATCCTTTATTAATCCCTCAATATCAACCTAATTGTTCAGCCTCTCAAAGTCAGCACCATATACATCTCGTAGGGGATGGGGAGGATAGCAGCAGGAGGAGGGCTATCATCTGAGGGCCCCTGCTCTTTATCATTGACCATCAATCCTTGACACGTCGTTGTGCTCTGCTCCATGGTCGAAGTTCGTCCTTCCACATCGGGTTAGAGGTCTTATATAGTGTGCCATCATGTGGTTGAGATATGGCTACATCAAAATACTGAAAAAAGAAGATCATTCAAGCTTCAGCAGAAAGCAAATGGACATGTATTCCGGTTGGTTTTTAAACTCTGCAGCAATTTAGAATATGATTGGCTTTTGGACCATCCATTGCTACACTTCTATACAAGAGCAATTCTTCGACCAATGGCACAATATAAACTAAACATATACTCATCTGTCCATAAACTAACTGAACAGGATAGTACAGATTATAGAATGAGTCGCCAATGGTTGGCACTCCCATATTCTTCATACAGCGACATGATCTATTCAGTTCAACGTCGAACCAACAAGACATATCATGACATTCACAGTGAAGTGACAAATACCATAAGAAACATAAAGAAAAAAGAATCAACGATGAAGCTTACCTTCAGACTGCAGTGATCCGATTTGGAGGCAAGGCACGACAAGCAGTCAGGGGAGATGTTGTCATTGGCGGAACAGGAATGGTGGGGTGACATCTCGGATTGCCGAGGGATGGGGGGTGGGGGCAGCAGGCTCACAAGGACCCACACCAATGTAGCATATTGTAGGTGAGGCGAGGCCTGGACGACCCACATCCACAGGTGGTGGAGCAGCGTGCCGAAGAAAAGCACAAATTGCCATTACGATTCTGCAAAGGACACAAAGGACCCACACCAATGAATTAAAGCCAGACTAGAAGAGGGGTGAAACGGTGTTTTGACAATCTAAAGACCAGTACAACCTAGTAAAAACAAACATCAAACCATAAGCCCTGTATGCCGCCGCCGCTTGCCAGATTTCCACCGGCGATCTCCTCCGACTACCTGCTCCTCCCACGGTCCCACCGCCTCCCGCCATCCGTTCCCACCAGCCGGTCTCCCGCCGCGCGTTGCCACTCGTCGGCCCCTGCCATGGGAGAGGAGAACGTGGGTGTACCCCAGTACAGGCTACGGGGAGAAGATGGGTTGGAGTGAGGGTAGGAAGATAGTGTTACCTATGCCCTGTTCATCGTTGCCATGGACGCGGCGCTCCTGCTCGTCTCCCTCCCTGCATCGAGCTCCTCCTGGACTCGGTGAAGAATGGAAGAGATGGAAAGGGCTTGGATCCACCGCTCCAGTCTAATTTGGCTGCAGTGTGCAACCGCTCGAGGTCGTCGTGAGGACTGAGGAGGTCGGCGGCGGCAATTCCTCTCTCGAGAGCAAGGGATTTTGGGGAAGGGAAGTGGGGGTGGGACGTGCGTATGTGCGCTTTTTTATTTTGTTGTCATTTTTTTTGTGCGATGGGTGGGGAGGAGCCGAGGGGGTCCTTTTTTCACGTGTGGGGAGAAGTTTTCACATACGGGATCGAACGAGGTGGGGGCGAGCGAAGGAGGTCGAACCATCATGACGTTCGATTCTCCTTTAATAGTAGAGATTCCAAAACTGCAAGAAACATTTTCTGCGTCTATAATTTGAAGATATGTTCTAAACCAGATTAGTAACGACAAGAAAAAAAAGCCTCCCACACCTTACCAATCGGCTTCTGAAAGGGATTTGTGAGATACTTATCAAATTTAAGTGAACATGTCTAATACTTGCATTTATTAATTCCATGATTTTCATACATGAGAGAAACTTAATGAGATGTTAGGCTCATCAGCCGAATATAACTCAGACACAAATATGAATGTCTTGTCATAGATATTAGGAAATAATATTGTGATTTTCTTAAATTCATACAATTGCATGTCACCCATTTTAACTTCAAATTTTATGCTCTCAAACCGTAATCTAAAATACAATAGAAACTGCTTGTTTCTTATATTACAGTTAGTAGTCAATTTTTTATTTAGGTTGGAATGGATGGATAGGGCAATTCCTTGTCTTTCAGAAAATCTCTAAAATGTTCTACATCATAAAAAGTTTCTTCTTCCTTTAAATTGCAAAAATTCATGGTAATTTAATTACACATCTTTAGTAAATTCCATTAGGCTTTAATTCTAACACTTTATCCACTATGAAATCTCCAAAAGTGCTCCCTTTGATCGAGTTTGTGAGGTCTGAGAATCAATTCGTCATTTTCCAAGGGAGATAACTACTTATCTTATTAATCCCTCCCTCTCTCTCTAGCTAATTAATGTAGAATGGCAGACAAGACTTGTGCTTACAATGGAAAAATAAATTGATCATGTTACACAACCGATAACTACTACATGGAGTGGGTGTTTTTCACGCGTAATTGACTACACATCCTAATATTAGTGAATCGACCTCGATGGCCCTGGATTTACAAACATGAAAGTAGGGAGTACTTCTTAATTAATTAATGATTGTTTGGAATTATAAATTTATCTTCAATGTAAAATTTCAATGGCCTTGAATTCTTTTCACACGACCAAAAGGTAAATTTCCTAAAATCCTACTACCGCGACCTCATCTGTACCCCCAAAATCACCTCTTGGTGTTTTTCCCTCCAAGACATTTGCCCTACCTCCATTCCACAACTTTCCTGACTCAATGCCCCTTTGTCAAACTAGGAAGTGTACTATGCCTTTCTACATATGAACCCCAATGTTAGCTCTACACTAGATGATCCTGGGCCCAATTTCTATAGAATGTAATAACACTTCATAAAATACATAGTTCTCCCCTTCTTTCGGGACTTTCACAACCAGATTGTCCATCTAGAGGGTTTCAATAGAGCACATACGATTCTCCTCCGCAAGGGCATCATTGGTAGATCTGCCAATGACTATTGACACATCCCTCTCAAAAATTGCCTGCCCAAAGCCATTGCCAAGCTTCTAACTACCAGTCTAAACCCACTAACCCCCCTCCTTCCTCATGGTGATCAAGCTGGATTCATCAATGGCATGTCTACCTGAGAGAATTTTATTTACCTGGCATCACTCCAGAAAGACACTCACTATGATCTTCAAAACACGATTCCCATTAAGCTTTTGACTCCATTGTTTGGTACTCTCTTCTCATCATTCTTACACACATGGGTTTCCAACCAGCCTGGTGCTCTTGGATTCACACACTACTCTCCTCCGGTAAAATGGTGGTCCTCCTGGGTGGTGTCCATGAAAATTGGATTAATTGCAAAATGGGCTACATCAAGGTGATCTGGTCTCCTCCTACCTCTACATCATTTTTCTAGACTTAGTACAACACCAATGATCATAGCCCACTCAGATGGCCTTCAACGCCCCACCCCTCAACCCTAACATACCCCTACCATCCTCCAATACGGAGAAGACATACTGATTATATCCCACACCTCCTAGAGGTTGATAACTAGTTTAAGACTATCCTCGATGACTTTGGCTAGCCATTGGTCTTTCATTAAACATCCACAAAGCCACCTTTCTCCCCATTTATTGGAAATATGCCCTAGAGGCAACAATAAATTGATTATTTTGTTATTTTCATGCTCATAATTAATTTTATATTTCTATGATATAATAGCAATGGTTATTGAATATGAGATTCAAAGGAAAACTCAGTTGCATATGTGAAAACATAGACACCATAAAGAACCATAATCTAGCCTCTAGGACTAGCTTATATTGTTGATGATCCTTTTTACGTGATCATAGGCATTTTCAGTGTGACAAGGATGCAGACAATAATGAGAACATATTGTTACGAGATCAGTGGTGTTCGATGGACCAGACTTATGAAGTACTGCGAGATCGCATTGTATAAAGTATTATTGATATTTTCTATGAAGTGTTAACGTTTACTTGCGTCCTTGGACCATGAGAATATCATAGACATGTGTATCAGATGGATAATTTTGATTTTGCCAACGTCACACCATAACTGGGTTATTATAAAGGTAGATGACAGGTATACCAAAGAAGTATGTCACAATGCTCAATAGTTCAAGACTGGGATAGCTCATCTGATGATGGGACGATACAGTTTAGGCCCACTTGATATTTCTCTATCCAACATTGTCTGGCCAGACATAGTGATTGACATCAAAGGGATAAAAGAATGAAGAAACAGAAAAGAGAACGAAATTGGTAACGAGGATAACTAGGTATAGTGATCAAAGTGTTGATCACGGGGATACCAATAAAAGTCTCGCATCGGGTTTTATATCATGTCCTGAAGCAAAGAGAATTGTATGCGATAAAGTCAGGTTTGCTCGATGAAGATCCTCGTGAATATGCGAGAATTATTAAGGGTGTCCAGACATATTGATAATTATTGACCGAAGGGTGTTCTAGGTGATGTCTGCATGATTTCAAACCTATAGGGTCTCACGCTTAACCACTATTGGTTTCTAAGAGAACTAGGAGATAATTGATTGTGAAAAAGAACTTTTGAAGGTTCTCCGGATGATCTCAAAAGTATCCCGGGAAGTCCTGGAATGTCCCCGTGATGATCAGAAGTGTCCCGAAAGGTGTCAAAAGGTTTTAGAAGCTACTAGGATGTTCTAGAAGGTTCCTCATCGGCCTACGCCCTACTTCCATGTGGGCAATGCTGCCCATAGTGTCCCATGTCGGCAGCCCCAAGGGAAACTTGGGTGGCAAGGTGACCTTCGCTACTCCCACACAATTGTTTATAAACACACCAACCCCTCCTTCATCTGGATAACCGCAAACAACCATGAACCCACTCCCTAACATATCTCCTTTGTTCTTACCAATAATGGTCTTACCACCTTCTTCTAGGAATATACTTGGCTCCTCAGACAAACCCCTTTATGGTGTCTCACGGATCATGCAAAACGGGCTATTGTCTAGCCTACGAAACCACATTACTAATGTTGCCTTGTTCGAGTTAGATGATGTGCTATCTTTATTGCATGATTTTGCTCCAAATGAAAGAAATGATGAATGATTCCTAATCCGGACCCCTTCCCCTACAAGCATGCTTACTCCTTCCTCACGATTGAGCAGGACAAAGACTCCAACGCCCCTCTTATTTGGAACTCCAAGATGCGAGTCAAAGTATAATTTTTTGGATGACTACTCTTCAAAGATGCACTAAATTCAAAATGCAACCTCTTACACAAGAACATCCACAATACATCCTTCCCAAGATGTGATGCCCGCTGCGAGGATGTACTCAACTTATTCATCCAATGTCCGTGTGGTAAGGCTCCCAATGCTCACCTCCATTGACTGCCTTTGGGATGTCCCCTTCCGGCTCATCCTCGACAATAACTTATGGCCATCAGTGGCTCTTTCCATTCTATGGAATATTTGGGAATCCAGGAATTCTTGCGTCTTCCGCAATGAAACGCTCTTTGTTTTTTTGCTTCATGGGAAAAACTTCTGATCTATTCATCAAACAACATGGGAGTACAAGGAATACTAGATGTGAGAGAAATTACATCCATGTTTGTAGACACCTAGCGAAGATTATAAGCACCGGAGCGAGCTGAAGGCACGCCGCCTCCATCGCTCCCGCCTCATGAGAACTGCATGTCGTAAGGATCTAACTTGTAGGCACACTATCGCAGCAAAACGAAGACCAGGTCCAAGAAGATCCAGCAAAGACAAACACCGATCGATTCCCGCGAGATCCGCCGGTGAAACACCTCCTCACCCCCCCCCCCCAATGCTAAACGCTCCATCAGGGCGGGGGGGGGGGCTAGGTGGGGAGGACCTTATTCCATCTTTAGGAAGTCGCTGCCTCCTCACCTTCCAAAGCGGGATACGAACCCTAAACATACTAAAAACCGAGCAGGAGCGCTCCTGCTGTCAAGGGTCGGGATCCACCATGCCTCCATGGCCTAAGGCCATAGGAGATGAGAGAGATCGGCAGTAGCGACAGAGGGAGGCAGGAAAAACCTTGTCGCTAGGGAGTCGTTTGATGGAGGATGAAAACTTGCACAAATACTCAAAGTTTAACGAAAGACACTCTGTTAGTACACTATTAGGAATATTCTCATCGACTTCATTATTTGGTCCTTTAGAGTTAATGGGTATGTATGGTTTGATCCCCAATATCCCTACCAAAATTTTGGTATCGCCAAAACAAGGGAATTACCAAATATTTGAAAAGAACCAATCATTTGGATTGCAACCATTGCCATTTACCAAATATTTGGCAAAATGGATAGACCTGTTCGGTTGGCAACTAATTTTATTCGATCCTATGATCAGGACCAGTCAGCTACAAAATGCATGCAACTAGATCTCCACCCAAAAAAGGTTAAGACATGAATGTGAATCGCGACACAAGAGATGATTGAGGACTGAGGTGGATTTGAATCTTCTTACGTACTTGTACCAAATCCATGCACTACATGAAATATTGTCACCAGAGTTTATCATGCGAGGATGGCTGAAAAAAGGGAATGAAAAGATCGGAAAATCTGAAAGAAAACCCTGGATGTTCAATGGGAGCTTCTTTACATGAACATCAAAGGGAGTTGCCACCCAAATATTTGGCGAAGGATGTCTGGCGCAAGCTAATACTTTGGTAAAGTGGGCATCGGCTTGAAACCAAAAGTGCGCAATTGCGGCTGCCCGTTTGATTGTTCAAAAAGATTATATATAAGAACATAATTTGTACAAAATAAAATGTTAAATTTAAAATATTGATACTATAATGTGTAAGGTCATCACACTAGTAGAAAAAGGGTCAAACGTGAAGCACATTAGTGCCGGTTTGTATTTGAGCCGGCACTAATGTATACATTAGTGCCGGTTCCAATGGCTAGCCGGGCCGCTTTCATTAGTACCGGTTCGTGGCGAACCTTTAGCACTAGTTCGTGTTGGGGAACGTAGTAATTTCGAAAAAAATTCCTACGCACACGCAAGATCATGGTGATGCATAGCAACGAGAGGGGAGAGTGTTGTCTACGTACCAACGCAGACCGACTGCGGAAGCGATCACACAACGTAGTGGAAGTAGTCGTACGTCTTCCCGATCCGACCGATCCAAGCACCGTTACTCCGGCACCTCCGAGTTCTTAGCACACGTTCAGCTCGATGACGTTCCTCGGGCTCCGATCCAGCAAAGCGTCGAGGAAGAGTTCCGTCAGCACGACGGCGTGGTGACGATCTTGATGTACTACCGACGCAGGGCTTCGCCTAAGCTCTACAACGATATGACCGAGGTGGAATTTGGTGGCAGGGGGCACCGCACACGGCTAAGGAACGATCTCAAGGATCAACTTGTGTGTCTTGGGGTGTCCCCTGCCCCCGTATATAAAGGTTGGAGGGAGGGGGGCTGGCCGGCCAGGGAGAGGGAGGCGCAGGAGGAGTCCTACTCCTACCGGGAGTAGGACTCCCCCCTCCAATCCTAGTCCAACTAGGAATCCTTGAAGGAGAGAGGGAGAAAGGTGGCCGGCCCCTCTCCTAGTCCTAATAGGACTAGGGAGAGGGGGGAGGCGCAGCCCTATGTGGGCTGCCCTCTCACCTTTCCACTAAGGCCCATGTTGGCCCATTTGGCTCCCGGGGGGTTCCGGTAACCCTCCCGGTAATCCGGTAAAATCCCGATTTCACCCGGAACACTTCCGGTGTCCAAACATAGGCTTCCAATATATCTATATTTACGCCTCGACCATTTCGAGACTCCTCGTCATGTCCGTGATCACATCCGGGACTCCGAACAACCTTCGGTACATCAAAATGCATAAACTCATAATAACTGTCATCGTAACGTTAAGCGTGCGGACCCTACGGTTCGAGAACAATGTAGACATGACCGAGACACGTCTCCGGTCAATAACCAATAGCGGGACCTGGATGCCCATATTGGCTCCTACATATTCTACGAAGATCTTTATCGGTCAGACCGCATAACAACATACGTTGTTCCCTTTGTCATCGGTATGTTACTTGCCCGAGATTCGATCGTCGGTATCCAATACCTAGTTCAATCTCGTTACTGGCAAGTCTCTTTACTCGTTCCGTAATACATCATCTCATAACTAACATCTTAGTTATTATGCTTGCAAGGCTTATGTGATGTGTATTACCGAGAGGGCCCAGAGTTACCTCTCCGACAATCGGAGTGACAAACCCTAATCTCAAAATACGCCAACCCAACATCTACCATTGGAGACACCTGTAGTACTCCTTTATAATCACCCAGTTACGTTGTGACGTTTGGTAGTACCCAAAGTGTTCCTCCGGTAAACGGGAGTTGCATAATCTCATAGTTATAGGAACATGTATAAGTCATGAAGAAAGCAATAGCAACATACTAAACGATCGGGTGCTAAGCTAATGGAATGGGTCATGTCAATCAGATCATTCAACTAATGATGTGACCTCGTTAATCAAATAACAACTCTTTGTTCATGGTTAGGAAACATAACCATCTTTGATTAACGAGCTAGTCAAGTAGAGGCATACTAGTGACACTCTGTTGGTCTATGTATTCACACATGTATTATGTTTCCGGTTAATACAATTCTAGCATGAATAATAAACATTTATCATGATATAAGGAAATAAATAATAACTTTATTATTG
Organism: Triticum monococcum; assembly: GCA_034509565.1. NCBI lineage: Eukaryota > Viridiplantae > Streptophyta > Magnoliopsida > Poales > Poaceae > Triticum > Triticum monococcum. The sequence goes on from CM067842.1 coordinate 820,997,604, forward strand.
CCTCTAGGGCATATTTCCTTCAGTCTCCCACTTGCACTAGAGTCAATAATCTAGATTACACAGTAATGATTCTAACACCCATGGAGCCTTGGTGCTGATCATGTTTTGCTCGTGGAAGAGGCTTAGTCAACGGGTCTGCAACATTCAGATCCGTATGTATCTTGCAAATCTCTATGTCTCCCACCTGGACTAAATCCCGGATGGAGTTGAAGCGTCTCTTGATGTGTTTGGTTCTTTTGTGAAATCTGGATTCCTTTGCCAAGGCAATTGCACCAGTATTGTCACAGAAGATTTTCATTGGACCCGATGCACTAGGTATGACACCTAGATCGGATATGAAATCCTTCATCCAGACTCCTTCGTTCGCTGCTTCCGAAGCAGCTATGTACTCCGCTTCACATGTAGATCCCGCTACGACGCTTTGTTTAGAACTGCACCAACTGACAGCTCCACCGTTTAAAGTAAACACGTATCCGGTTTGCGATTTAGAATCGTCCGGATCAGTGTCAAAGCTTGCATCAACGTAACCTCTTACGGTGAGCTCTTTGTCACCTCCATATACGATAAACATATCCCTAGTCCTTTTCAGGTATTTCAGGATGTTCTTGACCGCTGTCCAGTGATCCACTCCTGGATTACTTTGGTACCTCCCTGCTAAACTTATAGCAAGGCACACATCAGGTCTGGTACACAGCATTGCATACATGATAGAGCCTATGGCTGAAGCATAGGGAACATCTTTCATTTTCTCTCTATCTTCTGCATTGGTCGGGCATTGAGTCTGACTCAACTTCACACCTTGTAACATAGGCAAGAACCCTTTCTTTGCTTGATCCATTTTGAACTTCTTCAAAATCTTGTCAAGGTATGTGCTTTGTGAAAGTCCAATTAAGCGCCTTGATCTATCTCTATAGATCTTTATGCCTAATATGTAAGCAGCTTCCCCGAGGTCTTTCATCGAAAAACTTTTATTCAAGTATCCCTTTATGCTATCCAGAAATTCTATATCATTTCCAATCAGCAATATGTCATCCACATATAATATCAGAAATGCTACAGAGCTCCCACTCACTTTCTTGTAAATACAGGCTTCTCCAAAAGTCTGTATCAAGCCAAATGCTTTGATCACACTATCAAAGCGTTTATTCCAACTCCGAGATGCTTGCACCAGTCCATAAATGGATCGCTGGAGTTTGCACACTTTGTTAGCTCCCTTCGGATCGACAAAACCTTCTGGTTGCATCATATACAACTCTTCTTCCAGAAATCCATTCAGGAATGCAGTTTTGACATCCATTTGCCATATTTCATAATCATAAAATGCAGCAATTGCTAACATAATTCTGACGGACTTAAGCATCGCTACGGGTGAGAAGGTCTCATCGTAGTCAACCCCTTGAACTTGTCGAAAACCTTTTGCGACAAGTCGAGCTTTATAGACAGTAATATTACCGTCAGCGTCAGTCTTTTTCTTGAAGATCCATTTATTCTCAATTGCTTGCCGATCATCGGGCAAGTCAACCAAAGTCCATACTTTGTTCTCATACATGGATCCCATCTCAGATTTCATGGCCTCAAGCCACTTTGCGGAATCTGGGCTCACCATCGTTTCTTCATAGTTCGTAGGTTCATCATGATCTAGTAGCATGACTTCCAGAACTGGATTACCGTACCACTCTGGTGCAGATCTCACTCTGGTTGATCTACGTGGTTCAGTAGTATCTTGTCCTGAAGCTTCATGATCATCATCATTAGCTTCCTCACTAATTGGCATAGGTGTCGCAGAAACAGTTTTCTGTGATGTACTATTTTCCAATAAGGGAGCAGGTACAGTTACCTCGTCAAGTTCTACTTTCCTCCCACTCACTTCTTTCGAGAGAAACTCCTTCTCTAGAAATGATCCATTCTTAGCAACGAATGTCTTGCCTTCGGATCTGTGATAGAAGGTATACCCAACAGTTTCCTTTGGGTATCCTATGAAGACACATTTCTCTGCTTTGGGTTCGAGCTTATCAGGTTGAAGCTTTTTCACATAAGCATCGCAGCCCCAAACTTTGAGAAACGACAACTTTGGTTTCTTGCCAAACCATAGTTCATAAGGCGTCGTCTCAACGGATTTTGATGGTGCCCTATTTAACGTGAATGCGGCCGTCTCTAAAGCATAACCCCAAAACGATAGCGGTAAATCAGTAAGAGACATCATAGATCGCACCATATCTAGTAAAGTACGATTACGACGTTCGGACACACCATTATGCTGTGGTGTTCCGGGTGGCGTGAGTTGCGAAACTATTCCACAATTTCTCAAATGTATACCAAACTCGTAACTCAAATATTCTCCTCCACGATCAGATCGTAGAAACTTTATTTTCTTGTTACGATGATTTTCAACTTCACTCTGAAATTCCTTGAACTTTTCAAATGTTTCAGACTTATGTTTCATTAAGTAGATATACCCATATCTGCTTAAATCATCTGTGAAGGTGAGAAAATAACGATATCCGCCACGAGCCTCAATATTCATCGGACCACATACATCGGTATGTATGATTTCCAATAAATCTTTTGCTCTCTCCATAGTACCGGAGAACGGTGTTTTAGTCATCTTGCCTATGAGGCACGGTTCGCAAGTACCAAGTGATTCATAATCAAGTGGTTCCAAAAGCCCATCAGTATGGAGTTTCTTCATGCGCTTTACACCGATATGACCTAAACGGCAGTGCCACAAATAAGTTGCACTATCATTATCAACTCTGCATCTTTTGGCTTCTACATTATGAATATGTGTATCTCTACTATCGAGATTCAATAAGAATAGACCACTCTTCAAGGGTGCATGACCATAAAAGATATTACTCATATAAATAGAACAACCATTATTCTCTGATTTAAATGAATAACCGTCTCGCATCAAACAAGATCCAGATATAATGTTCATGCTCAACGCTGGCACCAAATAACAATTATTTAGGTCTAATATTAATCCCGAAGGTAGATGTAGAGGTAGCGTGCCGACCGCGATCACATCGACTTTGGAACCGTTTCATACGCGCATCGTCACCTCGTCCTTTGCTAGCGTCCGCTTATTCCGTAGTCCCTGTTTCGCGTTGCAAATATTAGCAACAGAACCAGTATCAAATACCCAGGTGCTACTGCGAGCATTAGTAAGGTACACATCAATAACATGTATATCACATATACCTTTGTTCACCTTGCCATCCTTCTTATCCGCCAAATACTTGGGGCAGCTCCGCTTCCAGTGACCAGTCTGCTTGCAGTAGAAGCACTCAGTTTCAGGCTTAGGTCCAGACTTGGGTTTCTTCTCTTGAGCAGCAACTTGCTTGCTTTTCTTCTTGAAGTTCCCCTTCTTCTTCCCTTTGCCCTTTTTCTTGAAACTAGTGGTTTTGCTAACCATCAACACTTGATGCTCCTTCTTGATTTCTACCTCCGCAGCTTTCAGCATTGCGAAGAGCTCGGGAATAGTCTTGTTCATCCCTTGCATATTATAGTTCATCACGAAGCTCTTGTAGCTTGGTGGCAGTGATTGGAGAATTCTGTCAATGACGCAATCATCTGGAAGATTAACTCCCATCTGAATCAAGTGATTATTATACCCAGACATTTTGAGTATATGCTCACTGACAGAACTGTTCTCCTCCATCTTGCAGCTATAGAACTTATTGGAGACTTCATATCTCTCAATTCGGGCATTTTCTTGAAATATTAACTTCAACTCCTGGAACATCTCATATGCTCCATGACGTTCGAAACGTCGTTGAAATCCCGATTCTAAGCCGTAAAGCATGGCACACTGAACTATCGAGTAGTCATCAGCTTTGCTCTGCCAGACGTTCATAACATCTGGCGTTGCTCCAGCAGCAGGCCTGGCACCCAGCGGTGCTTCCAGGACGTAATTCTTCTATGCAGCAATGAGGATAATCCTCAGGTTACGGACCCAGTCCGTGTAATTGCTACCATCATCTTTCAACTTTGCTTTCTCAAGGAACGCATTAAAATTCAACGGAACAACAGCACGAGCCATCTATCTACAATCAACATAAACAAGCAAGATACTATCAGGTACTAAGTTCATGATAAGTTTAAGTTCAGTTAATCAAATTACTTAGGAACTCCCACTTAGATAAACATCCCTCTAATCCTCTAAGTGATCACGTGATCCAAATCAACTAAACCATGTCCGATCATCACGTGAGATGGAGTAGTTTCATCGGTGAACATCATTATGTTGATCATATCTACTATATGATTCACGCTCGACCTTTCGGTCTCTGTGTTCCGAGGCCATATCTGCATATGCTAGGCTCGTCAAGTTTAACCTGAGTATTCTGCGTGTGCAAAACTGGCTTGCACCCGTTGTAGATGGACGTAGAGCTTATCACACCCGATCATCACGTGGTGTCTGGGCACGACGAACTTTGGCAACGGTGCATACTCAGGGAGAACACTTCTTGATAATTTAGTGAGAGATCATCTTATAATGCTACCGTCAATCAAAGCAAGATAAGATGCATAAAAGGATAAACATCACATGCAATCAATATAAGTGATATGATATGGCCATCATCGTCTTGTGCTTGTGATCTCCATCTTCGAAGCACCGTCATGATCACCATCGTCACCGGCGCGACACCTTGATCTCCATCGTAGCATCGTTGTCGTCTCGTCAATCTTATGCTTCCACGACTATCACTACCGCTTAGTAATAAAGTAAAGCATTACATCGCGATTGCATTGCATACAATAAAGCGACAACCATATGGCTCCTGCCAGTTGCCGATAACTCGGTTACAAAACATGATCATCTCATACAATAAAATCAGCATCATGCCTTGACCATATCACATCACAACATGCCCTGCAAAAACAAGTTAGACGTCCTCTACTTTGTTGTTGCAAGTTTTACGTGGCTGCTACGGGCTTAAGTAAGAACTCATCTCACCTACGCATCAAAACCACAACGATAGTTCGTCAAATAGACTCCGTTTTAACCTTCTCAAGGACCGGGCGTAGTCACACTCGGTTCAACTAAAGTTGGAGAGACAGTCTTCCGCAAGCCATCTGTGTGCAAAGCACGTCGAGGGAACCGGTCTCGCGTAAGAGTACGCGTAAGGTTGGTCCGGATCGTCTCGTCCAACAATACCGCCGAACCAAAGTATGACATACTGGTAGGCAGTATGACTTGTATCGCCCACAACTCACTTGTGTTCTACTCGTGCAAATAACATCAAACCATAAAACCTAGGCTCTGATACCACTGTTGGGGAACGTAGTAATTTCGAAAAAATTTCCTACGCACACGCAAGATCATGGTGATGCATAGCAACGAGAGGGGAGAGTGTTGTCTACGTACCAACGCAGACCGACTGCGGAAGCGATCACACAACGTAGTGGAAGTAGTCGTACGTCTTCCCGATCCGACCGATCCAAGCACCGTTACTCCGGCACCTCCGAGTTCTTAGCACACGTTCAGCTCGATGACGTTCCTCGGGCTCCGATCCAGCAAAGCGTCGAGGAAGAGTTCCGTCAGCACGACGGCGTGGTGACGATCTTGATGTACTACCGACGTAGGGCTTCGCCTAAGCTCTACAACGATATGACCGAGGTGGAATTTGGTGGCAGGGGCACCGCACACGGCTAAGGAACGATCTCAAGGATCAACTTGTGTGTCTTGGGGTGTCCCCTGCCCCCGTATATAAAGGTTGGAGGGAGGGGGGCTGGCCGGCCAGGGAGAGGGAGGCGCAGGAGGAGTCCTACTCCTATCGGGAGTAGGATTCCCCCCTCCAATCCTAGTCCAACTAGGAATCCTTGAAGGAGAGAGGGAGAGAGGTGGCCGGCCCCTCTCCTAGTCCTAATAGGACTAGGGAGAGGGGGGGAGGCGCAGCCCTATGTGGGCTGCCCTCTCACCTTTCCACTAAGGCCCATGTTGGCCCATTTGGCTCCCGGGGGGTTCCGGTAACCCTCCCGGTAATCCGGTAAAATCCCGATTTCACCCGGAACACTTCCGGTGTCCAAACATAGGCTTCCAATATATCAATCTTTACGTCTCGACCATTTCGAGACTCCTCGTCATGTCCGCGATCACATCCGGGACTCCGAACAACCTTAGGTACATCAAAATGCATAAACTCATAATAACTGTCATCGTAACGTTAAGCGTGCGGACCCTACGGTTCGAGAACAATGTAGACATGACCGAGACACGTCTCCGGTCAATAACCAATAGCGGGACCTGGATGCCCATATTGGCTCCTACATATTCTACGAAGATCTTTATCGGTCAGACCGCATAACAACATACGTTGTTCCCTTTGTCATCGGTATGTTACTTGCCCGAGATTCGATCGTCGGTATCCAATACCTAGTTCAATCTCGTTACTGGCAAGTCTCTTTACTCGTTCCGTAATACATCATCTCATAACTAACATCTTAGTTATTATGCTTGCAAGGCTTATGTGATGTGTATTACCGAGAGGGCCCAGAGATACCTCTCCGACAATCGGAGTGACAAACCCTAATCTCGAAATACGCCAACCCAACATCTACCATTGGAGACACCTGTAGTACTCCTTTATAATCACCCAGTTACGTTGTGACGTTTGGTAGTACCCAAAGTGTTCCTCCGGTAAACGGGAGTTGCATAATCTCATAATTATAGGAACATGTATAAGTCATGAAGAAAGCAATAGCAACATACTAAACGATCGGGTGCTAAGCTAATGGAATGGGTCATGTCAATCAGATCATTCAACTAATGATGTGACCTCGTTAATCAAATAACAACTCTTTGTTCATGGTTAGGAAATATAACCATCTTTGATTAACGAGCTAGTCAAGTAGAGGCATACTAGTGACACTCTGTTGGTCTATGTATTCACACATGTATTATGTTTCCGGTTAATACAATTCTAGCATGAATAATAAACATTTATCATGATATAAGGAAATAAATAATAACTTTATTATTGCCTCTAGGGCATATTTCCTTCAGTTCGTGCCACGAACCGGTACTAATGAGAGTGGTGGCAGGATGTTGTCAGACTGGGGCCCCTCCAGCCCCTTTAGTACCGGTTCTTGGCACGAACCGGTACTAAAGGTCGTCCTACATAAACCCTTCGTCCACCCGAGCTCGCTCTGTTCTTCCCCTTTCCCCTTTCCTCTCTGTTCTTCCCCTCTTCCTCTCGAGCTCATCACACATTTTGCCCAAAATTTGTTAAGATTTCAAGGCCCCCATCCATTCAAATGATCACAAAGGTTAACAACTTTCTCCTTTCATCTCTCATTGCTAGATTAGCTCTTGCAATGCTTTATATAGTGATTAATTTGTGAGTTTAGTAATTTGGGAGGAAATATATATATGTGCTAGTATTTGATTTATATGCAATTTGAGGTCAAAAATAACACTTAGTTTGCATATGTAGGTGTGGTTTACTTAGTGCCTTCTAAATCTCCGTCGTAACCACCGTCGATCGCCCGCACCGTCCCGTCGCCGGCACCACCTTGTGGTGAGCCTCTTGTTCATGAAATTTTATATAAAAATTGATGTTTGTGTGATTTGGATATATAGTTACTCGTATAATTATCTTACCTGTACGTTGTTTGTTATACATATAGTGCCAAGGTTTTGATATCCGTCCCCGTCGGCCCTCGTCCTTGTTATGATTCGGATGTGGTATATATATTTTCTTTTAAAACTAGTTGCATTTCGTGTTTATGACAAATTATGCCCATCAAGTTGACATAGATATTTTTTCTAGGAGGTATGTGAACCAGAAATTCCAACCGACCCTATTGTCGAGAGGTTAAATTTAGTTGAAAGAGAAAACGAGTACTTGAAAGAAAAATTGAAAAGAATTGAGGGGGAGAAGATGGAATTGGAGTTGCATGTTGCCGATGTCGTCGATGATCACAAGATCAATATGGAGAAAATGCGCTTGAAGATTAGAAAGATTAGAAAATATGCCATCGATAGTGAGGCTTGGTATCATTATGCTGTTGGATCAATTGTTACCTTAGTTGCGATCTTGATCGCATTTGTTGTTGCATTTAAATGCTTTAGCTAGAGAGTTATTTGTTTGTTGCATTTAAGTGTTGTATGAACTTTATGTATGAACTTGTATTAATTTGGTCTATTTGGTGTTGTGTAATGAAGATGAGCCGGCAATGGATGTACGATGACCGATGCTCTCCCCAGTTCCTTGAGGGCGTGCATACTTTTCTGCTTGCGGCTGAGGCAAACAAGCGGGCGGATGGTTTTATGCCTTGTCCATGTGCTGGCTGTAAGAATGGTCACAATTACTCTACGTCAAGAACCATTCACGTCCACATGTTTGAGTCCGGTTTCATGCCCCACTATAATGTTTGGACCAAGCATAGAGAAAGAGGGGTTATGATGGAAGACAATGAAGAAGAAGAGGACGACGACAGCTATCCTGGCCATGGGTTCCCTGAATACGATGATACAACAATGGGGGATGAAGATGAGCCGGTAATGCGGGAAGAAGCTGAGCCGGCAATGCGGGAAGAAGCTGAAGAAGAGGCATCAGATGAGCCCATTGATGATCTAGGTCGGGCCATTGCCGATGCAAAGAGAAACTGCGCAAGTGATTTGGAGAAGAAGAAGTTGCAGCGCATGTTAGAGGATCACAAAAAATTGTTGTACCCGAATTGCGTAGGTGACAAGAAAAGGCTGCGCACCATACTAGAATTGCTGCAATGGAAGGCAGAGAATGATGTATCTGACAAGGGATCTGGAAAGTTGCTGGTAATGATAAAGGATATGATTCCAAAGGACAACGAATTGCCCGAGAGTACGTACGAAGCAAAGAAGGCTGTCTGCCCTCTAGGGTTAGAGGTGCAGAAGATACATGCATGCCCTAATGATTGCATCCTCTACCGCGGTGAGTATGAGGATTTGAACGCTTGCCCGATATGTGGTGCATTGCGCTATAAGATCAGCCGCGATGACCCTGGTGATGTCAAGGGCGAGCGCCCCCAGGAAGAAGATTCCTGCCAAGATGATGTGGTATGCTCCTATAATACCATGGTTGAAACGTTTGTTCCAAAACAAAGAGCATGCCAAGGTGATGCGATGGCACAAAGAAGACCGTAAGAAAGACGGAAAGTTGAGAGTACCTGCTGACGGGTCGCAGTGGAGAAAAATCGAAAGAAAGTATGGGAAGGAGTTTGCAGATGACGCAAGGAGCGTATGGTTTGGTCTAAGCGCAGATGGCATTAATCCTTTTGGGGAGCAGAGCAGCAACCATAGCACCTGGCCTGTGACTCTATGTTTGTATAACCTTCCTCCTTGGTTGTGCATGAAGCGGAAGTTCATTATGATGCCAGTGCTCATCCAAGGCCCTAAGAAACCCGGCAACGACATTGATGTGTACCTAAGGCCATTAGTTGAAGAACTCTTACAAATGTGGAATGGAACAGGTGTACGTGCGTGGGATGAGCACATGGGGGAAGAATTTGACCTAAAGGCGTTGCTGTTCGTGACCATCAATGATTGGCCTGCTCTCAGTAACCTTTCAGGACAGACAAACAAGGGATACCGCGCATGCATGCACTGTTTGGACGATACCGACAGTATATATTTGGCTAATTGTAAGAAGAATGTGTACCTGGGACATCGTCGATTTCTTCCGAGCAGGCATCTCGTAAGAAAGAAAGGCAAGCATTTCAAAGGTGAAGCGGATCACCGGACGAAGCCTCGCCACCGTACTGGTGCTAATGTACATGATATGGTCAAGGATTTGAAGGTGGTCTTTGGAAACGGTCCTGGTGGACAACCTGTTCCGAATGACGCTGACGGACGCGCACCCATGTGGAAGAAGAAATCTATATTTTGGGACCTGCCCTATTGGAAAGACCTAGAGGTCCGCTCCGCAATCGACGTGATGCACGTGACGAAGAATATTTGTGTGACCCTGCTTGGCTTCTTGGGCGTGTATGGGAAGACAAAAGATACACCTAAGGCACGAGAGGAGACCAGCAACGTATGCACGGAAAAGACGGCATACATCAGGGTCATGCAAGCTATGCTCTTACCAAAGAAGAGAAGGAAATCTTCTTTGAATGCCTGCTCAGTATTAAGGTACCGTCTGGCATCTCGTCGAATATAAAGGGAATAATAAACATGGCAGAGAAAAAGTTCCAGAACCTAAAGTCTCATGACTGCCATATGATTATGACGCAACTGCTTCCGATTGCATTGAGGGGGCTTCTACCGGAAAACGTTCGATTAGCCATTGTGAAGCTATGTGCATTTCTCAATGCAATCTCTCAGAAGGTAATCGATCCAGAAATCATACCAAGGTTAGAGAATGATTTGGTGCAATGTCTTGTCAGTTTCGAGTTGGTGTTCCCACCATCCTTCTTCAACATTATGACGCACGTCCTAGTTCACCTATGCGAAGAGATTAACATTTTGGGTCCTGTATTTCTACACAATATGTTCCCCTTTGAGATGTTCATGGGAGTCTTAAAGAAATATGTTCATAACCATGCTAGGCCAGAAGGAAGCATCTCCAAGGGCTGTCAAAATGAGGAGGTCATTGAGTTTTGTATTGACTTTGTTCCTGACCTTAAGCCGATTGGTGTTCCTGAATCGCGGCATAAGGGCAGACTGGATGGAAAAGGCACGCTAGGAGGGGAACAAATAATATGTATGGACGGACATTCTCTCACTGAAGCACACTACACAGTTCAACAGAATTCCGCCTTGGTGGCTCCGTATATGGATGAACACAAGAATTTGCTACGCTCCAAACACCCAGAGCGGTCTGATGACTGGATTACACGTGAACAAACCAGGAGTTTCGCCAGCTGGTTGCAGACACGTACCATGCATGACACCTCTATTGAAGATGACCTGTACTTGTTGTCCCAGTTACCATCTTCGAATATAATGACTTTCAAAGGGTACGAGATAAATGGTAATACATTTTACACGATCGCCCAAGATAAGAAGAGCACCAACCAAAACAGTGGTGTCCGCTTTGATGCAGAAACCAAGACGGGAAAGGAAACATATTATGGTTATATACAGGACATATGGGAACTTGACTATCGACGTGGTTTGATGGTCTCTTTGTTTCGGTGCAAATGGGTCAATATGACACGAGGCGGGGTAACGGAAGACCCGCAGTACGAAATGACAACAGTGGATCTCAACAATCTTGCATATGCAGACGAACCATTCGTCCTAGCCAATGATGTGGCACAGGTTTTCTATGTGAAGAACATGTCTACCAAGCCAAGAAAAAGAAAAGATAAGGAAGCGAATGCATCGTACGATGAGCCAAAGCGGCACATAGTTCTTTCTGGGAAGAGAAACATCGTGGGAGTGGATGACAAGACAGACAAGTCAGAAGATTATGAAACGTTTGATGAAATTGCTCCATTCACAGTGAATATTGACCCGAGCATCCCGTTAAATGATGAAGATTTTCCATGGTTACGGCGCAAAGGGACACACGCGAAGAAAAAGTTTCACACCCAAAGATCTGGGATGTGATCGGCTTCACTATCATCACTTTCTTCTGTGTTTCACACCCAGAAGGGAATCTCTGTAATAGTTAGGGTAGTTAATTATGTGTTTTGGCATTTGAAATGCGAAGAAATTTTATGTGCAAACAAATTCTTTCATGCCTTTACTGATTTTTAAAGTTAAGTTATTCACAAACTAGTGATTCACACTAATTTCAAATAATTCAAAATTTAAACTATTCAAATTTGAAAACTACGGGCACTAACAGAAAGTTTGTAATTTTTTGTACCTAAAGCAAAAATATTCAAAAAGAAACTCTAAATACACAAAAAAACAACTCAAAAATAAATAAAGCAAGAAAAATAAAAATAAAAAGCCCGCCTACTAGGCCAGGGCGGCCTGCATACGACTAGAAACCCAACCCGTTGTTGGGCCAGGATGCAGGCCCGCAAAGGCCCAGTAGGCCCACAGGACAGCACAGAACATGTAGGCCCAGTAGGCCTGCTTTGGAGAGGAGCTCGAGAGAGCTACTGCACGGGGGTTTATAAACCAGTGCGGTCGCCCCTCGGCTAGCGAGGTGGGACTAAACTTGCCGCACCGCACCTGCGCCAGCGCACCCCCTTTAGTACCGGTTCGTGGCACCAACCGGTACTAAAGGGGGGTCTTTAGTGCCGGTTGGAGCCACCAACCGGTACTAAAGGGGGTGCGGTTCCCGCCGCTTGGCCTGGCCAAAATAGGCCTTTAGTACCGGTTGGTGGCTCCAACCGGTACTAAAGGTGCCTTCTATATATACAACACTTCGAAAAAATTTCATTCTCCCTCTGTTTCTTCCTCTGTTTCCCCATTGAAGCACTGCCCGCGCGCCCCGATCGATCGACGCCGTCGCCGTCGCCGCCCCCGTCCCCGTCGCCGTCGCCGCCCACGTCTCCGTCGCCGCCCCGGGCCCGTCCCCGTCGCGTCGTCCCCGCGTCGCCGCCCCCACGTCACGCCCCGGCCCGTCGCCGCCCCCGGCCGTCGCCTCGCCGTCGCCGTCGCCCCGCTATGAGCTCTCCCCCTCTAACCCCTCTCCCTCGCCCCCGGCGGCCACCATGGGCGCCGCCCCTCCCCGAGCCCATACACACACACACACAAGCATGATGAACACACACACACACACACACGTACATATGTATGAATGAATGCATGTATGTATTAGTATATACGTATTTTGTATGTTTAATTAGTTTAGATTTTTTAGATTATTATCTTTTCACTAGTATATATGTATGAATGCATGTTAGATGGATATAATTGGTGTTTAATTAGTATGGAAATTTTTTATATAATGTTGTTTTTCAGTTTTTTAATGGATGTATAGAAGTTGTGTTTTCTGTTTTTAGTGTTAGATGCTTAATTAGTATGAAATAGCATATAAAATTTTGACATATGCAATGATAGCATAATTAGTGTTATATAGAAATGTTAGAAATTTTAGTTATCAACATCCAATCATTAAAAAAATGTTACTTTTGGCAGGCATATAGCTAGTATTTGTTCTCGACGATGCCCGGCCCGCATCCTCGCCGTCGACCCGTCCGCGACGACGTCTGGCTAACCCATGTCCGGGACTGGGCTCCGCCGGGCTGGCACTGGGAGGTGCTGCCTGGAGGGGCGTGCCGCTTGATGAGGAACCCGGCCCCGGGTCCCGTCGTCGACCCTGATCTCGTTTGGTGGCGTTCGCGTGGGCCAGTTTCGGTGCAGAGGGAGCCGGCCCCGCCGGAGGTGGTACGTCGCCGTGTCAGGGAGGAGGACGAGCACGTCCATCGCTACATGGTTGCATTAGAAGGCGGCAGGTTCTCCAATACCTGGCAGTTTCTTCAGGGATCTCACTTCAGCTATGATCCTGCGAGGGTTCCTTCTCTTTGGGTGTCCACCGCCCGCGCCGCAGGAACCGCGAGTGTCCTAGATTCTTCTGTAGTATTCGATCTTTAATTAGCTACCTAGCCAATGATGTACTATTCAATATTATATATTATTCGAGACAATGTATTCGAGATTATATCTATTATTCGAGACAATGTATTCGAGATTATATCTTTTATTTGAGACGATGTATTCGAGATTATATCTATTATTTGAGACGATGTATTCGAGATTATATCTATTATTCGAGACGATGTAATTTGAATACTATATTGTTTTATATTTCTTTTGGATTAGTTAAATAAAAGCTATGGTAGACAATACCGACAGAGAGGGAGAACAGACCTTGTTCGATATGATACGCGGGCCAGATGATGATCAGAATGAAGAAGATTATGACGGCTCCGAATTTCTAAACAACACCAGAGAGGGTGATATGATATTCGATCGTGACGACCGAATTGATGAAGTCATGAACTACGATTATGACTATGACGAAGAAAATGTTGATCCTGAAACAACAAAGACCGGCGAGGTATATATATTTATATAAGCAGGCATCTGATGATCATCACATGTTTTAAATGAGTTGAAGATATATTAACGAATCGATCTTTCTTCTTTCAGCCATCCGGATCGAGCAAATCTTCAGGCAATAGGGCGAAACGAGGCCCGAACAAAAAGTTGAAGGAGACCAAATGGCGAACCATTAGCGCCTAAGAAGATTGCGGACAAGTTCGTTCGTCAGTGCGGAGTTCTTGTGAAGGACCAACTCCTGATCTCCCTTCAAGAATGGAGAGAGCCAGCAAAGCCACGTCCAAATGTTACTTTTGTCGACGACAGACAAAAAAACTGCTTTGGGATACTCTCATGGAACATTTCACCCTACCAGATCATTTCACAGATGCAGATGTGGAGAAAGTCAAGGACGCCGCTCTTAGGAAGATGGCGGTTGCATTCAACAACCACAAGAATCGTGTATGGGACAAGTACATCAAGGATGGAAGGAAGACTCCAGTATTCGAGGGAACACTAGAGAATCAAAGTACTCATTGGGACGATTTCGTGAAATTCAAGGATTCAGAATTAGCTAAGGAACGGTCAAGAATAAACAAGAAGAATGCCGAAAAAAGGATAAGTTCCATAAGCTGGGGCCAGGTGGCTACGTGGTGGCAATGCCTAAGTGGGATAAGTCTGAGAAAGAGATGGAGGATGCAGGTGTCACTCCGGTTACTAAGAGCTGGCCCCCCAGGTGCAGGACTTGGTTCTATGCGCATGGGGGGGGAGTTGGACCCGAAGACAGGCAAAGTTTCGACGAAGGCATGTCTGAACGGAGCCGACGATAAGATACTTGTTGCAATAGAAGAGGCTCGAACGGGGGTGTTCCAGCCCAACAGAGAGAACGACGAGCTTACGCGTGCCCTGGGAAATCCTGAACACCCGGGAAGAACATGAGGCAAGGGCGCTATTCCGTGGTATGAAGGATTTTCGGACTAGAACGCCGACTACAGAACCCGTGCGAGAAGGAAGATTGCGGAGGAGAAGCAGAGGAAGATGGAGGAGGAGAAGAGGAAGCTGGACTATGAACACCTTCAAGGCCTAGAATCAAAGCACGCGGACTTGGCAGTCAAATTCCAGCGGCAGCAGGAGCAGATCGACTCACTTAGCCATGAAAGGAGGTCTCAACAGCTGCAACAGCTAGCGGATGATCCAGCATTGGATACCACCGCCCCATCCATGCCGAGAAGCAGCGTGGGTTCCGCCCCGTTTGACGCAATGCTGGATAGATACCCCGTGGATGACATCATGGAGAACACTAACTGCGAGCTACACTTCAAAATGAAGAACATATCCATGAAGGTGGCGGACGCCGTTGCTTATACAAATTCCCCCGATGCAACCTTCCATTGCAACCCGATTCCAGCAGGCTATGCTCGTGTCATGGTTGATGAGGTGGTGGACCAATATTCGGGGCTAGAGCTTGACATTCCTGGAGGTGACGAGGAGCACACACTCAGAGAGGCCAAACATCGTATCATCCTATGGAGAAAGGATTGCATCATCTTTCGAAGGCCACCGACACCGCGTCACCCGACTCCTCGTCGAAGTCCGCCACCGAGTCAGCAGACTCCCGCTCCTCCAAGTCCACCAACGCGTGAGGCCACTCCTCCTCCTCCAAGTCCGGCAAAGTGTCAGGACACTCCTCCTCCAAGTCCGACACAGCGTCAGACGTCCACTCCTCCTCCAAGTCCGGCACAACCTCAGGCCACTCCTCCTCCAAGTCCGGCACAGCTTCAGGCCACTCCTCCTCGTCCAACTCAGCCCCGTCAGCCGTCTCCGCCACCTCAGCAATCGCAGAAGAGACACCCTGCAGCTATGGTGCGTAGCGGTATGAGTCGAGGTCATAGTACAGGAAGTACAGGCGGAGGCAAGCGATATAAATATGGTCCAAAACTCACTACTCCTCTTCCTAAGAGGGCTTACAACAGGACCCAGGAGCAAACCAATGCCATAGTGCGGGCAGAAGTCGACGCCCATTTTGGACCGAAACTGCCACCGCCGCCAAGGGAGAAAGTGCCTGTGGAAAAGATTGACCACTTCATTCGTATGGCTCAACCACCAGCTCCTAAGCCTGTTGACACAGACTATGAGCGCCACATCAGGAAGTTAAATCGAGCACGTCTACAGAAGGAGGCGAGCTCGAGCTCGAGCAAACAACAAGCAGCTGTCAAAAAATGCGAAAAAACCGTTGCCCAGCTGGGAGAACAGGCGGCGCAATCGATCCCCCCGCTTGTTGTGCCAACAACACGTGACAGTAAGCGCGCCCAATATTATTGTGGGCAAACAGTTTACGTTCCCGAGCTGGGCGATGTAGTAATAACCAAGGAGCATATAATGCAGGCTGAAATTCTCAACATCACTGTTGGACAACTCCTCGAGATCGAGCTCATGCCTGTGCTTAGAGAGGAGGAAATAAAACGGAAATATGCCCGGGGCCAATCTTTGGTCAAGCCAGAAGAGGTCAAGAAGCTCCCAACGAGAATGTATGGATTGCATCAATGGTACATGGACATTACCAAGAGATCCGATCGAGAGTCCCTCATGGTGCAAGTCAAGAAGGATCATTACTACCATCAGAAACCTGTGACCGTTGAGTATAATGAACTGTTTCAGTTATACAATCAAGACGCACTCGACAAATCTATCATCAGTTGCTATTGTCTGTAAGTGATTTCTTTCTGTAATTTAAGTCTCAAGCTAGCTGTAGTGATCCTTTTGATCAATCATTACCTGTAATTATCCTCATTATATTTTTTCTGTGGTATTATGCAGGATGAAGATGTATGAAATGAGAAAAGGTGGACGCTATGGCATTGGGTTCATTGACCCAAACACCGTTAATGAATACACATGGAAAATAAATCCACATCATGAAAAGCAGGTAGAGGACAGCATGCTAGAGTTCTTGAAGCACCTCAAATACAATGAAGATATACTACTTCCTTACAACTTCCAGTGAGTCACACTGTCTTCTACTACAAATTCTCTGTTTTTGCCTACTAGCTAGCTACATGTTTTTGCTTACATATGCCCGCTTAATTAAGACATGCAAACGTGTGTGCATGCAGATTTCACTAGATCTTGTGTATCATTAAAGTTGACACCGGAACGGTTGAAATACTGGACTCACTACTCAAAGCAAATAGTGACTATAACATCTTGTTTGGGATAGTCAACAGGTAATTTCAATCATTATTAACTATATATCTCGGCCTATTTAGTTCGTCATTTCATGATATGAACTATTTAATAGCCCCTTTATTCATTTTCTTTGTCGGCGGGCAGGGCTTGGGCAAGGTTCATCAGCGTCACTCTAGGCGAATGGAAACGACAGCTGAAATGGTTTCGACCCAAGGTAAGTAATTAAGTAGTACTCCCTCCGTCTGAAAATACTTGTCATCAAAATGGATAAAAAAGGATGTATCTAGAACTAAAATACATCTAGATACATCCCCTTTTATTCATTTTGATGACAAGTATTTCCGGACGGAGAGATACTAGCTAGCTAGCTAGCTGCCATCTCTTTAATTATCATGCTTGATTAATTATTATCTGATCAAATTCCATTCTCGTAAAGGTCCTGAAGCAGGCGCAGGGGACTGATCTGTGTGCATTCTGCGTTTGCGAGAACATTCGCATGATGGCGTCCGAAAGGAGCAGATCTCAAAGACAGGAATGGGTACGCTTGTTAGAACACTATTCACAATTTTTACACCATTATCGGTATCTAGTCACACAACTAATACACATGCATATTGATCTCCTTCTTAACAGTTCACAGAGGTGCGGGACAAGCTTCTAGAAACGGAGCGCGTAGAAGCACTTCAAGAGGAAATAGCGGGATTTTTGCTCGACCAGGTCATAAATCCGAAGGGAGAATACTATTACTCGCTACCGCCCCCATGAACCACTTCCAATTGTCATCGTGCTCCGAAGGCACCAATTAGGCTAATGCCACTGGCTCCGAAGGCAACATGCATATGTAGGAGAAATTGTATATATAGCTATACATGTGTGTATGTGTGAATTAATATGGTGGTTTGTGAGACATTGATGATATATATATGATTGGTTCTATTAGAAATTATATATATATATATATATATATATATATATATATATGCATAACGTGTACAATGTGTAGTATCGTAAAATACCAGCAAACGAAAACAGATTAAAATGAAAAACACAAAATTAAATGAAAAAGAAATCATAAAACCAAAAATTCCCCAAACATTTTAGTACCGGTTGGTGTTACCAACCGGTACTAAAGGGCTCCCGGCCCCCGGAGCTGGCTCGTGCCACGTGATTGCCCTTTAGCACTGGTTCGTGCTGAACCGGTACTAAAGGGGGAGGGGCTTTAGTGCCCACACTTTAGTGCCGGTTATGGAACCGGCACTAAAGGGCCTTACGAACCGATGCTATTGTCCGGTTCTGCACTAGTGTCATGGTCAATCTTTCAAAGGAGAACTGCCAAGAATAAGTAAAGCCTAACACATGAAGGACATTTAAGTGACATGTACTTTAAAATGTAGCAGAAATTCATAATTCAAAAATAGAAAATAAATAATTTTGAGGCATGTTTTACTCCATCTGTCCCAAAATAAGTGTCTTAACTTTGTACTAAAGTTGAGACACTTATTTTGGACGGAGGGAGTATATCATAAGACATCCATTCTAGGAACACATATTACTTAACTTGAATTTCAAACATGCCTATATTGGACTATAGCTTTAGGCTTATAAACTTTTTAGACTGTCGCCACGAGGCAACGCTAAAACCTTGTCAGTGCTATTCTTTTAGATCTGTAGGCATTAATAGTCCTTTCACCCAAAAAAGTAGTCATTTTGCCCCTGCCGTTGTTCCTTGATTACTTAAAGATAGTTCTTACAACTATTTTTTTATATATGGCAAGTACATCACGTCATTATATAATAAATACATACATGATTGATCCGTATCAGAAAAAAATCCATATTTGGTGATCAACCTACCGTTAGTTGATGGCACATCACATCAGCCATTTTTGAGTGCGAGAAATCAGCCTTTTTGAAAGTTGCATTATTGCATTCTACTCCACACAATCGATTATTTTTTAGATTAAATAGATTTGAATGCAACGAGTTTCAGTATTCAAGGTCGTGGCCTACAGATCGAGTGTGCTGTAAGTAGAAATGTAGAAACAGTTAAATGAAGGAGGATTTCTACTTGGTTTCCATACCAGGACGTAGAGAGTGCCGGCGAGGATGATGGATCGGTAGCGCCCCAGCCACGAGTCGGCGACGAAGGCGCCCAGCAGCGGCATCAGGGTGGCCGTTCCCGACCAGACATTCACGGCGGCAGCGGCGGCGGCGTTGGAGTGGCCCAGCGGCCCCGTCAGGTACGTGATCAGGTTCGCCGACACGCCGTAGTAGGCGAAAGCGCTGGCGACCTCCATCACTTCATGTATGCCGCCGGCCGGCCCGTATTCATTGCTGATTAATTAGTTGGCGCTACCAAAGCAAAAGCTTATCTAGGACGGTGCGTACGCGTGTAGTACATACCGGCGACGAAGAGGGCGGAGCGCCACCCGCCGGAGGTGCTGCTGTAGACGGGTCTGACGGGGCGGCCACGGAAGTCGGAGATGCCGGCAAGCGGTGGCTCATCGACCGCGTCTTCCGTAAGGAAGGGAGCCTCCGCGTCCACCATTGCCATCTTGCTACACCCCTCAGCACTCTACTCTGTCAGAGCTAAGTAAGCTCCAGCTCTGTCTGCAGAATCTTGCGGTTGGGTGTCAGTGTCAACGCGAGACAAAAATCTTTGCCAGCTTAGCTTATATATATGCTGCTTGTACGTTGTTGGTTGGATTAGTTACAAGATTTGAGAGCAGCTAAATGGCTCCCGAGTTCATCTGAACCTGCGCGTGAACAGTAAAATCAAAAGAAATACTAGAAAAAATTAAAAGAAATGAATTTGTTTTTGCGTGGAAGATGTGTTAGTGCGTGATGTTCGTGCCAAATTTCAGCTCATTTGGACATCCAAGCTGCTCTCAGGAAAAAAACAAAATTGGGGACTTTGAAAAAGTTAACCGTTCCGGACTGATATTTTTTTCCAAGAGCTGCTCGGACGTCCAAATATGCTGAAATTTGGAGCGGACCTCACACACTACAATGTCTTCCATGCAAAAATAATGCAGAACTTTTTGAATTTTTTTTGTATTTATATTGATTTTACTGTTCACCGAGATCAGATGAGCTCGGAAGCCGAAATGGATATTCGACAACACTTCCCTTTCTTTTCTTTCTGAAGGAAAAAAATTCCAATTAAGTTATAAATGTATATAGAAAAATTAATGTACTAGCTTGGCATCACGGTGGAGTTTTTTAACCTAGTACCTTATCCCTTGTTCCAAATATATAAACATCTAGGAGATCAAATTAGTTGCATCAGATCTATTATTAAATGTACTTTCGATGTGTTGTAGATATAGACATTTTTTTATATAGATACGGTCAAATATACAGAAGTTTGACTTAGGAAAAATCTAGAACTTCAATTATTTGGAACGAAGGAGTGCTTTCACATCTTTTATAGCATTGATGTTGGTCAATATCTTGTGGCCTTACCACCTTGCTCGGGTGTGATTATTTGTCCAGGACGAAGACAATGTGCTCACTCTATTCATCAAGACGGTCCTTATGTGCAATCACGTGGCATACCAATATGCATTCGAAGTACATAAGATATTTTCCCATCTAAAGATTTTAAAGCCAACGACAATCGTTTGATGGGTTCGTAGAAGTAGAAATATCTATAATGCGAGGCCATTTTCCCAAGAAGTGAAAAGCAAAAGGAAAACAAAGGTTGCATGGTAAGTTAGTGACTAACTTATGCAACAACACAAAAACATGGGTTCAACCTGGACACAAACTATATATGCAAAAGACATGTAGAATCATTGCATCTTATATATACCATCCATTTGTACGCAACAAGAAAGATATACATCCATGGCATGCATGCAAAAATAACAACACAAATTAGTAAATCTTTAGTCACTCACCATCACACACATAACATTCGAACCATTAGCTTCTCCACCGTGAGTTTGGTACCGGTAACTCTCGCTAGCTGAAGTTCCACACGGCTCTTCGTCACAGATCATGGTTGCACATCAAATGCACCTCGAACTCCAATGGTGAGCAACGATGCTCATGAAAAGTCCCGGCCATTGACGATGAGGTGGTGCTCGACAAGAGGGAGAAATAGTCGAAGGAGCAAGGTTTATTTTTAGGGGCCTAAGAATCCGGTTTTTAAAATATTTCAGAAAGTCCAGATTTTTTCGTCAAAATGTTTTGAATTCAAAGTTTTTCTTGAATAAAATAATATTTAACATAAAATATAACAGAAAGTGTGTCTTGTTCTTGTGGTCAGCACACTCTTTTTTCTTCCCAAAGGTGTGTACTTTTTTGTTTGCTTTAAGTATTTTTTTCCTTTTCCCTCTATTATTTTATTTTTTTATCCGATTTTCATTCCTATTTAAATGGCTTTTCAATTTTCATAGTTCCTTTTGGGTTTCGTTTCGGTCCTGTTTTTCTTTAGTCTATTTTGTTTTCGTACTTTTTTATTTTTATTTTCTGTACAATAAACATTTTTCTAAATATATAGGGAATAATTTTAAAATACACGCTGTATTTTTAATATATGTTAAACATTTTCTCTTATACAAATCCGGTAATTTCTTTCATAATCCCGTTAACCTTCTTTTCAAAAAAAAAAATTAAATTGATGAACGTTTTTCAAATTCGTGATTTCTTTTAAAAAATTGAACAACTTTATTCAAATTCATGTTTTTCTTGAAAATTCATGAACTTTTACAAATTCATGTACTTTTTCGAATGAGTGAAACTTTTTCAAATGAGTTGACCTTTTAATTCACATATTTTTATTTGTACTGAATTATTTTTATTTTTAGCGCCTTTTTCCGTTGACTGGTCAGCCGGTGACTGAAAGGAAACCATTGCATAGTGGGCGATAGATCACATCGTTTCGCTGGGCTGGCCCATATCTGCATGCGCATGGGCGCCATAAACCCTAACTGACTCAGAAGGCACCGATTAGGAGGTCTCCTTCAGATCAGCTTAGTTCCAGGGGTGTGTCTACTGGACAGACAAACCACTCGGTTCAAGGGCAACCTCTACTGGGCCAGCCAACTATAGGATTTTTTTTATATTTTCTGTTTTCTTTTGTCGGTGCAAGGCCGTTTGTTTTTCATTTTTGTTTTCTTACATATATTAAAATTCGGAAAATTCTCTCTCTCTCTCCCTCTCTCTCTCTCTCAATCTATATAATTGGGAAAAATAACTCTGGTTAGTTTTAAAATAAGGTTCACCATGTATTATATATTGTTCAGGGAGTGATAAAATTTTATTCTCGCGGTTTTAAAACCATGTTCAAGTATTAAGAAAAAAATGGTGTGACATCTTAAATAAAACGTCACACATTATAAAAATATTAATGCAGTGTTAAAAACTTTTAATAATTTATATAAAAAAATTTACACGTCTCCAAAATTTGGTCACATCCTAAAAATAATTTATACAATGTGAAAAAAGGTTCAGCATGCTCTAAAAACAATGTTCATGGCATTTATGAAAATGTTAAATGTGGGTTGAAATGTCCACCTTGAATTAAAAAAAAGTTCACTGCACATTTCATAAGATGTTCAGCGTCTATTTCAGAGGAATGTTCAACGTATATCTGAAAAATGGTCAACGTGTATCTGGAAATGTTCAACCTGTACACCAAAAATGTTCAACGAGTATTTGGAAAAAGTTTGCATGTATTCAAAAATGAACAAGAAATTATAAAAAGCAAGAAATAATTACACCATGGCAGTTTTGCTATGACAATCTACAAACAAATGCCTAAGCAAAAGTAATAAATATATAGATAATACAGAAAGCTAAACCAATATTTAACATTATGCATCAACACGGTAGCCATGAAATTCACAGTTTGATGTAGGAAAGGAAAAAGCAAATGGATTGCACATTGGTTTGCTCAAATTGTGCAATGAACACATTCCATACCTCGTCTTCTGAGACCAGTGGCATGACATCACCCGTGCAGATTGCATCCCCATGTTGTTGTGATGGATGGGTAAGGTGTTATTTGGTCATGTTGGGCGATCGCGAGCAGCCTATGATGTCGGAACAGACCGGTGAAGCTTAGGGAGGAGGGCAGGGGCACCACCGGGCGATACGGCAGTGAGGCGGTGAGAGGAGGCCGCAAAGCACAGATGCAATTGATGGCGACAGCCAACATGTGGCGTACATATACTTGAGGGTTTTTTTCTTGAGTTTTTTGTGGATGATTTTTTTATGAAGAGAAATATAGGTGATTTGACTAACTAGGCTTAGAGGATATCCGCAAAGGTTATTTTCTGCGTAATGGCACATGTACGTAGGTAGTTTTCATCAAGTTTAATGTCGAAGGCTGTTGGCGGCTGTAATTTATTATGTATCAAATTAACGGTTAGATGTTTCTAGTTTTTAAGTGATTTTATAGCATATTTCTCTTTGTTCTGGTGAGCTCCTCAATTTCTTTTATTTTTGAAAAAAGTCCATTTTACTACCCTGAACAAAATTGGTGGTTCACATTACCCCTTAATCTATTTTTCTGCTCCTTTCACCCCTAAACAATCCCAAACCAGACAAAAATCATCCCTGGCTGGTTTGCCTGCTGGTCAAAGGTTGTATTTGACCAGTGGGCCCAAGGCACACACCCCACTGAACCCTAAATCCTCGCCCATGTGCCCCATCGGCCATGGCTGCCGCCGGCTAAGGGCAACCGCCCCTGTGCCCTGGTTCACCAGCTCCCTCGTCCTCCCGCGGGACACCGGATCTATGCTGTCGGCACGTGCCTCGGCTCGCCTACTCGAGCCTCGTCGCCGGAGCGCCGCCCTGCTCCACTGGCCCGCCGACCCTACCACCTAGATGTCGCCCTGCTCGCGGCGCCGGCCCTTGCTGCCGCCTCCACGCCCATGGCCGGCCGCCTCTGGTCGACGGGAGGCTACGCCCTTTGCAGCCGCCATGACCGCTGCATCGAGCTCCTCTGCGCATGGTTGCACTAGAGCACCACCGCGTCGATGCGTCGCCATTGAGGCCCTCCACGCCGGCGACCTCTACGCCCAGCGCTGCTCCGTCGCCAACCGCTGCAGCACCTCCCCGCCGTCCGTGCCCTTAGCTCCGTCGTGCTCCGGTTAGCCATCGGCTAAACCTATCATTAGTAATTAGTTAATCCACCCAATTAATTGCAGGCTAATTTCCTATTTCAGTTAAGTTCATCCTCGTGGCCCCACCCGCAGGTCACAACCACCATTGACCAGCGCCACGTCAGCTGCAAGTTGAGACAAACCACCCAGGGGGGTCTTTTGTCCGGTATGGGTTTGTCTAGGGGGTGAAAAAGAGCAGAAAAATATATCAGGGGGTAATGTGAACCACCAACTTTGTTCAGGGTAGTAAAATGGACTTTTTTTCTTTATTTTTATATACAAAGATAGATAAAAAATAATGTATATACATCCATTGTCAGAAGTTTCAGTACGTAACAACATGGTATTCAACTAAAAAAAACATTGTACTAGTGCACATCCACCGGCCGGTAGGCCCTTACTTCAGCGGAGCCTCTTGTGGCTGTAGACATAGGTACTTGCGCAGCGGAGGTAGAGTGCGAGTTGGGCGGCGCTGAAGCCGGCGAGCAACCAGTAGAAGTAGTCGAGGTGAGCACGGTTAAGGTTGTCCGCGAACCAGCTGTTGCCACCACCGCTGCTGGTGATGCGGTCGATTAGGGAGACAAGAGTGCCGCTGATGAAGTTACCCATGCCGATCACGCTATAGTAGAGTGCCATGCCCAAGCTGCGTAGCTCACTGGGCATCTGGTCGTAAAAGAACTCTTGCATCCCCACTTCCGCGAACACACCTGCGACCCCAATCAAAACGTATTGTGGCACCAGCCACGCCCAGCACATCGGCACCGTTGCTTCCGGGTCGTCCACCAGGCCGTGCTCCCGTGCCGTCTCAAGGCGACGTCTTTCCACCAATGCTGCCACCGACATCGAGGCCAGGGTCAGCGCCATGCCCGTGCCCACACGTTGCAGCAGCGTCAGCCCCGATAGGGTGCCCGTGGTGCGCCGCAGCGCCGGCACCAGCACACGGTCATATATGGGGACAAACAATAGGATTGATGCAGGCCCCAACGTTTGCAGCGCCGCCGGCGGCAACTCCAGGCCTCCAAAGATGCGGCGGTCCAGGGTGCGGCCCTGCTTGTTAAAGAGCGTCATGACTTGTGCAAATGCCACACCATAAGCCAGGCACGCCACCCAAATCGACAACAACCGCAGCACAGCACGTGCGTCCTCCTTCTTGGTTGCAATGTCTTTGGCTTCTAGCTGGCATTCTATTTTTGTACCAAGCATTGAGCTTGAAGTGGCATTGTCATGCTGGGCTAGCGCAGCGAGGCTACGGGCAAGGAGCGCGAAGGGGCTATCCGTGCCGGGAGTGGCCTCATAGAGGCGATATGTAGGGGTGCCGAGGAGGAAGACAACGAAGGCACATAGCATGAGGACACAGAGCATGCCAAATCCAATTCCCCAACCAAGGTTCTCCTGGATGTAGCTGACTACACCAACAGAAATGGTGATACCTATAGCCAAGGAGAAGTACCACCAGTTGAACAAGGAGCTGCGGGCGGCGCACTCCCTAGGATGGTCGGGATCGAACTGGTCAGCAGCAAAGGCCAGTGCACATGGATTGTCTGCACCCTGCGCGATGGCAATGAGATAGAGGGAGGCGTAGAAGAAGGCCACCTGCAGCGACAAGGGTTGGGAAGCGGTGTCGTCAGGTAATGATGGATGATGTGTCGAGAGCACCGATGATAGAGTGATCATGGCATACCCCTGCACATGTACAATTTTTAGTTGTCAGTGTTTGCTCAATGGTCAACCCATAAAGAAGAGAAATCCAATTTACAAGAAACATTTTCTACGTGTATGTCTTGATGCTTGTGTTTATTTATTCCATGATTTTCATGCCTGAGAGAGACGTGCCAAGATGCCAGGCTCATCGAAGGACTAACTCGGACACAAATGTGGATGGCATGTCACGGATATTAGAAAATAAGATAGTGGTTTTCTTAAATTCATACAATCACATCAGGCCCATTTTAACTCTAAATAATATTTTGTCAAAACATTTGAAAACATATAACCTAACTTACAATAGAAATTACTTGTTTTCTATATTGTTTTTAGTAGTCAAATTTGAATTCACATTCGAATGGATGGATAGAGTAGTCCCTTATATTTTACAAAATCTCTGAAATATTCTACATCATATATACTAATTTTCTACTTCTTTCAATTTCAAAATCTCACTTAGAATATATCTAGGGTAATTTAATTGTAGATATTTAGCAAATTCAATTAAGCTTTAATTCTAACCCTTTATCCACTATAAAATCTTAGAAATTGTGCTCAGTATATTCAGGTTTGTGAGATCCCAGAATCAATTTGGCAAGGCCAAGGGAGATAACTACTTATCTCATTCATCCTCCCTCTCTATATATAATTAATGTAAAATGTCAAGCAACACTTGAGATTGGAATGGATTAATCTACTAGACATGCTAACTAATAACTACTACACGGAGTGACCGTTTTTCATGCTAGTTAACTATTACATCCTAATATTAACTAATCGACCTCGATGGCCCTTTGGATTTGCAAACATGAAAGTAGGGAGTACTTCTTGATTAAAGACTGATTGCTTGAATTATAAATATATTATCTACAATTTTGAAATTTAATGGCCTCAAATTCTTTTCACATGACCAAAAGGTAAATGTCCTAACATACTAATATCATGACTCTAAGAAAACATACTAATATCATGACTTCATTTGTACCCCCAAAACCACCTCTTGGTGTTTCCCCTCCATGACAACCTCCGTTCCACAACTTTCCTCACTTGGTGCCCCTTTCTCCAAAAAGGAAGTGATGATGCCTTTTGCATATGAAAATTGACGCTAGCCATGGACTAGATAGTTTTCGCCTCAGTTTGTACAAAAAGTATTGACACTCCATAAAACATGTAGTTCTCCCCTTGTTTTGGGACTTCCACAACTAGACTGCCCAGGTAAAATATTTCAAGAGAACATATGATTCTTCTCCCAAGGGCAAAAATGACAGACCCGCCAATGACTTTTGACCTATCTTTCTCCAAGCTTCTATCTAAAAGATTAAAACCCGTACCCCTCCTCCTTGTTCACAATGATGAGACCGGATTCATCGATGTAAGGTCTACCGCAGAGAGTTTTATTTATGCCCATATCTTCTTAGTTGCTATCACTCAAGAAAGGCACTCCCAATGACCTTCAAGATCTATTCCGGTAAAGCTTTTGACTCCATCGTGTGGGACTCTCTTCTTCTCATTCCTACCCATAAGGGTTTCCTACCAGCCTTGTTCTCTTGGATTCACACACTACTCTCTTCTAGTAAAACTATGGTCCTCCTAAATGGTGTCCCTGAAATTGGATCAACTACTAAAATGGACTAAGTCAAGGTGATCTGCTCTCCCCTTGCATCTACATCATCGTTGCAGACTTAGTACAACATCAAATATTCAAAGACCACTCAGATGAGCTTCTACATCACCTAATCGACCCTAACTTGCCCCTACCGCCCTCCAATACGCCGAAGACACGCTGATTCTAGCCCACAATTGCATAGAGGCTGACAACCAGCTTAAGACCATCCTCGATGACTTTGCCAAAGCCATTGGTCCAGACTTGGCATTAATGTTCCACAAAACCACCTTCGTCCCCATTCACAATAACCCCTACACCGCGATTGACATTGCCACTATTTTTATTTCACGACCTCTTCTTTCCCACAGACCTACCTAGGTTTACAAGTTTCCCCATCAACGTTCCCCCTCCACTTTTCAGCCCATCGTCCATCTAGGCATCAACAACATGCTTCACAAGAATAACTGATTGTTCAGGATGTTCACTTTCAAACTGTTGCAAATGCCCCAACCTCCGATGGTTGCAATGCTACCATCGCCACTACTCCCACGCAGTTGATGATAAACACTCCACCCCCTTCCTCTGGATAACCATAAAAAACCACATACCCACCTCCAGCAAATCTCCTTTGTTCTTGCAAATAATGGTCTTGCCTCCTTCTTCCGGATAGATACTTGGCTCCTAAGACAACCCCTTTTGATGCCTACCTGGATATCTACTCCTATTCTACCCACACCACCGCCCTAGTCTCATAGCTCAAGCAAAATGGGATATTGTCCAACCTAAGGATCCTCCTTCCAACATTTTTGGCCAAACTTTGACCATCTGTGTAAATTGCACCATATGTTTTATATGCTATAAGAAGGATATCCATATTCCAAAGAGGATTCACTACATATAATTTTTGTGACATATAGTTTATACTATATTTTTGGTTACTTCATGGTCAAAGTTTGACGCTAAATGTAAGGGGGCTTAATAAACCCGGATGAAGTGTGTATTATTATTATTTTAGATATGTAGGAATTAATAGTCATTCCCCCACAAAAAATATGGCCCCTGCCCCTGCCATTGTTACTTGCTCCCTCCGTAAACTAATATAAGAGCGTTTAGTAGTCATGTAAACGCTGTTATATTAGTTTACAGAGGGAGTATTACATAAAGATAGTTCATACAACTATTTTTCTTATATACTATCGCAAGTACTCTGCATCACGTCATAAATATAACAAATACATACATGATCCATATCAGAAAAAAAATCCACATTTGTCATTCAACCTACCGTTAGTTGATGGCACATAAGCATTTTTTTTTTGGAGTTGCATCATTGCATACTATGATTCAGGCAAGTCTCATCCGCGCAATCAAGTTTCAGTTGTCAAGGTGGTTGCCATCGCCGACTGATGGTGCCGTACGTTGAAATGTATCCAAAGAATTAAATGAAGGAAAAATTACCATGACGTAGAGGATGCAGGCGAGGATGATGGACCGGTAGCGCCCCAGCCACGAGTCGGCGACGAAGGCGCCCAGCAGCGGCATCAATGTGGCCGTTCCCGACCAGACATTCACGGCGGCAGCGGCGGCGGCGTTGGAGTGGCCCAGCGGTCCCGTCAGGTACGTGATCAGGTTCGCCGACACGCCGTAGTAGGAGAAAGCGCTGGCGACCTCCACCACTGCATGCATGCCGCCGGCGGCCGGTCATGTTGATAGCAGATTGATCAATTGTCGCCAATGAAATAATTAAGCTTAGCTAGCTAGGACGGTTCACGCGTGCGTACGTACCGACGACGAAGAGGGCGGAGCGCCACCCGCCGGAGGTGCTGCGGTAGACGAAGCGGCCGCGGAAGTCGGAGACGCCGGTGAGTGGTGGCTCATCTCCCGTGCCCTCCGTAAGGAAGGGAGCCTCGGCGTCCACCATTCCCATCATGCTACACCTCTCAAGAGACTCTGTCGGGGCTAATTAAGCTCCAGCTCCCTCTGCAAAAAATCTTTAGGTTGTGTGTCACTGTCAACGCGAGACAAAAATCTTTGCCAGCTGAGCTAATCAAAATATATGATGCTTGCACGTATAGTTGGTTGGTACGTACAACACTTCCCTTTCTTTCTTTCTATCTAGTTCCCATTGGCAGGGAAAAAGTCTAATTAAGTTATATAAATGGATATAAAAAGTTAAGATATTAGCTTCGCATCACCGCGCGCTAAGTTTTTTAACCTAGCACCTACCCTGTTGTTGTAATAAATATATAAACATCTATGAGATCAAATTAGCTCCATCAGATCCATTATTAAATATACTTTCGTTGATGTTGTATATTAGCCTTTTTTTCTATAGACTTGGTAATATACAGAAGTTTCAGTCAGCACAAAACTAGAACTTCCATCAATTTCGAGTGCACGGACTGCGTTCACATCTTTTAACATTGGTGTTGGTCAATATATTGTCAGTCTTACCCATTGAAAAAATTAGCGCGCTATAGCGTCGCTAATAGCATGCTATAGCGTATTGAAAATTGCCTCGCTAAATATATTAGTGTATAATGTCTCGCTAATAGCACGCTATAGCGCGATATAGCACGCTAAATGCGTATTTGGAGGTCGGCGCTATTTCGATGTAGCGCGCTATTTTTTTTCATTGGCTTTACCACCTTGCCTGCATGTGATTAGTTGTCCAAGACAATGACAACATGCTCACTCTGTTAATAAAGATGGCTGTAATGCAACCAGTTCGTATGTGCAATCGTATAGAGTGCCAACGAGCATTTGAAGACGAGTCCACATACCTTATAATTAAGTACATCTGTTCTTGATGGCTTGCATCAGGGGTACAAACAAGTATGACCAAGAAATACTTTGCACTCTTTATTTTCTTAATAATCTTAGACTTAATGGCAGAAGGAAGCAAGTATATCAAGTCATTCTGATTCTTATAATAAAGATAATGAGTAGGAGTTTCTTCATATGTAAATTGTAATAATACGACGAACATGCTCTTAAATAATTGTGTCAAATTGCAAAAACATCTCTACCAAACCCAAGAGATATGCATTGCTATCTTCATACCTTTTGCTGTTAATAGCACAAACGTCTATATTATGCTTGGCAAGAAATTTAACAATGCACCAATTCTAACAAAAACTTCTCTCCCGCACTCCGTCGCATTTTCAAGTTGTCGCCGAGCATCTTTATAAATAGCTTGACACTTTCGCAATCTGGTACGCAGCTCATACCAAGTGATCATATTCAAAACATAATCAACACTTGTCTCATGTTCTTTAAGTCTACTACCAAGATGTATCCAATCATCCTGTCCCTCATTTGTCAACTTGCCTTGCCTTTACAACCAAATCAAAAGATTCCGTTGAGGCCGTTAGAATAGACAAGCCAATCCCTATCGAAATGCTTCCCATTTGACTGAATCCTGATATAAAATAGTTCCAAAACGCTTCTAGAATATCTACCCATAGGACCTTTCAAATTTTAGAAGTCACTATTTAGTGCCCTTTTGTGCTAAAAAATGTCAATTTATTTAGAATCAAGACAAACCCAAATTCTTGGATCAAATACATCAACATGAAAGAAACCACCAACATCCGCAATAGGCGAAGTATCCAATTAACATCAATACTAGTTGTCCTGATGTTATCATCATTATTATCAATGTCAACATTTGTGTTATCAATAAGTACTTCCTCAACCTAAACATTATTTTTGGTCTCTGTCTATCCATCTCTAGGATCATTGTCAGCATTATATGGGAGGACGCGTGTAATTATTTTATAATAAACCCATATGTGTCTCCTTTCTGAGATTGAGTTAAATTCTCTAATTCTTGTTTTTTCTCTCATGCTTTTGGCAACCAGATTCAGTTTTGTAGTCTGGAAACATGTTGTGGCCTGCTTCTTGTGATTTCCTATTTGCCGCATTAAGCAGCAAAGTGTCAACGCTGTGTATAGGGACCGAATGAGCGTCAGATATCTGCAGACAAATTTTAGGAGCTAAGCGCTCCAGGTTTTGCGAACAAGGTTCCATCGTGAATATTACCCTTTTTCTATTTTTTTAGTTTTTTAATTTTCTGTTTCATTTTGTTCTTCTTTTGTTAAAAACATAAAAATTTCAATAAATGTTCAAAAGTATCCAACAATATGTTCTTGTTTTTTCAAAAAAAATTCAGACTTTTGAATTTTTTTTTGTAAAATTCATTGATATTACAGAAAATGATCCAAAATTCTAAAACTTATTATGTTTTCAAAAATGTCCAGAATTTTAAAAAAATTTCTCAATACCATAAAATGTAAAAAATAAAATAAGTTCTTCGGATTTTATAAAATCGTTCTAAATTAAAATATTTGTTTACTTATTTGAAAAATGTTCCTGTTTTCAAAAATGTTTGAGAGTTTCAAAAATATCCAAATTTTCTAAACATTTTGTTCTTTATAAGAAATTTCAAAACACACTAAAAATGGTCGCTTTTATATAAAATTGTTCGTAGTTTCAAAAAAGATTCACAATAAAGAAAATGTTCTGCGCATTGGCTCACTACACACAATTAAATGGGGCCGGTCCATATGTATGCACACTGTGCATTTTCCCTCCAGTTTGTAATAGTTAGTGTCAAATAGGCGCAACTGGCGTATGGAGTGCTCATTCCATCTCGAGTGTGGCTTCGTCGCTGCACTGCAGCTACTGGGCCGGCCAAATTCATCTATTGTATTTTCAATTATTTGTGCTTTGTTCGGATTTGCTGAGTTTCGTTAGCTGGGTTTAGTTCGTGGGTTTTTTCCTGTTTTTTTTTCTGTGTGGGTTTCTACTCCAGTTTTGGCCTGATTTTTATTTAATTTTCTTTTGGGATTTTCATTTCTTCAAGGGCTTTTCTTGTTTCCTTTTCCTTTTCCTTTTTTTTCAGTTTTCTTTTGTTTTTCCTTGGTTTTCATTTGTTTTCTGAACTGTTTTTCTCCAGCTCTCCTGTGTTCCTTTTCTCTCTTTGGTTTTCTTTTGTTTCTTTCATTATTTTTACTTATTTTATATTAAATTTATTTTTCTTTGATTTTTTTGCTTCTTTCTTATTTTTCATCAGTTTTCCTTGTTTTTCTTCGGTTTTGTTTTGTATTTCTGAGTTATTCTTCGTTTCCTCATGCATTTTCATGGCCTTCGAGTGTTTTCTGTTTTTCTTCAATTCTGAGGTGTTTATTTTCTTTCTTTCTTTCGTTTCTTTGGTGTTCACAATTTTTCTTCCTTTTTCCTTCAACACATGTTCATATGTTTTAGGCACATTTGTACATTTTATGTATACACTAGGAACATTTTTTGTACATTTTTAATGTTTTTTAATTGCGGATTAACATTTTACAAAAAATAATGTCTCGTGACTACCTTTTTCATATACATTGTACATTTTTGGTATATATCAGGAACAATGTCTAATACATGTTTACAATTTTCTAATAGAAGATTAAAAAATTCTACATGACAAATATTATTTATAATTTATGTTTTTGTACAATCATATAAATACATGTTCTACATTTTTCGTATACACAGGGAACATTTTTTGTACTTCCTCTGTTCACTTTTATAAGACCTTGATATATTTCAGACAATGTACAAAACAGCCCAGTTTAAGTTGTCTGAAATGACTTACAAAAGTGAACGGAGAAAGTACATGATTAACATCTGTGGAATAGATGATTAACATTTTCTAAAATATTTGTGTTTGAGGACTACTTTTTCCTGCAAATTGTACATTTTTGGTATGCATCAGGACCATTTTTCGATGCATGTTCGGAAATTTTGTAATATATTATTAACATTATTTTAATAAATGAACTAAATTTCAAGGAATTATATTTTGATGTTCACTTTTTTAATATACATTCCACATTTTTGGTATACATCAGGATTCATTTTTGTACACATTTAACATTTTTGAAACAAATTGTTAACAACTTTTAAAAGCATACATTTTTTGTCTACTGTTTTTCATACGCATTATATTGTTTGTGTACATAGGCAACATTTTCTTATACATGTTTAAACGTTTCCAAATAAATGATTACCATTTTATTATACTTTTGTTTTATGTCCATTTTGTCCCATACTCATTGTATATGTTTTTGTCGGATACATTTTTTCTATACATATTTAACATTTTTTGAATTCAAAAATGTATGTAAATTATATTTTTGAAATATTTAGAATATTTGGAAGTTTAAACAAAAGTAACAACATTAAGACAAAAAAAACAGGGACTAGACTGCCGCGCACCTGGGCCAGCCCAATTATATTTTTCATCTTTTTTCTATAGTCTGTTTTCAATCTTCTACTTACTTTACTTTTTCCATTTTTATTTTTTTCAAATTTATAATAATTAATATAATTTTACCAAATATTCAAATGGTTTTTTTACGAAATACTTGAAATTTTAAAAATTGTTAATGTTCCCGCTTTTTAATGTTCGGACTTACAAATGTAGTTCAAACTTTCAAGAGATTGTTCATAAATTTTAAAAATTGTCCATGGTTTTTAAAATCTTTGTTCAGGTTTTCAGAAATAATTCACTTTTTCCAAAAGGGGTTCATTTGTTAGTTCACAGACAATTTTAATTCAGGAAGTTTTTCTAACCGGTGACCATTTTTTCCCAAAAACAATTGTGAACATTTATTTTACCATGCATATATTTAAAATTCTCAATGAACATTTTTTAAATTCTCCATGAATATTTTTGAAATTCATGAATATTTTGGGAATGCTTCATTTTCTTGAATTTCACAAAACAAATTCCTGAGTATTTTTCATATTTGTGACCTTTTGTTGAATACACAAACTACTTTTAAAATCATGAACTTTTTGTAATTCAGGAAATTTGTTCAAATTTGTGAGTTTTTTTAACATTATGTTGGTTTTTTGGTGTAGTGGAATTAAGAGAAAAAAACAGAAAGAAAAAACCCCACAAATTGATCTGCGTTAGGCTACAGACTACATGAGGTATGCGAACAGTGGTAATGGGCTGGCTGCATCCAGCGAGAGGAAGACGTCTGATGCGAGTCGTCAAGTGATATATATAATTTTGCCGAATACGAAAGAGCTTGCATATCTTTCATTGATAGGAGAAAAAGAGTACATACAGTGTAAGATGTCCAAGCAATGTTCTAGTACCAGAACTAGAGAGGGCAAGGAGGATGAGCGTTACATGGGCGGGTGGGGGGGGGGGGGGGGGGAGGGATGCCTCATGCGAACTACTCAGGCAAAACGCTTGCCAAACCAATGTTGCTGATTTTAGCCCAAAGGCGTGCCTCAGCAATTTTGAGGTTATAGAGGCGGCGCAGAGATGGAGCCTCAAATATGAGACCACGGATTAAAAGTCATTGGCGCTATGAGCCTCCTTGTGCTAGGAATTTTAAGTCCCATGGAAATTGGGGACCTATTCCGCCGCACACTAGTCACACGTCCATGGGTTTGGACCTGAGCACATAGGGTAAAGTTGAATGTGCTAGTATGCGTCTGTGCATACTTGTGGTGGTTTTGGTTAGTCTTGTTAGTCTTCTTTTCTTGAATTTGTCAATAATTCTCTCTTTCTAATCTTATAGCAGAATGACGAGCACTAAGAATCACTCGACTGATTACTGGGAGAAATCAGTCTGCTTCACAGTCGTCGGATTAATCCAACCAAAGCCGTTGGGTCCTCAGAAATTGGTTAAGCATCCACCTACGATGTTGGATCCTTTCATACAATTTATCTTTTCATTTTATGGTTGCTTTTTTACTGTTTTGGTTCGTTTTTCTTTCTATTTTCTATTTTTCTTTATTTCTTTCCAAACTTTGTAATTTTTTGATAAATTTCAATGAAATTTTGAAAATTGTTCATATTTTGTTTCTACTTCTTATAAAAATGTTTATAATTTTCGAAAACATAATTTTAAAAATTTTAATTTCAAAAGTTGTTCACAATTTCAAGGGAATGGTCGTAAATTTTCAAAATTGTGCACATTTTTCAAAAATTCTTCGGCATTTCAAGTAACCACATTTTTTAAAAAATCACAAAAATTTGGGTCACGTCCATGGGCTTGGGCCTGAGCACATAGGGTATGCTTGAGTGTGCGGCTATGCATGTGTGCATTATTGTGGCTGTTTTGGTTACTTTCATTAGTCTTCTTTTCTTGAACTTGTCAATAATTGTCTCTCTTTCTACAATGAGTTGATTGATTTCTAGGAGAAATCAGTCTGGTTGATTGCCATCCGATTAGTCCCACCTATGCCATTGGATCCTTTGAAATCGGTCAACGGATCACCAAAACAGTGGTCACTTCTTCCTTTTTTTTCATCATGACACAAATAACCAAGCAGCAACCACCCTCCGCCCCTCGTAGCAGCAACGTCGCCAAGTTTGCCGCTAACATCGTCTCAGTCGTCTCCAACGGTATGTTGTCACAGCATGCATGGCCGCCATTGCGTTCTTCTCCATGCATGATGGCTTCACGGCATGGCTGACGTGGTGGCCATCACGACGCAGCACGTCCGCTTTTGCAGTCGTTATTGTAGAACTGCCTTGCAGTAGGGCCCATATTGCTGAACTACCTCGCAGCATAGCCGGTGTTGTGATTGCCGCCATGCAGCATGGCTGCCGTTGTATTCATCTCTGCGTAGCATGGTCACAACTGCCTCGCAACATAGCCTCCATTGCAGAACTGCCTCACTGCATGGTCACTGTTGGGATTGTCACCATGGAAGTGAAAGAGGGGGTAGATATTGGACGCAGAGAGGAAAAGTGGAATGGCTGGAAAAGAGTAGACAATGTGGAGCTTCTAGAGATAAGGTTTGGGTTAGGGCATCTCCAAAGCTGACCCGCAAATGTCTCCAGTATATGTCCGTTTTTATGCCCGGACGTGGTCTGCTACGTCTTGAGCTTGCGTTTGTTTTCCCCGAAGAGGAAGGGATGATGCACCAGAGTAGCGTAAGTATTTCCCTCAGTTTTTGAGAACCAAGGTATCAATCCAGTACAAGGCCACGCTCAAGTCCCTCGTACCTGCACAAAACGATAGCTACTCGCAACCAACGCGATTAGGGTTTGTCAATCCCTTCACGGTCACTTATGAGAGTTTTGGTATTTTTGGTAGAAAGATGCAAAGTAAAAAGTAAAAGCAAAGTAAAAAGCAAAACAAGATTAAAGTAATGGAGATTGATATGATGAGAATAGACCCGGGGGCCATAGGTTTCACTAGTGGCTTATCTCAAGAGCATAAGTATTCTACGGTGGGTGAAATTACTGTTGAGCAATTGACAGAATTGAGCATAGTTATGAGAATATCTAGGCATGATCATGTATATAGGTATCACGTCCGTGACAAGTAGATCGAAACGATTCTGCATCTACTACTATTACTCCACTCATCGACCGCTATCCAGCATGCATCTAGAGTATTAAGTTAAAAACAGAGTAACGCCTTAAGCAAGATGACATGATGTAGAGAGATAAATTCATGCAATATGAAATAAACCCCATCTTGTTATCCTCGATGGCAACGATGCAATACGTGCCTTGCTGCCCCTTCTGTCACTGGGAAAGGACACCGCAAGATCGAACCCAAAGCTAAGCACTTATCCCATGGCAAGAACTACCAATCTAGTTGGCCAAACCAAACGGATAATTCGAAGAGACTTGCAAAGATAACCAATCATACATAAAAGAATTCAGAGAAGATTCAAATATTATTCATAGATAGACTTGATCATAAACCCACAATTCATCGGTCTCAACAAACACACCGCAAAAAGAAGATTACATCGAATAGATCTCCACAAGAGAGGGGGATAACTTTGTATTGCGATTCAAAGAGAGAGAAGAAGCCATCTAGCTACTAACTATGGACCCGAAGGTCTGAGGTAAACTACTCACACTTCATCGGAGAGGCTATGATGATGTAGAAGCCCTCCGTGATGACGGCCCTCTTTCAGCAGAGCTCCGGAACAGGCCCCAAGATGGGATCTCATGGATACAAAAAGTTGCGGCGGTGGAATTAGATTTTTGGCTCCTGTTCTGATCGTTTGGGGGTACGTAGGTATATATAGGAGGAATGAGTACGTCGGTGGAGCACCGAGGGGCCCACGAGGTAGGGGGCGCGCCCTAGGGGGGCGCCCCCACCCTCATGACCTCCTCTTTGACCCCCTGGAGTAGGGTCCAAGTCTCCTGGATCACGTTCGGTGAGAAAATCACGTTCCCGAAGATTTTATTCCGTTTGGACTCCGTTGGATATTCTGTTTCTCTGAAACACTGAAATAGGCAAAAAACAGCAATTCTGGGCTGGGCCTCCGGTTAATAGGTTAGTCCCAAAAATAATATAAAAGTGGAAAATAAAGCCCAATATAGTCCAAAATAGTAGATAATATAGCATGGAGCAATCAAAAATTATAGATACGTTGGAGACGTATCAGGCATCCCCGAGCTTAATTCCTGCTCGTCCTCGAGTAGGTAAATGATAAAAAAAGAATTTTTGATGCGGAGTGCTACTTGGCATAATTTTGAATGCAAATCTTCTTAATTGTGGTATGAATATTCAGATTAGAAAGATTCAAGACAAAAGTTTATATTGACATAAAAATAATAATACTTCAAGCATACTAACAAAGCAATTATGTCTTCTCAAAATAACATGGCCAAAGAAAGTTATCCCTACAAAATCATATAGTCTGGCTATGCTCCACTTCACCACACAAAGTATTTAAATCATGCACAACGCCGATGACAAGCCAAGCAATTGTTTCATACTTTAACTTTTTCAAAACTTTTTCAATCTTCACGCAATACATGAGCGTGATCCATGGATATAGCACTATAGGTGGAATAGAACGGTGGTTGTGGAGAAGACAAAAAGGAGAAGATAGTCTCACATCAACTAGGCATATCAACGGGCTATGGAGATGGCCATCAATAAATATCAATGTGAGTGAGTAGGGATTGCCATGCAACGGAAGCACTAGAGCTGTAAATGTATGAAAGCTCAACAAAAGAAACTAAGTGGGTGTGCATCCAACTTGCTTGCTCACGAAGACCTAGGGCAATTTGAGGAAGCTCATCATTGGAATATACAAGCCAAGTTCTATAATGTAAAATTCCCACTAGTATATGAAAGTGACAACATATGAGACTCTCTATATGAAGAACATGGTGCTACTTTGAAGCACAATATATGAGACTCGCTATATCATGGTGCTACTTTGAAGCACAAGTGTGGAAAGCATTGCCCCCTTTTTTTGGGCCTTCTTTTTTTTTTCTTTGGCCTTTCTCTTTTTTTATTGGGACAATGCTCTATTGAATGATGATCATCACACTTTTATTTATTTACAACTCAATGATTACAACTCGATTCTAAAACAAAGTATGACTCTATATGGATGCCTCCGGCGGTGTACCGGGATATGCAATGAATCAAGAGTGACAAGTATGAAGAAATTATGAACGGTGGCTTTGCCACAAATACTATGTCAACTACATGATCATGCTAAGCAATATGACAATGATGAATGTGTCATGATGAACTAGATGGTGGAAAGTTGCATGGCAATATATCTCAAAATGTCTATGGAAATGCCATAATAGGTAGGTATGGTGGCTGTTTTGAGGAAGGTATATGGTAGGTGTATGATACCGGCGAAAGGTGCGCGATATTTATAGAGGCTAGCAAAGGTGGAAGGGTGAGAGTGCGTATAATCCATG
The DNA here is from genome assembly GCA_034509565.1 of Triticum monococcum. Taxonomy (NCBI): domain Eukaryota; kingdom Viridiplantae; phylum Streptophyta; class Magnoliopsida; order Poales; family Poaceae; genus Triticum; species Triticum monococcum. The sequence continues at coordinate 821,036,855 of CM067842.1, forward strand.
GACTCAACATTAGTCATAAAGAAATCATATACTTATTGCAAAAATCTAGAAGTTATCAAAGCAAAGTATTAAGCGCATGCTCCTAGGGGGATAGATTGGTAGGAAAATACCATCGCTCGTCCCCGACCGCCACTCATAAGGAAGATAATCAATAAATAAATCATGCTCCGACTTCGTCACATAATGGTTCACCATACGTGTATGCTACGGGAATCACAAACTTTAACACAAGTATTCTTTAAATTCACAACTACTCAACTAGCATGACTTTAATATTATCACCTCCATATCTCAAAACAATTATCATGCTTCAATCTTTTCTTAGTATTCAACACACTCAAAAGAAAGTTTCACAAATCTTGAATACCAAGCATATTATTATTAAGCAAATTACCATGCTATTAAGAGACTCTCAAATGAGTTAAGTGAAGCATGAGAGATCAATAGTTTCTTTAAAACAAATCCACCACCGTGCTCTAAAAGATCTAAGTGAAGCACATAGAGCAAAATTATCTAGCTCAAAAGATATAAGTGAAGCACATAGAGCAAAACTACATAGCTCAAAAGATATAAGTGAAGCACATAGAGCAAAACTACTTAGCTCAAAATATATAAGTGAAGCACATAGAGCAAAACTACTTAGCTCAAAAGATATAAGTGAAGCACATAGAGCAAAACTACTTAGCTCAAAAGATATAAGTGAAGCACATAGAGTATTCTATCAAATTTTAATTCATGTATGGCTCTCTCAAAAGGTGTGTACAGCAAGGATGATTTTGGCATACTAAGACACAAAGACACAAATAATACAAGACGCTCCAAACAAAACACATATCATGTTGGTGAATAAAAATATAGCTCCAAGTAAATTACCGATGGAAGTGGACGAAAGAGGGGATGCCTTCCGGGGCATCCCCAAGCTTTGACTTTTTGGTGTCCTTGGATTATCTTGGGGGTGCCATGGGCATCCCCAAGCTTAGGATCTTTCCACTCCTTGTTCCATTATCCATCAAAAGAATTCACCCAAAACTTGAACACTTCACAACACAAAACTCAAAATAGAAAACTCGTGAGCTCCGTTAGCGAAAGAAAACAAAAGACCACTTCAAGGTACTGTAATGAACTCATTCTTTATTTATATTGGTGTTAAACCTACTGTATTCCAACTTCTCTATGGATTATAAACTATTTTACTAGCCATAGATTCATCAAAATAAGCAAACAACACATGAAAAACAGAATCTGTCAAAAACAGAACAGTCTGTAGTAATTTGTAGCTAGCGCAAGATCTGGAACCCCAAAAATTCTAAAATAAATTGCTGGACATGAGGCATTTATATATTAATCATCTTCAAAAATAATTAACTAAATAGCACTCTTCAAATAAAAATTACAGCAGTTCTCGTGAGTGCTAAAGTTTCTGTTTTTTACAGCAAGTTCAACAAGACTTTCCGCAAGTCTTCCCAACGGTTCTACTTGGCACAAACACTAATTAAATACAAAAACACAACCAAAACAGAGGCTAAATAATTTATTTATTACTAATCAGGAGCAAAAAGCAAGGAATAAAAATAAAATTGGGTTGCCTCCCAATAAGCGCTATCGTTTAACGCCCCTAGCTAGGCATAAAAGCGAGGATAGATCTAGGTATTGCCATCTTTGGTAGGCAATCCATAAGTGTCTCTCATGATAGTTTCATATGGTAATTTTATTTTCTTTCTTGGAAAGTGTTCCATGCCCTTTTTTAATGGAAATTGAAATCTAATATTCCCTTCCTTCATATCAATAATCGCACCAACCGTTCTAAGGAAAGGTCTACCAAGAATTATAGGGCAAGAAGGATTGCAATCTATATCAAGAACAATGAAATCTACGGGCACATAATTCCTATTTGCAACAATAAGAACATCATTAATCCTTTCCATAGGTTTCTTAATAGTGGAATCCGCAAGATGCAAGTTTAGAGAGCAATCATCAAAATTACGGAAATCTAGCAAATCACACAAAGTCTTGGGAATAGTAGAGACACTAGCACCCAAATCACACAAAGCATAAAACTCATGATCTTTAATTTTAATTTTAATAGTTGGTTCCCACTCATTATAGAGTTTTCTAGGGATAGAAACTTTCAACTCCAGTTTTTCTTCATAAGATTGCATCAAGGCATCAACAATATGTTCGGTGAAGGCTTTATTTTGACTATAAGCATGTGGAGAATTTAGCACGGATTGCAACAAGGAAATACAATCAATTAAAGATCAACTTTTATAATTAAATTCCTTGAAATCCAATATAGTGGGTTTAGCAACATCTAGATTTTTATTTCTTTCAATCCCACTTTCATCAATTTCATCATTAAGATCTAAGTACTCCGAATTTTTAGAACGCCTTCTAGGTAAAGGAAGATCATATTCAGTTTCATGAAGATTCATATTGCAAAATAAAGATTTAATAGGGGACACATCAATAACTTTTAGATCTTCATCTTGATTTTCATAGGAATTGGAAGAACACACTTTAATAAAGGCATCTTTGGAAGCACGCATCCTAGCGGTTCTTTCCTTGCACTCATCAATGGAAATTCTCATGGCTTTGAGAGACTCATTGATATCATGCTTAGGAGGAATAGTGTCGGTGTACTAAAGTAGGGGTACCTTAGTACCCCGAACTTGTGCACGGGCAGTCACAGCGACCCGCGGCAAGGCTTGCCGGGTGACCGTTAAGACCCTCCGTGGTTCCTTTAGGAGCCATTCAAGAACAAAGTATCCAAGGCCCCGGCAAGAGAAGCTTGCCGGGAAGGCTACTTGAAGCACAGAGACCCCGGCAAGAGGAGCTTGCCGGGAAGGAGACAAGACCCCGGCAAGAGGAGCTTGCCGGGAAGAAGACGAGACCCCGGCAAGAGGAGCTTGCCGGGAAGACAAACCAAAAAATCTCAAGAAGATCGCTGCGGCGCACTGCGCGCCCCGACGAGACCCGGTGAGCGGCAAGCTCCCGGACGCGACAAGACAACACCCGCGGCAAGGCGCTTGCCGCAGCAAGCTACTACTCCGCAGCCCGCGCTCCAGCCTACCCACCAACGTGTCGCTTAGGGGCCACCCCTGGCATACGTGGCGGGAGGCTGTGCAGCCGGGGGCATGCGGTGGCAAGCAAGCGCTGACAAGGAGCCATCGTGGCAAACGGTGGCGCCCCTGACGGTCCCTTTCCGCCCCGTCTAGGCGACACAGACGGGCATTTAATGCCCTTGTCCCCTGCCGTCAGGGTTAGGTATGATACAACTGTAGCAGGCGGTGGCGCCAACTACCACCCCTTTTACATTTTTACCCTCACATTTGTCGCCATGTGTCGGTGACCCCTTAGACATATAAAAGGAGGCCCATGTGCAACAGAGAGGGGAGGACAGCCATTCTCACGCTCGGTCTCGCCAGCTGCTTGAGTGTACTGTAGCACTCATCGCTCCCAAGCCAAAACTCAATACAACCACCAAAGCAGGGCCCGAACCTGGGTAAACCGATCGTCTCGCTCGTGTGTTTCGCCTCGATCTGCTCTTTGTGCATCCACCGCCCCCTGCCGAACCAAAAGGGGCTCGGTCCGCCGATCCCCATAGGTGTGCGAGGGACCAGCAACCCCCGACATCTTTGGCGCGCCAGGTAGGGGGTGCGTCGAGGTTGTGCGAACCTGATTTGGCGTTCGCACGAGCCGAATCTTCATCGTCTTCATCAACATGCCGCCGAAGAAGAAGGCTTCGGAAGCAGCTGCTCCGTCCGCGCCGAACCCACCATCACCGGGGCGCACGGCTGGTGGGGTAGACGCCGGCGGAAGAGCGGGCGCCGACGGGGAGACTCATGGCGCTGCCAGGACCAAGGACCAGGTCGCGCCACACGTCGGCGTCGCGGTCACCTCCCACAACGACCGCGCGCACTCCAAGACCTCGGCGTCCGTACACGCACCGCGCCCGTCCTAGGAGGCGCGGGACCAGCAGCGTCATGGTACCCACGGTACCATACGTCTGCTGGGCCAAGATCAAGCTGGCGGATCCCGGAGTGCTCAGGACCAGCATGCACGCCAACATGCTGGCGCGAGCGTGGCACGGTCGCTTGGACGAGATGTTGCGCCTTCTAACACAGTTAGAAGTCCGAGCATATCTCGCTCCTCGCACCGTTCGCTGCCGCCGCCCACCACTCCGGCGGAAGCGTTGGCACGTGCCCAGCTACTCCTAGACTACCCTCCGGCGCCAGAGAAGATCGATGACTGGAGGGCCACTATCCAGAGCCTCATTGGCTCCGCCAATGGTGACGACCCACGGCAGCCGAGCGCGTCGCTGCCGCGGTAAGTCAGCCAGGCGCGAGCCGGTGGCGACAAGACCGGCGAGGGTGCAACCACTGTGCACTCTCCGCCCCAGAGGCCAAGATCGCCGACTCGCCGGATCCACCTCGACGGCTACTCCACCGCATCGTCAGATCCGCGAGCTCGTCGCAATCAACGCCACGTTCTTCATGAGAGACAGCAAGAAGACGCTCGAACACGCACCGAGTGCCGAAGAGAAGCGCGGCGTCAATCAGACCTGCACGCTGGGCCCTCTGTTGACATGCATGCACCCGGAGAGCCAGGTAACTTGCCGTACGCGGCAGGTTGTCCTGCGTTTACCCGTGAGCTGCGGCAAGTCCAGTGGCCCAACCAGAAGCATTTCAAGCCAGACGTGCCGGAGAAGTACGACGGCAAGTCGCACCCGTCTGAGTTCCTCAGCATCTACACCATTGCGGTGCAAGCTACCGGGGGCGAGACGACAAGGTCCTTGCCAACTACTTCCCGCTCGTGCTCAAGCCCGAAGTCAGATCCTGGCTCATGCACTTGCCGGACAACTCCATATCCTCTTGGGCGGATTTGTGCCATCAGTTTGTCGGCGCCTTTACGGGCGGCCACAAACCACATGGCCATGAGAGTGACCTCCACCTGCTTGCCCAGAAGGAAGGAGAACCCCTGCGCAAATATATCCAGAGATTCAGCCGCGTGCAGCGCAACATCCCAGACATCCACCCTGCCGCGGTTATCAACGCGTTCCATCAGAACGTGCGTAATCGCAGGATGCGGGAGGAGATGGCGATGAGCAGGATCAGAGACGTCAGTGAGCTATACGCCCTAGCCGACAAGTGTGCTCGCGCTGAAGAAGGGAGGAAACTCCCCGGAGAAGATGCTGGAGCAGGGGGATCTGACAGTGAGGATGCCGCCCCGGCAAAGAAGAGCCGGAGGCACAATAGGAGGAAGGGCAAAGAGGTGCTAGTCGTCGAGCAGTCCGGCGATGACGGCGCCGCAAAGCAAGCCAAAGTTGGTAGCTCCGGCAAGGAGGTTGCCGCATGCACCAACTGCCAAGCTGTGGCGGCCGCCGACAAGCAGGGCAGCTCCGACAAGCAGTACTGCAAGATCCACCGCACCAAGGGCCACGATCTCCAGAACTGCAAGAGGGTCGAGCAGCTTGTCCAGCAACAAAAAGCTGAGTACGAGCGGCGCGACAAGGAGAGAGCCCAAGGAGGCGGTGGAGAAGCCGGCAAAAAGCACGCTGGCCAGGGAGGAAGCCGCGGCAAGGCCAAGCAGCGGCAAGGAGATAGACCTCCCTGCGGCCGCGACAAGGACGAAGACGAAGACGATGACGAAGACATGGATGATGTTGAGAACAGCGAGCAAGAGTTTCAGAAGGCTACAGAAGTCTTGTGTGTTGACGGTGGCGCTTCTCTGCATACTTCCCACCGCCAACTTAAACAGTGGCTCCGGGAAGTTAATGCGGCAGAGCCACCTGTCGAATCACGCAAGCTTCTGAAGTGGTCCAGCACGCCCATCGTCTTTGACATTGAGGACCACCCTGATAGCACAACTGCGGTCGGGTGCCTGTCGTTGTTGGTTTCGCCAACAATCCGCAACCTCAAAGTCACTAAGATGTTGGTTGACGGCGGGGCCGGCCTAAATCTAATCTCCTCCGCTGTGCTCCAGAAACTCCAGATCCCGGACAGCGCGCTCGAAGAAACCGGTACATTCCAAGGAATTAACCCGGGAAGGAGCAAGCCGAAAGGGAAGGTCGCGTTGCCGGTAACATTCGGCAGCAAGATGAACTTCAGGACTGAGAGGGTCACCTTCGACGTTGCCGATTTCCCATTGCCCTACAATGGCATACTCGGCCGTCCAGCACTCGCCAAGTTCATGGCGGCCTCTCACTATGCATACAACATGCTCAAGATGCCAGGCCCGATAAGCGTCATCTCTGTCCCTGGCGACAAGAAGGATGCCCTTATCTGTGCCGATAAGATCTACCGGGAAGCTGCTGCCGCGACAGACCGCGAGACACTTGCCGCTGAAGCTCCCGGGGGGAAGAAGACTAAGTCCGGCAAGAGCTCTGGTGCCCACTCCGGCAAGCGCGCCTCTTTGGAGTGCCGTGCTGCCGTCGAGGACGCACCATCGAGCTCCACCGGCAAGAAGACCAAGCCCGGCAAGAGCTCTGATGCCTACTCCGACAAGCGCCCCTCCTCGGAGTGCTGCGCTGCCGTCGAGGACGCACCATCGAGCTCCACCGGCAAGAGTAAGAAGACGATGGCTGCTCCACCACTTACCAAGAAGGTGCCCGCCAAGGAGGACGGCACTGGTGGTACCTTCACCATCAGTGCCACGCTTGACCCTAAATAGGAAAGCGTGCTCGTTACTTTCCTGTGGGCGAATGTCGACGTGTTTGCATGGCAACCGTCTGACATCCCCGGTGTTCCCAGGAAGGTAATTGAGCACCATCTTGCCGTTTGCCCTCATGCGTGGCCCGGCAAGCAGAAGGTCAGGAAACAGGCGGTGGAGCGCCAAGAGTTCATAGCAGAAGAGATCAAGAAGTTGGAAGCAGCAGGCCTTGTCAGAGGAGTGCTCCATCCAACGTGGTTGGCCAATCCGGTTGTAGTGCGCAAGGCAAACGGGAAGTGGAGGATTTGTATTGACTTCACTGATGTTAATAAAGCTTGTCCCAAAGATCCATTTCCCTTGCCGCGCATTGACCAGATTGTTGACTCCACAGCCGGATGTGAGTTGCTTTCATTTCTTGATGCATATTCAGGATACCATCAGATCTTCATGACGGAAGAGGATGAGAAGAAAACCGCATTCATTACTCCATGTGGCACGTACTGTTTCATACGGATGCCTTTCGGATTAAAGAATGCTGGTTCAACATTTGCCAGAGTAGTCCATATCGCTTTGAAGCCACAGATACACAGAAATGTAGAAGCTTACATGGATGATATAGTGGTCAAAAGCAAAGACAGGGCAACTCTGATCCAAGACTTAGAAGAGACTTTTGCAAATCTGCGCAAGGTCAACCTCAAGCTCAACCCCGAGAAGTGTGTGTTTGGAGTCCCTTTCGGCAAACTTCTCGGGTTCTTTGTGTCTCAGCGGGGAATCGAAGCTAATCCCGACAAGATCAAGGCCATCAAGCAGATCGAAGCACCAAAGCGCGTCAAGGACGTACGGAAGCTTGCCGGCTGCGTAGCTGCTCTCAGCAGGTTCATCTCTCGGTCTGCTGAGCGCGCCCTGCCGTTTTTTAAAATTTTGAAAAGGGTGGGTCCAATGAGATGGACTCCGGAAGCGGAGGCTGCGCTGCAAGACTTGAAGAGATACCTGTCCTCCACTCCAACACTTGTCGCACCTAAACCACAAGAGAAGTTGCTGCTGTACATAGCGGCAACCAATCAAGTGGTTAGTGCTGCGTTAGTAGCGGAAAGGGAGGCCGGCGACGAGCCAGCGACCGCGGCAAGCACATCCAGCGACAAGCAGGGGGCTTCCCCGACAAGCTCTGGTCCCGACAAGCAAGGGTCTGTGCAGATACAAGAGGAGATGCAGAAGAAAATGGTGCAGCACCCAGTTTACTTTGTCAGCTCCCTCTTACAGGGGGCTAGGTCAAGGTACTCTGGTGTGCAGAAGCTGCTTTTCGGCCTTCTCATGGCCTCGAGAAAGCTGCGCCATTACTTCCAAGCACACGAGATCACAGTTGTCACTCGCTTTCCGCTGAAGAGGATATTGCAAAATCCAGAAGCAACAGGCAGGATTGTCGAGTGGGCACTGGAACTGTCAAGCTTTGGCCTCAAGTTTGAGAGTACATCAACAATCCAGAGCAGAGCATTGGCAGAGTTCATAGAAGAATGGACGCCAACTCCAGACGAAGAAGTTCCGGAGACGAGCATCCCTGCCAAAGAAGCAAGCAAAGAGTGGCTCATGTACTTTGACGGTGCCTTCTCGCTGCAAGGCGCCGGTGCTGGTGTACTGCTTGTCGCACCCACCGGAGAGCACCTCAAGTACATAGTCCAGATGCACTTTGCCAAGGAGAAAGCGACAAACAATACTGCAGAGTATGAAGGCTTGCTTGCCGGTCTCAGGATCGCGGCAGAACTTGGGATTAAGAAGCTCATTGTCAGGGGCGACTCGCAGCTTGTCGTCCGCCAAGTGAACAAGGTTTACCAGAGTCTGTTGATGGAAGCTTACGTTGATGAAGTGAGGAAGCTAGAGGAGCGCTTTGACGGCCTGCAAATGGAACATGTTCCAAGAGCAGAGAACGACATTGCCGATGGCCTGTCGAAGTGCGCCGCACTTAAGTTACCTGTGGAACCAGGGATCTTTGTGCTCAAGCTGACTCAGCCATCCGTAACACCATCAACTGGACAGAGCAAGAAGAGGAAGTTGATTTCTGGAGACTACCTTCCGGCAGAGCTCCCCGAAGCCGCCGCCAAGAAGGTCCCCAAGATCGACGCCAAGAGTGCTGAGGAGCAGTCTACTCCGGCAAACCCCAGGGTTTGTTCCATTGCAGCAGACACTCCCGGCAAGCTCTGCTCTGGCAAGCTTGTCGGGGAACGCCAAGCTCCGGCAGAGTCGCAGCAGATGTGCCTTTAGTCCTTGTTTTCGAGCCACAGGCTCCAACATGGGCGCAGCAGATTGTCCGTTTCCTCCAGACAGGAGAACTTCCCGAAGAGCCAAAAGAAGCGGAAAGAGTAGCCCGGTAGTCTAGTATGTACCAGTTTGTCGACGACACACTGTACAGAAGAAGACTCAACGGTGTGAAATTGAAGTGTATTCCCCGGGAAGATGGACAGAAGCTGTTGGCAGAGATACACGGAGGCATATGTGGTCACCACATTGGCGCAAGAGCTCTTGTCGGAAAAGCATTCCGGCAAGGCCTGTTCTGGCCGACAGCCCTCCAGGATGCAACTGCACAAGTAACCAAGTGTGAAGCGTGCCAGTTCCATTCCAAGCAGATACACCAGCCAGCTCAAGCTCTCCAGACGATCCCTTTATCCTGGCCATTTTCGGTCTGGGGGCTCGATATCCTCGGCCCCTTCCCCCGAGCTGTCGGGGGCTTTGAGTACTTGTACGTTGCAATCGACAAGTTCACAAAGTGGCCGGAAGTGGAACCAGTGAGAAAGGTGACGGCGCAGTCCGCAGTCAAGTTCTTCAGGTCGATTGTTTGCCGTTTCGGAATCCCTAACAGGATAATCACCGACAACGACACACAATTTATGAGACGCACCTTCATGCAGTACGTCCAAGATCTTGGCGCCAAGGTCTGCTTCGCTTCTGTTGCTCACCCGAGAAGCAACGGTCAAGCGGAGAGGGCAAATGCTGAAGTGCTGCGTGGGCTCAAGACCAGAACCTTCGGCAGGCTGCACAAGCGCGGACGCAACTGGATCGAGGAGCTGCCGGTGGTTCTTTGGTCGATCAGGACGACGCCAAATTGAGCCACCGGGCAGACACCCTTCGCTCTAGTCTATGGAGCGGAGGCAGTTATCCCCACGAAACTCGTATACGGGTCAACTCGAGTGCTCGCTTATGATGAGCTTGAGCAAGAGCGGCTGCGGCAAGATGACGCGCTGCTCCTTGAGGAAGATCGTCTTCAGGCTGCTGTGCGAGCCGCTCGCTACTAGCAAGCTTTGCGCCGCTATCATAGCCGCAAAGTTAACGCCAGAAGTCTCGAGGAAGGCGACCTTGTTCTTCGGCGCGTTCAGTCCGCCAAGAATTCCAACAAGTTGATGCCGAAGTGGGAAGGCCCTTACCGGGTGAAACGAGTCACCAGGCCCGGCACTGTCCGCCTGGAGACCGAAGATGGCGTGCCAGTGAGCAACTCCTAGAATATCGAGCTTCTTCGTAAGTTTTACCCGTAAGGCGCGGTTGTCGGACCCTGTCCGGCAACCACCTTTTTGTACAAGTCTTGCCGCTGTTGCATGTAATCCTTTGTACAAAGCCAGGCGCAGACCCTGAGCACAAGTAAATGAAGCGCTGGCGCCCAGAGTTATACCATGCATGCTAGGTCGAGTCAGGTCCTCGATTAGGGTTGATAGTGCTTAACAGCGGCTAACCCCTAACTTAGAGGTCGAGTGTGCGTCCCTTTGCCTTTCTCTCATTTCCTTTGGTTCGCAGGGCTCGCATATCCTTGCCGGACCGCCTGAGGACGAAAAGGAGAAGAAGGACGTGCCGGCATCTGGACCCCGGCAAGCCAGTGTTGCCAAGGGCTGCAAGTACCAAGGTTCACCCGCGGCAAGCCAGAGTTGCCGGGGGCTGCAATCTCAGATAAGTCTTCCATCCCTCTTCGTGCATTCTCTTATGGACTGGGGAATATGAAACCTCGTTTCTTCCCGAAAACTACCGTGCTCCCTTAGCTCTAGGCCCTGGGGCCCCAGGGCCAAGTTTTGGTCGTAGTCGTGGCAGCAAAGGGAGGAAACGTGGGGCCGCACCCGCCTCGTCCCTGCCTCCGCCAAAAGCGTGAGAAAGGTCGAGTGGCGTGGGAAGACAGCAGGGCATGTTGCCGGGGAAGGAGTGTCTATCTGAAAGATACCAAGGATTTGCTCCTTGGCGTGGGTTCTACCCGCGAGACAAATGACCCGGCAAACATCCCCTTTTCATTAAAAAAACATTCCACGCAGGTACAGTCCATAGAGGATGAAAAACATGAAAGAGAGGATTACAAGTTTTAAATGCAACTAAGGCCTGAGGGCTTACAAATTAAAAAGATAATATGCCTGTAATCCTTTTCCTGTCCCTCTCTTCAGGAGGTAGGTCAAGGAGGCGAGAAGGGTAAAAGGAGCGCCTAGGCGAACTATGGGTGCCAGAAGACACCAAGAGAACATCCCGGGGGCCATCAAGGCTGGACGGTGATGGCGGCGCCGGAAGCGGGGCTTGAAGACGAGGCGGCAGGACGTCAGCACGCTGTCGAGGGCACCACGCCATCGTACTCTGACCTGACGGCCTTGCCGCCAGCCCTCTTCCTCTTCCGCAGCCTCCCTACGCCAGCCGCCCAAGGAGACGACCCCGGGGAGTTCAAGGAGCCGGCGACACCGATGATGGGGTTGCCGGTGCCGCACGGAACGGCGCCCGATACCTAGTCAGACCCGCCATCCTGCCGCCCGCTCCCCTCGTCGTCGCTGTCGCTCCCCTCCTCGTCACTCTCATTCGAGGAGGAGCCTTCGCTATCGGAGGAGCTCTCCACGCAGCACCGTGCCCGGACGCCGAAGCACCCGAAGACCTTGACGGAGAGGAGATCGCCCTCCACCAACTTAAAGTGGAGGGTGAGCCCCGGCGTCAAGCTATGGATGCGGGCGAACATCTTCCACCCTTGACCAAGATACATCACACCAGGGGCTGGGAATTCGGCGCGGACTCGCGTGTCGCTGATCCCACAGCCCCTCATGTGTAGTCTCAGTGTCTCGGGCGGGTCCAACTCCACCACTTCCGCAAACGGATCTGGGAGTCAGAGGCGACGACGAGGCGCCCGGCGCAGCCTGACGAAGAACTCGCAAGGGTCGTCCCCAGCATGGGCCACCGCTGGAAGAGGAGCCGCCGGCGGAGGCGAAGCCGACGCGCCGCCTCGTCCACCTCTTCCCCGAGCGCCACGGCTTCGTCCTCGACCTTGTCCACGACCTCGCCCCCTCCCTCTTCCCCTTACGGATGGCTCCGCCACCACGGGTGCGGGAGAGGGAGGGAGGCGCTGTCTGGCGGCAACCCTCGCCGGCACTGATGAAGGACCGGGGTTTCCTTTCTCCATGGCGAATGGGAGGAAGGGGAGCAGGAGCTGAAGGGAGGAGAAGATGGGAGAATGCAGGCTTCCGTCCTCCCCTCCCTCTCTTTATAAAGGAGCGAGGTGGGGGCTCGGCCGCCCCGCTCAGCGAATCAAGACGTGGGAAGGCAGGGAGCTGGGGCCGGCCCGCTGCCTCGACCCACGACGACCCCGTTTCCCGCCTCCGCCGTCCGCGATCCCAAGTGCATGGGAGCCGCGTGGCAGGCGTGCAGAACTGAGGCGACGGATGGGGCGGCCTCTCCCCACCCCGTGACCGTGGGGAGTGGGCACCTCGAAAACCGCCCACAATCTCTCCCACGATGCCGCGTTTGACGCGTGCCGTTCGGGGAGGGCGCGGTGGATGCGGAGTGTGTTATGGCGTGCCCCAGGCCGCGCGTGCCCGTGCACTGTTTTGGGCCTGGCCCAACAGCGCTCGGCACCGTGTATGGCCCAGGCCCGGGGGCTCCTGTCGGTGTACTAAAGTAGGGGTACCTTAGTACCCCGAACTTGTGCACGGGCAGTCGCAGCGACCCGCGGCAAGGCTTGCCGGGTGACCACCAAGACCCTCCGTGGTTCCTTTAGGAGCCATTCAAGAACAAAGTATCCAAGGCCCCGGCAAGAGGAGCTTGCCGGGAAGGAGACAAGACCCCGGCAAGAGGAGCTTGCCGGGAAGAAGACGAGACCCCGGCAAGAGGAGCTTGCCGGGAAGACCAACCAAAACATCTCAAGAAGATCGCTGTGGCGCACTGCGTGCCCCGACGAGACCCGGTGAGCGGCAAGCTCCCGGACGCAACAAGACAACACCCACGGCAAGGCGCTTGCCGCAGCAAGCTACTACTCCGCAGCCCGCGCTCCAGCCTACCCACCAACGTGTCGCTCAGGGGCCACCCCTGGCGTACGTGGCGGGAGGCTGTGCAGCCGGGGGCATGCGGTGGCAAGCAAGCGCTGACAAGGAGCCATCGTGGCAAACGGTGGCGCCCCTGACGGTCCCTTTCCGCCCCGTCTAGGCGACACAGACGGGCATTTAATGCCCTTGTCCCCTGCCATCAGGGTTAGGTATGATACAGCTGTAGCAGGCGGTGGCGCCAACTACCACCGCTTTTACATTTTTACCCTCACCTCTGTCGCCACGTGTCGGTGACCCCTTAGACATATAAAGGAGGCCCATGCGCAACAGAGAGGGGAGGACAGCCATTCTCACGCTCGGTCTCGCCAGCTGCTTGAGTGTACTGTAGCACTCATCGCTCCCGAGCCAAAACTCAATACAACCACCAAAGCAGGAGTAGGGTTTTACGCATCCGTGCGGCCCGAACCTGGGTAAACCGATCGTCTCGCTCGTGTGTTTCGCCTCGATCTGCTCTTTGTGCATCCACCGCCCCCTGCCGAACCAAAGGTAGCAAATAATTTAATAAGTTCATCCATCTTTCCACTCAACACATTGATTTCTTCTATCGCATACACTTTTTTATTAGAAGATCTTTCAGTATGCCATTGAGAATAATTAACCATAATATTATCTAGGAGTTTAGTAGCATCTCCTAAAGTGATTTCCATAAAAGTGCCTCCCGCGGCCGAATCTAAAAGATTTCTAGAAGCAAAATTCAACCATGAGTAGGGCAATTACGTATCATTAATTTCATTCTCTCCCAAGCTTGTGCAACATGTTCATGATCAAGTTGTTTAAAGTTCATAATATCGTTTCTAAGAGAGATGATCTTAGCGGGAGGAAAATACTTAGAGATAAAAGCATCTTTGCACTTGTTCCATGAATCAATACTATTCTTAGGCAAAGACGAAAACCAAGCTTTAGCACGATCTCTAAGCGAAAAAGGAAATAGCTTCAATTTAACGACATCATTATTGACATCTTTTTTCTTTGGCATATCACATAAATCTACGAAGCTATTCAGATGAGTAGCGGCATCTTCACTAGGAAGGTCGGCGAATTGATCTTTCATAACAAGATTCAACAAAGCAGTATTAATTTCACAAGATTCAGCATCCGTAAGAGGAGCAATCGGAGTGCTAAGGAAATCATTATTATTGGTATTGGTGAAGTCACACAATTTGGTAGTATCTTGAACCATTGCGACAAACAAGCAATCTAACACACGAGCAAACAAAAAGCAAGCGGGCAAAGGAGGCAAATAGAGATGGAGGATAGAGAGAGAGAGGGCGAATAAAACAGCAAGGGTGAAGTGAGGGAGAGGAAAACGAGAGGCAAATGTCAAATAATGTAATGCGAGAGATAGGGATTGCGATGGGTACTTGGTATGTTGACTTTTTGCATAGACTCCCCGGCAACGGCGCCAGAAATCCTTCTTGCTACGTCTTGAGCTTGCGTTGGTTTTCCCCGAGGAGGAAGGGATGATGCAGCAGAGCAGCGTAAGTATTTCCCTCAGTTTTTGAGAACCAAGGTATCAATCCAGTAGGAGGCCACGCTCAAGTCCCTCGTACCTGCACAAAACGATAGCTACTCGCAACCAATGCGATTAGGGGTTGTCAATCCCTTCACGGTCACTTACGAGAGTGAGATCTAATAGATATAATATTTTTGGTATTTTTGGTATAAAGATGCAAAGTAAAAAAGTAAAAGCAAAGTAAAAAAGCAAAACAAGATTAAAGTAATGGAGATTGATATGATGAGAATAGACCCGGGGGCCATAGGTTTCACTAGTGGCTTATCTCAAGAGCATAAGTATTCTACGGTGGGTGAACAAATTACTATTGAGCAATTGACAGAATTGAGCATAGTTATGAGAATATCTAGGCATGATCATGTATATAGGCATCACGTCCGTGACAAGTAGATCGAAACGATTCTACATCTACTACTATTACTCCACTCATCGACCGCTATCCAGCATGCATCTAGAGTATTAATTTAAAAACAAAGTAACGCCTTAAGCAAGATGACATGATGTAGAGAGATAAATTCATGCAATATGAAATAAACCCCATCTTGTTATCCTCGATGGCAACGATGCAATACGTGCCTTGCTGCCCCTTCTGCCACTGGGAAAGGACACCGCAAGATCGAACCTAAAGCTAAGCACTTCTCCCATGGCAAGAACTACCAATCTAGTTGGCCAAACCAAACGGATAATTCGAAGAGACTTGCAAAGATAACCAATCATACATAAAAGAATTCAGAGAAGATTCAAATATTATTCATAGATAGACTTGATCATAAACCCACAATTCATCGGTCTCAACAAACACACTGCAAAAAGAAGATTACATCGAATGGATCTCCACAACAGAGGGGGAGAACTTTGTATTGAGATTCAAAGAGAGAGAAGAAGCCATCTAGCTACTAACTATGGACCCAAAGGTCTGAGGTAAACTACTGACACTTCATCGGAGAGGCTATGATGATGTAGAAGCCCTCCGTGATGATGGCCCTCTTCCGGCGGAGCTCCGGAACAGGCCCCAAGATGGGATCTCGTGGATACAGAAAGTTGTGGCGGTGGAATTAGGTTTTTGGCTCCTGTTCTGATCGTTTGGGGGTACGTAGGTATATATAGGAGGAAGGAGTACGTCGGTGGAGCACCGAGGGGCCCACGAGGCAGGGGGCGCGCCCCCCACCCTCGTGACCTCCTCTTTGACCCCCTAGAGTAGGGTCCAAGTCTCCTGGATCACGTTCGGTGAGAAAATCACGTTCCCAAAGATTTTATTCCTTTTGGACTCCGTTTGATATTCTGTTTCTCCGAAACACTGAAATAGGCAAAAGCAGCAATTCTGGGCTGGGCCTCCGGTTAATAGGTTAGTCCCAAAAATAATATAAAAGTGGAAAATAAAGCCCAATATAGTCCAAAACAGTAGATAATATAGCATGGAGCAATCAAAAATTATAGATACATTGGAGACGTATCATCGTCCGCAGACATGATGTCGGAGGGAGCGATCCAAAGCTATTCACAAATTAATCTGGTTGAGAGGAGAGGTAGTAGAGGAGGATCATGCATGTGGTGGGATTTATGATGTGGTGTCCGGTTCGGAGGAAAGAGAGAGGAGAGAAGGACCATGCATGGGAAAAGAGAGAAAAGAGAGGAGGACCGTGCAGAGGCTTTTGGTTGGTCAGGTGAATGTCCGGACTCCGATAAAGCTCTTGGGAATTGATACACGGAAAAGAAAAAAATTCTACGCACACGCAATGATCTATCCATGAAGATGCATAGAAACAAGGGGAGAGTGTGTCTAGGTACCCACATAGATCATAAGCGAAAGCATTTCACAACGCAGTTGATCTAGTCAAACTTCTTCTCACGTCAACCGAGCAAGTACCAAACGCATGGCACCTCCGCGTTCTGCACATGTTCAGCTCGGTGACGTCCCGTGCCTTCTTGATCCAGCAAGTCGTCGAGGTATTAGATGAGTTCCGTCATCATGACGGCGTGGTTACGGTGATGGTGACGTGATCCTCGCAGGGCTTCGCCTAAGCACTACGAAAATATGACCAAGGGTGTAAATGGTGGAGGGGTGCGCCGCACACGGCTAACAATTGATCTAGTGTGTGCTAGGCGCCTCCGCATATATATAGGTGGGAGGGGGAGGGGAGAGGCCAAGAGGCGCCCCAACTAGGAACGATTCCTACTTGGGCTCCTCCCAAGCCGCGCGCCCCCTGCCATATATACCGAAGGGGGAAGGAAAGAGGGGGAGGGGGAAGGAAGGGGGAATCCTGTTCCCTTTCTTTCCTTTCCTCATTCCCCTTTCCTTCTCCACCTTGACCAACCCATATAGGGGGCGCACCAGCCCCTTGTGGCTGGTGCGTTTCCCCTCTTAGCCCATAAGGCTCATATCTTTTCCCGGGGGTGTCCGGAACCCCTTCCGGTGATCCGATATGTACCTAGTGCCCTCCGGAACACCTCCGGTGTCCGAATACCATCGTCCTATATATCAATATTTACCTCTCGACCATTTTGAGACTCCTCGTCATGTCTGTGATCTAATCCGGGACTCCAAACAAAATTCGGTCACCAAATCACATAACTCATATAATACTATATCGTCATCGAACATTAAGCGTGCGGACCCTACGAGTTCGAGAACTATGTAGACATGACCAAGACAACTCTCTGGTCAATAACCAATAGCGGAACCTGGATGCCCATATTGGCTCCTACATATTCTACTAAGATCTTTATCGGTCGAACCGGTATGACAACATACGTAATTCCCTTTGTCCATCGGTATGTTACTTGCCCGAGATTCGATCGTCGATATCTTCATACCTAGTTCAATCTTGTTATGGGCAAGTCTCTTTACTCGTTCCGTAATACATCACCTAGTGACCAACTCCTTAGTCATTTGATTGCAAGCTTATGATGTGTATTACGAGAGGACCCAGAGATACCTCTCCGATACTCTTAGTGACAAATCCTAATCTCGATCTATGCCAACCCAACAAACACCTTCGGAGATACCTGTAGAGCATCTTTATGATCACCCAGTTACGTTGTGACGTTTGATAGCACATAAGGCATTCCATCGGTATCCGGGAGTTGCATAATCTCATAGTCGAAGGAATATGTATTTGACATGAAGAAAGCAATAGCAAAAAAACAAACGATCAATATGCTACGCTAACAGATGGGTCTTGTCCATCACATCATTCTTCTAATGATGTGATCCCGTTATCAAATGATAACACATGTCTATGGTTAGGAAACCTTAACCATCTTTGATCAACGATCTAGTCTAGTAGAGGCTTACTAGGGACACAATATTTGTTTACGTATTCACACATGTATTTAGGTTTTCGATCAACATAATTCTAGTATGAATAACAAAACTTTATCATGAATAAAAAAATAACAACTTTATTATTTCCTCTAGGGCATATTTCCTTCAGTCTCCCACTTGCACTAGAGTCAATAATCTAGTTCACATCACCATGTGATGAACACCCATAGTTCACATCGCCATGTGACCAACACCCAAAGAGTTACTAGAGCCAATAATCTAGTTCACATCGCCATGTGATTAACACCCATAGTTCACATCACCATGTGACCAACACCCAAAGAGTTACTAGAGTCAATAATCTAGTTCGCATCACCATCTGATTAACACCCAAAGAGTACTACGGTGTGATCATGTTTTGCTTGTGAGAGAGGTTTAGTCAACGGATTTGTCATATTCAGATCCATATGTATTTTGCAACTTTCTATGTCTACAATGCTCTGCATGGAGCTACTCTAGCTAATTGCTCTTATTTTCAATATGTATCCAGACTGAGACTTAGAGTCATGTGGATCGGTGTAAAAGCTTGCATCGACGTAACCCTTTATGACGAACTTTTTGTTGCCTCTGTAACCGAGAAACATTTCCTTAGTCCTCTTTAAGGTAGCTAGGGATAAATTTGACCTCTGTCCAGTGATCTACTCCTGGATCACCATTGTACCCCCTTGCCAAACTCATGGCAAGGAACATAGTAGGTCTGGTACATAGCATGGCATACTTTATAGAACCTATGGTTGAGGCATAGGGAATGACTTTCATTCTCTCTCTATCTTCTGCCGTGGTCGGGTTTTGAGTCTTACTCAACTTCACACCTTGCAATACAGGCTAGAACTCCTTCTTTAGTTGATCCATTTTGAACTCCTTCAAAATCTTATCAAGGTATGTACTTTTGTGAAAGTCCTTTAAGCATCTTGATCTATCCCCATAGATCTTGATGCCCAATATATAAGCAACTACACCAAGGTCTTTCATTGAAAAATTCTTATTCAAGTATCCCTTTATGCTATACAGAAATTATATATATATGTCATCTACATATAATATTAGAAATGTTACAAAGCTCCCACTCACTTTCTTGTAAATACAGACTTCACCGAAAGTCCGTATAAAACCATATGCCTTGATCACTTCATCAAAGCATATATTCCAACTCCGAGATGCTTGCACCAGTCCATAGATGGATCACTGGAGTTTGCACACTTTGTTTGCACCTTTAGGATCGAAAAAACCTTTCGGTTGCATCATATACAACTCTTCTTTAAGAAACCCATTAAGGAATGCAGTTTTGACGTCCATTTGCCAGATTTCATAATCATAAAATGCGGCAATTGCTAACATGATTCGGACGGGCTTAAGCATCGCTACAGGTGAGAAAGTCTCATCGTAGTCAATCCCTTGAACTTGTCGAAAACCTTTTGCAACAAGTCGAGCTTTGTAGACAGTAACATTACCATCAGCGTCAGTCTTCTTCTTGAAGATCCACTTATTCTCTATGGCTTGCAGATCATCGGGCAAGTACACCAAAGTCCACACTTTGTTCTCGTACATGGATCCTATCTTAGATTTCATGGCCTCAAGCCATTTATCGGAATCTGGGTTCATCATAGCTTCTTCATAGTTCTTAGGTTCTCCGTGTTCTAGTAACATGACTTCCAGGACATGATTACCATACCACTCTGGTGCGGAACGTGCTCTGTTCGACCTACGAGGTCCGGTAGTAACTTGATCTGAAGTTTCATGATCATCATCATTAGCTTCCTCTCTAGTTGGTGTAGGCATCACGGGAACGGATTTCTCTGATGTGCTACTTTCCAAATTGATAGAAGGTACAATTACCTCATCAAGTTCTACTTTCCTCCCACTCACTTCTTTCGAGAGAAACTACTTCTCTAGAAATGTTCTATTCTTGGCAACAAAGATCTTGCCTTCGGATCTGCGGTAGAAAGAGTACCCATTTTTTCCTTAGGGTATCCTATGAAGATGCACTTCTCCAATTTGGGTTCGAGCTTATCAGGCTGAAACCTTTTGACATAAGTGTCGAAACCCCAAACTTTAAGAAACGACAGCATAAGTTTCTTGCCAAACCATAGTTCATACGGTGTCATCTCAACGGATTTAGATGATGCCATATTTAATGTGAATGCGGCTTGATGTCTACTACACAATCTTCTTCTTGTAGACGTTGTTGGGCCTCCAAGTGCAGAGGTTTGTATGATAGTAGCAAATTTCCCTCAAGTGGATGACCTAAGGTTTATCAATCCATAGGATGCGTAGGATGAAGATGGTCTCTCTCAAGCAAACCTGCAACCAAATAACAATGAGTCTCTTGTGTCCCCAACACACCCAATACAATGGTAAATTGTATAGGTGCACTAGTTCCGCGAAGAGATGGTGATACAAGTGGTATATGGATGGTAGATAAAGGTTTTTGTAATCTGAAAATATAAAAATAGCAAGGTAACTAATGATAAAAGTGAGCACAAACGGTATTGCAATGCTCGGAAACAAGGCCTAGGGTTCATACTTTCACTAGTGCAAGTCCTCTCAACAATAATAACATAATTGGATCACATAACTATCCCTCAACATGCAACAAAGAGTCACTCCAAAGTCACTAATAGCGGAGAACAAATGAAGAGGTTATGGTAGGGTATGAAACCACCTCAAAGTTATTCTTTCCAATCAATCCGTTGGGCTATTCCTATAAGTGTCACAAATAGCCCTAGAGTTCGTACTAGAATAACACCTTAAGACACAAATCAACCAAAACCCTAATGTCACCTAGATACTCCAATGTCACCTCAAGTATCCGTGGGTATGATTATACGATATGCATCACATAATCTCAGATTCATCTATTCAACCAACACATAGAACCTCAAAGAGTGCCCCAAAGTTTCTACCGGAGAGTCAAGACGAAAACGTGTGCCAACCCCTATGCATAGATTCCCAAGGTCACGGAACCCGCAAGTTGATCACCAAAACATACATCAAGTGAATCAAGTGATATCCCATTGTCACCACAGATATGCACGGCAAGACATAAATCAAGTGTTCTCAAATCTTTAAAGACTCAATCCGATAAGATAACTTCAAAGGGAAAACTCAATCCATTACAAGAGAGTAGAGGGGGAGAAGAAACATCATAGGATCCAACTATAGTAGCAAAGCTCGCAATACATCAAGATCGTAACACCTCAAGAACACGGGAGAGAGAGAGATAGATCAAACACATAGCTACTGGTACATACCCTCAGCCCCGAGGGAGAACTACTCCCTCATCGTCATGGAGAGCACCGGGATGATGAAGATGGCCACCGGAGAGGGATTCCCCCTCCGACAGGGTGCCGGAACGGGTCTAGATTGATTTTCAGTGGCTACGGAGGCTTCTGGCGGCGGAACTCCCGATCTATTCTCTTCCCCGTTCGTTTTAGGGTATATGGGTATATATAGGAGGAAGAAGTACATCAGGGGAGCCACGAGGGGCCCACGAGGGTGGAGGGCGCGCCCAGGGGGGGTGGGCGCGCCCCCCTGCCTTGTGGCTTCCTTGTTGATCCCCTGACGTGCACTCTAAGTCTCCTGTATTGCTTTCTTTCCAAAAATAACTTTTCCGAAGGTTTCATTCCGCTTGGACTTCGTTTGATATTCCTTTTCTTCGAAACCCTAAAACAAGGAAAAAAAACAGAAACTGGCACTGGGCTCTAGGTTAATAGGTTAGTCCCAAAAATCATATAAAATAGCATATAAATGCATATAAAACATCCAAGGTTGGTAATATAATAGCATGGAACTATCAAAAATTATAGATACGTTGGAGACGTATCAGCATCCCCAAGATTAATTCCTGCTCGTCCTCGAGTAGATAAATGATAAAAACAGAATTTTTGATGTGGAATGCTACCTAACATATTCACCATGTATTTCTCTTTACTGTAGCAAGAATATTCAGATCCATAAGATTCAAGACAAAAGTTTAATATTAACATAAAAATAATAATACTTCAAGCATACTAACTAAGCAATCATGTCTTCTCAAAATAACATGGCCAAAGAAAGTTCATCCCTACAAATCATATAGTTTGGTCATGCTCCATTTCCGTCACACAAGAATGCTCCCATCATGCACAACCCAGATGACAAGCCAAGCAATTGTTTCATACTTTAGTAATCTCAAACCTATAAACTTTCACGCAATATATGAGCGCGAGCCATGGACATAGCACTATGGGTGGAATAGAATATAATGAGGGGGTTATGTGGAGAAGACAAAAAGGAGAAAGTCTCACATCGACGCGGCTAATAAATGGGCTAGGGAGAGGCCCATCAATTGATGTCAATGCAAGGAGTAGGGATTGCCATGCAACGGATGCACTAGAGCTATAAATGTATGAAAGCTCAACAAAAGAAACTAAGTAGGTGTGCATCCAACTTGCTTGCTCACAAAGACCTAGGGCACTTGAGGAGGCCCATTGTTGGAATATACAAGCCAAGTTCTATAATGAAAATTTCCCACTAGTATATGAAAGTGACAAAACAAGAGACTCTCTATCATGAAGATCATGGTGCTACTTTGAAGCACAAGTGTGGCAAAGGATAGTAGCATTGTTCCTTCTCTCTTTTTCTCTCATTTTTTTGGTCCTTCTCTTTTTTGTATGGCCTTTCTCTTTTTTGGGGCCTTCTCTTTTTTATGGCCTTTTTTATTCCTCACTTGGGACAATGCTCTAGAAAATGATGATCATCACACTTTTATTTATTTACAACTCAATGATTACAACTCGATGCTAGAACAAAAGATGACTCTATATGAATGCCTCTGGCGGTGTACCGGGATATGCAATGAATCAAGAGTGACATGTATGAAAAATTATGAACAGTGGCTTGGCCACAAATACGATGTCAACTACATGATCATGCTAAGCAATATGACAATGATGAATGTGTCATGATAAACGGAATGGTGGAAAGTTGCATGGCAATATATCTCGGAATGGCTATGGAAATGCCATAATAGGTAGGTATCACTACTAGAAAAAGGGCTATAGATGGGATTGACACTAATAGCGCATCAGACAAGCGGTGCGCCATTAGTATATACTAATGGCGCAACACCTTCTGATACGCCATTAGAGTTGAAACTACTAATGGCGCACCTGGCCCAGGGTGCGCCATTAGTATCAAAAAAAATTGAACTAGTGCGCCTGTCCAAACATACTAATGGTGCATCCAGACACAATGCGCCATTACTAGTTGTAACTAGTAATGGCGTATCCAGACACAGTGCGCCATTACTAGTTGTAACTAGTAATGGCGCACCTGTCGGAAAGTGCGCCACTAATGTTGTTTTTTTATTATATTTTTTATTCCTTTTTTTACAAAACTACTAATGGCGCACTGTTTCACCGTGCGCCATTACTAGTTTAAACTAGTAATGGCGCACTGTGGGACAGTGCGCCATTAGTATGTTTTTTTTTGCAAAACTACTAATGGCGCACCACCAGAAGGTGCGCCATTAGTAACCTGGATTACTAATGGCGCATTTAGAGTTGGTGCGCCATTAGTAATCCCTCCCCTGCCTCGTCTCACCCGCGCCTGACCACCACCGCCCACCACTTCCCCGGCCGTGCTCGCTTCCCCCGCCGCACCCGACCACCTCCCTCACCGTCCCCCCTCCGCCCGCGCCCTCGCCGTCCCCCTCCCCCCGCGGCCCCGCCTGCGACAACCTCCCTCCCGAGCGCGACAGCTAGGGTTCCTAGCCGCCGCCACCGCTGCCGGCGCCCCCGCGCCCCCACGCCCCCCACCACCGCAGCTCCTCCATCGCCGACGCCTCCGCGACCTCGCCGTGGCCGCCGGCCTCCCCACGACCAACCGAGGCATCCCTTCGACGCCGCCGCTGCCGCCGACCCCGACACCAACCCCAACCCCGACCCCTCCGGCGACCGGCCGCGCCCGCCCAGGTACCTCTCCTCCTTCCTCCTTCCTCCTTCCTCCCTCTCCACCCTTCCTCCTCCTTGTCGCCTCCAAAATTGGCCATGACCCAGTGCACTTTAATTTGTTAGAAAGATAAATATTTTGTTGGACAAAGTAGTTCAACATATGCTACACATGACATTTTTACAAATCTACATTAGAGCAAACACACAGCAATTTCCATCTATTCAAACCCCTAATTATCTAAGACATGGCAGTTGCCATCTATTCAAACTCCATTGATAGAAATAACTAGAATTAATGCCACACTTTTTTAGTCAAATACCACACTGCTTACATTTTGGACCTGTACTCTGGGTGGCACATTTGTGGACCGATTGAGTTATTTTCCACCCATTTTGTGTACTTCTCCATCCCGGTGGTTATTATTTGTGAGAATCGCACCAGCAAACATTTTTCTGTGACTTCTAATGAGTTTGATATGTGTTCATAAAGATTATGTAAAAGAAATGCGAAATGCATCTGCTTGTGCAAAATGCATCTGCTTGTGCATATATATATATATAGATGATTATGGTTTCTGCCATTTATATATCTAAGTAACCAAACATCTAGAGTTGACGATTCTCTCTCGAGTAACAAACATCATTGTTTGCATAGGCTCCACCAGAGCCTGATTTTGCTTTACCATTCTATAATCTTCACCAACTGCAGGCAAATTGGCCCATAGTTACAAATCCCAATCATTTCACTGAAAACACATGGGGCAAAAAAAATGTTTCACTGCATCCAACCAAAACTTGCTGTAGTGCATTCAGATGCTTCTTGGCTTGACAGAGTTATACTTGATAAATGAAGTATGTGTGTATTCAGATGCTTTGTGTAATTGTACCTGTTATATCTGACCACCGTTTATTGTGGTTTTGATTTTGTTACATTGTTCTCAAGTATAACAACATAGTGGGATCATTTGTCAACATAGTGGGATCATTTTGCAGATTCTAGCAAACAACATAGTGGGATCATTTGTCAAGGCCAGCATCAGAGTGCTAATTTACAGGTATAAATAGATAAAAGATTCAGAGAGTAGCTCTTTTCTTACTAGCATCATGGCCAAGCTGCTAGTTCAACTACTGGCCAACTAGTGGCCCTTGTTATCAAAGTAGTCTTGCCACATGTTCATAGTAATCTCCAATCATATTAGCAGTACTGAATCAAACTTGTCTTGTTTTATGGGAATGGTTGATTACCTTGATTATACTTACTGGATGTTGACTCTATAAATCATATTGATACTGATGTTAAAGGTATTTCTAGCAAAACCTGAAATGCTAGATGGATTGATTTTTCTGAGCTGTTTGTGCTCTCCCTGCATCTTTCAGCTCTCATTTTCAGTGGAGTTGTTGAATTATATGCTCTCATTGGACATGTTTTACATGTTAGTTTGCTGGGTTTTGTCTCCGACCATCGTGTCGTGATGAATTTGCAGGTACCCCGAGAGGCCCTTGAGTTTGCCGGAATGTCGATTAACTTCCGTTCTGGCAAATTCGGGTACTCCATATGTCCTATTTTCAGCAAAGGTCATGCTGAAATTTTCCGTGAATTTTAGCATGACTTTGCTAAAAAATCGGACATATGAGGTACTTGCTACTAATGCATGGGCCGGGGTATCTTAGTACTTAATTAAGTAGGATCAATTGCCCCTTTATTCTTGCTGTATTAAACCATAGGTGGCAATAGAGCCAAGTGATTAGTGCCAAGTGATTAGGCCCAACCTAGGGTACCTCGGCATCGATAAACCCTAAATGATGAAAACTTAACTTAGCATTTAGGGTTCCTCGGCATCAATAAACCCTAAATGATGAAAACTTAACTTGGCTGCCCCGGATGCCTCGGTGTCGATGAGAACCTAAATGATGTACGCTTAGGCTTTTAGGGTGCCTCGGCGTCGAAACCCTAAATGATGAAAGCTTAGGCTTTTAGGGTGCCTCGGTGTCGACAAACCCTAAATGATGAGACCATGATCTTGTTCCTTGACAATAACCAACTTTTTGACCAAATTTTTTTCCTATTTAGAGCGAAACATGGCCCACAATGATGAGGCCGGTGGTTCGGGCGGCAAGCAATTCTGGAAGCTGTCCCAGGATATGTCGTCATCATCATCAGACGACGAAAGTCTCCTGGTGGAGTGCGACTGGTGCCACGACAATCGAGGTCTGTGCGACATGCCTCACCTGGACGATGATCGGTGCTTCAGCATTAAGCTCGAGGAGACCTTCGAAGTCGAAACGGTACACAACGACGACAAGTGTTATTTTCATAATTAAGCATTACTTCAACTATTTCAACGTGTAATTTTCATCTTTTCGATTCGAGTATAGCTTATCCCATGCCATGCAAGACGCTATGTCTTGGAGAGGATGGATTTTGAAGACCATGAAATTTCTGAAACAAAGAAAATTCACCTAAGGACTCATCACGATGTGGACTTTGAAGTAAATCTATATAATTCTGAGAGCGTAACCCATTTTGGTTGCAAAAATTGGGAAGCATTTTGCAAGATGTATGGTTTTGATGAGGGTATGCTTATCACCATGGATCTTGGTAATCCTGACATCAACCAAGACAATATGGACATTTGGGTCCTTGTTGATACGCCTCCAGTTCTACCGCTATGTGAGTTTCTCAAACATAGTTATTAGCTAATTTATATTGTTTATTTCAAAATAGTTGACAGCTTATTTCCATTGACAGCTTATTTTTATTGTTCAAAGAATGTGCGGGAGATGGTAGACAAAACCCACTACACCGATGGCTCCGAATTAACAACTTACAAGGAGAAAAATCATCTGGTCGGATTTTGTACTGACATTGAAAATTACATTACCCACAAACAAATTCCTCAACATTATGGTAAATACGTGCCACTAGTGCATGTGTTCAACTACGGTAACTACCATGGAGATACCCTGGTAAGATTTTTACTATTACGACATCCGTGCATCTTTTGCATACTTCTAAAACTAGTACATCATTGCTAACTATGAAGTTATTACTATGTTTTTCAACAGATAATCCCAGAGAATTGTGTGCCTCATATGATGTATCTGAAAGGTAGTGTTAATGTTTTGAACATACAGCCAGGTCATCCTACGAATCTCAACTGTCCATACCAGATTTCTAAAAGAAGTGGAGACATGAAAATCAAAGGATGGAAAAAATGTATGGACAGTCGTAAGGAGCTTCTTGGAAGCAAAAGGAAGCGAAGCACAAGAATTGGAGACAGGATGTTCTCCATTCTCCATAATGGAGAGTCAGGGTCTATATTGTTTTATGCTATTTTAGCTTAAATAGGGTATTTAGGTCCTGCCTAATACTGATGATCATGTGCTGATGAACAATTAAGTAGGGTTGGTTCGAAGACTATCAAGATGATGATCGTATGACTTGTTATGAATAATGAGTAGAAGTTGTATGATGATGATTAGTAGGACTTGTTAGGATTAGTATTACTTCCGACAAACTCGATACTTGCGGTCTTGAGACTTGTAATGTTTTATCTTTGTTCGGTCTTTTCAATTCGGAGACTAATATGATGAATTGTATTCGGAGACTAATATGATGAATTGTATTCAGAGACTAATCTTCTATTGTATTCGATGAATCTGTTGTTGATGTGTGCTGTCTATATTTTGGCCAATTATACATTTTGTAACCTGTGCAAAAAACAGAAAATAAAAAATAAAAAAAACCTAATATTCATACTAATGGCGCATCACATCACAGTGCGCCATTAGTATGCCGAAGTTACTAATGGCGCATCTTGTTTTTGTGCGCCATTAGTATGCCAAAGCACCTGGGTATACATGGCCCCCTGGGAGGCATACTAATGGCGCACTATTGTATATACTAATGGCGCATCTTAGGTGCGCCATTAGTAAAATATACTAATGGCGTGCTACTAATGGCGCACCACTAATGCGCCATTAATGGCCAAATTAGGTGCGCCATTAGTAGGCGTTTTCCTACTAGTGTATGGTGGCTGTTTTGAGGAAGATATAAGGAGGTCTATGTGTGATAGAGCGTATCATATCACGGGGTTCGGATGCACCAGCGAAGTTTGCATCAACTCTCAATGTGAGAAAGGGCAATGCACGGTACCGAAGAGGCTAGCAATGATGGAAGGGTAAGAGTGCGTATAATCCATGGACTCAACATTAGTCATAAAGAACTCACATACTTATTGCAAAAATCTACAAGTCATCAAAAACCAAGCATTACGTGCATGCTCCTAGGGGGATAGATTGGTAGGGAAAGACCATCGCTCGTCCCCGACCGCCACTCATAAGGAAGACAATCAAATAACACCTCATGTTTCAAATTTGTTACACAACGTTCACCATACGTACATGCTATGGGACTGGAAAACTTCAACACAAGTATTCCTCAAATTCACAACTACTCAACTAGCACAACTTTGATATCACTATCTCCATATCTCAAAACAATTATCAAGTATCAAACTTCTCATAGTATTCAATGCACTTTATATGAAAGTTTTTATTATACCCATCTTGGGTGCCCATCATATTAGGACTAATTTCATAACCAAAAGCAAACTACCATGCTATTTAGGACTCTAAAAACAATATAAGTGAAGCATGAGAGTTCATCTATTTCTATAAAATAAAACCACCGAGCAAATGACAAACTACTCCGGAAGATATAAGTGAAGATCAATGAGTAGTCGAATGATTATGCAACTATATGAAGACTCTCTAACATTTAATAATTTTAGATCTTGGTATTTTATTCAAGCAGCAAGCAAAACAAAAGAAAATAAAATGACGCTCCAAGCAAAACACATATCATGTGGCGAATAAAAATATAGCTCCAAGTAAAGTTACCGATGAACAAAGACGAAAGAGGGGATGCCTTCCGGGGCATCCCCAAGCTTAGGCTCTTGCCACTCCTTATTCCATAGTCCATCGAATCTTTACCCAAAACTTGAAAACTTCACAACACAAAACTTAACAGAAAACTCGTAAGCTCCGTTAGCGAAAGAAAACAAAACACCACTTCAAGGTACTGTAATGAACTCATTCTTTATTTATATTGGTGTTAAACCTACTTTATTCCAACTTCTCTATGGTTTATAAACTATTTTACTAGCCATAGATTCATCAAAATAAGCAAACAACACACGAAAAACAGAATCTGTCAAAAACAGAACAGTCTGTAGTAATCTGTAACTAACGCAAACTTATGGAACACCAAAAATTCTAAAATAAATTGCTGGACGTGAGTAATTTATCTATTAATAATCTGCAAAAAGAATTAACTAAATATCACTCTCAAATAAAAAATGGCAGCAATTCTCATGAGCGCTAAAGTTTCTGTTTTTTACAGCATGATCAACAAGACTTTCCCCAAGTCTTCCCAAAGGTTCTGCTTTGCACAAACACTAATTGAAAGCATAAAAAATCAATCATAACATAGTCTAGATAAATTATTTATTACTAAACAGGAGCAAAAGGCAAGGAATAAAAATAAATTTGGGTTGCCTCACAACAAGCGCTATCGTTTAATGCCCCTATCTAGGCATGATGATTTCAACGATGCTCACATAAAAGATAAGAATTGAAACATAAAGAGAGCATCATGAAGAATATTACTAACACATTTAAGTATAACCCACTTCCTATGCATAGGGATTTTGTGAGCAAACAATTTATGGGAGCAATAATCAACTTGCATAGGAAGGTAAAACAAGCATAACTTCAAAACTTTAAGCACATAGAGAGGAAACTTGATATTATTGCAATTCCTACAAGTATATATTCCTCCCTCATAATAATTTTCAGTAGCATCATGAATGAATTCAACAATATAACCAGCACCTAAAGCATTCTTTTCATGATCTACAAGCATAGAAAATTAACTACTCTCCACATAAGCAAGATTCTTCTCATGAATAGTAGTGGGAGCAAGCTCAACAAAATAACTATCATGTGAGTCATACTCCAATTGAAAGTTAAAATCACGATGACTTGTTTCATGGATATCATTATTCTTTATAGCATACAAGTCATCACAATAAACATCATACATAGCAACTTTGTTCTCATAATCAATTGGAACCTCTTCCAAAATAGTGGATTCATCACAAAATAAAGTCATGACCTCTCCAAATCCACTTTCATCAATATAATCATCATAAATAGGAGGCATGCTTTCACCATAATAAATTTGCTCATTAAAACTTGGGGGACAAAAAAATATCATCTTCATCAAACATAGCTTGCCCAAGCTTGTGGCTTTGCATATCATTAGCATCATGGATATTCAAGGAATTCATACTAACGACATTGCAATCATGCTCATCATTCAAATATTTAGTGCCAAACGTTTTAATGCATTCTTCTTCTAACACTTTGGCACAATTTTTCTTCTCATCATACCCACGAAAGATATTAAAAAGATGAAGCGGATGAGATAAACTCAATTCCATTTTTTATAGTTTTCTTTTATAAACTAAACTAGTAATAAAACAAGAAACTAAAAGACTCGATTGCAAGATCTAAAGATATACCTTCAAGTGCTAACCTCCCCGGCAATGGCGCCAGAAAAGAGCTTGATGTGTACTACACAACCTTCTTCTTGTAGACGTTGTTGGGCCTTCAAGTGCAGAGGTTTGTAGGACAGTAGCAAATTTCCCTCAAGTGGATGACCTAAGGTTTATCAATCCGTAGGAGGCGTAGGATGAAGATGGTCTCTCTCAAGCAACCCTGCAACCAAATAACAATGAGTCTCTTGTGTCCCCAACACACCCAATACAATGGTAAATTGTATAGGTGCACTAGTTCCGCGAAGAGATGGTGATACAAGTGGTATATGGATGGTAGATAAAGGTTTTTGTAATCTGAAAATATAAAAGCAGCAATGTAACTAATGATAAAAGTGAGCACAAACGGTATTGCAATGCTAGGAAACAAGGCCTAGGGTTCATACTTTCACTAGTGCAAGTCCTCTCAACAATAATAACAGAATTGGATCACATAACTATCCCTCAACATTCAACAAAGAGTCACTCCAAAGTCACTAATAGCGGAGAACAAACGAAGAGATTATGGTAGGGTACGAAACCACCTCAAAGTTATTCTTTCCCATCAATCCGTTGGGCTATTCCTATAACTGTCACAAACAGCCCTAAAGTTCGTACTAGAATAACACCTTAAGACACAAATCAACCAAAACTCTAATGTCACCTAGATACTCCAATGTCACCTCAAGTATCCGTGGGTATGATTATACGATATGCATCACACAATCTCAGATTCATCTATTCAACCAACACATAGAACCTCAAAGAGTGCCCCAAAGTTTCTATTGGAGAGTCAAGACGAAAACGTGTGCCAACCCCTATGCATAGATTCCCAAGGTCACGGAACACGCAAGTTGATCACCAAAACATACATCAAGTGAATCATGTGATATCCCATTGTCACCACAGATATGCACGGCAAGACATACATCAAGTGTTCTCAAATCTTTAAAGACTCAATCCAATAAGATAACTTCAAAGGGGAAACTCAATCCATTACAAGAGAGTAGAGGGTGGAAGAAACATCATAGTATCCAAATATAATAGCAAAGCTCGCGATACATCAAGATCGTATCACCTCAAGAACACGAGAGAGAGAGAGAGAGATCAAACACATAGCTACTGGTACATACCCTCGGCCCCGAGGGAGAACTACTCCCTCCTCGTCATGGAGAGCACCGAGATGATGAAGATGGCCACCGGAGAGGGATTTCCCCCTCCGGCAGGGTGCCGGAATAGGTCTAGATTGGTTTTCGGTGGCTACGGAGGCTTCTGGTGGCGGAACTCCCGATCTATTGTGCTCCCCGATCGTTTTAGGGTATATGGAGATATATAGACGGAAGAAGTACGTCAGGGGAGCCACGAGGGGCCCACGAGGGTGGAGGGCGCGCCCAGGGGGTGGGCGCGCCCCCCTGCCTCGTGGCTTCCTCGTTGCTTCCCTAACGTGGACTCCAAGTCTCTCGGGTTGCTTTCCTTCCAAAATTAAGTTCCGTGAAGTTTCAGGTCAATTGGACTCCGTTTGATTTTCCTTTTCTGCGATACTCTAAAACAAGGAAAAACAGAAACTGGCACTGGCACTGGGCTCTAGGTTAATAGGTTAGTCCCAAAAATCATATAAAATAGCATATGAAGGCATATAAAACATCCAAGATTGATAATATAATAGCATGGAACAATCAAAAATTATAGATACGTTGGAGACGTATCAGTGTATCACTACGATCGAGATACAATAAACCATTCACATTGGGTGTATGACCATAGAAGGTTTTATTCATATAAACAGAACAACAATTATTCTCTAACTTAAATGAATAAATGTATTGCAATAAACATGATCTAATCATATTCATGCTCAACGCAAACATCAAATAATTTTTATTCAGGTTCAAAACTAATCCCGAAGGTAGAACGAGTGTGCGATGGTGATCGTATCAACCTTGGAATCACTTCCAACACACATCGTCACCTCGCCCTTAACTAGTCTCTATTTATACTATAACTCCTGTTTCGAGTTACTAATCTTAGCAACTGAACCGGGATCGAGTACCCAGGGGCTACTACGAACACTAGTAAGGTACACATCAATAACATGTATATCAAATATACTTTTTTCACTTTGCTATCCTTCTTATCCGCCAAGTATTTGGGGCAGTTCCGCTTCCAGTGATCATTTCCTTTGCAATAGAAGCACTCAGTTTCGGGCTTGGGTCCAGCTTTGGGCTTCTTCATGGGAGCGACAACTTGCTTGCCATTCTTCCTGAAGTTCCCTTTCTTTCCCTTGCCCTTTTTCTTGAAACTAGTGGTCTTGTTAACCATCAACACTGGATGCTTTTTCTTGATTTCCACCTTCGCCGATTTCAGCATCGCAAAAATCTCGGGAATTGTTTTCGCCATCCCTTGCATATTATAGTTCATCACGAAGTTCTAGTAATTAGATGATAGTGACTAGAGAACTCTGTCAATCACTATCTTATCTGGAAGATTAAATCCCACTTAATTTAAGCGATTGTAGTACCCAGACATTCTGAGCACATGCTCACTTGTTGAGCTATCACTACTAGGGAAAAGCCTATACACAGAATCTTACCAGCAGCGCGCTATAAAATCAGGCACTGCTGCTAAGTAGCAGTAGCGCGGGCTGTGGAAACTCGCTGCTGAAACAAGTTTATCAGTAGCGCGCGCACTCCAAGCGGCGCTACTGCTAAAATTCCCACGACGCCACCGTGAGGCCAGTTATAGCAGCAGCGCATTAAAATAGACAGCGATACTGCTACGTAACGTAGCAGCAAGGCATTCAGGCAATAATCGCTACTGCTAAATTAACTACAGATCTCACTAGCCTCATCCACAGATCACACTCACACACACTCACGGTCTCCTCCTCACCCCCCGCGCCGCCGGTCCTCCCCCGTCGCCCCTCCCCCGTCGCCCCTCCCCGGATCTGCGCCGCTGTCGCCTCATCCTCCTCGCTGGACTCGGTACCGGCCTCCTCCTCCGTCCTCCCTCCACTCGCCGCTGGCCGCCCCCTCCTCGCTCCGCCTTCCTCCTCGATCTGACCTCCCTCCACTCGCCGCCGGTCGACCCCTCCTTGCTCCGCCTTCCTCCTCGATCCGTCCTCCCTCCACTCGCCGCCGGCCGGCCCCTCCTTGCTCCGCCTTCCTCCTCCGTCCTACTATCTTCTCCCTCCTCGAGTCGCCCCTCCTTGTCCCTCCTCCCTGATACATTTTGATTTAGTAGGCTTTCATATGTAACATTTTGATTTAGTTGATTTAGTATGCTAGTTGATTTAGTATGCTAGTTGATTTAGTCGATTTAGTTGATATGATTCAGTTGATTTAGTAGGCTAGTTGATTTAGAACATTTTGATTTAGTTTATTTAGTAGGCTAGTTGATTTAGTTGATTTAGTACGCTAGTTGATTTAGAACATTTTGATTTAGTTGATTTAGTAAAATGGCGCCACCACCAGCAGCACTATGTCGACTGTGCAAGTAAAGGTGCGCCAGCAGCCTTGCAACTGGCAAGCTGTTCGGCATCTACTTCCATCCGAGTTTTCGTCATGCGGCGGTAAGAAATTAGATGAAATGTAACAACTATTTTATTTTTAGTGTTGGCATTACTGCATTGTGTCATTTTGCTTTTCTTACACAGATCGTCCCATGCAATGTGAGGTTGAAATTCAACAAGCTGACAGGAGACACTGTGACATTTGAGGCTCCTCGGGGGCCGTACACTATGGAGGTCGAGAAAGGATGCGGTATGTCGCATATTGGAGGAGATGGATGGGCCCGTTTCCTCGCTCGCATGCGTCTTACTGGTGGTGAGTTGATCAGATTCTCCTTCAGAGCAGAAAGACCCAAGCTGGTTGTCATTTATATCAACCTGGTGGAAGATGATGAAGATGACGAAGATGATGAAGATAATGAGGACCCAATCAATGAAGATGATGAGGACCCACTTCATGAAGCCATCATAGCTCAATGAATGAGGCTGAGCGAGGAGGAGGTGTGCAACCTATGGAACATAATTCCGCCACGTGATGACTTTGTCGGGGTGCCATTCGTGACCCGCCTGACAAGTACCATGGTCGATCGGCATGAACTGGTATGTTATACGTACTGCGTGTAGTAATTTGATGATATATATATATATGCTTTATTGTTATACTTACAAATGCAAATTATCCGATTATATGCTTAGTGAATCCGATGATATGCTTAGTGTAGAGTCCAATGATATGCTTTGTGGAATCTAGTCGATGATATACTTTAGTGTAGAGTCTGATCACATGCTTAGGCTATTTATTAATTGATATGTTTTTCTTATTCAGAGATTGCCAAAGAACCTATCTGTGAGTTGTGGTATCGAGCCTGATGAAGAAGGCTCAATTGGACTACGCCTTACCGCAAGGGGCTCCGTCACCACATGTACTTACCGCATGGGCACAGATGGTCGCACACACTTGAACTCGGTTGGGTGGAAGAGATTCCTCGTTGGCAAGAATCTTCGTGCTGGACAGGCCATCCTAATTACTATCAGGAACACCCACCGCCCAGGCTTGAGGATGATGATCGTCGTCGATATCATCTAGAACTACATATGTGTATGTGGCTATATCATCTAGAACTACATATGATGATCGTCGTCGATATCATGTAGAACTACATATGATGATCGTCGTCGATATCATCTAGAACTAAATATGATGATTGTCATCGATGTCACCTTGTACTGCTTGAGGATGCATGTTGAGTATATATGAAATTGTTATCTAGTACTCCCTCAGTTCCAAATTACTCGTCGTGGTTTGAGTTCAAATTTGAACTAAAACCACCACGAGTAATTTCGAACCGAGGGAGTACTACCTAGTACCTATAATGCTTTATGAAATTGATATCTAGTAGTACCTAGTATCTGGAAATTGCAGTTTATCGAAGCCGGAATGGGGAAATGGTGAAAGATATAACAGTAGCGCTGGACCGGGAAATCGCTACAGCTAAGTAATAGCAGCGCGTTCCTGAAAAGCGCCGCTGCTATAGTCAATAGTGGTAGCGCGGGTACAGGCAGCGCTACTACTAAGAGTTAGCTGTAGCGCCTTATTGGTAGTGCGGGTACCCGCGCTGCTGCTAGCCTTTTCCCTAGTAGTGTAATCTTCTCCATCTTGTAGGCAAAGTATTTGTCGGAGGTCTCATACTTCTCAACACGGGCATGAGCCTGAAATACCAATTTTAGCCCTTGGAACATCTCATATGCTCTGTGGTGTTCAAAATGTTTTTGAAGTCCCGGTTCTAAGCCGTAAAGTATGGTGCACTAAACTATCAAGTAGTCATCATATTGAGCTTGTCAAACATTCATAACGTATGCATCTGCTCCTGCAACAGGTCTGTCACCTAGCGGTGCATGAAGGACATAATTCTTCTGTGCAGCAATGAAGATAATCCTCAGATCACGGACCCAGTCCGCATCATTGCTACTATCATCTTTCAACTTAGTTTTCTCTAGGAACATATCAAAAATAGTAAGGGAGCTAAATCACGAGCTATTGATCTACAATATAGATATGCAATAACTATTAAGACTAAGTTCATGATAAATTAAGTTCAATTAATCAAATTACTAAAGAACTCCCACTTAAATAGACATCCCTCAAGTCATCTAAATGATACGTGGTCCAAATCAACTAACCCATGCCCGATCATCACGTGAGATGGGGTAGTCATCAATGGTGAACATCTCTATGTTGATCATATCTGCTATATGGTTCACGTTCGACGTTCCGGTCTCCAGTGTTCCGAGGCCATGTCTGTACATGCTAGGCTCGTCAAGTTTAACCCAAGTATTCTGCATGTGTAAAACTGTCTTACACCCATTGTATGTGAACGTAGAGTCTGTCACACCCGATCATCACGTGGTGTCTCGAAACGATGAACTCTTGCAACGGTGCATACTCAGGGAGAACACTTTTACCTTGAAATTTAGTGAAGGGGTCATCTTAATTATAATGCTACCGTCGTTCTAAGCAAAATAAGATGCATAAAAGATAAACATCACATGCAATCAAAGTATGTGACATGATATGGCCATCATCATCTTGTGCTTTTGATCTCCATCTTCAAAGCAACGTCATGATCTCCATCGTCACCGGCTTGACACCTTGATCTCCATCGTAGCATCATTGCGTCGAGGTCGTCACGCCAACTATTGCTTCTACAACTATCGCTAACGAATAATGATAAAGTAAAGCAATTACATGGCGCTTGCCCTTCATACAATAAAGAGATAACCATAAGGGTCCTGCCGGTTGTCGATATTAAAAAAGATGATCATCTCATACATCAACATATATCACATCATATCTTGACCATATCACATCACAACATGCCGTGCAAAAATAAGTTAGACGTCCTCTACTTTGTTGTTGCAAGTTTTACATGGTTGCTACGGGCTTCTACCAAGAACCGTTCTTACCTACGCATAAAACCACAACCGTGTTTCGTCAAGTTTGCTGTTTTAACCTTCTTCAAGGACCGGCCGCAGTCAAATTCAATTCAACTAAAGTAGGAGAAATAGACACCCACCAGCCACCTTCTCATGTGCGTGGACATGTAAGGTTGGTCCGGGCTGCTTCATCCCTCAATACCGCCGAATCAAAATAAGATGTTGGTGGTAAGCAGTATGACTATCACCGCTCACAACCCTTTGTGTTCTACTCATTCATATCATCTACGCATAGACCTGGCTCATGATGCCACTGTTGGGAATCGATGCACGGAAAACAAAAAAAAGTCTACGCACACGCAATGATCTATCCATGGTGATGCATAGCAACGAGGGGGAGAGTGTGTCTACGTACCCTCGTAGACCATAAGCATAAGCGTTTCACAATGCAGTTGATGTAGTCTAACTTCTTTTCACGTCAACTGATCAAGTACCGAACGCACGACACCTCCACGTTCTGCACACATTCAGCTTGATGACGTCCCTTGCCTTCTTGATCCAGCAAGTCGTCGACGTAGTAGATGAGTTCCGTCAGCACGACGACGTGGTGACGGTGCTGGTGAAGTGATCCTCGCAGGGCTTCGCCTAAGCACTACGAAAATATGACCGAGGGTGTAAACGGTGGAGGGGGGGTGCCGCACACGGCTAACAATTGATCTGGTGTGTGCTAGGCACCCCCACATATATATAGGTGGGAGGGGGAGGGGAGAGGCCAGGAGGCGCCCCAAGTAGGACCGAGTCCTACTTGGGCTCCTCCCAATCCGCGCGCCCCCTGCCATATATATCAGAGGGGGAAGGAAGGGGGAATCCTATTTCCTTTCTTTCCTTTCCTCCTTCCCCATTCCTTCTCCACCTTGGCCGGCCCATATGGGGGGCTCACCAGCCCCTTATAGCTGGTGCATTTCCCCTCTTGTCCCATAAGGCCCATATCTTTTGCCGGGGGTGCCCGAAACCCCTTCCGGTGATTCGATATGTACCCGGTACCCTCCGGAACACTTTCGGTGTCCGAATACGATCATCCTATATATCAATATTTACCTCTCAACCATTTTGGGACTCCTCGTCATGTCCTTGATCTCATCCGGGACTTCGAACAATATTCGGTCACCAAATCACATAACTCATATAATACTATATCATCATCGAATGTTAAGCGTGCGGACCCTACGGGTTCGAGAACTATGTAGACATGACCGAGACAACTCTCTGGTCAATAACCAATAGCGGAACCTGGATGCCCATATTGGCTCCTACATATTCTACTAATATCTTTATCGGTCGAACCGGTATGACAACATACGTAATTCCCTTTGTCCATCGGTATGTTACTTGCCCGAGATTCGATCATCGGTATCTTCATACCTAGTTCAATCTCGTTACCAACAAGTTTCTTTACTCGTTCCCTAATACATCACCTATTGACCAACTCAGTCATTTGCTTTCAAGCTTATGATGTGTATTACCGAGAGGGCCCAGAGATACCTCTCCGATACTTGGAGTGACAAATCCTAATCTCGATCTATGTCAACCCAACAAACACCTTCGGAGATACCTATAGAGCATATTTATGATCATCCAGTTACATTGTGACGTTTGATAGCACACAAGGCATTCCTCCGTTATCCGGGAGTAGCATAATCTCATAGTCGAAGGAATATGTATTTGATATGAAGAAAGCAATAGCAAAAAAAAAACTGAACGATCAATATGCTAAGCTAACGGATGGGTCTTGTCCATCACATCATTCTCCTAATGATGTGATCCCGTTATCAAATGACAACACATGTCTATGGTTAGGAAACCTTAACCATCTTTGATCAACGAGCTAGTCTAGTAGAGGCTTACTAGGGACATGGTATTTGTTTATATATTCACACATGTATTTAGGTTTCCGATCAATACAATTCTAGTATGAATAATAAACCTTTATTATGAATAAGGAAATATAAAATAATAAATTTATTATTGCCTCTAGGGCATATTTCCTTCAAAGGCCCCTCACGTTTGTTTTTAGGACTGCTAAGCGGACATATACATGTATGTCCTGTTTAATGGCAAAGGTGTTCTTTACACTATGATCCAAACATATAATAGAGATTTGAGGATCCGTTTTGGACATGCCCTTGTGTGTGGCCGGCTGGGGTGAGCGAACATGTGGGGGAACGAGCGTGTGTGGTTAAAATGATCCAGCAGCTGCGCGGGCGGCCAGGAGAGATGCTACACACACGGGGTTTTAACATAGTTTTACGGGGTGGTTAGGATTTGATTGGCTTAGATTTGATAAAATGAGGTGGGCCCACCACTTAAAATCAAGGGGGCCAACTAGTGAAGGCTGCGCAGCAGGGTCCCTGAAAGTCCGTGACTTTTGCGCGTGTGTGTAGTATTATCAGGCGGCCAAACATGTGATCAACCAGCTGTTCCCGAGTCTTTTCTAAATGGAAAAGGCGCTGCTTTGTTTAGAGAAAAAAGTTCTAGCTATGTCAAGCTACTAGTTTTGCCGAGGGAAGTAACTTTGTAGGAAAACATGTAGAATGATCTCAAAGTACATTTGTCATATTGGTACAGTTTTGATAGAGGAAAACGTACACCTATGCTCCAAAGTGCATAATATCTCCAAATGCATTGTCAACACGAACACTTAAATAATCTCACATTACGGTTGCTTAAGATAGGCTTTACTTACTTGAGTGTTCTTTGTTAACTTCTTTTTTACAAATAATGTTGTGTCGGATCCTTGCCATATAGGCTCAAGTTTTTTTTTACATATTTCAATTTGAACCTGTAAAAAATAAATATGAAACATGTTTCATAAAATATGAAACAGACATAATCTGAAATGCCACGGGACTTATCAAGTGACATCGCCAATGCTGCGATATAACTTTACTAGCAAGTAGCTACCCAACGGGGTGACAAAGTCAGAAATCTTGATCATCAATCATCCTGGCATCCGTCGTCAGAAATTAAGAATACAACAGCATGGGTACTCATCCAATTGTAGAGGCACGCTCTTAGTGGAGGCTCTTGTGCCTGTAGACATACGAGATGGTGAAGCGGATATAGAGCACAAGCTCGATGGCGCTGAGGCCAGCGAGCAGCCAGTAGAAGTTGTCAAGATGGGGACGGTTGAGGTTGTCTGCAAACCAACTATCCCCGCCACCGCTGCTGGTGACACGGTCAATCACTGGTAGAAAAAAGCCCTTTAGTCCCGGTTCGCAACAGCCTTTAGTCCCGGCTGTGCAACCGGGACTAAATAAGCGCGACTAAAGACCCCCCCCCTTTAGCCGCGGCTCTTACGGACCGCGACTAAAGTCTTTAGTCCCGGTTCTTATGGCTGACCGGGACCAAAGGCCCGCCACGTGGGCGTCCGTGGTCCGTCGGGGCCGAGGACCTTTAGTCCCGGCTCTCGTGGCCAACCGGGACTAAAGGCCTCCTCCGCAGGTTTAGGGTTTTAGCCCCCCTAAACCTGGTTTCTTTTTAATTTGTAGTGTTTTATTTGTTTTATATTTTATTTTGTGTTTTATTTTATTTTTGATGAAGTTTCAGTACACATATTCTACGCTTCTATATACATGCATATGCATATGAAATTTCAAACAAGAAGAATTCAAGAGGAATATATAATATATATTCAATCTCGGGTGACCATATACAACTTCGAACAAGTTTCCATACACAATTAGGATGGATGACCATATACAACTTCGAACAAGTTTCAACCTCGGGTATGCATATAAATTTCTTCGTCCTCGGTATAGTGTTGTCCTTTAGGATTGATGACTTCCTTCATGAAAAATCCTGCTAATTCTTCTTGAATTGGTCGGAAGCGAGCTTCTGGACTAAGCCTCCTCCGCAAGTTATCCGTCGCGTTCCGCACGCTAGCTGATGCCTTCCGCTCAGTGGTTTGTCTCCGGATGTTCTCACAAACATAGTATCCACATAGATCGGTCCCCGATGGCTGCTTATCCACATTAACTAACTTTCTGAAATCTAGCTCATGTTTGAATTCACCGACAGTTTCTTCTGAGAACCGTCTCCAAACCCTACAGGGCAAAGAAAATTAAATGAATAAGGGATTTATTAGTTAGTTGATATTAGGAAATGAAGAGACCGATCGATATAGAGCTCAAATGATTGAAAATAATTACTTTTGCAGCATTTTTCTCATGTCGGCCCAATGCTTTGGATCCGAATCCTTAGAGTCCATGATTAGAACTGTGGAGGTGTGAAGTTCAATATTTAGCAGAATCCAGTGGAACCTGCGGACACGTTACATGCACAGTCATGCATAACTCATCGATTAGACATACCATGCATGGAGTAAACAAAATAGAATGGGCACAAGAGAGAAACACTCACCCAAAATGGTAAGGAAATAGAATATGACTTTTGAGTTGATGCTTTTTAAGAAACTTGTACAGGTCTTTCTCCACGTCTTTGGGATGATGTTCTAACACATGTCCATTAACGATATGTGGGTCAATGAACCCAACATCATGGATGTTTCTTATTTTGCATTCCCAAATCTTCAATCTGCATAATAGCGTACACAACAATATAGTTAGGACAATATATATATATAGTGCAGGCAATGAAGAACGAGATGAGGTAGAAATAAATCACTTACAGAACGTAGAAACTCAGCATAGATTTGTCGAGGGCGCGCAGATTGAACAGCTGGAATAATTCACTCATATGAACTTCTACAGAGTACCGTTTGATGTGATGCTCATGTGTAACATCCGCATAAACATATTCTTTGTCGGCCCATGTTATGAATTGCTTGTACCAACGTAGCAGATTTCGCATTTGTGTTGGTAGACTATTTTCCTTCTCAGGCTCGACGAGAGGCCCCTTCCGCACATATTGTAATGTTATCTCACCTGCAAGCGCATCCTCAAGGTCTAAGAAGGCACGAACAGTCAAACCCATCTCGGACGCTTGTTTCATGGCAGCCGCTACAGTCAATCCAAGTGCTGCCGCAGCTGCTATGATCTCGGGGTCCTCTTCCGGACCGGCTTTCACTATGAGCGGGGGGATCGATTGTTTCTTCTGCATCCCGAGCTGGTCAACTTGTTTCCCGCTTTTTTTACTTTCTTCCTCCTTCAATATTTTTGCTTGCCTACGAAGTTCATGTCCATAGTCGTCAGGCATATTCAGCTCGGCTTGGGACGGTGTCGTCAAAAAATCCTTAGCCCACTTCTTTTGCTTCTCAGTGAATACTTGCTTGGGCTCAGGCACTTTTTTCGCCTTCATATCCGCCTTCCATTTCTCATAATCAGTAGACGCGGCCAATGTGAGGTCAGCTTCACTAAGTTCCCCAGGCCTTGGGAGGAGAGGCTTCAGCGATGGCTCCGGTACCCTTGTGGTCTTAGGTACATAAGGGTCCGGGTTAATAGTCCAGGAGCAGGTTTCCTTGCTGTCCGCCTGCTTCTGCTTCTTTGCCGGAGGTGGATTGGGGGGCGTCGTACCCGCCGGAGGAGGATTGGGGGGCGTCGTACCCGCCGGAGGTGGATTGGGGGGCGTCGTACCCGCCGAAGGAGGATTGGGGGGCGTCGTACCCGCCGGAGGTTGTGGATCGGGGGACGGCGTCGAATGGCGTGAAGGAGGTGTAGGTGAACCACCACGACCACCACCACCGCCACCACCGCCACCACCACCACCACCATCGGAGGGGGGTGGACTTGCTAGCCTTGGCGCCTCGTCTGGAAACACTATGTACTTCTTTTTCCATAGAATGAACTGGCGCTTGACATCTCCAAGTCTGCTATCCCCTTCGGGTGTAGGTTTGTCAATCTCCAGATCATTAAACCCTTGGACTATGTCTTCCACCGCGACACAAGCATAGCCATATGGAATGGGGTTGTTGTGGTGGAGTGCTCCAGGTTTACAGGGTAAAGCACTGCCGCTAGCTACCTTCGTGGAAACGTTCCCCACGGGATAATGCAGATCACAGTCTTTCATCTTCTTTACATCATCCACGGGGTAGTGAGGCAACGGTGCACGAATCTCGATCATCGGTGCACTAGCACCAGGCGGGGCATCCGTGGAAGCCACGCTGCTTCTCCGCTGCTGGCTTCCGCAATCCGCTTCATGATCTTCATGCGGCCCTGCAGCCGATTTTTCTTTCAATAGTTCATGCACGGTCTGCTTCAACTCATGGAGTTCCGATGCAAACTTCGTCATAAGATCTGCATCCCGGTCCGTCTTTCTCTTACGGCTTCTGTAACCGTACGGGTCATTGTCTTGGGAAAACCCTACTTTCCATGAAACTTTGCCTTTGCCTCGTACACGTCCTCCGTGTTCATCATTCCCGAGGGCTAAAGTCAGTGCGTCTTTCTCTCTATTGAACTTGATCAAGCCCGCTTGAGCTTGGGTCATTGCGTCAATAAGGGCTTGGGTCGGAGCAAAGCGTCGATG
Organism: Triticum monococcum; assembly: GCA_034509565.1. NCBI lineage: Eukaryota > Viridiplantae > Streptophyta > Magnoliopsida > Poales > Poaceae > Triticum > Triticum monococcum. Next base: position 821,080,109 of record CM067842.1, read on the forward strand.
CCGGTGAACACACACCCCTGTCTCCGGGTCTAGCGATCCCCCATGCCCGTACCACCAGCTTTTGGCCCTTGGGTCCCATCCCTCTGTACCTAGAGGGATTCCTCGCACCCTCAGGTCCTCCTCCATCTTCTGCCACCTAGGGTCCGCAAGGCGGTATCCTCCTGGCCCCATAATATGATGGTACTTTTTTCTTAGCCGCATTATCCTTATTGTTTTCGATATTTCCTTGAAATGGTCCGATTGCTTTTGCCTCACAAATTCTGGCCAATCATCTTTCAGTTTCTCATATTGTCCATTGAAATCCGGAGTCTTGCCCTTGTTGACATAGTCACGGGTTAAATTTTTCTTGAAGTTCCGGAATGCATCGGCCATCTTCTGAAGAGCGAACTCTTTAACTAGCCTCCTCCTCTGACGTCCACCCGGAACCTCGTTACCGAATTCATCGACTTTGTTGTATTCCGGAGGTAGAATGAAATGTTCCATAAGCTTTCTCCAGCAATCCTTTTTCGTTCTCTTGTCGACAAAACTGAAACCAAGACGTGCCTTCTTTGGCTCTTTCCATTCCTGGACGGTGATCGGGACGTTGTCTCTAACAACGACTCCGCATTGGTTGACAAACTTTGAGGTGTGCTGTAGGGGCTTGCCGGTTTCACTGACAGACTCAATGGCATATGTTTCTCCTGTTTTCATCGCCTTGGATTTGCCACGCTGCTTTGTCGTACTCGATCCGGAGGGCTAAAAAAAGAAAGAGAGTCGCGCGCGTTAATACATATGTATTCACATTTCAGTAAGTTTGTATCACGAGAGGCTCTCAATGTATATATATACCTCGCCGGAGGTGGTTGCTTCTTGCAATTGGAGATCGTCGGTTGTTGACGGTTGACCTCCGTCGACAATGTCCGTTCCTTCACCTTCTCGATCATCGTCACCGTCAAGGTTCATATAAGAAGAGACTACATCCTCTTGTTGCTCATATTCTGAGCCCGGCACATAAGGAATCTCGTTGTTGATGATGTCCATTAAATAACGTTCAGCCTCCGGATCCCTAAGCGGCTCGGTTCTGTCGTCCGCCATATGTCACTCCTGCATGTAGTAAAAATTCTTTAAGTATAAAGGAATTAAAAAATAAGATTAAGGGGACATAGAGGAGGAGGAATTAAAAAATAAGATTCTTTAAGTAAAAATTCTTTTTTTCTTCTTCTTCCTTTCTTCTTCCTCTTTCTTCTTCTTCCTTTCTTCTTCTTCCTTTTTCCTTTCTTCTTCTTTCTTTCTTCTTCTTCCTTTCTTCTTTCTTTCTTCTTCTTCCTTTCTTCTTCTTCCTTTCTTCTTTCTTTCTTCTTCTTCCTTTTTCTTTTTTCTTTCTTTCTTCTTCTTTCTTTCTTCTTCTTTCTTTCTTCTTCTTCCTTTCTTCTTCTTTCTTTCTTCTTCTTTCCTTTTTCTTTTTACTTTCTTTCTTCTTCTTCCTTTCTTCTTCCTTTCTTCTTCTTTTTTTCTTCTTCCTTTTTCTTTCTTCTTTCTTTTGGTTTTCATTTGGTTTTTATTTGGTTTTCATTTTTTTCCTTCTTCCTTTTTCTTTCTTGTTTTTTCTTCTTCCTTTTTTTCTTCTTTCTTTTCTTCTTCCTCCTTTCCCTTGTTTTTTTCTTCTGTTTGTTTTTTTGTTTTCTTTTGTTTTTTTCTTCTTCCTTTGTTTTTCTTCTGTTTTTTTGTTTTCTTTTGTTTTTCTTGAGTTTTTTCTTCTTCCTTTTTCCTTTCTTCTTCTTTCTTTCTTCTTCTTCCTTTCTTCTTTCTTTCTTCTTCTTCCTTTTTCTTTTTTCTTTCTTTCTTCTTCTTTCTTTCTTCTTCTTCCTTTCTTCTCTTCTTCCTTTCTATTCTTTCTTTCTTCCTGCGGAGGACGGCAGGCAGGGCGGCGGGCGGCGGGCGGCGGGCGGAGGGCGGCAGGGCGGCGGGCGGCGGGCAGAGGGCGTCGGGCGGCGGGCGACAGGGCGTCGGGCAAGGGCGGCAGGGCGGCGGGCAAGGGCGGCGAGCAAGGGCGGCGAGCAAGGGCGGCGCTCACTGGGGACGGGGGCGGCGGCGCGCAGGGCTTCGGCGTCGGCGTCGGGGCAGGGCTTCGGCGTCGGCGTCGGCGTCGGGGCAGGGCTTCGGCGTCGGCGTCGGCGTCGGGGCAGGGCTTCGGCGTCGGCGTCGATCGGCGTTGGGGAGACAGAGGAGATCGATCGGCTAAGTGTATATATAGACGCACCTTTAGTCGCGGTTGGGGAGGAGGACCGCGACTAAAGGTACCCTTTAGTCGCGGCTGGGGAGGCGGACCGCGACTAAAGGTACCCTTTAGTCGCGGTCCCCCTCCCCAACCGCGACTAAAGGGTTTTGGCGCCGCTTCCTTTCCCGCGCAGAAAGACCCTTTAGTCGCGGTTGGGGACAACAACCGCGACTAAAGGGTACCCTTTAGTCGCGGTCCGCCTCCCCAGCCGGGACTAAAGGGTCTGTGCTGAATTGGCGCGGTGCGGTGGGATGTTTAGTCCCACCTCGCTAGCAGAGAGGCTTCGACAGTGGTTTATAAGCGCGGCTGCGCTCACCACTTCGAGCTCCTCTCGAATGCAGGCTTACGGGCCTATTCTGTTACTATGTGCTTGTGGGCCTACTGGGCTTTCTGCGGGCCTGAATCCTGGCCCATTAATGGGTTTCTAGTCGTATTCAGGCCGTGGTGGCCCAGTAGGTGGCATATTCTTTTTTTTTTGCCTGTTTTTTGTTTTCATTTTTGCTTTATTTATTTTGTTTTGTTTCTACTTACAACAAAAAACTTATTTATTTTATTTTATTTTGTTTCTAATTACTTATTTATTTTTACTTTATGATAATTACTTATTTATTTTACTTTATGATAATTATTTTATTTTATTAAAGTTTATATTATTTTGTTTCTAATTCATTTTAAAATCTTAAAAATACAATTATATATCAAAAAATCAGAAAATAAAACTAATTCATTTTAAATTCTTGTTTTTCTTCTGTTTTTTTCTTCCTTTTTTCTTCTGTTTTTTTCTTCTGTTTGTTTTTTCCTTTTTCTTGTTTTTCTTCTTTTTCTTCTTCCTTTCTTCTTCTTTCTTTCTTCTTCTTCCTTTCTTCTTTCTTTCTTCTTCTTCCTTTTTCTTTTTTCTTTCTTTCTTCTTCTTTCTTTCTTCTTCTTTCTTTCTTTCTTCTTCCTTTCTTCTTCTTCCTTTCTATTCTTTCTTTCTTCTTCTTTTTTTCTTCTTCCTTTTTCTTTCTTCTTTCTTTTGGTTTTCATTTGATTTTTATTTGGTTTTCATTTTTTTCTTCTTCCTTTTTCTTTCTTGTTTTTTCTTCTTCCTTTTTTTCTTCTTTCTTTCTTCTTCTTCCTTTCTTCTTTCTTTCTTCTTCTTCCTTTTTCTTTTTTCTTTCTTTCTTCTTCTTTCTTTCTTCTTCTTTCTTTCTTTCTTCTTCTTTCTTTCTTCTTCTTCCTTTCTTCTTCTTCCTTTCTATTCTTTCTTTCTTCTTCTTCCTTTCTATTCTTTCTTTCCTCCTTTTTATTTTTTTTTCTTATGTTTGTTTTTTTGTTTTCTTTTGTTTTTTTCTTCTTCCTTTGTTTTTCTTCTGTTTTTTTGTTTTCTTTTGTTTTTTTCTTCTTCCTTTTTCTTTTTTTTCTTCCTTTCTTCCTTTTTCCTTTTTTAAAATCTTCTGACATTTTAAAATCTTAAAAATACAATTATATATCAAAAAAATCAGAAAAATAAAACTAATTCATTTTAAAATCCCTTGAAGGTTCGACCAAATACAAAGTTTGGTACAATAAATTATTACACATCAATTCTTCCCTTGTACGTCCCTGCTTGCTTACGATTGTGCCGTATCCATGGAGCATCCTCATCATTTAACTTAATGCTTGGGTCAGTGTTCACTTTGAAGGGCGGAATTTCACCAAACATATTATAATCTTCTGACATGTCTGTCTTGTCCTCCACTCCCACGATGTTTCTTTTCCCTGAAAGAACAATGTGGCGCTTTGGATCATCGCATGATGTACTGATCGTTTTCTTATCTTTCCGTTTCCTCGGTTTGCTACTCATGTCCTTCAAATAAAAAACCTGAGCGACATCTTTGGCAAGGACGAATGGTTCGTCAAGGTAACCAAGATTGTTGAAATCCACCATTGTCATTCCGTATTGCTCGTCCACCTTTACCCCACCTCCTGTTAGCTTGAACCATTTGCACCGGAACAAAGGGACCTTAAAGGAGGGTCCATAGTCAAGTTCCCATATCTCCTCTATGTAACCATAATATGTGACCTTTTGCCCATTCTCGGTTGCTGCATCAAAGCGGACACCACTGTTTTGGTTGGTGCTCTTTTTATCTTGGGCGATGGTGTAAAATGTATTCCCATTTATCTCGTACCCTTGGAAAGTCGTTATAGTCGAAGATGGTTTCTTGGCCAACATGTACAGCTGATCTCCAACATCATTGTCATTCATTAAATGTTTTCGCAACCAACTGCCGAAAGTCTCCATGTGGGCCTTTCTAATCCAGGATTCAGGCTTCCCCGGGTTGTCCGAGCGTAAAATATTCTTGTATTGCTCGAAGTACGGAGCCACCAAGCTGGAATTTTGCAGAACTGTGTGGTGTGCTTCAGTCATAGAATGACCGTCCATACATATCGTGGTATCCCTTCCGATCTTGCCTTTTCCACTTAGTCTCCCCTCGTGCCGCGATTGAGGAATACCAATCGGCTTAAGGTCAGGAACATAGTCAATACAGAACTCAATTACCTCCTCATTTTGATGGCCCTTGGAGATGCTTCCTTCTGGCCTAGCACGGTTACGAACATATTTCTTTAATACTCCCATGAACCTCTCAAAGGGGAACATATTGTGTAGAAATACAGGACCGAGAATGGAAATCTCTTCGACTAGGTGGACCAGGAGGTGCGTCATAATATTGAAGAAGGATGGTGGGAACACCAACTCGAAACTGACAAGGCATTGGACCACATCGTTCTGTAACCGTGGTAGATCTTCTGGATTGATTACCTTCTGAGAGATTGCATTGAGGAATGCACATAGCTTCACAATGGCTACTCGAACATTTTCCGGTAGGAGCCCCCCCAAAGCAATCGGAAGCAATTGCGTCATAATCACGTGGCAGTCGTGAGACTTCAGGTTTTGGAACTTTTTCTCCGGCATGTTTATTATTCCCTTTATATTCGACGAGAAGCCAGACGGGACCTTCATACTGCTCAGGCATTCAAAAAAAATGACCTTCTCTTCTTTGGTAAGAGCGTAGCTGGCACGACCTTGAAACCATTCCGGATGCCGGTCATCTGGGTCTTTCAAAAGTTGCTGGTCCTGCCGTGCTTCCTTTGTATCATTTGTCTTCCCATACACGCCCAAGAAGCTTAGCAGGTTCACGCAAATATTTTTCGTAACATGCATCACGTCGATTGCAGAGCGGACATCTAGGACTTTCCAATATTCTAGCTCCCAAAATATAGATTTCTTCTTCCACATGGGTGCGTGCCCGTCAACTCCCCGCGGAACTGATTGTCCGGCAGGACCCTTTCCAAAGATGACTTTCAAATCCTTGACCATATCAAATATCTCAGCACCAGTACGTTCCGCAGGCTTCGGCCGGTGATCTGCCTTCCCGTTGAAATGCTTGCCTTTCTTTCTTACGTTATGATTTCGGGGAAGAAATCGACGATGACCCAGGTACACGTTCTTCTTACAATTAACCAAACGTACACTTTCAGTCTCATGTAAGCAGTGCGTGCATGCATTGTATCCCTTATTTTTCTGTCCCGAAAGGTTACTGAGAGCAGGCCAATCGTTGATGGTTACAAAAAGCAATGCTCGTAGGTCAAATTCCTCTCCTTTGTGCTCATCCCAGACACGTACACCAGGTTTCGCCCACAACTGTAAAAGTTCTTCAACTAATGGCCTTAGGTACACATCGATGTCGTTACCGGGTTGCTTAGGGCCTTGGATGAGAATTGGCATCATAATGAACTTCCGCTTCATGCACAACCAAGGAGGAAGGTTGTAGATGCATAGAGTCACGGGCCAGGTGCTATGGTTGGAGCTCTGCTCGCCAAAAGGATTAATGCCATCAGTATTTAGACCAAATCTTAAGTTCCTTGCATCAGCTGCAAAATCTTTGAAAACTCTGTCGATCTTTCTCCATTGCGTTCCATCAGCGGTGTGTCTCGACTGCCCGTCGGACAAACGGTCCTCTTTGTGCCATCGCAACAACTTGGCATGCTTTTCGTTCATGAACAGACGTTTCACCCGTGGTATTATAGGAGCATACCACATCACCTTGGCGGGAACCCTCTTCCTGGGTTTCTCGCCCTCAACATCGTCACCAGGGTCATCGCCTCTGATCTTATAACGCAATGCAGTGCATACAGGGCATTCATTCAAATTCTCGTATTCACCGCGGTAGAGGATGCAGTCATTAATGCATGCATGTATCTTCTGAACCTCTAAACCTAGAGGGAAGACAACCTTCTTTGCTTCGTACGTACTGGCGGGCAACTCATTATTCTTCGGCAACATATTCTTCAATATTTTCAGCAAATTTTCAAATGATGAGTCACCTACACCTTCCCGTGCCTTCCATTTTAGCAAATCCAGTGTGCAGCCCAGCTTTTTCAGACTATTATCGCATCCTGGATACAACGACTTTTTGTGATCCTCTAACATGCGATCCAAATTCTCCCTCTCCTTGTCAGTTTCGCAGCGTCTCCGTGCATCAGCAATGGTCCGACCAAGATCATCAGCGGGCTCATCATGTGCCTCTTCTTCACCTTCACCTAACCCTTCCACACCTTCAGCATCATCCTCCATGAAAGTATCACCGAAAAGATCACGATAGTTGTCATCGATATCATCCCCTTCTTCATCTTCTTCCATTCTAACCCCTCTTTCTCCATACTTGGTCCAACAATAATAGCTTGACATGAAACCATGCTTAAGCAGGTCCATGTGAACTCTTCTTGAGGAGGAGTAACCCTTCTCATTCTTACAGACAGCACATGGACAGATAATAAAACCTTGCTGCTTGTTCGCATTTGCCACTACGAGGAAATCTTTCAAACCCGTAGTGAACTCGCCGGAGAGTCGGGAACCGTACATCCATTGCCGATTCATCTGCATTATTATTATATAAAGTATATAATTAACCATCATGCATTTGTTAAACTAACTAGCTAGAAATAATACAAATTAAACAATGAACTACACACATGCGTATTTTATCAATGACACATGAAAGGTTCGAGTTGCTAACCGCGATCGCGGAGGAAAAATAAATGAGAAAGCTCAAATGTGGCTTGTTTCAGGCTCTCGGGCATTTCATCAAACACCTTGTGTGCATAGGAGAAACCAAAAGCAAACCCACCACCACCTTCTGAAAATTGTGAAGTGAGCCGAGTGAAGTGAAGTGAGCTGAGTATATATAGGGCCTTTAGTCGCGGTTGGCCAGGCCAACCGGGACTAAAGCCCCTCCCGTCCGCCAGCTGGATGGGCTTTAGTCCCGGTTGGCCTGGCCAACCGCGACTAAAGGCCTTCTGGGACCTTTAGTCCCGGTTGGCCACGCCAACCGGGACTAAAGCCCCTCCCGTCCGCCAGCTGTCGACCGAGCGCGCTGGGCCCAGGTAGTTGGTCGCGGGTCTTCTCCCGAACCGCGACTAAAGACCCCTTTGGTCGCGGTTCGATTGTTTTGGGGACTAATGGGGGCGTATGGAAGCCTCGTTTTCTACCAGTGAATGAGGGAGATCAGAGCGCCACTGATGAAGCCACCAATGCCCATCACACTAAAGTAAAGCGCCAAGCCAAGGCTACGCAAGTCGCTTGGCATCTGGTCATAAAAGAACTCCTGCATCCCAACCATCGCAAATACATCCGCCACCCCGATCATCACATACTGCGGCACTAGCCACACCCAACTCATCGGCACCGTTGCTCGGGCGTCATCCATTAGGCCATACTCATGTGCCGTCTCTAGCCGTCGGGCTTCCACCAATGCGGCCACACACATAGTGGCTAGTGACACAACCATGCCAGTGCCCACACGTTGCAGCGGTGTTAGCCCTGAAGGATTGCCTGTCACGCAGCGTAGTGCTGGCACCAACACACGGTCATATATGGGCACGAACAACAAGATGGCTGCTGGTCCGAATGTCTGCAATGCGGCTGGCGGCAGCTCTAGACTGCCAAAGAGGCGGCGATCCAGGGTGCGGCCTTGCTTGTTAAAAAATGTCATAATTTGTGCAAACACAACACCATACGCCAGGCACGCCGTCTAGATAGGTAGCAGCCGTAGCACGCTATGCACCTCCTCCGACTTGGTCGTGTCATCTCCATCTTTTGGATGGTGTTGCCTTATTGTCCCAAAGGAGAAGCTCGAGCTCCTGAAAAGTGTGGCAATGTTGTGGGCGAGGCGGGTGAAGGGACTTTGGGAACCTGGGGTTGGCGCATAGAGCCGGTAGCTGGGGCTGCCGAGGAGGAAAACAATGAAGGCGCTGATCATGATGACACATAGAGATCCAAATCCAATTCCCCAACCGAGTTTCTCCTGGATGTAGCTGACTAAGGTGACGGCAACGGCGATACCAATGGCTATTGAGAAGTACCACCAATTGAAGAAGGAGCAATGGGCAGCACATTCTTGGGGGTGGTCGGGGTCGAATTGGTCGGCGGCAAAGGCCAGGCCACAGGGTTTGTCCGCGCCTTGCGCAATGGCGATGAGGTAGAGGGAGATGTAGAAGAAGGCCACCTTCATCGATGAAGGGTGGGAAGAGTAGTCGTTGTCGAGAGATGACGCTTGTTGTGTTGGGATTGTCGATGCCAGAGTAATCATGCCATAACCCTACATATGTGAAATGCATGTGTTACCAGACATACTAGAAGGTAGCACAAATAAATTGAAAAAAAAAGTTTAATTATGGTACATCTATGTCAATTAAATATATATAGCTATACATTTTCAAGCTAAATGCATATACACAAACTATGAGAAGTACTTCCTCCTTTTTAGAACACCCTTAATACTTATTATAGACGAAGAGCTAGCTAATTTCCTATGCTTGTGCCCGCCTGTCTTTTTTTAGGGAGGAATAGGAGGTAATTTAACAAACTTATAAGGTAAAAGAGATAGACAATATAGACATTTCACCATCACTGATAACCCTTGTGTCCAAATATAGAATTGAGTGTATTTGAAACGGATGAAGAGTAGTTTAGTTAAAGTTGTTTAAAGTTAATTATTAGCACTATAACTTGTACAATAACTTAATTTAGAACTTAATTGGTATAAGTGACAAAAAGAAGTAAAATTAAATTCCTTAAGCATCTTTAGCTTTCCTTTAGTTCGACTATAATAAATTCAAAAAGATTAAGCTCTAAAAACAGGTACCCCCTATTTGAAATGAATGTGTGATACTATATATTATAGATAAGTGAAGAATTCAAACATCTGATGAGATGTTCAACCTTTCATTAATTATACAGTGAGCATATACATGATCCACAAACCAAATATTCCAAATTCTTCTACCATCAAACCTCAAGATCATTGTCAACGACGTACCAACCTAGAGATACCCTTACCACTCAAGCGCGTTATCTAGCTGTTCCGGCATGTTTAATTAAAGAATTCATACATTTGATTTGATGAGATGTTTAGGATGTCATTAATAATAGTTATATAATTAACGGACACATGCATGATCCGCAAATACCTCCAGATCACAGTCAACCTTGAGATTGCACCTTTGCATTACCACTCGGGCTAGAGGACGTATTCTAGATGTTTGAACAGAATAGTTATATAATTAACGAACACATGCATGATCCTACAACCACCTCCAGATCAGAGTCACCCTTGAGATTGCATATTTGCATTACCACTCGGGCTACAATACGTCTTCTAGCACTTTGATCAGAATAGTTATATAATTAACAAACACATGTATGATCCACAACAATCTCCAGATCAGAGTCAACCTTGAGATTGCATATTTGCATTACCACTTGGGCTAGAAGATTTTCTAGCCGTTTGATCATATCGATTTATAGTTTTAAGCAACAAGTTTTTCATGTGTCAAGGTCGTTGCGTGCTCTAATTGACTGTGTTGGTGCATGGATTCTAAGCTCAAACTAAGACAAGCTTAACAAGCTGGCAAGACTGGTTAGCTATCATAATTCATAAACCAACAATCAACAAAACTAAGAGAGGCTTAACCATAAGAAGTGAAACTATAATTACCAGGGCATAGAGGGTGCTGGCAAGTATGATGGACCGGTAGCGCCCCAGCCACGAGTCGGCGAGGAAGGCGCCCAACAGAGGCATGAGGGTCGCCGTCCCCGACCAGATGTTCACGGCGGCCGCCGCCGAGGCGTTGGAGTGGCCCAATGGTCCTGTCAGATACGTGATAAGGTTCGCCGACACGCCGTAGTTGACGAAAGTGCTGGCGAGCTCCATCGCTGCATGCATTCCGCACGGCAGAGTAATCAGTTGTCGCCGATGAAAGGCTTAGGTAGGGCAGTGCCTGCACGTGTACGTACCGACGACGAAGAGGGCAGCGCGCCATCCGCCGGAGGTGTTGCGGCAGACGGGGCGGCCGCGGAAGTCGGAGACGCCGGCGAGCGGCAGCCCATCCTCGTCCACGCCGGAAAGAAAGGGCACCTCGGTGTCCATCTCGCAATGCCTATCGATAGGTGTCAATGGGAGACGCGCGCTTGTTTCAAGTGTCCTGGTTTGCACATGGCTCATCTATATAGATATGTGCCAGCTGAGCCTGCGTTGCTGGCTTGCTGCTTGCTGGCCCGATTGTGATGGCGGTAGAATACTTCATTTTTCTGAGAAGGAACCATAGTTTGGGTGGCCGTCTAGTAAAGTTGGATGTAATTAACCCCAACACACAAGGGAACAAAACTTGGGATTGACGTTCCCCATCTATATTTGTTCTTTCAACGGGACAGGATCGAAGTAGGTAATGACTTCGTCAATCTTAAAACACCGCGATTACAATCTTAGATAGACCCCAGTGTGATTGTGGCTGTGTGGTGATGCATCTAATTTACAAAAGATGTGGTGTGAGTGTGATCTTTTGCGCGCATCTACGTTGTACTTGGTGTTTCTAAAAAAACAAGTCAATTATCTTTCATACTCTGACGCTCCATCCCTTGCAGTACCTTGTTTTTTCTTTGGGAAAACTATATTTTTCGTCCTTTAATTCTTTTGAAAGTAGAGAAATGGTCCCTTAACTTCAAAACCAGCAAAACTTAGTCCCTCTACTTTTAAAACCGGATAAGTTTAGTCCCGCGTGTTGTTTTTGGTGGTTTTCTGCAGGCAACTAGCTTACGTATGCACGTTAATTGATCTAAGCTGATTCCTCTCGGGCCAAAAGCACCGGCCAGTGTTAGCTCTCAACTCACACGCTCAGGTGCACTCTGATGTGAACATCAGCACTTGAGTAGTTTGTGCAGCAAACAACTTGACGTGCTGCTAGACACTTGCAGCGACATGGAACGACATGGATGCAGCTGCCGGACTCGACTCACACGGCCTCGACAGAAAATAGTGAGCTCGGGCCCTGCTAACTGAATGAGAAGAAAACGGGGAAAAAAATTCAACGGCCTAAGCCAGAAGCGCATCAGGGAGAGCTTGCTTTATACACGAGCGAGCTAGTACGAGGCTACCTTTTTACAGGAGAATGACCGTGTGTTGGGCGCTGCTTCGGCCGGAAGGGGTGGCGTCATGGCCGATAGCCACCGCGCAGAGTCAAAACCACTTCACGTTGGCGGAAAACCACCCGAAGGGACTAAACTTATCCGGTATTAAAAGTTGAGGGACTAAACTTATCCGGTTTTGAATATTGAGGGACTAAGATTTACTGGTTTTACAGTTGAGGGACCATTTCTATACTATCGAAAAAGTTGAGGGACGAAAAATATACTTACCCCTTTTTCTTTAAAAAAGAAAATCAGTATTAGCTCGGCGTTCATGCTGCGGGTATGCAAAGTTTCACCGACATTTTAATTCAGCCCAAGCGGATATGATGGGACATGTTTTTCCACGTAATCGACTTGTTTTTTTAGAAACACCAAGTACAACGTAGATGCGCGCAAAGAGTCGATTATCTTTCATACACCAAACAAAGGCTCATGGTTCACCAACAGAAAAGTCACCTAAAATATGCACCTGAGGTGCAGGCTGATTAAACCTGATTTATAAGTGCATTTTATCTTCAAATGCATTGTCATCATGAAGACGTAGAGAGTCCCGTAGGGTTACTTATGCCACTTGCTAATGCGTTGCTTCTTTACCGATCGGGTTTTCCTTGTAAAGGAAAGGTTTTATTGCTTTTTATACATGCACAAGTTTATTACAAAGCCAAGTGCGATCCAGCAGAAAAACTAAAACGTAAACAGGTATCATATAAACCAACCAAAGATACATATTCTTCAAATACCACATAAGTTACCACAGTCCAGTGGAGTAAAAAAATATGTTTGCTGATCATCCACTACATCGATCGATGCATAAATACAACCACTGCTAATTCTAGGTTGTCACTCTGCACGGTCTCTTTTGTCCTTGTAGACGTAGGATCTAGCGAAATAGATGTAGAGCACAAGCTCGGTGGCGCTGAGGCCGGCGAGCACCCAGTAGAAGTAGTCGAGGTGGGCGCGATTGAGATTATCAGAAAACCAGCTGTCGCCGCCATCGCTACGGGTGATGCGGTCAATGAGTGAAATGAGGGCGCCACTTATGAAGCCGCCAACGCCAATCACACTGCAGTAGAGCGCTATCCCAAGGCTACGAAGCTCTTTAGGCATCTGGTCATAGAAGAACTCCTGCATCCCAACTATCACGAACACATCCGCCACCCCGACCATCATGTACTGTGGCACTAGCCATGCCCAGCTCATCGGCACCGTCGCACCACCATCGTCAACCAGTTCGTGTTGCCGCGCCATCTCTAGCCTCCGAGCCTCCACCAACGCCGCCACACACATGGCGGCTAGCGACACAGCCATGCCCGTGCCTATTCGCTGCAGCAGCGTCAGTCCTGATGGGATGCCTGTCACGCAACGCAATGCCGGCACTAGAACACGGTCGTAGAGAGGCACGAACAATAGGACAGCTGCTGGCCAGAACGTTTGCAACGTGGCTGATGGTATCTCTAGGCCGCCAAAGATACGACGATCAAGGGTACGGCCTTGCTTGTTAAAGAGTGTAGTTATTTGCGCGAACACCACGCCAAATGCTAGGCATGCAACCCAGATTGGCAATAGCCTTAGTATGCCGCGTGCCTCCTCCAAGTTGCTTGTGGCATCTTCATCTTCATTCTGGTGTCTTTTAGTGCGGAAGAAGAAACTTGAGTTCTTGGCAAGAGTAATGAAACTTCGGCCGATACGGACAAAGGGGCTACCGGAGCCAGTGATGGACATGTGGAGGCGGTAGGTAGGAATGCCAAGGAGGAACACGACAAAGGCGCAAATCATTACGGTGCATAGCATGCCAAAACCAATTCCCCAACCAAAATTCTCTTGGATGTAGCTTACTACATTAATGGCGATACCTATACCAACGGCTATGGAAAAGTGCCACCAATTGAAGAAGGAGCTGCGGGCTGCGCATTCGCTAGGGTGGTCAGGGTCAAATTGATCGGCGGTAAAGGAAAGGCCACAAGGCTTGTCAGCACCCTGTGCGAAGGCGATGAGATAGAGGGAGGCGTAGAAGAAGGCCACTTGCAACGACAAAGGACGCGAAGAGGAGTCATTGTCGAGGGTTGGTGACGGTTGCTGAGCAAGGAGCGTGGATGCTAGAGTGATCATGCCGTAACCCTGCACATATAGGAGTAGTTTTGACTTGTGAGTGTTTGTGCAATTAATGTACTAGTCGCAATCCTTAATGTGTAATGCACGTGTCATCAACAATATACTAAAATCTAGCATTAATAATTTGAAATTATTTTGATTATGGTACACCTGCTTTAAATTTTTTTAACATTGCCACACATTTTGGAGCAAATGTCTAATCATGAACTTTTGAGAAATAATTCAAGTTATATTAATAAAGCACGGAATTAATATTATCTAGAAATGTGGATCTTATAAGGGTCATAAATAGTGTGAGTATTGTGAAACTAAGATGTAATGTTTAGGTGGATGGCTAGGGGGAACTAAGTAGATCACCTAATAACGTCCCCCGCATCACTCCGGTTGGGTGACGCGAGTGGATCATGAAACCTGGCACCGCAACCCCCAACCCCAACCCCCCCCCCCCCCCCCCCCCCCAAAAAAAACCACCCCTCCTTTCCGTCACCCCGGAGGAAGCTGCAGAGCGAAGCCGCTGCGGTCGATAGCTACAGTGGGGACCTTGCTCGCATCAAGGAGATGTCCTCGGGCACGGCGGAGTCTCCCTTGGCGACGGCATCGATGGTGATGTTTTGAGCGGCTTCTTGGTTCGGGCAGGTCGGGCCGATGGCCCGCCTCCTCGTATGCGTGCCATACTTTTGTCGCTTGTGCGTGGCGCTGGTGTCCAAGGCGGTCTGGTGCGGCGTGATGGTGGCCAGGCCCCTGCCTTTTTCATCAGATCTAGTGCTTGGAGCCGCGGGTTGTGAGCAGCGCGGGCTGGTGTCCTCCGCTGTGGTGGCGATGGCGTCGGCTTGGTGGAGGCAGCGGTGTGGTGGCAACCCTTGTGCTCTTATCGCATCACGACAATGTTCTGCTTGATCGATCCTCCTCGATCTCGTCGTCGACATGTTCCGAAACTACTACCGGAGATCTTTCCCAAAGGATATTTGGATCAGATAGTATCTGGTCGTGCGCATCCATATCAACCTATGTGGCTCAAGGAGGGCTTGGCGCGAAGCTCTGTTATTATTTGACACCATGGGACATGTTAGCATCTCAATTTCCATGACACAGATAGCGGTGGAGAAAGTGGTTATGAACTGAGATAGGAGGATCAGTAAGGAGGAGGGGGCCTTGAAGGTGATAGATCCAGCAAGTGTTTGAAATCTTTCAGTAGCAGCAGTGTCAAGTGGGGGCGACAGTGCTGGAGGGTTTCAATTTTGGTGGTGCTCCTTGGGTGCTGAGTCATGATTTTCAGGATGAAAAGCTAAGGTCTGGTCTTTATTGGTTGTGCATGGCAATTGCATTGTTGAAGGTATTGTTTTGAGAGCTCGGTCTTTCTCCAGGGTGAAAACCTATGATCTTGGATCGGGCGACGACGATACTTGTGCACAGTTTTCTTCTTCAAGGCGTTGCTTTTGGAGACCTTTTGTGTTTTCCGGGTGTTATCTTTGGTGGTGGTTTGTGTGCTGTTGTTGAGAGGAGTTGATCACTCTAGCGAGGCCTTCGTTTTTTTTTCTTTTCAGACATTGTGCATGCTGGATGTCTTTGTGACTTTTTGTTGGTGGAGAGGCTGGATGTAATTGATATTTTTGCGATATTAATATATTCCCCTTTTAAAAAAGTCTAATCCTAATTGTGCTGGCTCTTGTCCACAAAGACATCAAATTTTGGGAAGTTAAGCTTTGACAACTTTGAGCAAGTTTACAGAAAAATTAGCTACACCTATGACACTAGATAATATCATCGGATACATCATGACACATACTTTCATATGATGTTTATTTGGTATTATTAATGTTAATATTTTTCTTAATAAACTTGGCAAACCCTATTATATTTGACTTTGAGAAAATCTGTAAACAATATGTTATGAAATGGTGGGAGTCGTAGTTAAAAGAGAATTCTAACAAAAAAGTTGAGAGAGGAGATTAATTTCCTATTCCCGCAAAAAAAAGATTAATTTCCTAAATAATTACCAGGACGTAGAGGGTGCAGGCGAGGATGATGGAGCGGTAGCGGCCTAGCCAGGAGTCGGCGACAAAGGCGCCTAACAGTGGCAAGAGCCTGGCTGTCCCCGTCCAGACGTTCACAGCCGCAGCCGCCGCAGCGTTGGAGTGGGCGAGCGGCCCCGTCAAGTACGTGATCAGGTTAGCCGACACGCCGTAGTAGGCGAAGCTGCCGGCGCCCTCCACCACTGCATATGCATCGCTATCTAGTTAGTAGCATTTTTCGATAATGGATGCTAATAGCCAACGAGGAAAAAGAAAAATTTAAAGGACCCTTAGAATCAAGCGAGACGGCGACCCACGGCAGCAAAACATCCACAAGAGAACCCCGTAGGTTCATCCACAGTAATGCATTTATCAAGAAAATTGTGCATGAATGTCATCCTCGTGGGATCCAATCGCCTAGGCTAGATCATGGGTTCTCACCCACAAGAGAAAGACTGAGTAAGCTTTAGTCTTCGACAAGCGAACGTAAACCGCCAATGTCATGTCAATTACGACCATGGTTGGCCAAACCTATGGCTTTCACTGAAACTGTTGAGACCTTATACTGTATTATTGAAGAGCATCACAATAAATGAAGTCCCCTGTGTTGTTGGCAGTTGGCATCGAAATCCTGGATCAGAGTGAACTCTACATATCCAGCATTTGCGGATCAAGCCGGACGAGATCCGCCGAACCAATGCCAGACCGAGACACGGCGCGAGTCGCCACCCAAAGACCACCAGCGGTGGCGTGCCTCCCAAAGTCCGCTGAATGGATTAGAGGCTGCACTCAGCCATCGGCTGCCGCATGGAGCACCCCAAGAGCTCGGCCACAAGGCGCTGGATCAGACCCGATTCGCGCCACCACCGGACGCGCCACAGCAGCCCCACACATCGCCGGCGCCACTGCCACAGTGCCACTAGAGGGCCCCGGCCGCCACAGGCCGCACGCCCGCACTCGTAGTTCTATCGGCGCGCTAGGAGCCACACAAGCCGCGTCGACCGCGGCGAGATCCGGCGGCAACACGCCGGCCACGCTAGTTCAGGGCCACCAGGAACCGGGCTGTCCGTGCAAGATCTGAGAGCCGCACATCTGGCCAACACCACCCCGGCGCGCGAGGAGCAGAGCACTCTGCCGGCGCCAGAGCAGGACGAGCTGCCGCCAGCACGGTGCCACGCGCGAGGTAAGCCACCACGAGCGCGAAGGAGGAGGGAACCGCTAGGGGCGGCGGCTCACGAGGCGTTTTCCCCTTCTACAGTACATAGTTTGCTAAGTTGATCTAGTAAAATATTGTCCGCTAGCTGTTGTTGATGCAGTGTGCATACCGGCGACGAAGATAGCGGAGCGCCACCCGCCGGAGGTGGCGTGGTAGACGGGGCGGCCGCGGAAGTCGGAGACGCCGGCCAGCGGCTCCTCCCTGGCCTCGAGAAAGGGAGCCTCGGCGTCCACCATTGCCATCTCCTGCTAGCTTTTGCTTGCTTGCTCATTGCTCATAGCATGTTGGGTGGGCGTATATATTTCTATATCTTGAAGACACTTTCTTCTCCTGTCGTCATCGCTTAGAGTTAAAAAAAGCTTGCTTAATTAGCTGCTCAGACATACGTACGCATAAACTAAGGCTGATTGTAATGGAAGTATCATAGATAATATCATGCATGTGAACTAAACAATTTTGATGGATGGCATAAAATTAAATAAAGAAAAAGAATCGTGACTATCATATCATCATACCATATCATATTAAATGATGTGCTATTTTATGACATATATGACAATAAATATAGTCATATATGATACCAACACATAATACCATGCATTACAGATGTAGTATCATACATGGGTTAATGTTTGCGTCACTGCAAGCACGTTGGATCACGTGGGTTAATCCTCGAGCGCCACTGGTACCAAATTAGGACTTAATTCTTTGTTCTACCAAATCAAGACGTGATAAACACCAACGAACGGATCTCTATTCTTATAAAAAAAATAGAGTTGGTGATGATGATGTGTCTGCCATCCTGCAATATATGCTGTCTGATTTATATCTGATGGATATGAAGAAAACTATGGCAATTTTGCAAAAATATACCCACATTCCTCTCCATATTTGCAAATAAGGCCTTCTCTCGTTTATCCTTTTCTCCCACAAGATAAACTACTTATACAAATGCATCTTGATGTTCCATGCAACGCATAAGTATTTTGCTAGTCACTATTAACATCAAGACTTGGCCCATGTACATCATCACGATTTTCACGAATAAAAATGCAAGCAGGCCCATGACGTACGAGCCCATGACGCCGGGAGAGGCAGGAGACCATGACGTACTTGACTAGGCAAATCCTATATGACGCGCGTGTGCGTCCAGGAGCTGCAGCTTCGCTTAAGCGACTCCCCACTTGGGCCGGCCCATGTACGGATTCATGTGCCTTTTTTCCTTCGCTGCTTGTTTCCTTCGATGCTTCTGCCGGTTTTTTTGTTCTTTTTCTTCAGCAGTTTTTTTGCTTCCAGTTTTTCACTGTTTGTCCGATTTTCTGTTGTTTTGTTTCGTTTTTTATTTTTCTGTTTTGGTTCTTTTTTTACGTTATTTTTTTATGTTTTCTTCTCTTTATTTGCATATTATATAAAAGGTTTACAGGTATTACAAAAATGTTCATTGTATTAAGGAAAATGTTCATTGTATATTATGAAAATTGTTCAACTTTGCATATAAAAATGTTCATCGTATATTACAGAAATGTTCATCGTATATTATGACATTGTTCAACATTTTTTACTAAATGTTCAGTGTGTATTCGACAATTGTTCAGCACATATATTTATATTTTTCAAAAATGTTCATCGTGTATTATTTAAAATGTTCAATGGATATCACAAATGTTCAGTGTATGTTTTTTCTAAAATAAATCAAAAGATTACGATACTTATTGTGTCGTGCCTGAAGTTTATCACCAGGAATCGCTAGCTGTATTTGTTAGTAGGACTCGTTCACTAGAGGTAGGTTGAGAGTTCAAATTCTCGTTGGTGCATAATTGTTTGGTTTTAATTTTACTTGCCTGGAGCTCGTTTACCTCCTAATGGGCCAGCCCATTTGCTCCGCCTTCAGCGAAGGCTTCGCAATTTGCTGCTGGCGGGCGGCCAATAGGAGCTCCCACTTGACTACGCACGCTGCACGCAGCCACGCACTGGGCACATATCGCTAATCTCTTCCACAGTTCGTTCGACTGCGTCTCCAAACAGTGATCGGAATCAGATCCCTCATTGAGGAGCAGGGAAGGGGACGCCGGGAGAGGCAGGAGCCGTTGTGCCGATCCATGTACACGCTGCCGGCAACAACACAAGTGGAAAAGGTAATTTGTTTTCACATTAAATTTGTTCACTGCCTTCAAATATTATCATAGGCAAGTTTTAGTTTATGCATAATATTACTCTCGGTCCATTTTCTGAATACAATTGATCTTCACTTCTTCACTATTAACCCATGCACGCTTGAAGCCAAAACATAAGCAGCTACCGAAGATAGGGCACTTGCTTTACAATGGTCTGACAAACTAAGCATCCTGCAAAGTGACTGTGCAAGTTTGTTTTTTCTAGTAACGAACATGAAGGCTGATAGATCGAGGAATTCCATGTTTTTTAAAGAAAACATGGGCACATAACAACACCTGGGTGTGCAGTCTAATTACAACTTCTTTATAAGTTCATCTTAGCTTCAAATGCATTAAAATCATGATTCATGAACATGTAGAAGGTGGTTACTTATGTTGTTTTAAAATTGGTTGCTTTTGTAGAGAAACATAGTAGAAAACAAAAAAAATTGCGCCTACGCACACCCAAGATCAATATGAAGATGCATAACCGGTTGGGATCATGATCGTTACCGTCACCGAGTTGTAGCCGAAGAAGAACGTGTTGGTGTAGATTGTACTTGGAGTCCCTCGAACTATCGATGAACGATCCCGCGAACTGCCCACGAACAGTCCCTCGAACCGAAGACCGAAAGCATGGCCTCTCTACTTGGTTGCAAGCGTGCAGCCTTCATAATCCGGCAGCGCTTCACCGTCCAGACCAAATCGTCGCCGGGGAATTAGAGAGAAGAGATTAGAACCACACAGGGCTTCTAATTATGAGGACAAGAGAATTATCCTAGCTCAAATTAGTCAATTAGGACCAACCATAACTAGAACTAGAAGAATTAGAGGAGGCTCCAAAACTTGGGTGTTCAAAAGAGCATCAAACCTCAAGTATATATAGGTTAGAGGGGAGAGGGAGCTATGCCACCAAGGGGGACTCCCCTTGGTGCGCCGGCCTAAGGAGGGGAGGAGGAATCCTCCCCCCTCTCCAATTCGGCCTCCTTCTTAGGGAAGGGGGCGCCTCCCCCACTTGGGCCTTTGTGGCCCAAGTTTTCTTCCACCTCTTGGCCTTTTAAGGCCCGTTGATATTAAATTAAATATAAAATAGTTCTAAATACTTTTAGACCATTTTATATATAATTGAAAATTTCCAAAAACATTTTACATCTTTATATATAGGGTCGCGCTATTTGTCACCCTGGGTGAGAAATAGTTATTCTTCACCCCCTCTTTATTTTGACATCAATGCATCGTATTTTTATGTTTTATAAATATTGTCCAATTTCATACATAAAAAGAGAATGTAAGAAAATATGTATTCGCCGTAAAAATATATTTTATGTTACGTAAAATTACAAATGTAAAAACAGTGTAAAACATACATAAAATGTGATTTTTCTAGTCTAATAACCTATATTTTTTGTTTTTTTATATCAAATTTTACGTATTGAATCAATATGCATGTAACTATTTATATTATAAACGTAATTTGTTTAGGAAGCGATCGTAAGATTACCTCGGGTGAAGAATAACTTATTATGCACCCTGGGTGATGAATAGTAACATTATATTTATATAGTGTTACTATTCATCACCCAGGGTGCAGAATAAGTTATTCTTCACCCGATATATATATATATATATATATATATATATATTTGGTAATACCCGGTATTACGTGATATTCACCGAAACCCTTCCGGTGACCCTGAAACGCTTCCGGATCCTCTAGGAACTACTTGAAATATTAATGAAACAATTCCACAAATATATTATCATCACTCGCGCCCTACTAACACTCAAAAGATCATGGTTGCCTTAAGCTTGTGACCCCCTAGGTTCAGTAACTCATAGACTACATGAACAAAACACCTTCGTTCAATGACCGATAGCGGGACCGCGGACGTTCATATCGATTCTTATGAGCACACAAATGATATACATGTGAACCTTTGGTTATCATGTGATGTTCCCTTTGCTTGACGATACTTTAGAAAACTTAGGATGCATCGGTATCCTCTTGAGTTAACACATGCTCATTATACTAAAATACTCGTTACCGATTTTATTTTTCTTTCTCGTTGTTGTGTTTCGGCATCCCCGTGACGTGGTCACCTTTGTCTGGCCGGGCAATGATGGATGCCGTCACATTGAGAGGTCCTAAGAATATCTCTCCATCGTCGAAGGAGCAATCCCACTCTCGAGCTATCTAGTCCCTTGTCAAACTTTCCGATGAACCTGTAAATGTCATTATAACCATCATATGGTAAGAAGTGACTACAATACTCTCATGGTTTAAGGAGGAAATCTACATGTTAACACTCCGTGTTATTACAATTGATTACAGACGACATTTCCTCAATTCATAACAAACAAGTTTGGGCCGATTCAATATGGTCGTTCTTCCAACATCATAATCTCAATGTTGTCTAGGACGACCATCGTTGCACTTAAGATATCCTAAGATTCGGAAAACCTGACCTCCAGCAACACTTGAGCTAGTCATAGAGGCGAGACTAGGAACCTTTATTTTGTCCGTTTATCATTCCACACGTGCATATGAGTTTTCCACAGAACCACATATTCCAAGATCATAGCAGTTATAACATGAAATATAAAGTCTTAATTATGAACATGGAAATATAATGATACAATATTATTGCCTCTAGGGCATATTTCCAACAGTTTCTTTACCTGTAGTTTTTTCTTAGTAAAGGAAATGTTTTGTTGCCTTCCTGGCATACATTCTCAAGTTGTTACAAAGCCAAGTGCCAGAAAGACAATAAAATGAAATAGGTTTGTGAAACAACCAAAGATGCGTAGTCTTCAAGTACCACGTAAGTGACCGAAGACAAATAGAATGACAAACTGTCTGCAGATTATCCACTTCTAGTTCTAGGTTATCACTCTCAAAAGTCTCTCTTCTCCTTGTAGGTGTAGGCTCTAGCGAAGCAAATGTAGAGCGCGAGCTCTGCCGCACTAAGGCCGGCAAGCAGCCAATAGAAGTAGTCGAGGTGGGCGCGGTTGAGGTTGTCAGAGAACCAGCTATCGCCACCGCCTTTGCGTGTGATGTGGTCAATGAGTGAGATGAGAGTGCCGCTGATGAAGCCACCGATGCCAATCACACTGCAGTAGAGCGCTATGCCAAGGCTACGAAGCTCGCTGGGCATCTGGTCATAAAAGAACTCTTGCATCCCAACTATTACAAACACGTCCGCCACCCCGACCATCACGTACTGCGGCACCAGCCATGACCAACTCATTGGGACCGTCGCCTCGGTGTCTTCAACCAGGTTGTGCTCACGTGCCATCTCTAGCCTCTGGGTCTCCACCAATGCCGCCATGCACATGGCGGCAAGTGACACGGCCATGCCTGTGCCTACTCGTTGAAGTTGTGTCAGCCCGGACGGAGTGCCCGTCAGACAACGTAGGGCCGGCACTAGAACACGATCATAGAAGGGAACGAACAACAAGACAGATGCTGGCCAAAACGTTTGCAACATGGCCGGTGGCAGATCTAGGCTACCAAAGATATGGCAATCTAGGGTGTGGCCCTGCTTGTTAAAAAGTGTCGTGATCTGCACGAACACCACACCATATGCTAGACATGCAACCCAGATCGGCAGTAGCCGTAAGACGCCGCGAGCCTCCTCCAAGTTGCTTGTGGCGTCTTCATCTTCATGCATGTGTCTTTTAGCATGGAAGGAGAAACATGAGTTTCTGGCAAGCGTGATGAGACTACACCCGAGACGGATAAAGGGGCTGCCGGAGCCAACGATGGATGCGTGGAGGCGATAGGTGGGAATACCAACGAGGAAGATGACAAAGGCACAAATCATGACGGTGCAGAGCATGCCAAAACAAATTCCCCAACCAAGATTCTCCTGGATGTAGCTGACGACAATAATGGCGACGGCGATACCAATGGCTATGGAGAAGTGCCACCAATTGAAGAAGGAGCTGCGGGCGGCACACTCCCTGGGGTGGTCGGCGTCGAATTGATCGGCGGCAAATGCAAGTCCGCATGGCTTGTCGGCACCCTGCGCGAGGGCAATGAGATAGAGGGAGACATAGAAGAAGGCCACATGCGGCGACATAGGGTTAGAAGAAGAGTCGCTGTCGAGGGTCGATGATGGTCGCTGAGTCAGGAGTGTGGATGCTAGAGTGATCATGCCATAACCCTGCATGTACATGAGTAGTTATTTCTTGTGAGTGTTTGTAGAAAACATGGTCTAGTAGCACTCCCTAATGTGCAATGAACGTGCCACCAACCATATTAAAAGATAGGACGCATAATCTGAAAGTACACCTATATATTCTGTAGCAAAATCTCCATTTAGAAATCTAGGGAAATAATTCAAGTGTTATTAGCAAAGGAAGAATAGAGCATGGAATTAACATTATCTATAAATGTGGGATCTTTTACTAATATTGTGATTATTAATATGTAGTACTTATCCTACAAAGTCCTCCACACATTTACATTTAGTTGGGTAACTAGGGGAAAAAAAAGTCAAGCCATAATTGTACTACCTCCAGTCCACAAAATTATGATGTTTTGGGCATAGTGTTGTTCCAAAATTAAATCTTGAACCGTCAATTATTGTTTACAGTATGTGAGTACTAGTGTTAGTGTGGTTGTACAAATTAGAAAATACTATTTGAGTACTACTTCAGTCTCCGGAGATAATTGATAGTTGCAAACTTTTAATAACAGGTGTACTTGATTTTTATTGTTTTGAATTATGACTGTATAAACAAAACATGAAGAAGAATGGTACATTTGAGAGATAACATATTTTGTATTTTCAATTATAGCAACATGACCAGTGTGGGCGATCAACAGAGACTCTTCCGCGACAACAAGATAAACTGGTTTGTACTCCTCCTTACTCTAGTGTCGTCGATTATTGTCCTACTGTTTAAAACCTCACAAGCATGATCGCAAATGCCGGCACCCCTACTGACGACGAGGCCTCCTTCTTCAATATCTTCGTGGCCTCAACGAGCAGCTAGACAACAACATCTCCATCATCATACCTTTTATGGAACCATTCCTAATGTTTGCTCGCAGACCCTCGCTGATGAATGTCAAGGACATGAAGAAAAAAGACTACCAGCACGCTCTTCACAAGTGCACCTGTCCGGCGGTTTTCCTCGTGGTGCCAACCCTGTTCCTTTTCACATGACAAAATTCTGACCAACCCTCTATGATCAATGGCACAAAGAGAACAAGAAGAGCAAGGGTGCCACCAACAATCGTGTCGGACAGTCATGGTCAGTAACATGGGCAGGTTCGAGGGAACTCACCCGCACAGCCACAACTTGGGGCATGGTGCACCTCAGCAACACGCCCTTTGTGCCATCCCATCATAAGGCAGTTACCCAAGCGTTGTGCACGCCACCTCTGGCATCACATCTAGTTGGCTCATGGGACTCGACAACATTCATGATCTAGTTCAATACGATGGCATTACATCCAGCACCGTCCGACAAATGGTACATGAACATCAGCGCCTACTCGTACTTGGCATCCAAGTGTTATATACTCACCACCTGAGCGTGCGGGTCTTTACTTGCCATTCAGGCCGTAGAGACGAATAAGCATCATTTTTACTGGTGAGTTGTTTGTGATTAATCTAGTTGTATCCTACATGTGCGATGTACAAGTGTCAACTGACATACCAAAATCTAGCACAAATAGTTTGAAACTATTTTGAATTACGGTTCGCATACATCCAAATGTAAAAATATACCGATATATATCTTGGAGCAAACTGCACAACTGTTATTCTGGAGAAATAATTTAAGCCTTATGAAGAGGAGAGCATGCAAGTAATGCAGATATTCTAGACCATATTATTCGAGGGGCAGTCATTACTTAATTTTGGAACTAGAGTAGGTAAGATGTTCCCGCAAGAAAAAAAACAAGTATGGTGTTATTTCAGTGGCATTTAAGAGAATTTCATACTACTGTACACATTTTGAAGTAAGTTCAACCTATCATTAATTACACAACTAGCTCAACCTAGACACATCATCCACAGCAAAAATATTGTACACTTGCGTATCGTCCACATGGATGTCACAGTGAAATGTACCAGCTTTGAGATCGACTTACAGTTCCACTGATTGCACTCAAGGACAAGATTTTAAAGCAATGAGTTTGACGTGACAAGGCCGTGACCTACTCTACTGTTGGCTGCTCGTGCGTCGCGTCAAAATTAAGACAAGTCTTAAGAAACCAACAGTTGGATGGATGACCACTAGAGGTAGTCCTTGTCAAACATGTACCTTTTTTTTAGGCACGTCAAACATGTACCTGATTCTAATGTTTAAAGAAACGGACGTGCTAAAACTCAGCTAACTGAGTTTTTCTTAGGTCTCATTCACGGTCACCATCGTCCGATTAGATTGGTGCTGTTGTAGACAGAATTTTCAAGCGCGGCGCATTATATGTTTTTCTCCATGCTTGTTGGATTTCGGGCTTCACCGCTGGTTGTTTCTTTTCTATGGAGCAAGTAGCGTTTCTGCGTTTGTTGGGCTACGTTGCAGGTTAGTTTTTTCTTGTCGATTTGTGTTTTTATGTGAGGATTATTTACTAAAAAAATAGAACCTGAGGTTTTTTATTTTTGGTTATTTATGTTTACTCTTTCTTTATTTATTTCTATTATTATTATTAATTTATTTTTATTTTTATACATTTTATTTGTCAAATATTTTTGTTATGCCTTTTTCATGCATTGCTTTTACGCTAGCGCTTCAACTTTTTTGGCAACCAACAATACTATTCCTATCAGCAATTAAGTTTACATCATCAAATTTTTAATGTGGCCAAAGTTTTTCAACTCGAGGTCGTAACTGCATGTTTTAAAATGGAGCCGCAACTACAATTTTTCAAATCGGGTTGCAACTGCAATTTTTAAATGTGAATGCAAGAAAAAGTTTTTAAGTTGCAGCTGCAAATTTTAAAAAGAATTCAAAACCGTAAGTTTTCAAGTCGGGTCACAACTGCAAGTTTTTAAAAGGTTGCAATTGCAAGTTTTTAAATGGGTCGCAATTCAATCTTTTCAAGTCGGTTTGCAACTGTAATATTCTAGATGAGGTTGCAACTGTGAGGTTTCAAAAATGGATCGCAACGGCAACTTACCAAATGTAGCCGCAACTAGAAGCTTTCAAGTTAGGATTCTAACTGCATGTTTTGAAATGGGGCCGCAATTGCAAGTTTTCAAATCGAGACGCAACTACATGAATTGAGTCTTAACTATAAGTTTTCAAATGGGGTCGCAACAGCATGTATTCAAAAAGGGTCGCAATTGCTGGTTTTCAACTGAGTCGCAACTATAAGTTTTCAAGCGGGGTCACAGTTGTATGTTTTCAAATGGGTGACAAATGCAAGTTTTCAAGTGGGATTGTAAATGGAAGTATTAAAATGGGTCATAACTGCAAGTTTTCAAGTGAGGTCGCAATTGCAGGTTTTCAAGATAGGTTAGACTGCAAGTTTTCAAGTGAGGTCGCAACTGCACATTTTTGAATGGATCGCAACTACAATTTTTCAAGTGGGGTCACAACTGCACGTTCGGAAATGGGTTACAACTGCATGTTTCTAAGTGGGGCCACAATTGCGCGTTTTCAAATAGGGTCAGAAATTCAAGTTTTTCAAGTGGGGTCGCAATTGAAAGTTTTTCACTGGGTCGCAACTGCAAGTTTTCAAGCTGGATTGCAACTGCAAGTTTTCAAATGGTATCACAACTACATGTTTTCAAATGAGTTCGCAAGTACAAGTTTCAAGTTGGGCCGCACCTTTTTTTTCTTCTAAAATATTGTTACTACTCATTGTCCTGTAGGGTCGATTTTACCTTCTCAATGAGTCTCTTTTCTCATGTCAAAATCACGTGACAAGCCATCTAGAAAGTATTTTTTTTGTCTCCAGTACATCTATACCAATATAAAAAGACCCAAAGGGGCAGATCCAAACCATCTTAACCGTTAAATCATGTTATCTAACGGTTCAAATTCCTCCAATGGTGAGCACCAAACACGTTTAACGCTCTAATTACCCACCACTGCCATTGGTTATAAACACATTTTGACTCAACGCTATCCCATGAAATCTGCCATGTAATTAATATCCTACCATTCCCGCGAAAAAGTAATTGATATACTACTAAATACCAACATGCAACAGATATATCTTACTTAATATAACGTGCAACTAATATACTACCTAATGTAAACGTGCATTGCACGTACATTATTACTAGTAGCTAATAGAATTCTAGACCAACCCAACTAAAAAGGCAACGAATGAAAAATCCAGCTCTCTTCGAGTGGGTAAAAAAAACACACAATGTCTTAAGTCGCCTATAATTCCGCGTAAATTTCATGTGCCGGCTGATTATTAAAAGGGAGGAAATTAGTCCCCTGAGATAGATGCTTCTACTGTATATTGTGCGTGGGCCGTCCTCTCCTAATATGCCCTCGATAAGATACACTGGGTTCCTTCGGATTCCATTGTTCTGAGGCATGTCCAGCTCGCTCCAGAACTTGTCAAACAATAGAAGCGACACGTCGCAACCCTTTGGTACATAGTATTGGTGGTTACATATCCATGGAACCGCCCATCTAAGTTGGCTGAGATTTTATTATGTCTAAATAAATTCGAAAAATGAAACTTGTACTTTTCGACAGACTCTACTGAAGTTGCATCTAATATAAATCAACTTGGACATAATGGAATTCTAGTTAACTTAGGATTAACAAAAGCATATGTTCGGACATAATCACGATCCTCCTGAAATTAACTTCTGGATGACCTTAGAGACCAAAAGGCCCCCATAATACAACCAGCATCCTGCCCAGCTTAACCAAACTGAAAAAAAAAACAAATAGGTAGTGCCCAGGCGCACAACAATCATCGGCAACAACACTCATGGTCGGTAACATTGGCAGGTTTGAAGGCCCTCGCCCACACGGCCACGACATGGTGCACCTCAGCATCACGCCCTCTGGGCCATCCCATCATAAGGCAGTTACCCAAGCGTTGGGCACACCACCTCAATATGATGACATTACAGCGCCTACACGTACTTGGCATCCAAGCCTTGTATACTCACCACTTGAGTGAGCGGGTCTTAACCTGCCATTCAGGACTGTAGAGACGAATAAGCGTCATTTTTTACTCTTGAATTGTTTGTGGTTGATCTAGTTGTAATCCTACATATCCTATGTACGAGTGTCAACTGACATAGGAAAATCTAGCACAAATAATTTAAAACTATTTTGAACTACGGTATGCATTCTTCCAAATGTAAAAATTTATTGATATATAAGGAAAGCGGAGAGCATGCAAGCAGTACAGACAATCTAGACCATGTTATTCAAGGGTCAATCATCACTTAATTTAGGAGTAAGTAAGGTGTTATTCCAGTGACATTTAAGATAAGTTCATACACATTTTGGACTTGGAGTAACGTTTGACCTGTCGTTAATTACACAACTATAGCTCAACTTAAACACATCATCCCAAGCAGAATTTTTTTTCTCGAATACGCATAGCACAAATATTGTACACTTCCCTATTGGCAACATCGATGTCACAGTGAAACGTACCAGCCATGAGATCCACCTACAGTTCCACTGATTGCACTCACGGACTAGATTTTAAAGCAATGAGTTTGACGTGACAAGGCCGTGGCCTACTCTACTGTAGAGTGCTTGTCCGTTGCGTCAAAATTAAGACAAGTCTTAAGAAACCAACAGTTTGATGGATGGCCCCTAGAGGTAGGCCTTGTCAAACATGTACCCGATCCTAGGTTTAAAATTTTCTATATATATTATCAAGGCGGGGTTACTTTTTTAACGCGAGTGGACATTTCCGTTGAATACAAGATTAGTGGGGCGACTATTAATTTTAAAACTAGAAGGGTTGGACGTGATTTTCTACGCCGTTGAAGTTGCTGGGTTTTCATAAATTTTCTACTCCATGGGTTTCAAAATATATGGTGTATTAGTCTTCGAAAAGTCAAACCTATTTAAGCTTGACTAATTTTGTAGACAAATATATCAATACCCATAATATCTAATTGGTATCATTAGATTCGCCGTGAAATGAATTTTCATATTTTATTTATTAAGTATTGTGGATGTCGATATTTTCAGCTCTGAACATGGTCAAAGTTAAATAAATTTGACTTTTTAGAAACAAATACACCTTATATTTTGAAACTAAGGGAGTATTTGGTTTGGTGAATTGGGGAGATGATGAAGTGTGTTTTCTTTTTTACTTATAATGTGGTCTTTTGGTGGCCCTTACGCGAGGTGATTATGTGTTATCTATTAATCAACTCATACAATGTGGAGAAATTTTCTACATCGGTGACTGCATATATTATATTGATGTTACAATATCACATATTGGTGTTTCTTTTTTCTAGGTGATGACAGGTTGCACGGAACCAACATGTTTTTATAGGCCCGCTGTTGTCGATTGGTTTGAAAATTCGTTGGCCTTGTCAAAATGTTGAACCAAATCCAAAATTGAATACATCATTTGAACGAGAGCTCCAAAATTGGGGACCACAGTGAACTAAAAGAATTACTGCTGCTACAGTCCAATATATTGGCATTTTTTTCTAGGTGGTGAGATTGTGCACGGGACTGATATTTTCTTATGGGCCGATTGTTTGTCGATTGATTTTTAAAAATTGTTGATTAGACCAAAATTATGGAGCATATTGAATTAAAAAATTGAATGAGAGAGCTTTTCTTGAGAAAAAATATCGTTCACCCAGTCAAAATTTGGTGAAATCTTAATTACTTATGAAGCCTTAAAAATTAGCGGCATAGTGTATTTAATTATCTTTTTTCTCTGGAATATGGGTAGAGACTTTGTGTGAGTTTTTGTGTGTGGTGATGTGCATGACATTTATGCCTTGTGCATACCCTTAAAAAAGACTATGTGTTGCGAACCAACCTGTGGTTGGATGGTTAGGAGGATAGTGATATCCCCAGACCATCAGAGTTCAAATCCTGGTGCTCGTCTTGGATTTATTTCAAGATATTCAGCGATGCGTGTTCAGTGGGAGGAGACATTTCTGTTGACTACAAGGTGTCTGTGGTGACATCACCAATCTCAAGATAATATGCCGGCTAGTCTTTCAAAGATGCTTATAAGGATAGGGTCTGCATATATGTTTATAGAGATGAGTATATGCACGTATATATGAGCGTCTGCGTCCAGGTATGGTAATTGGGCTCAAGCAGCAATCAGGACGAGTCTAACCAAAAAAGATGGCATAGAGATTAATTTCCTTAATTTACCAGGACGTAGAGGGTGCAGGCGAGGATGATGGACCAGTAGCGCCCCAGCCAGGAGTCGGCGACGAAGGCGCCCAGCAGCGGCATGAGCCTGGCCGTCCCCGTCCAGACGTTCACCGCCGCGGCCGCCTCCGCGTTGGAGTGGCCGAGCGGCCCTGTCATGTACGTGATCAAGTTCGCCGACACGCCGTAGTAGACGAAACTGCCGGCGCCCTCCACCACTGTGTACGCGGTATGCACCGCTACCTTGTTAGCCATCTCGGATATTAATCTGGATC
Source organism: Triticum monococcum (assembly GCA_034509565.1). Lineage (NCBI taxonomy): Eukaryota > Viridiplantae > Streptophyta > Magnoliopsida > Poales > Poaceae > Triticum > Triticum monococcum. Next base: position 821,110,928 of record CM067842.1, read on the forward strand.
GAGTAAAGAGCTAGCTCTAGGACATGCAGTGCATACCGGCGACGAAGATGGCGGAGCGCCACCCGCCAGAGGTGGCGCGGTAGACGGGGCGGCCGCGGAAGTCGGAGACTCCGGCCAGCGGCTCCTCCTTGCCCTGGAGAAAGGGAGCCTCGGCGTCCACCACTGCCATTTCCTAGCTTGATTTGCAAATTTAGCTTAAGCCTTGTTAGCGATATATATCATCGTGGGTGGTTTGTTCCTGTCAGGGAGCAGTTCATGTTGCCGGACGGACTAGGCCGCTGTGACTGTGATGCTGCACTCTACTAGCTAGTGCTTGTGTATCGGCACCATGCCGGTACGTACTTGCTCCGTTTTCATCCACACAAATACTCTCGCGTCTCCATCCATCGCTCAGAGACAGCTTGCTTCTCATGTCATCCATCCCTCAGACGTGTCGATATATTACTCTGTGCCTTCTCTCTAAAAAAGGAAGAAGATAGATTACTCGGTGAAACAGTGCATGAAAAGACAGAAATCAAATATAAGCTATTCTCGCCATATGTGAACAGTAGTTATTCTTCCCCTCCTAAAAAAGTTATTCTGCACGTCCTTATTTAGCACCAGATTTTACATCACATGAATTTTATCTTAGTTGTAAGTCAAGATAAATGCAAGCAAATGTATATACTAGATATAATTTTTTTATACTGACGTAAAATTGCAAACCAAAGACACCACATAAAATATGCATATAAACGTAATTTGTGGGTATGACTCGTATCTTGAGTTTCTTACAACGATTTTTGAGTTGTAAGTCGACATGAAGCACAAGTAACCTATGTATACTAACCATAAATTATGGATGTGATGGCTTAAGAAAACCATGGGTGCAAAATACTTCCTCTTTTTTTTTAGTTTGCATATAACTTTGCGGGTTTTTTTCCCTAATACTTTGTGTCTTCCTATTTTCCTACCGACTCTTTTCAAGTTTGCCTCTAAAATTCTGTTTTCCATGCAACCTCTCGTAATTAGTTATATGACATGGGAGGAGACCCAATCAAACATGGTGCATTTAGAGTGTGTGCAATTGTGCTATCTTAGAAGTACCACACACGATAAATGTTGAGGTGGAGAAGAGAGAAATTATTTGTAGTGACTTGTCTTCTCTTAGTTAAGAGATAATCTCTTAGCATGAGATCTCTAATCACATATTTAGGTATCCTATATACATAAGAAGTTTATATATTGTTATTAGATAGCACTAAGGGAGAATACATGTATTTTTATTTCCATCTCTAAATTATTGAAAATTAAGATATGGCTTCTTTATCAAACACTATACATTCCCTTGTTGGGGGCACAAGATTTTAGAACCATATACAAGAAGCAAAAATTTGTCCACGCGAGGGTGTTAAGAGCATGGATAATCTAGGTGCAAATGTTTGCCCCGTTTTGCTTGATCACCACCTACCTATGCACATATGGGCCCTCGATGTATAGACGGCGATCAACTTGTTGTTGACCATTTCCCTCGTGATTCCTTAGTCAAAATGTTTACTGGCTACCAGTTCAAAGAACAAGTTTACTGGTTAACGTGTTACCGTCATAGTTATAGACCAAGGTGGTGGCCGCTGTCTGGAAATTTCAGCCATTTTATTTTCCAACGCTCGAATTCATACGACTTACACGTTTATTCATTGAGCTACAAACTTACGGTAGGTTTTGCTACGGAATTTACTTACAGGGTTACGTGTATGGCCACGGAGAAATCAGTGGAAGTTTTCTATAAGTTTAGCATATTGGATGCATTAAAGACTTGATGTGAATGTTCACGGTGCACAAATAAGGAGCAGGCTAACATATCACTGCAAGTGCTGGGTGATAAACCGAAAGCTGGCCAGCTAGATAACTGCTCCAACATCATTGGAACAGTCCCAAATTAAGAAAAACAGACCACGACCGGTCTTGCCGACTGTTCCCATCATACACTACTTCAGCTATGCAAAATAAATAATCTCTCTCTCTCTCTCTCTCTCTCTCTCTCTCTCTCTACACTACTACACCAAATTAGCCTCATGAACTTCTTTATAAAATACTTCCTCCGTGTTTTGCAAGCTGTTTTAACTTGCAAAACGATCTCTATGAAGTTGATTAAATTTAAACAAGTTTGACTTAAGACAAACCTATATCTTTAATTATGTTGGACCGGAGGGAGTATATAATATTCGATCGAGTAAGCCGCCAGCTCTGGCACATGTAGTGCATCACGGACGACGAAGAGGGTGCAGCGAGGTGGCGCGCGGCCGTGGAAATGGGAGAGGCCGGCGTCCATGATTGTCATCTCCTAGCTTTCTTCCTCAGAGCTTGTTCGCCGTATATCTTATCGTGTGGATCCAAGATAACTGCCGGTTGGCAGATCCTTGTCACGGAGCAGTTCGGGTTGCTAGTTGGACTAGATCACTTCGACGACGACGCCGCGCTATACTGATACCTAGTGCTTGCGTGCACAGTTTCAATGCTCCATCAGCATCAGGTATTTACTTGCTCCTTTTCATCCACGCATATTTTCATGTCGTAGTCATCCCGTCACTCAGGCTCATAGATTCCTTTGTCATCTAGCTACTCAGACGTATCGATAAATTACTCTGCGCAAGAATGCACATCAAAAGACAGAGAGATCTGGATTTTAGAACCATATATGTGGGAATAAATGGGATTTTGGAATCTCTCGAAATAGGCTTTCGTCCCACTTTATAAATGAAGCAAAGAGCCATATAAGATGTTTTATAGTTACCAAAGCAACTAATACAGCTGGGGCAGGAGCACAGTCAAGCCCAATGAAAGCATAAAATAAATAGGGGAAAAAGGCTACCTAGTGGTAGTAGGCACAGCGGCACTACGAGGAGGAAAGACGGAGAGTTGTAGCCAGAAGAGCATCGAGCATGAGTCCAAGACGACCGCGGTCCCGCTCTCAACATAACGGGTGCAAGTGTTGTAAGAAAGCAAGGAATTTCAAAAGAGCCAGTGGCATGCTGTAACGCCCTCGATGCGGCTATGTCTCCCACGTGTCGAGGCACGACTTAGAGACATAGGCGCATTGAAAGCAATGTCGCAAGTCAGGAATCATTACACAACCCAAGTACATATATAATATAAAAGGGGGATAATAATAATAGTTGGCTTACACTCGCCACGTCACATCAAAGTACATAAATAGCATCCATCATACAAACACTCATGGCCCGACTACGGCGCCAAAATGGAAAAGAGCCCCAACAAGCGACTAGGCCCTGAATCTAACCCCGAATAGGCACCACTACTGATCATCAGGAAAAGAAACATAGTATCGCTGAGAGTCCTCGTCGTATTCCCACTTCAGCTCGAACGCGCCATTCGGAGGAGTATCATCGGTCCCTGCATCTGATGTAATAGTAATCTGTGAGCCACAAGGACTCAGCAATCTCGCACCCTCGCGATCAAGACTATTTAAGCTTAATAGGTAGGAAAGGGATAATGTGAGTGGAGCTGCAGCAAGCGACTAGCATATATGATGGCTAACTTATTCGCAAAGGAGAGCGAGAAGAGAAGGCAAAGCACGAGCGGAAACTACATAGAGCAGACTACGTAAACATAACTCCAACGCCGTGTCCACTTCCCGGACTCCGCCGAGAAGAGGCCATCACGGCAACACACGCAGTTGATTCATTTTAATTAATTAAGTTCAAGTTATCTACAACCGGACATTAACAAATTCCCATCTGCCCATAACCGCGGGCACGGCTTTCGAAAGATCAATCCCTGCAGGGGGGTCCCAACTTAGCCCATAACAAGCTCTCACGGTCAACGAAGGAATAGACCTCCACCCAGGACCCACCGATCAGACTCGGTATCCCGGTACAACAAGATGATTCGACAGGTCAAAACTAGTCCAGCAACACCACCCAGATATGCCGACAAATCCCGATAGGAGCTGCACATATCTCGTTCTCAGGGCACACCGGATGAGCAAGACGTCGGGTAGGCCAGCCCAGAGTTGCCCCTGGTAGCCCCGGACATCGCTCGGTGGGACCAACACTCAGAGGAGCACTGGCCCGTGGGGGCTAAAATAAAGATGACCCTCGGGCTCCGGAAACCCAAGGGAAAGAAAAGGGGTAGGTGGCAAATGGTAAAACCAATGTTGGGCATTGCTGGAAAAGCTTTAATCAAGGCGAACTATCAAGGGGTTCCCATATAGCCCAACCGCGTAAGGGACGCAACAATCCGGGAACATAACACCGATATGACGGAAACTAGGGCGGCAAGAGTGGAACAAAACACTAGGCGAGAGGCCGAGCCTTCCACCCTTTACCAAGTATATAGATGAGTAAAGATAACATAGCAATATAATGATATCCCAACAAGTAAATAAGTGTTCCAACAAGGAACGGCTCCAATCTTCACCTGCAACTAACAACGCTATAAGAAGGGCTGAGCAAAGCGGTAACATAGCCAATCAATGGTTTGCTAGGACAAAGGTGGGTTAGAAGCTCAATCATGGCAATTGGGAGGCTGGCAAGCAAGTGGTAGGCATCGAAGCATTGGCAAAGCAAAAGAGCGAGCATACTAGCATAGCAAAGATAGTAGTGATTTCAAGGGTGTGATCATCTTGCCTGCACAGTTGTCAGAATTGACTGGATCCTCAAAAGCAAACTCAACGGGCTCCTCGTTAGCGAACTCGTCTCCCGGCTCTACCCAACAACACAAACAAGCAACAAGGATACAATCAACCACGTGCAAGGGCAAGCAATAATATGCAAAGATGATATGCTATGCGGGATGCAAAATACAAGATGTAACAGGAAATGCATGAACCTGGCCTCAACTTGGAAAACCAAGTGTGCCACTAGATAGAGGGGAAGAAATCCCCTGAAAACGATATAAAGATCATGGCAATCGGAGCTACGGTTTAGAAATGGCAAGCGATTTACTAAACGAACCAATCTGCGATTTACAGCAAGTAGGCTCCTAAATGCAACAAAATGAACATGCTACAGCCACCCAACATGAAAACAAATTGCATGGCAGGGATGTACTCATCAAGCTTAACAAATCATCAGGACTGAGGCATAGGCAAATTCATCCAATAAGGGCTTCAAACAAGCATGGCAAAACTGAATAAGCAAAACAGATTTCAGACTTAGCGAAATTAACGCTAGTCTGAAATTTCAGACCACGATGCTCTCTTCGGAGCAGCAAAACAACATGAAGGAAAACCTGAACATAGCAAGTAAGAGCATGGCATGGAGCTACTCAACAAGCTTAACAAAACACCCAAAATGACCTGGGGCCAAAAGGGTTCACAAAATACTCTACCGAGCACACGAACATTGATGAAACACAATCAGTTTTCAGACTTAGTGAAAACTGGGACATGCTGAAATAATAACTCACGGAGGCATGTAAACGAGCTCGATGCTCTCACTACGGTGCAAGTAATGGCAAGGCAAGCATATATCCATTAAGAAGGCACAAAATTCTAGCTAGACACGGCAAGAACAATGGCATAGCATGCATGGATCACTAGCAATCACTCCGGCAAAATCGCAAAAGAGTTCACGATCTGCCCAAAACAGCAACTATCCAAAAGTTGAGCTCGATTGAGTCAACCTAGGGTGCTCCAACATAACAAGTAAAGACATGGATGGATTAAGCACAACAAGCATAACAAATCACTCTTACTGATCATCCTCAAAAGAGGCACGGATCACTAGGAAACAAGCCGGACATATAGCATCGTGAACTAAAACGGCCCAGACTTAGTGATTTTCACCAAGTCCCTGAAATCGCTAATCTCAGGCAGCCCTCTTCGCAAGCTTGCACAAGATAACACACACATCCTAAAAATACATGGAAGGCACCTCTAGAAACAAGACAACATGCTTAACAATTCATCCCAAAGGGGCACAGGCATATCTTGCACGGATTAAACATGGCAAAAATGACAAAAGTGCATGTTGAACTAACGGATCTGCAATTTAACTCAACATGCCTCCTTCCAACAGCATTTTGGGCACCAAGATGACCTCAAATGCAAATGATGCAATGGAATGAAATGATGAACTCGTCGAGACGAAGATTTTGACATATCATACGCCCAAAACGGAGCTACGGATGAGGAGATATGAGCGGTCAAAGTAGCAAGAAAAACCAGGGTTAGGAGGGGAAAAGTCAACCGTAGATCTAGGGTTTTTTTTACTGTAGCAACCGCGCGACGGGCACTGTAGCACGGGGCGGCGGCACTGTTCACGCCGGAGTCGCCGGGGCTCGCCGGAGCGCCGGAGTCGGCGGCGAGGTGCTCCCGGGCCGGATCTCGCCGGATCCGGCCGGCAGGGAGCCGGAGAGGCGGCGCGCGGGCGGGGGCCCGGTCACGGAGGCCGCCGGAGCCTTCGGGCGCCGAGTCCTCCGGCGCGGGAGCTCGGTGGCGCCGGCAATGGCGGCTGTGGCCGGCGGGGAAGATGGCGGCGACGCGGGCGACCCTGGCGGCGGGGACGAAGTGGGCACGGGAGGCGGCGGCTTCGGGCCGGGAGGGCCCGCCCCGGGCTCCACGGGCTGGCGGCGACGACGAAGTGGGCCTGAGGCGCGGGCCAACGGGGACGCGCCACGTGGCAGCGGTGGCGGTGGCGATTTGTCCGGCCGGGTCGGACAATGTCCGGCCGGCGCGAGGAAGGAGAAGACTAGGGTTTCGGGGAGGAGGAGATCCGAATTTGGAGGGGGATGTATATATAGGCATAGAGGGAGCTAGGAGAGTCCAAATGAGGTGCGGTTTTCGCCCACACGATCGTGATCGAACGACCGAGACGATGGAGCTGAGTTTGGTGGGTTTTGGGCCAACATGGAGGGGTGTTGGGCTGCACACACACGAGGCCTTTTCGGTCCGTCGGTTAACCGTTGGAGTATCAAGCGAAGTCCAAATGACCCGAAACTTGACAGGCGGTCTACCGGTAGTAAACCAAGGCCGCATGGCAAGTCTCGGTCCAATCCGGAAATGTTTAATCCCCACACATGAAAGAAAGCTAGAAATGGCCACCGGAGGAGAACGAAGCGCCGGAATGCAAAACGGACAACGGGGAAAATGCTTGAATGCATGAGATGAACTTGTATGCGAATGCAATGCACGTGACGACATGATATGAGATGCACGAAAAAATGAAAACAACACACGGAGGCAAAGACCCGAACCCGAGAATTAAATATAACTTAATGCCGGAAACGGCAAGAGTTGGAGTACAATTGGGGAAGGTTACATATGGGGCGTTACACCTGCCGCGGGAAGACCCTCTCAATCATCATTTTGTTATGCATCGTCCATAAGGTTCATGACATCACCATAAATATAAGCCAGAATAGGCGGCGTTGTTGCCCGGGGTGGGTAGCCCTTGCTTCTAGAAACTTCACAAGGTCTAGGGCCTCCCAATTAGGCCCCAGTGCCTCACGGACAAAACTCCCGAAGGCCCTGGCCACAATGCATGAGAACAAAATGTGGGCTCCGATATCCGAGACATCACACATGGGACACAAGACATTCCCCGGCCCATGCCGCTTAGGCACCTCCGTCCATAGGGTAAGAGGTCACACAGCAATTGCCACACAAAGTTCTTGATCTTCAGGGGCAACAGGGCCTTCCACAGAGGTGCAGTCCACGGAATGGTTAGCATACGACATAACGCCTGGTGTGGCAAGCTCACCGAGAAAACATCCGAAGGAACAAGACTCCAAGATACGGTATCCGGATAATTCGGCAACACCATGTGCCAGGCGTCCAGTTCCGTCCCCGGCGGACGTCGGGCACTTTTTGGTTCGTGTCCCTGTACGGGCCGTTCTGGGTTCGTGTGCGAGTCATGCATGAGTCGGTGGTTTTGCCTTGTTTTCCATGGCGCGCGTCTAGTTCCGTCTTCGGCAGGCGTCAGACACTTTTTTGCCCGTGTTCCAGTACGGCCCGTTATGGGTGTTGGAGAACGTAGTAATTTCAAAAAAATTCCTACGCACACGCAAGATCATGGTGATGCACAGCAACGAGAGGGGAGAGTGTTGTCTACGTACCCATGCAGACCGACTGCGGAAGCGTTGACACAACGTAGAGGAAGTAGTCGTACGTCTTCCCGATCCGACCGATCCAAGCACCGTTACTCCGGCACCTCCGAGTTCTTAGCACACGTACAGCTCGTTGACGCTCCCCGGGCTCCGGTCTAGCAAAGCTTCGGGGAGGAGTTCCGTCAGCACGATGGCGTGGTGACGATCTTGATGTTCTACCGACACAGGGCTTCGCCTAAGCACTACAACGATATGATCGAGGTGGAATATGGTGGCAGGGGGCACCGCACACGGCTAAGGAACGATCTCAAAGATCAACTTGTGTGTCCTAGGGTGCCCCCTGCCCCCGTATATAAAGGAGCAAGGGGGAGGCCGGCCGGCCCTATGTGGCGCGCCAAGGGGAGGGGGAGTCCTCCTCCTAGTGGGAGTAGGACTCCCCTTTCCTAATCCAATTATGAAACCTAAGGGGGAAGGAAAGAGAGGGAGAGGGAGAGGGAAAGAGGGGCCGCGCCCCCCCCCCTCCCTAGTCCAATTCGGACTCCCCTTGGGGGGGTGTTGGGGAACGCAGTAATTTCAAAATTTTCCTACGCACACGCAAGATCATGGTGATGCACAGCAACGAGAGGGGAGAGTGTTGTCTACGTACCAACGCAGACCGACTGCGGAAGCGATCACACAACATAGAGGAAGTAGTCGTACGTCTTCTTCCCGATCCGACCGATCCAAGCACCGTTACTCCGGCACCTCCGAGTTCTTAGCACACGTTCAGCTCGATGACGTTCCTCGGGCTCCGATCCAGCAAAGCGTCGAGGAAGAGTTTCGTCAGCACGACGGCGTGATGACGATCTTGATGTACTACCGACGCAGGGCTTCGCCTAAGCACTACAACGGTACGATCGAGGTGGAATTTGGTGGCAGGGGGCACCGCACACGGCTAAGGAACGATCTCAAGGATCAAGTTGTGTGTCTATGGGGTGCCCCCTGCCCCCGTATATAAAGGCCAGGGGCAAGGGGGTCGGCCGGCTAGGAGGGAGGCGCAGGGAGGAGTCCCACTCCTACCGGGAGTAGGACTCCTTCCCCCAAATCCTATTCCTAGTAGGACTCTTCGGGAGAAAGAGAAGAGAGGCGGGCCGGCCCCTTCTCCTAGTCCTAATAGGACTAGGGAAGGGGGGTTCGGCCGGCTAGCCTGTGGGCTGCCCCTTCTCTCTTTTCCACTAAGGCCCAATAGGCCCATTTGCCTCCCGGGGGGTTCCGGTAACCCTCCCGGTAATCCGGTAAAATCCCGATTTCACCCGGAACACTTCCGGTGCCCAAACATAGGCTTCCAATATATCAATCTTTACGTCTCGACCATTTCGAGACTCCTCGTCATGTCCGTGATCTCATCCGGGACTCCGAACAACCTTCGGTACATCAAAATGCATAAACTCATAATAACTGTCATCGTAACGTTAAGCGTGCGGACCCTACGGTTCGAGAACAATGTAGACATGACCGAGACACGTCTCCGGTCAATAACCAATAGCGGGACCTGGATGCCCATATTGGCTCCTACATATTCTACGAAGATCTTTATCGGTCAGACCGCATAACAACATACGTTGTTCCCTTTGTCATCGGTATGTTACTTGCCCGAGATTCGGTCGTCGGTATCCAATACCTAGTTCAATCTCGTTACCGGCAAGTCTCTTTACTCGTTCTATAATACATCATTCCGCAACTAACTCATTAGTTGCAATGCTTGCAAGGCTTATGTGATGTGCATTACCGAGAGGGCCCAGAGATACCTCTCCGACAATCGGAGTGACAAATCCTAATCTCGAAATACGCCAACCCAACATCTACCTTTGGAGACACCTGTAGAGCTCCTTTATAATCACCCAGTTACGTTGTGACGTTTGGTAGCACACAAAGTGTTCCTCCGGTAAACGGGAGTTGCATAATCTCATAGTCATAGGAACATGTATAAGTCATGAAGAAAGCAATAGCAATATACTAAACGATCGGGTGCTAAGCTAATGAAATGGGTCATGTCAATCAGATCATTCAACTAATGATGTGACCTTGTTAATCAAATAACAACACCTTGTTCATGGTTAGGAAACATAACCATCTTTGATTAATGAGCTAGTCAAGTAGAGGCATACTAGTGACACTAAGTTTGTCTATGTATTCACACGTGTATTATGTTTCCGGTTAATACAATTCTAGCATGAATAATAAACATTTATCATGATGTAAGGAAATAAATAATAACTTTATTATTGCCTCTAGTGCATATTTCCTTCAGTCTCCCACGTGCACTAGAGTCAATAATCTAGATTACACAGTAATGATTCTAACACACATGGAGCCTTGGTGTTGATCATGTTTTGCTCGTGGAAGAGGCTTAGTCAACGGGTCTGCAACATTCAGATCCATATGTATCTTGCAAATCTCTATGTCTCCCACCTGGACTAGATCCCGGATGGAATTGAAGCGTCTCTTGATGTGCTTGGTCCTCTTGTGAAATCTGGATTCCTTTGCCAAGGCAATTGCACTAGTATTGTCACAAAAGATTTTCATTGGACCCGATGCACTAGGTATGACACCTAGATCGGATATGAACTCCTTCATCCAGACTCCTTCGTTCGCTGCTTCCGAAGCAGCTATGTACTCCGCTTCACATGTAGATCCCGCTACGACGCTTTGTTTAGAACTGCACCAACTGACAGCTCCAACATTTAATGTAAACACGTATCCGGTTTGCAATTTAGAATCGTCCGGATCAGTGTCAAAGCTTGCATCAACATAACCTTTTACGGTGAGCTCTTTGTCACCTCCATATACGAGAAACATATCCTTAGTCCTTTTCAGGTATTTCAGGATGTTCTTGACCGCTGTCCAGTGATCCACTCCTGGATTACTTTGGTACCTCCCTGCTAAACTTATAGCAAGGCACACATCAGGTCCGGTACACAGCATTGCATACATGATAGAGCCTATGGCTGAAGCATAGGGAACATCTTTCATTTTCTCTCTATCTTCTGCAGTGGTCGGGCATTGAGTCTGACTCAACTTCACACCTTGTAACACAGGCAAGAACCCTTTCTTTGCTTGATCCATTTTGAACTTCTTCAAAATCTTGTCAAGGTATGTGCTTTGTGAAAGTCCAATTAAGCGTCTTGATCTATCTCTATAGATCTTTATGCCTAATATGTAAGCAGCTTCACCGAGGTCTTTCATTGAAAAACTCTTATTCAAGTATCCCTTTATGCTATCCAGAAATTCTATATCATTTCCAATCAGCAATATGTCATCCACATATAATATCAGAAATGCTACAGAGCTCCCACTCACTTTCTTGTAAATACAGGCTTCTCCGAAAGTCTGTATAAAACCAAATGCTTTGATCACACTATCAAAGCGTTTATTCCAACTCCGAGAGGCTTGCACCAGTCCATAAATGGATCGCTGGAGCTTGCACACTTTGTTAGCTTCCTTTGGATCGACAAAACCTTCCGGTTGCATCATATACAACTCTTCTTCCAGAAATCCATTCAGGAATGCAGTTTTGACATCCATCTGCCAAATTTCATAATCATAAAATGCGGCAATTGCTAACATGATTCGGACAGACTTAAGCATCGCTACGGGTGAGAAGGTCTCATCGTAGTCAACCCCTTGAACTTGTCGAAAACCTTTTGCGACAAGTCGAGCTTTGTAGACAGTAACATTACCATCAGCGTCTGTCTTCTTGTTGAAGATCCATTTATTCTCAATTGCTTGCCGATCATCGGGCAAGTCAACCAAAGTCCATACTTTGTTCTCATACATGGATCCCATCTCAGATTTCATGGCTTCAAGCCACTTTGCGGAATCTGGGCTCACCATCGCTTCTTCATAGTTCATAGGTTCATCATGATCTAGCAGCATGATTTCCAGGACAGGATTACCGTACCACTCTGGTGCGGATCTCGCTCTGGTTGATCTACGAGGTTCAGTAGTATCTTGTCCTGAAGTTTCATGATCATCATCATTAGCTTCCTCACTAATTGGTATAGGTGTCGCAGAAACAGTTTTCTGTGATGTACTACTTTCCAATAAGGGAGCAGGTACAATTACCTCGTCAAGTTCTACTTTCCTCCCACTCACTTCTTTCGAGAGAAACTCCTTCTCTAGAAAGGATCCATTCTTAGCAACGAATGTCTTGCCTTCGGATCTGTGATAGAAGGTGTACCCAACAGTCTCCTTTGGGTATCCTATAAAGACACATTTCTCCGATTTGGGTTCGAGCTTATCAGGTTGAAGCTTTTTCACATAAGCATCGCAGCCCCAAACTTTAAGAAACGACAACTTTGGTTTCTTGCCAAACCATAGTTCATAAGGCGTCGTCTCAACAGATTTTGATGGTGCCCTATTTAACGTGAATGCGGCCGTCTCTAAAGCATAACCCCAAAACGATAGCGGTAAATCAGTAATAGACATCATAGATCGCACCATATCTAGTAAAGTATGATTACGACGTTGGGACACACCATTACGCTGTGGTGTTTCGGGTGGCATGAGTTGCGAAACTATTCCACAATTTTTCAAATGTACACCAAACTCGTAACTCAAATATTCTCCTCCACGATCAGATTGTAGAAACTCTATTTTCTTGTTACGATGATTTTCAACTTCACTCTTAAATTCTTTGAACTTTTCAAATGTTTCAGACTTATGTTTCATTAAGTAGATATACCCATATCTGCTTAAGTCATCTGTGAAGGTGAGAAAATAACGATATCCGCCACGAGCCTCAATATTCATCGGACCACATACATCGGTATAGATGATTTCCAAGAAATCTCTTGCTCTCTCCATAGTACCGGAGAACGGTGTTTTAGTCATCTTGCCCATGAGGCACGGTCCGCAAGTACCAAGTGATTCATAATCAAGTGGTTCCAAAAGTCCATCAGTATGGAGTTTCTTCATGCGCTTTATACCGATATGACCTAAATGGCAGTGCCACAAATAAGTTGCACTGTCATTATCAACTCTGCATCTTTTGGCTTCAACATTATGAATATGTGTGTTACTACTATCGAGATTCATCAAAAATAGACCACTTCTCAAAGGTGCATGACCATAAAAGATATTACTCATATAAATAGAACAACCATTATTCACTGATTTAAATGAATAACTGTCTCGCATCAAACAAGATCCAGATATAATGTTCATGCTCAATGCTGGCACCAAATAACAATTATTTAGGTCTAATATTAATCCCGAAGGTAGATGTAGAGGTAGCGTGCCGACTGCGATCACATCGACTTTGGAATCGTTTCCCACGCGCATCGTCACCTCGTCCTTCGCCAATGTTTGCTTAATCCGTAGTCCCTGTTTCGAGTTGCAAATATTAGCAACAGAACCAGTATCAAATACCCAGGTGCTACTGCGAGCTCTAGTAAGGTACACATCAATAACATGTATATCACATATACCTTTGTTCACCTTGCCATCCTTCTTGTCCGCCAAATACTTGGGGCAGTTCCGCTTCCAGTGACCAGTCTGCTTGCAGTAGAAGCCCTCAGTTTCAGGCTTAGGTCCAGACTTGGGTTTCTTCTCTTGAGCAGCAACTTGCTTGCCGTTCTTCTTGAAGTTCCCCTTTTTCTTCCCTTTGCCCTTTTTCTTGAAACTAGTGGTCTTGCTGACCATCAACACTTGATGCTCCTTTTTGATTTCTACCTCCGTAGCTTTCAGCATTGCGAAGAGCTCGAGAATAGTCTTGTTCATCCCTTGCATATTATAGTTCATCACGAAGCTCTTGTAGCTTGGTGGCAGTGATTGGAGAATTCTGTCAATGACGCAATCATCTGGAAGATTAACTCCCATCTAAATCAAGTGATTATTATACCCAGACATTTTGAGTATATGCTCACTGACAGAACTGTTCTCCTCCATCTTGCAGCTATAGAACTTATTGGAGACTTCATATCTCTCAATCCGGGCATTTGCTTGAAATATTAACTTCAATTCCTGGAACATCTCATATGCTCCATGACGTTCAAAACGTTGTTGAAGTCCCGATTCTAAGCTGTAAAGCATGGCACACTGAACTATCGAGTAGTCATCAGCTTTGCTCTGCCAGACGTTCATAACATCTGGTGTTGCTCTAGCAGCAGGCCTGGCACCCAGCGGTGCTTCCAGGACGTAATTCTTCTGTGCAGCAATGAGGATAATCCTCAAGTTACGGACCCAGTCCGTGTAATTGCTACCATCATCTTTCAACTTTGCTTTCTCAAGGAACGCATTAAAATTCAACGGAACAACAGCACGAGCCATCTATCTACAATCAAACATAAACAAGCAAGATACTATCAGGTACTAAGTTCATGATAAGTTTAAGTTCAATTAATCAAATTATTTAAGAACTCCCACTTAGATAGACATCCCTCTAATCCTCTAAGTGATCACGTGATCCAAATCAACTAAACCATAACCGATCATCACGTGAGATGGAGTAGTTTTCAATGGTGAACATCACTATGTTGATCATATCTACTATATGATTCACGCTCGACCTTTCGGTCTCCGTGTTCCGAGGCCATATCTGCATATGCTAGGCTCGTCAAGTTTAACCTGAGTATTCTGCGTGTGCAAAACTGGCTTGCACCCGTTGTAGACGGACGTAGAGCTTATCACACCCGATCATCACGTGGTGTCTGGGCACGACGAACTTTGGCAACAGTGCATACTCAGGGAGAACACTTCTTGATAATTTAGTGAGAGATCATCTTATAATGCTACCGTCAATCAGAGCAAGATAAGATGCATAAAAAGATAGACATCACATGCAATCAATATAAGTGATATGATATGGCCATCATCATCTTGTGCTTGTGATCTCCATCTCCGAAGCACCGTCATGATCACCATCGTCACCGGCGCGACACCTTGATCTCCATCGTAGCATCGTTGTCGTCTTGCCAATCTTATGCTTCCACGACTATCGCTACCGTTTAGTGATAAAGTAAAGCATTACATCACGATTGCATTGCATACAATAAAGCGACAACCATATGGCTCCTGCCAGTTGCCGATAACTCGGTTACAAAACATGATCATCTCATACAATAAAATTTAGCATCATGTCTTGGCCATATCACATCACAACATGCCCTGCAAAAACAAGTTAGACGTCCTCTACTTTATTGTTGCAAGTTTTACGTGGCTACTACGGGCTTAAGTAAGAACCAATCTCACCTATGCATCAAAATCACAACGATTGTTTGTCAAATAGACTCCGTTTTAACCTTCGCAAGGACCGGGCGTAGCCACACTTGGTTCAACTAAAGTTGGAGAAACAGTCACCCGCAAGCCACCTTTGTGCAAAGCACGTCGGGAGAACTGGTCTCGCGTAAGCGTACGCGTAATGTCGGTCCGGGCCGCTTCATCCAACAATACCGCCGAACCAAAGTATGACATGCTGGTAGGCAGTATGATTTATATCGCCCACAACTCACTTGTATTCTACTCGTGCATATAACATCAAACCATAAAACCTAGGCTCGGATGCCACTGTTGGGGAACGTAGTAATTTCAAAAAAATTCCTATGCACACGCAAGATCATGGTGATGCACAGCAACGAGAGGGGAGAGTGTTGTCTACGTACCCACGCAGACCGACTGCGGAAGCGTTGACACAACGTAGAGGAAGTAGTCGTACGTCTTCCTGATCCGACCAATCCAAGCACCGTTACTCCGCCACCTCCGACTTCTTAGCACACGTACAGCTCGATGACGCTCCCCGGGCTCCGATCCAGCAAAGCTTCGAGGATGAGTTCCGTCAGCACAACGGCGTGGTGACGATGATGATGTTCTACCGAGGCAGGGCTTCGCCTAAGCACTACAACGATATGATCGAGGTGGAATATGGTGGCAGGGGGCACCGCACACGGCTAAGGAACGATCACGGGGATCAACTTGTGTGTTCTAGGGTGCCCCCCTGCCCCCGTATATAAAGGAGCAAGGGAGAGGCCGGCCGGCCCTATGTGGCGCGCCAAGGGGAGGGGGAGTCCTCCTCCTAGTGGGAGTAGGACTCCCCTTTCCTAATCCAATTAGGAAACCTAAGGGGGAAGGAAAGAGAGGGAGAGGGAGAGGGAAAGAGGGGCTGCGCCCCCCCCCCCCCCTCCCTAGTCCAATTCGGACTCCCCTTGGGGGGGGGCGCCACCTCCTAGGCCGCAGCCCTCTCTCTCCCCTAAGGCCCAATAAGGCCCATTACTTCCTCGAGGGTTCCGGTAACCCTCCGGCTCTCCGGTTTTCTCCGAAATCACCCGAAACACTTCCGGTGTTCGAATATAGCCGTCCAATATATCAATCTTTATGTCTCGACCATTTCGAGACTCCTCGTCATGTCCGTGATCACATCCGGGACTCCGAACTAACTTCGGTACATCAAAATGCATAAACTCATAATAACTGTCATCGTAACGTTAAGCGTGCGGACCCTACGGTTCGAGAACAATGTAGACATGACTGAGACAAATCTCCGGCTAATAACCAATAGCGGGACCTGGATGCCCATATTGGCTCCTACATATTCTACGAAGATCTTTATCGGTCAGACCGCATAACAACATACGTTGTTCCCTTTGTCATCGGTATGTTACTTGCCCGAGATTCGATCGTCGGTATCCAATACCTAGTTCAATCTCGTTACCGGCAAGTCTCTTTACTCGTTCTGTAATACATCATTCCGCAACTAACTCATTAGTTGCAATGCTTGCAAGGCTTATGTGATGTGCATTACCGAGAGGACCCAGAAATACCTCTCCGACAATCGGAGTGACAAATCCTAATGTCGAAATACGCCAACCCAACATCTACCTTTGGAGACACCTGTAGAGCTCCTTTATAATCACCCAGTTACGTTGTGACGTTTGGTACCACACAAAGTGTTCCTCCGGTAAACAGGAGTTGCATAATCTCATAGTCATAGGAACATGTATAAGTCATGAAGAAAGCAATAGCAACATACTAAACGATTGGGTGCTAAGCTAATGAAATGGGTCATGTCAATCAGATCATTCAACTAATGATGTGACCTCGTTAATCAAATAACAACACCTTGTTCATGGTTAGGAAACATAACCATCTTTGATTAATGAGCTAGTCAAGTAGAGGCATACTAGTGACACTAAGTTTGTCTATGTATTCACACATGTATTATGTTTCCGGTTAATACAATTCTAGCATGAATAATAAACATTTATCATGATATAAGGAAATAAATAATAACTTTATTATTGCCTCTAGGGCATATTTCCTTCAATGGGTCTATCTACTCATCCGTGTAAGAGTCCTGGATGAGTCGGTGGTTTTGCCTTGTTTTGCATGGCGCATGTCTAGTGAAAGCTGCCCACAATCTAGCCCACTCCACATTCTCCACCTTCCCAAATGAGCGTTAGAATAAGATGTCCCAATGTCCATTCTGGGCGACCTAGGAGACTAATAGCAACGGATTAACCCAAATAGCAAACAAGCTACGGAAGTCCAACCGATGTGGCATGCCAGCCACCCAGGGATCTTGCCAGAATAGGGTTCCTTCTTCATTACCTAACGAGAAGGCGACCCTGAGGCGAATATCGTGCTTGATCGATTTCTAGAATTGAGAACCATCCGAGCATGAGCACTCCAGGAGGGGCTCACCCGTAGTTACTTAGCCTGCAGAAGTTGCAGCCACATGCCCCTGTCCCTCGCATGATCCGCCAAAACCATCGCAGCATGATGGCTACATCCATGCGACCAGAGGCGATGATGCCTAACCCACCATGATCATTAGGCATATAGATGTCCACCCACTTGATCATATGGTATTTCTGGCGTCCGTCCACCGCCTGCCAGAAGAATCTAGCCAGATCCTTATCAAATGCACTATGCCGGCCCTCCAAAAGGATATACAATCCATCATATACATGGGGAGAAAGGTTGGCGCTAATAAGGATAGATTTACTTCCATTCAAGGTAAACTGTCCACACCACGGTGATCCCCTTGGAGGTACTCCCCTTGGATGTTGGAACCATATAGAAGAAACAAAAACTTGTACACAGTTGGGTGATCAATTTACTGGTTACTCTTAGCCTGCTCAAGTTACACCCTCCTATTACAAAATTGAGATAAGATTGTATGCAAAATTTGAATTTTGCATAGAATCAGATTGATAAGGGATAAGATAGTTCAACCAACTAGAATTAGTTTCCTTTTCTCAGTGGCAATTGATACCCATTCAATCAAGATACTTGGATACTTTTATAATTGTGTGAATATAAAATTGTATGCAAAGTTTAAATTTTTTAACCAACTCAGATGGATAAGGGATGAAATAGTTCAGTCAACTACAATTAGTTATTTTCCAGTCGACATTGATGGTTGTTGGATCAAGTGATTTGGATACATCTATGATGTGACAACGACCCGTTCTTTCAATGAGAGTGGGGATAACTATCAATTTGGTGGATTTTGACCTTGACGATCCGGCTATACCATACCCGGCGATACGTCTCGACAATCGCTAACCAATCTCCGATGGTTATTGACCTTGGCGTAGGCACAATCAACCTGAACAACGAGGTTCGAGTTCCTGCAAACAACTGAAGAACCGGCAAGAACAAAATGAACTGCAATCTGAATTTGCGAATGAAAAATTGAGCACGTGAAATAGATGAACAAGTCGGGGTTCCACTGTGGATCTGACAAGGCAGCAGTCCTACACGTCTCATACCTACAAATTGTAGCGATGGATAGACAATATAATAAAACCCGAGTATAAACCCTAACATATATACTAAGTCTATACCTAATAATAATAAAGGGACTATTGCTTCTAGGTACGTCAAGAAAATTGCCCCTGAAGTTGCAAAATATTACCCACCAATGCCACCTATAAATGATTAAAAAAATTCCCCAAGGGCATGCCCCGTCTAGGCCAGCCCACGTAGGAGGGCCCTCCTATACCGCGCTCTGCGCGCTGGCTGAAGACGTAGTGTGCCAATTTGGACCGGGCCATGTCCGGACGGCCAATTTTTCTAATTTCGTTTCTTATTATTTATTTTTATTTTCACTTTTCATTTAGTTCTACTTTAAATTATTTGGTACTTCAAAAAAGTTCCGAAAATTAAAAAAATGAGAATTTTGAAATATAATATTTACAAAATAATAAAATGTTTGTGATTAAAAAAATATTTACAACTTTGTAAAACAATGTTTGCTTATTAAAAAAATGTTCAAAATTTCGAAAACAAATGTTCCGGAAAACAAAAAATGTCATCATTATTTAAAAAGTTCTTTTATGAAAAAATGTTAATGAAATGGAACAAAAATTTGCCAATTCAGAAAATGTCATGAATAGAAAAATATCCTAAATATTCAGAATCTGTTCATGACTTATAAAATAGTTTATTCATTCATAAAATGTTCGTTGATTCAAAAAATGATCACGCATTTCTAAAAATGGGCGTTAAAAAATGTTTGCAAATTTCAAAAGTTGTTCCACTAATTTCCAAAAATTGTTCGTTGATTGTACAAATTCTCGCCGATTCAACAAAATTGTTTCGAAATATTCACAATTAAAAACTTATTTGCAAAAGTATAATTTTTTCATGAATTCTAAAAAATGTTCTTGATTTAAGAAAAAAACAAAAAATTATAAAAATGCTCATGAATTTGAAAATTTTCACGGTTTCAAATATGTGCACGATGTCCGGCACAGTCAGTTTGCTGTACGTCTGTACAGATGTTCCTTGGCTGCTACGATAGCCAGTGCTAGGCCAACGTCTTGTTCTCATGTTGGACTCATCATGGTGAGAGAAAATAGAGATTTCCTATTTGACGTGCACTTCGGACGAATCCTATTTGGCACTGCAGGCGCCCGGTAATGCCTATTTTGCAAACGGGCGCCTGCAGCGCCCCGCACTGGTCCGGCCCGTTATGTTGTACTTTGTTTCGCAAAAAATAAGCGCCTTGTCGAACTCAAACAACATACCTTCCTTTTCCTTTTTCTTTCTCTCGTTTTTCTTTCTTCCATTTTTTGTTTTCTGTTTTTTGTTTTCTTCTTCTTCCTAGTTTCTTTCCCTCATCATTTTTGCTTTTTCTTTAATATGCAAACTTTTTCAAATATGATGAACTTTTCTTTTCAAAATCTATGAACTTTTTCTATTTTTCGTGAACTATTTTCAAAAGTTGATGATTTTGTTTCAAATTCGATGAACTATTTTTATCAAAATCTTTCAACTGTTTTCAAATTCAATGAACATCTTTTTTCAAATTGGATGAACTATTTTCAAAAAATGTTGAACTTTTTTTATTTTTGTGAACTTTCTTCAAATTTGGTGGTCTTTTTTGAAATTGGTGAATTTTTTTAAAAACAATTGATGCACATTTTTCAAAATTTTGTGAACTATTTTTTAAAATTGATGAGCTTTTTCTTGAATGGGGCAACGTTTTTATGCATTTTCATGAACTTTTTCTCAAATTTGTGAAGTTTCATTTTTGTTAAAGAAAATCATATATGAGGAGGCTAGGGAGCAACTAGTTAACGAGCGCTCCTTCGAGAGCCTCATAGCGATTAGCGCCACTTGGCGCACTCTCAGCCATTCGCCACGTGTCGCGCTCTAGACGCTCCCTCCGGATTTTTTTAAATTATTTTTCCGCACACGATTTCGCTTTTTTAAATGGTTTTTTCTGGGTTTTTTCAACGTTTAGGTTTTCTCCCGGTCTTTCTTAACTTTTCGATAAAAAAAAGTTCAAAAAAATTGCGCGAAAAAAATGCTTTCTCTTTTTTCTTCCTTTCGCGAAAGTCACGGTTTTTTCCGCGAGAGGCACAGTTGTGCTTTAGCGAGAGTCATGGCTGTGTGTTTTGAAAAGGAAAAAAACGCGTTCTCTATTTTTTTCGCGAGAGTCACGGTTTTGTTTCCGCGAGAAGCACGGTTGTGCTTTCGCAAGAGGCACGGTCGTGCCTGTCGGAAAAGGAAAAACAAAACGTGTTTTCTGTTTTTTTTCTTTTGCGAGAGTCACAGTTTGCTTACGCGAGAGAGGCACGGTTGTGCTTTCGTGAGAGTCACAACCGTGCCTCTCGGAAAGAGAAAAAAATACGTGTTTTTTTGCGAGAGTCACGGTTTTGTTTCCGCGAGAGGCATGGTTGTGCTTTCGCGAGAGTCACGGCCGTGCCTCTCGAAAAGGGAAAAACAAAACGCGTTTTTTGTTTTTTTTTTCTTTCACGAGAGTCACGACCGTGCCTCTCAGAAAGGGAAAAAAATACACATTTTCTATTTTTTTCGCGAGAGTCACGATTTTGATTTTGCGAGAGGCACAGTTGTGCTTTTGCGAGAGTCACGGCCATGCCTCTCGGAAACGAAAAAAACGTGTTTTCTGTTTTTTTCTTCCACGAGAGTCACGGTTTTGTTTCCACAAGAGGCACGGGTGTGATTTTGCGAGAGGCACGGGCGTGCCTCTTTCGGAAAGGAAAAAAAACATGCTCCCGGTTCGGTTTTTTCACCCGGTTTTTTTTGTGAAAAAAAAGTTCGTCAAAACCTATCAATACGGGATCTAGTTTTAAAGATCTTGACGCGAGGAATCCAATAATGAAAACGGTTCGAGATTTGGATGCACGGTTTAAAAGATAAAACGTTTTGAATAAACGGATCTATGAAAAAAAGGAAAACTCTCAGGTTGCGACAAGTGGCGCGCTGCAAGTGCATCACTTGTCGTGATCTGGGAAAGTGGAGTGTTCTTTGCAACAAGTACTCCTTAATTAGTGATTTCGAGGAGGCTAAGCGGTGCTGAATGCGCTGAGTATGAGCTCCCGGCACATAATCCTGTTTTGGGAACCTTCTAGAACGTTTCCTCAACCGTATTTTTTTTCTTTTCCGGTTTTCCTCTTTACTTCTGTTTTTTTCATTATTTTATTAATTTAATTTTTTTTCCTTTTTTTCCTTTTTCTTCTTTTCTTTTTTGTGTTTTCTGTTTCTTTTTTTCTGTTTCTTTGTTCTTTTCCAGGTTTACCTTTTCTTTTTTCAAAAAATGTTCTTCTTTTTGGATCTATCATCAAGAAATAATTCAGTTGGAGGTTTGTTTTGCTATATTTGATTTCTCCCATGAATCTAGGAGTTAAATTTATAAGGCTCACAATATTTCCAAGCATACTTTTTATTTAGATCAGGGTAGATATATGTGCTCGGGTCAAAACTCATGATCTGAATATTATCCTTGTAACTCTTGTCATTCGTCAATAAAGTCTGGCAGATTGTTCTATAAAAAATATCGATTTCCTTTTCCTTTTTTGTTCTCTTTTGTTCATATTTCTTATTCTATCTATTTACCCTTTCTATTTAATGTTTATTCTTTTTTCTGTTTCCCTTTTATTGTTTCTTATTTTCCTTTTCTCCATTACTTATTCCCCCACATCTTTTCTTCTTTCATTTATTCCCATTATTTCAGCTGCATTTTTCCTTCCTTCTTTTAAATATAGGTGAGACATTTTTCCTAGTACACATTAAATATTTTTTAAATGCATGGCGAACATTTTACAAATACACGTTGAATTTTTTATTTTAATTTTTTAAGTTTCACTATTTCCATTATTCTTCTCTAATCTTCTTGTTTTGATATATTATTCGGGCTTTACTTTTCCTGTCATCTTCTCCTAAAAAATGTTCATAGCGATCTTGAAAAATATGCAAAACGTATTTTTTATCACTTACTTTCAAAAATATATCAGATTATTGTCTAAAACATGTTCATCATTTATTGCCCAAATGAGCATCGAGTATTTTTATTAAACATTCATAGTCTGTTTTTCAAAGAGAATCATTAGGTCCTTTATAAGCATTCGACGTAAAACAACTATTCATCATGTTTCTATAAAATGTTGATTTGTCTTTCAATAATCATAATCGTGTATTTTGAAAGAAGTCTGCAATCGTTGTATAAAATGTTCGTTGCGTATTTAAAATATATTAAACTTGAATTTAAAATTTTTATCTTATTTTTTTTAAACCGTTATGTTTTTGGAAATATGTGAACACAATAAAAAATGCATAAATAATATATGCAAATTTTCTTGTCGCATTACATAGTTAATTCTGTATCATTTTCCTATTTTTTATTGCAGTTATACTCTCTATTCAACATCTATTATAAATATTGATAGTATTTTGTAAAAATAAAATCATGAATTTCTAATATTTGACTAATATTTTCGAAAAAAAATTGACATGTTGTGAAAAATGTTTACTGTGTATTTCTATTTTTTGACCGATATTTTCGAAAAAAAATCAACAAGTTGTTAAAAATGTTTGTTGTGTCTTACATAAATGTTTAGCATGTTTTATAAAATTTCGTTGTCTATTTATAAAATGTTAACCATGTTTATTGGTATTTTCATTGTTTATTTATAAAAATTGTGGTGAATTTATAAATTTTCATTGTGTATTCACTATGTGGTTAAAATGTTTATTGGTATTTCTAAAAATGCTCATATTGTATTTTAAATGTTGACCATGTTGAAAAAATGTTTGCCATGTATGGTAAGAAGAATTCCTTTTCTATCTATAGATGTTTATCATGTATGTAAAGAAGTTCATCATGCATGTAAGCATGGTGATAATATATTCTCTAATTTCCATTTTTTGTTTAAAATATATATGAACACTTTCAAAATATAACGACACACCTGAAGATTTCTTTGAAATATGTGGTTGTCTATTCAATGTTTTTCTCTTAATTAGATATGTAAAACTATAGCTGAACAAAAATTTATTCAATGCACATTTTGAAATAGGTTTTTTCACACTTATGTCTCATGCGCGTGTACACACACACACATAATTTTTTGAGGGGTATACACACATGTGTGTCTTTGTTTTAGAACAACGACGATGTGGCATGCTATAAAAATAACTTGTGGTGTGCATGCTCGGTAATACAAAAGTGAGAAGCAACTAGTGGGTCTCCCTAGGAGGTATGAGTGTGGGTTCGGTCTTGGTTCGCTAAGTGTGCTATATATATGCTCCCTAGACCGGCGTCTCCTATATACCGCGTAGGTCGACAGAGTGCGACAAACGGGCACACCCACCCCCTGCTCTCTAAGTATCATTGGGCCGGCCCAGGATCCCTCTTCCCAGGCCGAGTTTTTTCTTTCATTTTTCTTTTGGCTTTAGTATTTTTATTTAGTTTTGTTTTTTCTTTTCTTTTTTTTTCATTTTTATTTTTCATTCATTTTTTCAAGTTTAGTTTTTCCTGTTATGTGTTTATGTCCCTTTTCTTTTCTTTCCCGTTATCATTTTCATTTCATTTGGTGAATATTTATTTAATTTTGGGAACATTTTCCGTTCATCAAACTGAAAACAATTCATCAAATTCAAGACGTGTCATCAAATTCTAATTTTGTTCATCAAATTCAAAATTTTCTCATGAAATTCAAAATTTGTGCATCCAATACAGAAAATGTTCATAATATTTGTTTTCATCATTTTCATGAATTTCCAAAATGCCCATCAAATTCAAAAAATTGTTAATCAAATACAGAAAGTAATCATCAAAATACGAAAAGTGTTCATTCTAGGAAATTAGCAAACATATCATTAAATTAATGAATATTTTTTGAATTCACAAATATTGTTACAAATTTGGACCATCTTTGTTTTAAAATTATTAGGTAACTTAAGAAAGTTCATGAAGATTTGTTAAATCCTTGAACATTTTGAAAATTCATAAACATTTTTCTAATTTATGAAGATATTTTCATAGTCATGAATAATTTCTAAAAATCCTAAATACGATCTAAAGAAGGAAAAAAGTAAAAAAAGGAAAAGAAAACAAAAAAGAAAAAAGAAAAACAAAATAGCAAATCACAAGAAGATATGCCTCGCACCACTCATGGGCCGGATCAATGGGGCGTGTGTCTGTGTGTGTGTGTGTGGGGGGGGGGGGGGGGGGTTGCACATTTCAGTGCTTCCCAACGTGCCAGACGGGCAATGGGAGGTTCCCCCTACACCTTCACGAGCGCGAGACCTATGTCTCGCTTCTACCAAGACCATAGCTTCCCGTCGAGAGTGGGAGCCCCTCTTGCTGGAGGAAAGTTCGTATGGGCTGGCCCATTTGTAGGTTTGCTGCTGCCGCTTGCTACATGTTAGCCTATTGTGAGTACGGTCGGAGTAGGTTTTCATCGGGTTTTTTTCTTCATTTTTTATATCTCCAATTCTTTATATTTTTTGGGTTTCTTTGATTTTTATTTTTTCAATGTTATAACATTAGTTTGCACCGGTTTTTTGATGGTTTTCACAAACATTTTGTTTTCTTATCTTTCCTTTTTTTCTTGTTTCTTTTGTTTCTTTCTTAGTTTTCATCAGTTTTCTTCTATTATCTTCTCATTCTTTCCTTTTTCTTTGTTTCATCATGGGTTTTCATGGCTTTCTTTGGTCTCTTCCTTCTTCTTTGTTTCCGTGCTCTTTCTTTCATTTTTTTTCTTCTGTTTCTTCGGTTTTCTGCACTTTTCTTTGTGGTTTCTTCAACTCATGTGTACATTTTTCATACTCATTTGTACATCTAGAATAATTTTTAGTATTAGGTTAATATTTTTCTAATACATGACTAACATTTAAAAATAATATTTTTCATGACTACTATTTTCATGCACATTATATTTTTATCAGAGCATTCTTAACCATATTTAACTTTTTTGAAGTATGTGATTATCTTTCTATATACATGACCAGAATATTTAAGTTTTACATTTTTATGTTCAATTTTTTAATACACGTTCTACATTTTTTGTATACATCAGGAACATGTTTGTGTACATCTTTAACTTTTGAAATAGATGATTAACATTTTTATTTTACTTTTATATTTGATGACTACTTCTTTCAAACTCATTGTGCATCTTTTGTATATACCAAGAGCATTTTTTAATACATGTTTAACATGTTTTAGTATCGATTTACATTTTTGTATACACTATCAACACTTTTTCATTTTTTGATTTTTTATTCAATTTTTAATACACATTCCACATTTTTTGTATAGACAAGGAACATTTTTCTATATACCTTTAATATTTTGTATATAGTTGATCAAATTGTTTTCAAAAATTTGTTGCATTTGGTAACTACATTTTCATACACATTGTACAATTTTGTTATATATCTGGATCATTTTTGTACATGTTTAACATTTTTGAAATATATGATTAACCATTATTGTTACAGGATCAACTTTTTTCCAAATGCTTAATTAATACTAGTTTTTACTTACATGATGAACTTTTTTCACACATACACATGAGCAAGATTTTTGCTATACACATTTAATATTTATCAAGTGCTAGATTAACATTTTTCAAATGTTTTTTGTAGAGTGTTTTTGTAGTTTATTTTTTTCATACGATTCTGAAAGGATCGGGTTCCACTAGCAGAAAAATAACGTTACAAAAAACATTAGAAAAGTGGCAGCGTGCAAAGCTAAACTAAAAGAGAGGGCAACAACTCAAACATCTCATAGATCTAGAGCTCTACCGCATGCACCATAGCATAGCCTAGTAAAGAGTATGACCAAGCACTTGCAGGACATAAAAGCAAAACAACCATGTTCTTCACATTTAACACGATAACAGTCAAGGTTCATCCACATTTTTTGCACCACCTTGTAGCAAACTACACATTCGTAAGGCAACAATATTTTGTGTTGTTTACTCCATCTGTGTTCCTCCATCGGTTCATTGTCAAATCGTCATTGTTGACCATATGCGCATCCCCCCTACAATTCTTCTCGTCAGCTCCGTTAGCATGCATTGGCATTGCAGTTCTCTAGAAAGCTTTGGCTCCATGCTCCAGAAGCACCCGGTCCTCAGCATTTTGCAAAGTTGCCCGGTATTTCATAAATGAAAAAATATAACAGAAATATTCAGCAAGATATCTTACTAATTTCAATTCAAAGCAAGATCTATTTCCGAACTTCTAGATGGCCCAACATATGACCGCAAGGGCCACAATCTACATGTTACGACTTTGAGGTATAAATTTTGGAATCCACCAGAAGTATTGAGTAAAATAGCCAAGTCCATCTCCCGCCCAATTGTTTTACTCACCATGTTCCATATATATTTTGCAGCAGTACAAAAAAGGAAAATATGATGAATAGTCTCTCTCACACTAGACAAAATTTGCATAAAGGGTCCCTACCCATTTCCTCTTAATCATATTGTATTTATTTTCAATGGCATTATGTCATGTTAGCCAGAGCCCATTTTTGATTTTCAAAGGTATCTTAGCTTGCCAGAGGTGTCTGAATGAACTATCAGGACCAGAGTTAGACACATGACTATATATAGTTTTGATACTTAATTTCTTTTTTTAATTCCACATGCACATGGGATCATCTTCCCCTTGAGTCAAATTCACCCCATTCAGAAAGTTTCCGAGTTCAAAAAGATGGCTCTATTGATCTCCATTCAACCATCTTCTAAAAGTCATTCTCCATCCCGACTCACACATTTGCTTAACTATTTTTTTGTTCTGTACAAATAGTGATCAAGTCAGGAAAAACCTCAGTCATAAGTTTTTCACTACACCAACTATCGCCCCAAAATTTAATCCATTGTCCTTTCCCACCTTCCATTTCTCCCCTTGGCATATAGTTCTTTGATTTTAACTAATTTAGCCCAACATGGGGAATCATTCTGTCGGTGTACTAAAGTAGGGGTACCTTAGTATCCCGAACTTGTGCATGGGCAATCGCAGCACCCCGCGGCAAGGCTTGCCGGGTGACCGCCAAGGTCCTCCGTGGTTCCTTTGGAGCCATTCAAGAACAAAGTATTCGAGCCAAGGCGCAAGGCCCCGGCAAGAGGAGCTTGCCGAGAAGGCCACTCGAAGCACAAAGACTCCGGCAAGAGGAGCTTGCCGGGAAGACCAACCAAGGCATCTCGAGAAGCTTGCTGCGACGCGCTGCGTGTCCCGGCAAGACCCAGTGAGCGACAAGCTCCCGGACGCGACAAGACCCGGTGAGCGACAAGCTCCCGGACGCGACAAGACAACATCCGCGGCAAGGCGCTTGCCGCGGCAAGCTACTACTCCGCAGCCCGCGCTCCAGCTCACCCACCAACGTGTCGCTCTGGGACCGTTCCTGGCGTACGTGGCGGGAGGCTGTGCAGCCAGGGGCATGCGGTGGCAAGCAGGCGCTGACAAGATAGCCATCGTGGCAAACGATGGCGCCCCTGACGGCCCCTTTCTGCACCGTCTAGGCGACACAGACAAGCATTTAATGCCTTTGTCCCCTGCCGTCAGGGTTAGGTATGATACAACTGTAGAAAGCGGTGGCGCCAACCACCACCTCTTTTACCTTTTTACCCTCATCTCTGTTGCCACCTGTCGGTGACCCCTTTGACATATAAAAGGAGGCCCATGCGCAACAGGGGAGGGGGGAGGATCATTCTCACGCTCGGTCTCGCTAGCCATCCAAGCGTACTGTAGCGTTCATCGCTCCCGAGCAAGAACACAAATACAAACCAAAGCAGGAGTAGGGTTTTACGCATCCGTGCGGCCCGAACCTGGGTAAACTAATCGCGTCGCTCGTGCGTTCGCCTCGATCTGCTCTTCGTGCACTCTCCGCCCCCTTGCCAAACCGAAAGGGGCCCCGATCCGCCGTGGTCCCATAGGTGTCCGTGGGATCAGCACCCCCGACATCTTTGGATCCGACGTTCGCACGAGCCGAATCTTCGTCATCTTCATCAACATGCCACCGAAGAAGAAGATTTCGGAGGCAGCTGCTCCGTCTGCGCCGAGCCCACCATCGCCAGAGCGAACGGCTGGTGGAGTGGGCGCCGACGGAAGAACGGGCGCCGACGAGGAGGCTCATGGTGCTGCCAGGTCCAAGGACAAGACTGCGCTGCACATCGGCGGCGCGGTCGGCTCCCACAACGACCGAGCGCACTCCAAGACCTCGGCGTCCGTACACGCACCGCGCCCATCTCAGGAGGCGCGGGACCAGCAGCGTCATGGTACTCATGGTACCATACGTTTGCTGGGCCAAGATCAAGCTGGCGGATCCCGGAGCGCTCAAGACCAGCATGCGCGCCAACATGCTGGCACGAGCAGGGCACTGTCGCCTGGACGAGGTACTACTCCTTCTAACGCAGTTAGAAGTCCGAGCATATCTCGCTCCTCGCACTGTTCACCGCCGCCGCCCGCCACTCCGGCAGAAGCGTTGGCACGGGCCCAACTGCTCCTAGATTACCCTCCAGCACCAGAGAAGATCGATGGCTGGAGGGCCACTATCCAGAGCCTCATCGGCTTCGCCAACGGTGACAACCCATGGCAGCCGAGCGCATCGCTGCCGCGGCAAGTCAGCCAGGCGCGAGCCGGTGGCGACAAGACCAGCGAGGGTGCAACCACTGTGCACTCTCCGCCTCGAAGGCCAAGATCGCCGACTCGCCGGATCCACCACGACATTGACTCCACCGCGTCGTCAGATCCGCGAGCTCGTCGCGTTCAGCGCCAAGTTCTCCACGAGAGACAGCAAGAAGAAGCTCGTACTCGCATCGAGCGCCGAAGAGAAGCGCGGCGTCAATCAGACCTGCGCGCTGGGCCCTCTGTTGACATGCATGCGCCCGGAGAACCAGGCGACTTGCCGTACGCGGTAGGTTGCCCTGCGTTTACCCGTGAGCTGCGGCAAGTCCAGTGGCCCAGCCAGAAGCATTTCAAGCCAGACGTACCGGAGAAGTACGACGGCAAGTCGCACCCGTCAGAGTTCCTCAGCATCTACACCATTGCGGTGCAAGCTGCTGGGGGGGGGGGGCGAGACGACAAGGTCCTTGCCAACTACTTCCCGCTGGTGCTCAAGCCCGAAGTCAGATCCTAGCTCATGCACTTGCTGGACAACTCCATATCCTCTTGGGCGGACTTGTGTCATCAGTTTGTCGGCGCCTTTACGGGCGGCCACAAACCACATGGCCAAGAGAGTGATCTCCACCTGCTTGCCCAGAAGGAAGGAGAGCCCCTGCGCAAGTATATCCAGAGATTCAGCCGTGTACAGCGTAACATCCCAGACATCCACCCTGCCGCGGTTATCAGCGCGTTCCATCAGAACGTGCGTAATCGCAGGATGCGGGAGGAGATGGCGATGAGCAGGATCAGAGACGTCAGCGAGCTGTACGCCCTGGCCGACATGTGTGCACGCGCTGAAGAAGGGAGGAAACTCCTCGGAGAGAATACTGGAGCAGGGGGATTTGACAGCGAAGATGCTGCCCCGGCAAAGAACAACCGGAGGCGCAACAGGAAGAAGAAAGGCAAGGAGGTACTAGTCGTTGAGCAGTCCGGCAACGACGGTGGCGCCAAGCAAGCCAAAGTTGGCCGCTCCGGCAAGGAGGTTGCCACATGCACCAACTGCCAAGCTGTGGCGGCCGCTGACAAGCAGGACGGCTCCGACAAGCAGTACTGCAAGATCCACCGCACCAAGGGCCATGACCTCCAGAGCTGCAAGAAGGTCGAGCAGCTTGTCCAGCAACAAAAAGCTGAGTACGAGCGGCGCGACAAGGAGAGAGCCCAAGGAGGCGGCGGAGAAGCCGGCAAGAAGCGCGCTGGCCGGGGAGGACGCCGCGGCAAGGCCAAGCAGCGGCAAGGAGACAGACCTCCCCGTGGTCGCGACAAGGATGAAGACGAAGACGAAGATGAAGACATGGATGATGTTGAGAACAGTGAGCAGGAGTTTCAGAAAGCTACAGAAGTTTTGTGTGTTGACGGCGGTGCTTCTCTGCATACTTCCCACCGCCAACTCAAACAGTGGCTGCGGGAAGTTAATGCGGCAGAACCACCTGTCGAATCACGCAAGCTTCTAAAATGGTCCAGCACGCCTATCATCTTTGACATTGAGGACCACCCTGATCGCACAACTGCGGTCGGGTGCTTGCCGTTGTTGGTTTCGCCAACAATCCGCAACCTTAAAGTCACTAAGATGCTAGTTGACGGCGGGGCCGGCTTAAATCTGATCTCCTTCGCTGTGCTCTAGAAGCTCCAGATCCCTGACAGCGAGCTCGAAGAGACCGGCACGTTCCAAGGAATTAACCCGGGAAGGAGCAAACCGAAAGGGAAGGTCACATTGCCGGTGACATTTGGCAGCGAGCTGAATTTCAGAATGGAGAGGGTCACTTTTGACGTTGCTGATTTCCCATTGCCTTACAATGGGATACTTGGCCGTCCAGCACTCGCCAAGTTCATGGCAGCCTCTCACTATGCATACAACATGCTCAAGATGCCAGGCCCGATAAGCGTCATCTCTGTCCCTGGCGACAAGAAGGATGCCCTTATCTGCGCCGACAAGATTTACCGGGAAGCAGCAGCTGCAACAGATCGCAAGACACTTGCCGCTGAAGCTACCGGGGGGAAGAAGAAGACCAGGTCTGGCAAGAGCTCTGATGCCCATTCCGGCAAGCGCACCTCCTCGGAGTGCTGCGCTGCCGTCGAGGACGCACCGTCGAGCTCCACCGGCAAGTGTAAGAAGGCTATGGCAGCTCCACCGCATACCAAGAAGGTGTCCGCCAAGGAGGACGGCACTGGTGGTACCTTCACCATCAGTGCCATGTAGAAGCTTACATGGATGATATAGTGGTCAAGAGCAAGGACAGGGCAACTCTGATCCAAGATTTAGAAGAGACTTTTTCAAATCTACGCAAGATCAACCTCAAGCTCAACCCCGAGAAGTGTGTGTTTGGAGTTCCTTCCGGCAAGCTTCTCGGGTTCTTTGTGTCTCTGCGGGGAATTGAAGCCAATCCCGACAAGATTAAGGCCATTGAGCAGATCGAAGCACCAAAGCGCGTCAAGGATGTACGGAAGCTTGCCGGTTGCATGGCTGCTCTCAGCAGGTTTATTTCTCGGTCCACTGAGCGCGCCCTGCCATTTTTCAAAATTTTGAAAAAGGCAGGTCCAATGAAATGGACTCCGAAAGCGGAGGCTGCGCTGCAGGACTTGAAGAGATACCTGTCCTCCACTCCAACACTTGTCGCACCTAAACCGCAAGAGAAGTTGCTGCTATATATAGCGGCAACCAATCAAGTGGTTAGTGCTGCGTTAGTAGCGGAGAGGGAGGCAGATGACGAGCCAGCAACCGCGGCAAGCGCATCCAGCGACAAGCAGGGGGCTTCCCCGACAAGCTCTGGTCCCGACAAGCATGGATCTGCGCAGATACAAGAAGAGATACAGAAGAAGATGGTGCAGCACCCAGTTTACTTTGTCAGTTCCCTTTTGCAGGGGGCTAGGTCAAGGTACTCTAGCGTGCAGAAGTTGCTTTTCAACCTTCTCATGGCCTCGAGAAAGCTGCGCCATTACTTCCAAGCAGATGAGATCACAGTTGTCACTCGCTTCCCGCTGAAAAGGATATTGCAAAATCCAGAAGCAATAGGCAGGATTGTTGAGTGGGCACTGGAACTATCAAGCTTTGGCCTCAAATTTGAGAGTACATCAACAATCCAAAGCAGAGCATTGGCAGAGTTCATAGCAGAGTGGACGCCAACTCCAGATGAAGAAATTCTGGAGACGAGCATCCCCGCCAAAGAAATAAGCAAAGAGTGGCTCATGTACTTTGACGGTGCCTTCTCGCTGCAAGGCGCCGGTGCTGGCGTGCTACTTGTCGCACCCACCGGAGAGCACCTCAAGTACATAGTCCAGATGCACTTTCCCAAGGAGCAAGCGACAAACAATACTGCAGAGTATGAAGGCTTGCTTGCCGGTCTCAGGATCGCGGCAGAACTTGGGATTAAAAAGCTCATAGTCAGGGGTGACTCACAACTTGTCATCCGCCAAGTAAACAAGAATTACCAGAGTCCTTAAATGGAAGCTTACGTCGACGAAGTGAGAAAACTAGAAGAGCACTTTGACGGCCTGCAGATGGAGCACGTCCCAAGAGCTCAGAATGACGTTGCTGATGGCCTGTCAAAGTGCGCTGCACTTAAATTACCTGTGGAACCAGGGATTTTTGTGCTAAAGCTGACTCAGCCGTCCGTAACACCACCAACTGGACAGAGCAAGAAGAGGAAGTTGGTTTCTGGTGACTATTTTCCGGCAGAGCTTCCCGAAGCCACCGCCAAGAAAGTCCCCAAGATCAACACCAAGAATGCTGAGGAGCAGTATGCTCCGGCAAGCCCCAGGGTTTGTTCCATTGAAGCAGACGCTCTCGACAAGTTTTGCTCCGGCAAGCTTGCCGGGGAACGTCGAGCTCCGGCAGAGCCGCAGGCTCTTGCCGTGGAAGCAGATGTTCCCGCAGCAGCAGAATTGCCTTTAGTCCTTGTTGTCGAGCCACAGGCTCCAACATGGGCGCAGCAGATTGTCCATTTCCTTCAGACAGGAGAACTTCCCGAAGAACAAGAAGAAGCGGAAAGAGTAGCCCGGCAGTCTAGTATGTACCAGTTTGTCGATAACACACTGTGCAGAAGAAGACTCAACGGTGTGAAATTGAAGTGTATTCCTCGGGAAGATGGACAGAACCTGTTGGCAGAGATACATGGAGGCATATGTGGTCACCACATTGGCGCAAGAGCTCTTGTCGGAAAAGCATTCCGGCAAGGCTTCTTCTGGCCGACAGCCCTCCAGGATGCAACTGCACAAGTAACCAAGTGTGAAGCGTGCCAGTTCCATTCCAAGCAGATACGCCAGCCAGCTCAAGCTCTCCAGACGATCCCTTTATCCTGGCCATTTTCGGTCTGGAGGCTCGATATTCTCGGCCCCTTTCCCCGAGCTGTCGGGGGCTTTGAGTACTTGTACGTTGCAATCGACAAGTTCACAAAGTGGCCGGAAGTGGAACCAGTGAGGAAGGTGACAGCACAGTCAGCAGTCAAGTTCTTCAGGTCGATTGTTTGCCGTTTCGGGATCCCTAACAGGATAATCATCGACAACGGTACACAATTTACGAGCCGCACCTTCATGCAGTACGTCCAAGATCTTGGCGCCAAGGTCTGCTTCGCTTCTGTTGCTCACCCGAGAAGCAACGGTCAAGCGGAGAGGGCAAATGCTGAAGTGCTGCGCGGGCTCAAGACCAGAACTTTCGACAGGCTGCACAAGTGCGGAAGAAACTGGATTGAGAAGCTGCCGGTGGTTCTTTGGTCGATCAGGACGACGCCAAATCGAGCCACTGGCCAGACACCCTTCGCTCTAGTCTATGGAGCGGAGGCAGTTCTCCCCACGGAACTCGTATACGGGTCACCTCGAGTGCTCGCTTATGATGAGTTTGAGCAAGAGCAGCTGCGTGAAGATGACGCGCTGCTCCTTGAGGAAGATCGTCTTCAGGCTGCTGTACGAGCTGCTCGCTACCAGCAAGCTTTGCGCCGCTACCATAGCCGCAAAGTTAAAGCCAGAAGCTTCGAGGAAGGCGACCTTGTTCTTCGGCGCGTTCAGTCCGCCAAGAATTCCAACAAGTTGACGCCGAAGTGGGAAGGCCCTTACCGGGTGAAATGAGTCACTAGGCCTGGCGCTGTCCGCCTTGAGACCGAAGATGGCATTCCGGTGAGCAACTCCTGGAATATTGAGCATCTTCGTAAGTTTTACCCGTAAGGCGCGGTTGTCGGACCCTGTCCGGCAACCACCCTTTTGTACAAGTCTTGCCGCTGTTGCATGTAATCCTTTGTACAAAGCCAGGCGCAGATCCCGTGCATAAAGATTATGTGCTCAGCACACCTTGTCGATTTCATGCTTTTTAAATTTTGCATGTATTATTTGACATTTTGTGCAGCACTAACCCCCGGTAAGAAATAAAGAGCCTTAAAGCTCCATATTGTTATTTCGCCCTCTTTCTTTTTTTACAAGGAAAAGGAGGTTCCCTCGCGCACAAGTTTGCCGGGGGGGGGGGGGGAGGGAGAAGATACGGTATGGACCAAGCGTCGTTCAAGAAGTTTTCGCCTTGCCGGGAAGCAAGTAACAAAAAAAGATAAGTTGCCAAAGTCTGAGCAATCAAATTTCCTTTCAATTTTTAAGTTATTTTCCTTGAATGACCGTGCTTTGTATGGAAAACCTGTGCGCGGAGGAACCAACTCGTAGCTAGTTGCGCCCTTACTGTTGTTTCGAGCCCGCTCAACAACTTAAGTGAGCTGCGACTAGCCGCGACAAGGTTTCTTGTCGGCTGCAGCACCGCCAGCAGGTTGCTGACGTTCCGCACTCAGCGCTCGCGGCAAAGGTGCCTGCGCTGGCAAGTTCTCTAAAAGCGTAGGATAAAAACATACAAAGGAAAGAGTCAAGTAAAGGAAATAACATAGCAATTACTACCAAGGATAGAGTATATTACAAAATAACTTGTCGCAGCTCTAACAGACTGTTTTTCATAACATGATTGACAGCGACAAGGAAAGAAAAAAGATGGATGGCCTAGTCTACACGGTCGCCCTCGACCCTCCTAATTCCGCTCACCCTGTCCACGATAGGTGCGACAAGGGCCTTGAGCTCTTCTACATCAGCATCTGGCGGCAAGCTTCGGAGGACATTGGTGAGGCGGAGACCTGGGTTGCGGAAGGCCACCTTCATCAACACCTTCTGGAGAGCTCCCGCGCAAATCTTGCGCGACTCGTCGGCAAGCTGCTTTGGGATCTGCTCCCGGAGTCGCTGAAGCGCCGTCGCCACACCCTTGAAGAACAGAGTCAGCTTGGCGCTGGGTTGGAGATTCTCGTCGGAAGAGTGCCCGAGATCCACCATCCCCAACTGCGCCAACTCCTTGTCGACGTCCGCGGCGACGTTCACCCGACCTTCCGTCCAGTGCTCCACGTTCTCCGACAAGGTCTTCTGGGCGGCAACAGCGTTCGCCAGCAGCACCTTGCCGGCCTCGACTTCTTCCTTCAGGGCCGCCTCCTGCTCCTTGGCGCCGTCCAGAGATTTGGTCAGGGCCGCCAGCTTCACTTCGAGATCGGCGTTGGAGTTCTTGGCGGCGTCCAGTTCCTTGCCCTTCTCGGCGAAAAGGGCCTGCAGCTCCGAGTAGCTGTTGGCGTCCTTCTCACGCTCGAGCTTGAGCGCGGCAAGCTCGTCGCCGCTCGCCTTGAGGCCCGCTTCCAGCTGCACCACCTTCAGCTCCAGCTCAGCCTTGGCGGCCTCGGCAGCTGCGGCGGCATCTTCGGCCTGCTTGACGGCTCCGCCAACTGCTCGCTCGCGCGTGGCAAGTTCCTCCTCATGGCTGTCGAGGTGGACCTTCTACTGCGCCAAGTCGCCCTCCTATGAAGACAACTTCTCCGCGGCAAGGCGTTGGCGCTCTTCGACGTCGGCCTTCTCGAGGAGGAAGGCCTGCTGCGCCTCGGCAAGATCTTCCCGCTCCTTTGCCAGGGAACGGAGAGCTTCTTGGTTGGCGCCTCGGAGCTCTTCTGCGTGCTTCTCGATATCAGCACCGGCCTTCGCGACGAGCGCTTCGCGGGACTCCAGCTTGGCCTGCCGGGCACGGTAGAGCGCCACTAGCTTCCGCAGCAGGCGCTCCTCTTCAGGTTCGCTGCTGCTGCTGCTGCTTGGCGCGTCGACCAGCTTCAGCCTGGCGGAGGCAAGCACCTCTCCGTCCAGCGTCTCCCCCTCGATCGGAGCCCTGGAACTTGACGCCCAAGGAAGGTTAATGAAGATGTCCTCGCCAGCCTTCAGGTAGACGCCAGGCTGGGGCTCATCGGAGCCTGGCGCGGCGGCTGCGACGGAGGAGTCGGTGGTCGGAGCAGCGCCTGGCGCTCCTGCGGCCTCTGGGTCGTCAGTACGACCACCAGACTCCCCGCCCGCCTCCGCGGCGGCAGCTTTGGCGGCCTCCTCGCCGGCGCCGGCTGCTTCCTCGGCGGCGACTTCAGGTTCCATCGGCTCTGCGGCAGATGGATCTGACGGCCGGAAGAGGGGAGAAAATTCAAGCAAAATTCAAGCAAAATCCAAAAGAAAGATCAAGAAGACGAAGAACCAAGGGGAGTTTGGAAGCAAGGAAGTTACCTGTGCCAGGGTCTGCAGCTGCGGTCTCCGTCGCCGGGGGATCACTGACGCAGTCCCTTGCCGGAGATCCCTCCCTTGCCGGGGGCTCCTCCCTTGCCGGAGCCTCCTCCCTTGCCGAGGGCTCCTCCCTAGCCGGAGTCTCCTCCCTCACCGGAGAGCTCCCCCTTGCCGGAGATCTCTCCCTCGCCGGAGGACTTTCCCTTGGCGCTTCAGGGGCAGCCTCCGGGCTCTTCTGGTGTGGCTGCTCTGCTGCTGCACAAGTCAAACAAACAAGTATCAGCACAGCAAGGATCTTCATGCGCGCCCGACAGCGGGAAGTAAACAAGACACTTACGCTGGGGGCTTCTCTGAAGATCAGCCACCGGGTCCGGCAAGTTTGTCTCAGGCATGTCCCCTGTTGACGCAGTGGGTTCTTCCTCGATGACGATCACCGGCGCCTTGGCTCTCTTTGCCGCTCTCTGCGCCATAGTCCTAAAAAGGAACAGATACAGGGAAAGGCAAGTGAGAAACAAGACGAGACAAAAACAGCATAAATCAAAGAATTGCAAGTACAATAAGAAGAGCTTACTCCTCTTCTTCTTCCTCGTCGGAACTAAACGCGGGGAAGTCAAAATCTGGCCCGCGTCTGGCGCGGGAAGGTGGAGGAGTAGGCTCCCTTGGTCGCTTGGCGGGAGCAGAAGCGGCAGTCCGGGAAGACCCCGCTCCAGTCGAAGCAGCAGCATGGGGTGCTCCCGCGGCAACGGTGGTTGCCGCGGTGGAGCGCGTCATGCGGCGCGGCGACTGCCGGCCCACCTGCCGCCTCACTACATTCTCGGCCTTGCGGAGACGCCTTCTTGGTGGGGACGGAGACGCTGCTGGCGGCGTGCTGTCAGAGGACGAAGTGGAGGAGGAATCGATCTCCAAAGAGCCGCTCGCATCATCGGCAGGCTCGCTCGGTTCAGCGTCATGCCCGGCAACCTGGCTTGGTTCGGCATCGCGCCCGGCAACCTCCTTCTTACCGGCAAGATCCTTTTTGCCGGCAAAATCTTCCTGCTCGGCACGGTTTGCCGCCTCTGCCACCGCTGCCTCCTCCAAAGTGAAGCCAAATTCGCCCGCCGCGGCAGCTGCCGCCGCCTCTTCCAATCTGGTGGCGATGTACGCCAACTCCGCCTCGGTGGTGTCGCGGGTGAGGCCGTCCTTCTCGTCGGCGCGGATTGGCACTTCCACCAAGTTGTCGAAGAATTGCTGCACAACCTCGTCCTCTGGCTCTTGCCAAGTGGGCACAAGTCCGTGCGAATCGCACAGTGGCATCATCGCCCTGATGCGGTCGAGCATCGAATTGTTGCACAAAGGGACGACGCCCTGCGGCAACCTGAAGACCATGGGGTGATCTGAATCGTACTTGAAGAGCTCCTGTAGTATTCCGTTGAGCTCAAGGACAGTGAAATTGTAGTTGAGGCCTGGGCGCAGCCTCATGATGTCTGTCGTGTTCTTGAACTCCCAGGCAGGCCTCCTCCGTTCCTGCAGGGGAGCGATGCAGCGACGAAGAAAGTCTGCGCCAACGGCCCCTACAGTGAGTCCGGCAAGCCTGAGGCGCTGGATCCTGGTGACGGCAATCTTCAACCTGCTGTCCTCCGGGGCCACGTCGCTCCAGTCACTGCCGCGCACTGCTGCTACTTGACGCCGGGCGGTGAATGGCTGCGGGCTCTCCTCGACAATCCAGCACCAATCAGCCCTCCACTCCTCCCACTTGTCGCGGAATTCGCCCTCCAAATAGGAATCCTTCTTGCCGGTCCTAGAGACCCAGGCAATTCCGCCGGACAAGGGCTCTCCTCTCTCTACCCGGGGAATGAAAAAGTGGCGAAAAAGGGCTACGCTAGGGTGGACTCCGACAAAGTTCTCGCAGAGGTGTGCGAAAACGGCCATGGTGAGGACGGCGTTGGGAGTGAAGTCAAGGAGGCAGAGATTGTATGTGTTCATGATATCACAGAAGAACTCGGAAAAAGGCGGGCAGAGCCCGCAGTAGAAGAAGACGGCAAAGAAAGGGTAACCGTCCGGAGCCGTCGAGTGAGCAGCGGCCGGGAGCACCTTGGTCCGCGGGTGAGCTCGCGTCTCCGTCGCCCAAAAGAGATAATAGTACTCCCGCAGCTCCTTCGCGCCGAGCTTTGGGGGGAAAATGGCTCGCTCCTTCCGCAACGCCGCGAGCCGCTGCGCCTCGGTCGACTTCACGGCCTTCCCCTTGTCGCCCTTCGGAGCCATGGCGGAAGCAGTGGAGGAGGTCGACGGCGTGGTGGTGCTGGTTGCAATGCGGGGGGCAGGGCGCTGCGCTCTGTGTGCTTTGGGAAGACGGAGGCGGGGCGGAGTTTTTCAAGATTGGAGCGGAATGGGGGCGAGTGGGCGCACTACCCCTGCTTCCCTTTGCTTATAAAGGGGGAGATGGCGGATGTTCCGCCTTTCCTAATAAAGAAACCACCCACGATCTCTCCCACGATGCCGTGTTCGACGCGTGCCGTGCGGAGAGGGCGCGGTGGATGCAGAGTCAGATATGGCGTGACCCAGGCCGGGCGTGCCCGTGCACTGTTTTGGGCCTGGCCCAACAGCGCTCGGCACCGTGTATGGCCCAGGCCCGGGGGCTCCTGTCGGTGTACTAAAGTAGGGGTACCTTAGTATCCCGAACTTGTGCACGGGCAGTCGCAGCACCCCGCGGCAAGGCTTGCCGGGTGACCGCCAAGGTCCTCCGTGGTTCCTTTGGAGCCATTCAAGAACAAAGTATTCGAGCCAAGGCGCAAGGCCCCGGCAAGAGGCGCTTGCCGGGAAGGCCACTCGAAGCACAAAGACCCCGGCAAGAGGAGCTTGCCGGGAAGACCAACCAAGGCATCTCGAGAAGCTTGCTGCGACGCGCTGCGCGTCCCGGCAAGACCCGGTGAGCGACAAGCTCCCGGACGCGACAAGACAACATCCGCGGCAAGGCGCTTGCTGCGGCAAGCTACTACTCCGCAGCCCGCGCTCCAGCTCACCCACCAACGTGTCGCTCTGGGACCGTTCCTGGCGTACGTGGCGGGAGGCTGTGTAGCCAGGGGCATGCGGTGGCAAGCAGGCGCTGACAAGATAGCCATCGTGGCAACCGGTGGCGCCCCTGACGGCCCCTTTCTGCACCGTCTAGGCGACACAGACAGGCATTTAATGCCTTTGTCCCCTGCCGTCAGGGTTAGGTATGATACAATTGTAGAAAGCGGTGGCGCCAACCACCACCTCTTTTACCTTTTTACCCTCATCTCTGTTGCCACCTGTCGGTGACCCATTTGACATATAAAAGGAGGCCCATGTGCAACAGGGGAGGGGGGAGGATCATTCTCACGCTCGGTCTCGCTAGCCATCCAAGCGTACTATAGCGTTCATCGCTCCCGAGCAAGAACACAAATACAAACCAAAGCAGGAGTAGGGTTTTACGCATCCGTGCGGCCCGAACCTGGGTAAACTGATCGCATCGCTCGTGCGTTCGCCTCGATCTGCTCTTCGTGCACTCTCCGCCCCCCTTGCCGAACCGAAAGGGGCCCCGATCCGCCGTGGTCCCATAGGTGTCCGTGGGATCAACACCCCCGACACATTCCCTGTTCTATGAATGTGATATATTCCTGTGTCAATTTTATGCTTCTTCCTCACAATTTGCTTCCACATCCCCTCCTTTGCCTCTAGGTTCCATCACCATTTACATAGAAAACTCATATTAAACCTCTTAAAGTTGTGAATTATCAGTCCTCCTTTCTTTTCAGGTCTGCATATGAATGGTCATTTCACCATGTGGTATTCCCTTTTTTGCTAGACCCTTGCATAAAATCTCATGATAGCCTTATCCACCCCCAATATTTTTTTGGGAAATCTATGCATAGAGAAATAGTAGACATACATATTGTATAGGTACGATTTTACCCTTGTCACTCTTCCTCCAATGGACAACATACCAGCCTTCTAGCCTCCTATACATACAATCCTCAGCAGGAACCCAATCAATCACAATCACTTTGCCACCACATGCAAGAACACCTAGATACTTGATGGGCCAGCACCCATCTTCGCAAGTAAACAATTAATCATAAATAAGAGAATAAAAGTGGCTAAGCTAGGACCGCTACCATGTGTTTGCAATGTGGAGTGCAAGCTCTTTCGTGATTGACACATGGTTAAAGTTTTCCTTCACACGTACACTTGATTCATCTCTGTTTATTTTTTGAATTTTTTTAAGGGAATCTCTAGAGCGGACCCTCAAACCCGCACTATGTGTCTGGACCAATTTTGTCATCTAATGGGGACCTGTATACGTCCGCTAAGCAGTTTGGACGTACAGATTCCGATATCCTAGCAACAAACGTGGGGGGCTTTGCCATAGTCCAGACATACACTTAACCAACACAAAGCCTCAGTGTGATCCTCCTCTCATTTCTCTCTCTTCATATGCATGGTACATCTACTCTCTCCTCCCAACCAGACACCAGACCATAATATCCTAATAACCCACAAGTATAGGGGATCGTTTGCAGCCTTCTTCGATAAATAAGAGTGTCGAGCCCAACGAGGAGCTAAAGGTAGAACAAATATTCCCTCAAATTCTATCGACCACCGATACAACTCTACGCGCACTTGACGTTCGACTTACCAGAAACAAGTATGAAACTATTTTGTAGGTGTGATGCTAGAATTACTTTGCAAGAATAAAACTAGAAGTAATTTGCAATATAATAAAAGTTAGGTGTTTAGTAAAAGGGTTTGTGTCAACAAGAAAGTTATTTGTCCCTAGGCAATCGATAACAAGTACCGATAATCATTCTTGCAACATTATATGAGGGAGAGGCATGAGCTAACATACTTTCTCTATTTGGATCATATGCACTTATGATTGGAACTCTAGCAAGCATCCGCAACTACTAAAGATCATTAAGGCCGTGAAACCCAACCATAGCATTAAGTATCAAGTCCTCTTTATTTCCATACGTCATACCCCATCTACTCGAGTTTAAGTTTCTGTCACTCTCGCAACCCACCATAAGCGAACCATGAACATATTGAAACACCCTACAGCGATGGCCCCTCACATTTGCGCGAGAACGGAGGGCACCGTAGGACAACACCATAAATAAAATATACAATCATACCAACCATGATCACGATTAACCCACAGGACAAAATGGATCTACTCAAACATCATAGGATAACCATAGATCATTGGGAAATAATATATGGACTTGAGCACCATGTTTAAGTAGTGATTACAGCGGGGAGAAGAGGTGCTACACCGCTGCATAGAGGGGGAGAAAGTTAGTGTTGACGGTAGCAAGATTTTTGATGTAGATCGTCGTCCCGATCGTTGCCCCGGCGGCACTCAGGCGCCACTGGAAGCGAGGGGGAGAGAGCCCCCTCCTTCTTCTTCTTCCTTGGCCTTCCCCCCTAGATGGGAGGAGAGTTTTCCCACTGGTCCTTGGTCTCCATGGCGGCGGAGGGGCGGGAGCCCCTCCGAGGTTGGATCTCCCTCTCTGTTCTCTTCTGTTTCGCGTTCCCAGATCTGGCCAAAAACCGTTTCTTATATTCCCGGAGATCCATAACTCCGATTAACACGATTTTTTTCCGGATATAAGCTTCCTTGCACCCGAAGTACAGCCCCAACCGACGTACGAGGTGAGCACAACCCACCAAGGCACGCTTGGCTCCTCTGGCGCGCCCTGGTGGGTTGTGCCCACCACGGGCCTCCGTTTGCGGTGATTCCAACTCCCAAAAATCACATATATTCCAAAATAATTCTCCATGAAATTTTATTGCATTTGGACTTCGTTTGATATGGAAACTCTGCGATACAAGAAACATGCAGAAAATAGGAACTGACACTTGTCACTGGATCAATAGGTTAGTCCAATAAATCATATAAAAAGTTGCCAGAAGTATGTAAAACTTGTATAATATTGGCATGAAATAATCAAAAATGATAGATACGATGGAGACGTATCAGCATCCCCAAGCTTAATTCCTGCTCGTCCTTGAGCAGGTAAATGATAAAAAAGATAGTTTTTGATGTGGAATGCTACCTAGCATAAACTTGATCATATATCTAATC
Source organism: Triticum monococcum (assembly GCA_034509565.1). Taxonomy (NCBI): domain Eukaryota; kingdom Viridiplantae; phylum Streptophyta; class Magnoliopsida; order Poales; family Poaceae; genus Triticum; species Triticum monococcum. The sequence continues at coordinate 821,153,994 of CM067842.1, forward strand.
ATGGCATGAATATTAAGACATAAGTGATTCAAAGCAATAGTCTATAATTTGAAATAAAGATATCAATACTCAGGCATCCCATCAAACAATCATGTCTTTCAAAATATCAACGCTAAAGAAAGCTATCCCTACAAAATCATATAGTCTTGTCATGCTCTATCTTCTTAACACAAAGTATTTATCATGCACAACCCCGATGACAAGCCTAGGAATTGGTTCATACTTTTTAACGCGCTCAGCTTTTTCAACCCTCACGCAATACATGAGCGCAAGCCATGGATATAGAACTATAGGTGGAATAGAGTATGATGATAGGGGTAAATATAAAGAAGACAAAAAAGAAAGAAAGTCTCACATCGACGCGGCTAACCAACGGGCTATGGAGATGCCCATCAATCGATGTCAATGTGAGGAGTAGAGATTGCCATGCAACGAATGCACTAAGAACTATAAGTGTATGAAAGCTCAATATGAAAGTAAGTGGGTGTGCATCTAATCCTATAATGAAAAATTCCCACTAGTATATGAAAGTGACAACATAGGAGACTCTCCAAATGAGAAACATGGTGCTACTTTGAAGTACAAGTGTGGTAAAGGATAATAACAATGCCCCTTCTCTCTTTTTTTTCTTTTTCTTTCTTTCTTTCCTTTCCTTTTTTCTTTTTTTCTTTATTTTTTTATATTTTTTTCTCTCATTGTCCGGAGTCTCATCCCGACTTGTGGGGGAATCATAGTCTCCATCATCCTTTCCTCACTGGGGCACTGCTCTAAAAATGAATAATGATGATCATCACACTTATATTTACATATAACTCAAAAGAAATAAAATTACAAATCGATACCTATGACAAAGTATGACTCTATATGAATGCCTCTGGCATGTACCAGGATGTGCAATGATCTAGCGTAACATGTATGACAAATGATGAACGGTGGCTGAGCCACAACTATTATGTCAGCTATATAATCATGTAAAGCAATATGACAGTGAATGCTCAAGTCATCAAACAGAAGCGGTGGAAGTTGCATGGCAATATATCTCGGAATGGCCATGGAAAAGCCATAATAGGTAGGTATGGTGGCTGTTTTGAGGAAGATATAATAAGGAATATGTGTGATAGAGCATATCATATCACGGGGTTTGGATGCACCTGCGAAGTATGCACCACGTCTCGATGTGAGAAAGGGCAATGCACGGTACCGTAGAGGCTAGCAAATTGCGGAAAGGTAAGAGTGCGTATAATCCATGGACTCACATTAGTCATAAAGAACTCATATACTTATTGCAAAAGTTTATTAGCCCTCGAAGCAAATTACTACTACGCATGCCCCTAGGGGGATAGATTGGTAGGAAAAGACCATCGCTCGTCCCCGACCGCCACTCATAAGGAAGACAATCAATAATAAATCATGCTCCAACATCATAGAATAACGAGAGACTATACGTGCATGCTTTGGGAATCACAAACTTTAACACCAATATTCTTACTAACCACAACCGTTTACTAGTACCTCCCACATATTATCATCTCTATATCGCAAAACTATTGCAAGGAATCAAACATATCATATTTAGCGATCCATAAGTTTTATGTAGGATTTTATGACTAACCATGCAATTTGACCAATTCATGTTGACTCTCTAAATAGATCTAAGTGAAGCAAAAGAGCATTGTTCAAATAACGGTTTTCTATGTGAAGAGAAACAGGAAATCCAAACTTCAAATGATATAAGTGAAGCACATGAAGCATTCTATAAAGCCACACTCAAAAGATATAAGCGAAGTGCAATGAGCATTCTATAAATCAACCATGGACTATCTCATACCAGCATGTTGCATAAAAGAAAAGTGAAAACTAAATGCAAAAGACGCTCCAAGATTTGCACATTTTGCATGAACGAAACGAATCCGAAAACATACCGATACTTTTTGAAGAAAGATGGGATGCCTTCCGGGGCATCCCCAAGCTTAGACGCTCGAGTCTCCTTGAATATTTACTTGGGGTGCCTTGGGCATCCCCAAGCTTGAGCTCTTGCCTCTCCTCCTTCTCCTCATATTGAAACCTCCTCGATCTTTGAGCACTTCATCCACACAAAACTTAACCGAATTTTTAGTGGCGGGGTTAGTGAATATGGAAATGAAATCCCATCATGTACTGCTGTAACATTATTGTATAATTACAAACAAACATTACCCACTTTATGCTATCACAATTCTATGGCCCCAAGTCAAGGAGGCTTCAACAAGAATTCAAACATAACAACAATCTGTGAAAACAGGACAGTCTGTAAAGATTTGAACATCCACCATACTTCTGTAACTCAAAAAATGCTGAAACAATTAGGAAAAATAAAATTTTTGTATGGAAATACAGTGCAAACAGTTTTAGAACCGTTTGATGTTCCAGTAAAAAATGTAAAATCGAGCACTACAGCCAAAGTTTCTGTTTTGCACCACACAAACCAAAGCAATTTAAACATCCTAAAGGCAAACCTTGGCACATTATTTTTATAATACAATGGAATTGTACAAGGGGATAATTATTTTTGTTGAAAAGTTTCTGCAATTCAATATTCACAAACTTTCCATGGGCATGAACAAAGTTCAAGGCATGCTCCCGCTTCCACGGTGCTCATCCTTCTCACTTTCACTTTTCTTTTTGTGAAGTTTTAAGTTCCCCTCTATATTTTTTTGTTTTTTAAACTTTATAAAAGCACTCAACAAAAATAAATGACTCTCTAAAACTTTCGGGTTGTCTCCCTGATAGCACTTTCTTTAAAGCCATTAAGCTAGGCATAAAGTGCTCAAGTAATGGATCCACCCGGATCCCAAGGTATATCAAAGCCAATTTTAATTAACAATGATTTGGCATTTAGTAGTGAGCACAAAGCAACATATATAAAATAATGACAAAGTCTAACTCTCTTCCTATGCATCGGCATATCATAAAAGAACAATTCATGCACATCAAGTAAAGGCCAATACATAGCATAAGCACTTTCTTGCAATTTTATCGTGTTGGAAACACAAAGAGGTGGAGATATAGTTCCTATTTCATAATAATTGCACGTAGGAGCAGCAAGGACATGCATATTATATTTATCAAAATCATCATGTGCAATGGTAAAAGGCAACCCATCAATGTAATCCTTAATAAGTGCAAACTTCTCCGATATAGTGTAGTTTGGAGAATTCAAAAAGATAATAGGACTATCATGTGCGGGTGCAATAGCAACAATGTCATTCTTAACATAAGGAACTATAGCAAGTTCATCTCCATAAGCATAATTCATATTGGCATCTTGGCCACAAGCATAGAAAGCATCATCTAAAAGGGATATTTCAAATGAATCAACGGGATCATAGCACTTATCATGACATTCATCCTTCGGTAAGAAAGAAGGGAAATTAAATAATGTTTGAGTTGAAGAGTTACTCTCATTAGAAGGTGGGCACAGGTGATCAATCCGCTCTTCCTCCTTTTGTTCTTCGCTCTCCTCGTCATCTTTTTCATCCAATGAGCTCACAATATCATCGATTTCTTCTTCCATAGACTCCTGCAAAATATTAGTTTCTTCTTTGAAAGCGGAGACTTTCTCAATAAACACATCAATATCATAATTGCATTTATAATTATCATAGCAATATTTAAGGATAGCAAAAATTTTAGGTCTATAAACTGAATCATGAAAATCTTCATACTTTTCAAACAAAAGATTCAATTTCATAAGCACCCTTAAAAGCAACAAATTCTTCTATTCATTCCACATCATAATAATCATATCTACCATTAGCATAAGAAGCCAAGGTTTCATTATCATTAAATTCACATGAAAAGGGAAGATGTGGAGCGTTCATCCTAGAGCAACAAGTATAATCATATCTCAAGCATAGCTCCCGAGCATACCAATGCAACATATGAATTTGATCCCATAACAATTTCCCTTTATGAGTCAAGTGATAATCCCTAAAGTATTCACGTTGATCCAACGTTACTCCCATTATATAGTTGAATGGGGTTTTCTTAGGATTATCAAAGTAGAGCATAATATCTTTTACATAACGAGCATCGAGGGTTTTAGGAGGTTCCCCATCTCCATGAGTAGCAAGTACAACTAATTTTTTTGGTGTTTCGAGTTCCATATGCATAACTAAAGATAGAGAACAACTTAGAACAGAAAATAAAACTACTTAGTGATAAAGGAAACAAGCACACACGAGAATATTCACCCCACGCTATTGCTCCCCGGCAACGGCGCCAGAAAAAGGTCTTGATAACCCACAAGTATAGGGGATCGTTTGTAGCCTTCTTCGATAAATAAGTGTGTCGAACCCAACGAGGAGCTAAAGGCAGAACAAATATTCCCTCAAGTTCTATCGACCACCGATACAACTCTACGCACACTTGACGTTCGCTTTACCGGAAACAAGTATGAAACTATTTTGTAGGTGTGATGCTAGAACTACTTTGCAAGAATAAAACTAGAAGTACTTTGCAACATAATAAAAGTTAGGTGTTTATTAAAAGGGTTTGTGTCAACAAGAAAGTTATTTGTCCCTAGGCAATCGATAACAAGTACCGGTAATCATTCTTGCAACTTTATATGAGGGAGAGGCATGAGCTAACATAATTTCTCTACTTGCATCATATGCACTTATGATTGGAACTCTAGCAAGCATCCGCAACTACTAAAGATCATTAAGGTCATGAAACCCAACCATAGCATTAAGTATCAAGTCCTCTTTATTCCGATATGTCATACCCCACCTACTTGGGTTTAAGTTTCTGTCACTCTCGCAACCCACCATAAGCGAACCATGAACATATTGCAACACCCTACAACGAGGGCCCCTCATGTTTGCGCGAGAACGGAGGGCACCGTAGGACAGCACCATAAATAAAATATACAATCATACCAACCAAGATCACGATTAACCCACATGACAAAACAGATCTACTCAAGCATCATAGGATAACCATAGATCATTGGGAAATAATATATCAAGTTGAACATCATGTTTAAGTAGAGATTACAGCTGGGAGAAGAGGTGTTACACCGCTACATAGAGGGGAAGAAAGTTGGTGTTGACGGTAGCAAAATTGTTGATGTAGATCGCTGTCCCGATCATTGCCCCGGCGGCACTCCGGTGCCACCGGAAGCGAAGGGGAGAGAGCTCCCCTCCTTCTTCTTCTTCCTTGGCCTCCCCCATAGATGGGAGGAGAGTTCCCCCTCTGGTTCTTGGTCTCCATGGCGGCGGAGGGGCGGGAGCCCCTCCGAGATTGGATCTCCCTCTCCGTTCTCTTCTGTTTCGCGTTCCCCAGATCTGGCGGAAAACCATTTCTTATATTCCCGGAGATCCGTAACTCCGATTGCGCTGAGATTTTAACATGAATTTTTTCCGGACAAAAGCTTCCTTGCGCCCGAAGTACAGCCCCAACCGACATACGAGGTGAGCACAACCCACCACGACACACCGGGCTCCTCTGGCGCGCCCTGGTGGGTTGTGCCCACCACGGGCCTCCGTTTGCGGTGATTCCAACTCCCAAAAATCACATATATTCCAAAATAATTCTCCGTGAAATTTTATTGCATTAGGACTTCGTTTGATATGGAAACTCTGCGATACAAAAAACATGCAGAAAACAAGAACTGACACTTGGCACTGGATCAATAGGTTAGTCCAATAAATCATATAAAAAGTTGCCAAAAGTATGTAAAGCTTGTATAATATTGACATGAAACAATAAAAAATTATAGATACGATGGAGACGTATCATATCCCACCAACTTTTCCCTAACACGTACGCTTAATTTGGCGCTGGTTTTATTTCTTATTTTTGAACTTTTTAAGGGCATCTCCAAAGCAGACCCCCCAAACCTCCACTATATATCAGGATCATAGTGTCCGGGCCACTTTTGCCATCCAACGGGGATCTGTATACGGTGGCAGACCTAGGAATTGAAGTTTGCCGGGGCGAACAATTGGAACTAAAAAAAATTGGATACGAAAAGCAAGTCTACAACCAAAATTTATAAATTCAAGTACCAAACACAGTGAGAAAGCATAAAAGTGTCTTAGAAACTACTACTCCCTCTCTATTTACATGGTATTCCGGCTTTTTGTGATTACATTTTGACAGTAAATCATCAATAATATATGAATTATATATCATAAAAAGTACACCATTGAAAACTACTTTTCAGTATTAATTGGATGGTATAGTTTTTGTGACATGTAACCTACATTTTATTGGTCAAAGTACTGGATTGGTTTTGATTTTGATTTTTCAGGACATGATTGATTTTTTTTCTAGAAAACATGATTGATACATAGTTTGGTGGCTGTGTGTGTGAACGTTTGGTGAGATCTAAATCGGGCCCAATCGCTGTAGCTTACTCTGTGCACTCTAGCCCAAGCCCAATTCCTCTCTCCCTCAACCTCAAGTCACCCACCCCTTCACAGAATGACGCACGCAGCCGACCTGCCATGAGCTGCTAGCCGCCGGAGGAAAACTAAGAGGGCCAGACGAAAGATAGGCAGCGGGGGTCGGTGCTCCGCGGCCGGAGACCCGGGGCGGCCGCCCCAGCTCGCCCCAATGGTAGATCCGCCACTGTCTGTATATGTCCACTCAGTAGTTTAGACGTATAAATTTTGGTATCCTAGCAACAAATCGTGGGGGCCTTTGCTGGAGTCCGAACATATGCACTTCATCAACAAAAAAGCCTTCGCATGGTAATCCTTTCTTTTCTCTCTCTTCACATGCATGGCCCCCTCTTTTCTTTCTCCTCCCTACAGATACCGCATTATAATATCCCACCAAATTTCTTTCTCTTCACATACATGGTTTCCCTCTCCTCTCTCTCCTCGCAACTAGAAACCACACCATAATATCCCACCAAAAGCATCTAGATGCATGACCCCCTCTTTTCTCTCTCTCCTTCCAACCGGACAAATACAATTTAATTTGTGAATGGTGTTGGATGGCTCTCTCCGTCATTATGTTCGTGAATCATGTCCGAATATGAAAACGAACATTTGCGGTGCCGGTCAGCGTTTGAGATGCCCTAACTTCGTATCGATATCGATAGAGGTGACCAAAATATCTTCACATGGGCCCACTCTCCACCGCCAATCTCTCTTCTATACAATTATTCATTCTTTCCAGAGAAGCAACCAGAGAGGGATTAAGATAAAGGTAGATGGCCGCCATCAATCCAGCTACCTCCGCCTCGCACCCAATGTTCGCGACCTAGATCGGCCACACGCACAACCACTAGAAGATCCAGCTACACAGAAGCAACGATCCCATTACAGAAGGTAGGAGGAATAGTGCAGCTGCGAAAATAAGAAGGCAGTCTCGATAGCGGCGGCTAGCAAGGGCGGCGGCGACGCAATACCACGACTTTGTCTCCCCCAACCTTTCCCTAAGGAAGACACCTATCGGTAGCAGCAACAAATTAACCACTGAGGCCTCACTCATTAGCTCGCCATCCAGATTTGACGGTGTCCTAGGCGTGGTGTACGCGGTCCAGGCACAAAGTGAAAGTAGGCGGCGTTGGGCTGTGTGGTTTGAATGGGCTGGCGGCGTCCGCATGCTCTATGGGGTAGATGTCGCGTCGAGCCTCTCTACTGCCTCCAATCACGAGCGGATCGAGGTCCTTGATGGCCCCCATTAAAAGGTAGATGTTACAATTTTTAAGGCAATGATCATGAATATATGTATCACGTCCGTAACAAGTAGACCGACTCCTGCCTGCATCTACTACTATTACTCCACACATCGGCCGACTCCTACCTACATCTAGAGTATTAAGTTCATAAGAACAAAGTAATGCCTTAAGGAAGATGACATTATGTAGAGGGATAAAATCAAACAATATGATATAAATCTCATCTTTTTATCCTTAGTGGCAACAATACAATACGTGTCTCGCTACCCCTTCTGTCACTGGGTGAGGACATCGCAAGATTGAACCCATCACAAAGCACCTCTCCCATTGCAAGAAAATCAATCTAGTAGGCCAGACAAAATCGATAGATCGGAGAGAAATACTAGGCTATCTCAATCATGCATAAAAGAGTTCAGAAAAGACTCAAATAATATTCATTGATAACCTGATCAAAAATCCACAATTCATTGGATCTCAACAAACCCACCGCAAAAGAAGATTACATCGAATAGATCTCCAAGAACATCGAGAAGAACATTGTATTGAAGATCAAAGAGAGAGAAGAAGCCATCTAGCTACTAGCTATGGACCCTTAGATCCATGGTAAACTACTCACGCATCATCGAAAGGGCTGCAAGGTTGGTGTAGAGGCCCTCCGTGATCGAATCCCCCTCCTGCAGAGTGCCGAAAAAGGCTCCAAGATGGGATTTCACGAGAACAGAAGCTTGCGGCGGCGGAAAAGTATTTTTGGTGTGCCCTCTGGTATAGGGGGGATATTTGCGGATTTATAGTGCTGGGATTAGGGTTAGAGGAGCCACGGGGGGGCCCAAAAGCCCCCTGGCGGGCCCCCCTGTGGCGCGCCCCCAGGTCTTGTGGCCCCCTCGTGGGTCTTCGGGTCTCCTCCCCAAGTCTCGTGGGTTTCTTCTGGTCCAAGAAAAATCATCGTAAAGTTTCATTCTGTTTGGACTCCGTTTGATATTATTTTTCTGTAAAAGCCAAAAAACAAGGAAAAATAGCAACTGACACTGGGCACTAGGTTAATAAGTTAGTCCAAAAAATAATATAAAATAGCATATTAATGCATATAAAACATTCAAAATAGATAATATAATAGCATGAAACAATAAAAAACTACAGATACGTTGGAGACATATCATTGCATATGGTGAAGGCACTACAGAGGATGGCTAGGACGTGATTGCGGTGGGGTTTGGCCAGGGTGTGACTGAGGATTTGGCATTGGCGAGTGATGGCAACAACGCGACTATGGAGGAGCGGGGCCAGGGCACAATTGTAGATGGCGATGGCACTACTGCGGCTATGGTGGTATCTAGTGCAGCTACGATTGGCGTTGGATCCACAATAGCAGGCGGCCCAAGGTGTTGGAGTGGCTGCTGGTTGCTCAATCACCCGCGTGACTGGATGCTCAGGTTAGGGTACGACTGGGCCGGCCTCGGCAGCAGCTGTAGGGTCCGGCAAGGGCACAACTCGTTCGACCTCGGGTACATGGGTGTGTTTATACAACAAGTGCCATTCCTGGTGAGGTTTCAATGCAATGTTAGTAGCAGCAACGTACATGTAGTAGCAATGATCATGCATAGGTGTGTACTAGTTTGTGTGGTTGTGTATTGGAGGAACTAGTTGTTTACAAGATTACTTCTTCATACCTTAATTTAGTTGATGACCACAACTTTCTAGCAATACTCACGCATAGGTTTGAGGTAAAGTTTTTTCTTTAATTCATAGGATGGATGCAAATTGAAGTTATTTCCTGAAAAGTAATACTTTTTTGCCAATCGAGAAAAGCTAGAAAGGATATCAAATGTTTTTGTTTTGAGAAGGTCATTGATTGTGACTTGACAAATTATAAAGATTTGGTTGTATCAGTCATTGAGCAGTGTACCCGATGGGTTATTTGGAAGTTGCACATGTGTAATACTATGATGATGCTCTAAAAACCTGCCCCAAAGCAGGGTTGGTCCTGAGATTTCCGGGGCCCGAACGAAACTAGAATCTGAGGCCCATGCTTATAAACATCAAGTATTAACCAATATATGCATGTATTAATTTTTACAATTAACATGTAGAGTGCATCCGACAACAATATTCATATCAATATACCACATATTATACCCTAAAAATTGGTACCACATTAGGAACAACACATCCTGTAATGAATTAAATATGTTCTCATGATCACTAACATTGTTATCCTCCGTGTAGATGTCAACGATTATCCGTGCGTCACCCTTGTGATTTTGTCAACTAATCTACTCATTTTCTCTTTTTCCATTCTCACAACTTGATGCATACTTCATAGATAGCATGAATAGTTAGCAAGTTACCATGTGGTACTTGTGAGCTGCGTCGTTGGGATTTTCCCCAAAAAGGAAGGGTGAAGCAATATAGTAGCGGATAAGTACTTCCCTTTGTGAGAACCAAGGTTATCGAACCAATAGGAGAACCAAGCAAATTCTGGTAGGCAGCACCCGCACACACAAGAGCAAATACTTGCACCCAACGCGGGCAAGAGGGTTTTCAATCTCCTTGAACTCGTTACTTGCAAGGATTAAATCTCGTAGTGATAGATATATAAATTGAAAAGTAAATAAATTGCAGCAAGGTACTTCTGATTTTAGTAATAAGATCAAAGTAGACCTGGGGCCCATAGTTTTCATTAGAGGCTTCTCTCTCGAAACATAGCATACTGTGGGTAGACACATTACTGCTAGGCAATTGATAGAAAAATGCATAGTTATGATGGTATTCATGATAATGATCATGTATATAGGCATTACGTCCATGACAAGTATACCAATTGACCGCTATCCAGCATGCATCTATGGTATTAAGTTCATGACAAATAGAGTAACGCTTTAAGCAAGATGACATAAGGTAGACAAAATAAACTCAAGCAATATGATTAAACCCCATCATTTACCCATAATGGCAATAATACAAATACATGCCTAGCTACCCCTATTGTCACTCGGCGAGGACACCACAAGATTGAACCCATTACAAAGCACCTCTCCCACTAAAGATAAATCAGTCTAGTTGGCCAAACCAAATGGATAGATGGGAGAGAAATACAAAACTATAATAATCATGCATAATAAATTTTAGAAAAGACTCAATTCCTTTGGATAATATTCCAATCATAAAACCACAATTCATCGCATCCCAACAAACACATCGCAAAGGAAGATTACATCGGATAGAACTCCTTGGAGATCAAGGAGAAGATTGTATTGAAGATCAACTAGAGAGAAGAAGCCATTTAGCTAATCACTATGGACCCGTAAGTCTGTGGTGGACTACTAAGACATTATCAGACGAGCAACAAAGTTGATATAGAAATCCTCCATGATCGATTTCCCCTCCGGCAAAGTACCGGAAAAGGCCTCCAGATGGGACCGCGAAAGAAAAGAAGCTTGCAGCGGTGGAAAATTGTTCCGGGTGGCTCTCTATTGGTTTCAAGATTTATGGGAATTTGCAGGCTTGGAATTGGGTCAAACGGAGCTGTGTGGGGCCTACAAGCACAAGTGGAGCCCCCTAGGGGCGCGCCGTGTGAGCTTGCGGATCTCTCGTATCTCCCCCGGTCTCCTCCTGAAGGTTCTAGGGTTCTTATGGTCCAAAAGAAATCACCATAAAGTTTTATCGTCTTTGGACTTCGTTTGGTATTGATTTCCTAAAAAACAAAAAACATGCAGAAAATAGGAACTGGCACTGGGCACTGAGTTGATATGTTATGTCCTAAAAATGATATAAAAGCATATAAAGCATCCAAGATTGATAATATAATAGCATGAAACAATAAAATATTATAGATACATTGAAGACGTATCACCCTGCAAAGCGACAAAGTCACAAAAGCAGATCAACCCAATAAAATCTTACCCACGGTAACTCTGAGTTCACACATGACAAATCAGAAATAAATGTCTAACCCTAAATTTCTAAGAAACAAATTTTCTAGCTAGCTAGGAATTTAGAAATAAATGTCCAGCCCCCAATTTAAGTAGTGGTTTCTTTCGGGATGGGCTGGGTGCACCTCCGATGGAAACTCATCGGCAGGACCGAGGAAAGAGAATAAGGATATGAAGTTTGATCTAGTCTTGGCAAGGCAAACCCGGCCAACACGCCAATCGACCAAATCTCTGGAGGATGATGGCAGCTCGATGGGTGGAAGAGCGAGACCTACATGAATCATGGAATATAATTAAGATTAGAATGTGTTCAATGGTGGTACTGTTTTAGTCATTCTTTTGAGAGAATCTGCGGATCGAGTGCACACACGTGCATCAGCGTGGCGTGGCGGCGGGCTCAATCAGGCCGCATCGTTCGCTACGGGTTTGCTATAGGACAGGCTGACAATACGTACATACACATAATGAGGGGGGCCCTTGGTTTCAGGGGCCCGGTGGGTCGCCCCTCCTGCCCACCCCCACCCCCTCCCTCAAGGCCGAGCCTACCCCAAAGTAAAATCTGACCAAGAATTGGTGCTTATGTTTGAGAAACATTCTGATACAAAGGTGTTGTGCATATGTTAATTTCATATTGTGACACCTCCTAACCATATGAGCATATCACCGAGTGTCATAGTGATGTGCATGGCCCACCTAACAACAACACATAATAGAAGGAGGATACTTACATTCACAACCCAATACCCGAGAAGGAGCATGTTGGTGTTGATGAGGAGGAATGTGTATTTAGAGGACAAAGACTATATTGTCGGAAATATGGTTCTTTGTTATAAATAAAAGGACAAAGACTATATTGGTGGAAATATGCCCTAAAAGAAATAATAATAATAATAAAGTATTATTTTATTTCATCTTGCTTAAGAATTTCGGGTCTTTTCTGGCCTTAAAAGAGAACATGGCCCAACAATATCCAGGTTAAATGACCCAAGGCCCTCTTTAGTGCTTTGCAGTGTGTTTGTTTTGTGCGACATGAAGCGTGCTTATCATTCAAGGTGATTTTTCATGCATGATCTACAAAGAATTGGTCACTCGGTTGGTTAGTCGCTAGGAAATGTATATCCCAGCCGCTGGACCACCAGCTGCATTTGATGGACTAATAAAGCAATTTTACTCAGTTTGCTCGCTAGCTGTCGTCATGTGTGTATCCTTCTACCATATATCATTAGTGGGTTTTTCCTGTTGCTGATCCTCAATATGAGGCTACTCTTGACCATAGTCACATGCTGCAATTTTTTTCCTCATAAGTGTGGCACATCTCTAACTATTTTGTCACGTGTTTAGAATGGCTCTTTAATAGTTTTGGCAAACACTCCCACAATATAGATGATCGGAGTTGTCAACACAATTTTTTGATTTGTCACATCAGTGAAAATTCTTGCAAATTAACCAAACATACCTAAATATTTTTGGTGTCTTGGGTTTCAGCATTTAAAATCTTGTTTACGAAATGAAGGACCGGGATTGGGGTGAGCCCTAGTCCAATAGCTCCACCAGGATGTGTTGGCTATTTTCTTCTAACCACCAACTGCTCTCTTTATTATCCATCATCATCTAAACTCTGTCTCTGACACTTTGGTGCTAGACATCCCACTACTCCAGGAGGCACATGTGTGTTACTCGTCAAGCATCGGTGAGCTTATCAGGTTTGCATATGTCGATGACGTACCTGGTGCATTGACAATTTGTTATGCCACCGGATATGGTCTATTTCAATGGATATGGTTTATTCATGCTCCTCATTACCATTTGCACATCACCGACACAACTTGAAATAGAACATTTGTTGCACCACTAGAAGCAAACCCAGTGATGGAACAAGGGCGAGCTTGGTACACTTTCGACCTTGCGAGGAGATAACTCTCCTAGTTGGATTCATCGACCTCAAGCCCAACACGTTGCGAGGCCAGGCACAATAACTAGTAATTTGGAAAATTACATGCTGTCTTTGATTTTTCCATGTCGCATACATTCATTGTTTGTGATGTATATAAAATGAAAAGGATGGTGTAGTGATTGCTCTTCCGACCTACATTTCACTTGCACGACGTCCATATGTGTTGAACACATAATGTTTTTGGTTGATGCTGAAAATAATATTTTGGTATTGTTTTATAAGGTTATCTTATGTGCCCCCCCCCCCCCCCCCCACCCACCGCACGGAGCTAGAAATTATTATTTGATGTTGCACATGATGCAATCACCTTTTATAAAATGTTTATTTGATGGGATTCGTTGTGCATGTACAAAAAATGTTGAATAAAATAGTTTCCTGCATTTTATTTAACGTTGCCAACACTAGAAACATTTTTCCACTGCTGCAGGCAAAGGATAAACATGCTATTTAGGCATATCGAAAAACTTGGATACATAGATTTTATTTTATAAAAATCAAGCATTTGATTGAGATCTGTTCACTTAAGTGAGATCCGAAGATCGAGGAGGCATCCAATTGTGCACTCCACCCATAACCTCGATGCCGACCTTTTTTTGGTGTGCACACAACAAGCAGGTTGATGTGCCATTGTCATGTAGAGAGAGGGATTAATTGGGAATGTATCCTCTTCTTAGCATTACATTCCGTAAACTTCTCATCACAATTCAAAAACGAAAACAAGGAAGAGAAAGAGGAGATCAAATGGCCGGACCCATGTATATTCATGCACTGAACAAGGCTAATACTATGTGCCGCATCCTGCTATCACTCACTTATCGTGAAAGATAGTCGGCACTCGCATAGTGCTTGGGCAAGCTCACTTTGAGGCTCCCTGGACCACTGAGTTCTCCTGATTTTCTTCCCTGTGTTTTTTTGTTCTTGCGGTTTTCCCAAAAAAAAAACTTGTTGATGGAGTTTTTTGACAGATATAAAAATATATATCTGTAATGTTCTTCACTGATTTCAAAGAAAATGCGAATTTTTATGAATGTGCACATTTCAAAATTCTCTTAAAAATTCTAAATATTCAATAAATAAATAAATAATGATTTTTAGAAAAAGAAAATTATAAATTATAAAATGGTAAAAATGGAAATTGGAAAAGAAAAAGGAAAAAAATAGAGAAACGGGGAAACCAAAAGGAAGAAAGAAACTGAACAAGCCATGGAGAAAATGAAGTATACGAGAAACATAACGACAAAACAGAAGTGCGCTCACCTTGTGCATTTGCGTGTCAAAATGTCGCATAGGGCGACAAATATGATTTCCTCTATGTGTCAAAAGGGAACATGGTTAATAATTTTGTGGTTAAATGCCCAAGAAGTCTTTTTTTTATCTGGCCTAACCCATGACACCACCCATGGCTTAGAACACCTTATGCATTCGTGTATGTATATCTATACCTACTAATAAAGCAAGGTGTATTTCTCCGATTTTTTCATCCGTTCACCGTCGAAAAGTTTTTTTTCCTATCCGAGGTGGTACTAAACTTTTGTGGGTCCATTTGCTAGAAAAGAAAAATAAATTTTTGTACAGGGCCGTGCACGTTGTGGCCCGTCAAAGCCAATCCACCTAATTCCCAGCGCACGCAGCTAATAAAACCCTATATACCGCACATGGCAATAAATAGTTCGACCTTTGCACAGGGCGAAGGTTTTCCCAGCCTGTTTTATTTTTTATGTGCTTTATTTCTATTTTATTTTTTGATCCTTTCTCTATTTATTTTTATTTTTCCCTGCAAACTTTAGACTTTTACTTTTTTTTCTTAAATATAAAATAAATAAAAAATAGAATTTCGATTTGTGGTTTCAACTTTTTAAAAATAATTCCAAATTCTAAAATTTTGTTTCTATCTTTCCCTAATAATAAAGCAGATATTGCTTCTGGTCGTACGTCATTCAAATTATCCTTGAAGTTAGCGAAAATTACCCACCAATGCAAATTACCCTTGAAGTTAGTGAAAATTACCCACCAATGCCACCTGTAAGTGGAAAAAACGATTCGTTTTTCCCTTACGTCGTTGCCCATCGCGTTTAGTTCAAATAAAATACTGCCATGATGTATCAGAAGTCTACAATAGCTGGACTGGTTGGTGCCATGCTCTTCTATTTGGGACACCCAAGTTCGAGACCCAGTTATCCCATTTTTTTGCCTTTTATCACTCCCTGAATTCCTGTTGGCGTAAGATAGAACTATCTTGCTCAAGGGCTGCATAGTGTTGTAATACGGTCCAGCTACTCTAACTTTTTTTTTTGCAGATTCAAGTACTTTTTAAAATATTCATATCTTTTAAATATTAACATAAAACTTAACATGTTATAAATGGAAAACGCTTAGAAAAATGTTTAGATTCCAAATATGCTATTACCCTGCATGTTAATCATTTCTAAAAAATACTTTTATTTATATGGGGTATTTCAAAAATGTCTATTATATATAAAAGATCTATTACTGGTTCAATAGGGGAAGTTCATGTCTACCAATTTAGAATTCCTAATCAACCTTTTTTTGAGAAAAAAACTACTAGCCATCTTTTGTTCTTTTTCAAAGAAAAACTACTAGCTAGCTTAGTGCTATATATGTACGTGTAAAAACATATGTCTACATGTCGTTGTGTATAGTGGGTTGGCTGCCACCTTTGCATCCAGCGCCCACTAATATGAATCAGTTGATGGTCGGCTACAAATGACATGGACTGAAAAGGAGCAATTTTGGATTTGGGGGGGGAGGGGGGGGGGGGGCAAGGGAGCTATGGTCTGGAATTCGCATGAATCGCCATATTAGGCGGCGATTGGGAGGGGAGGAGGTCTCGACCAGACTATCCCAACCTCACCTAACACAAAACAAGCATGTTTTACAGATTAATCTACTTGATGTTATTGTAATTTCTAAATTCGTTCATAATGGTATTTCTTTACATTTTCTATTAAATTTAGCTCATGACATCAGGTCCAAAATTATTAATAATGTTATTCCTTTAAATTTTATTTTAAATTTCAGAAGGAACTAATAAGTTGAATTAATTTGACTTGGGACCACATCTCATGTTCCAAATAGACATCCTGGAAAAGCATACCCTCAATTGATTCATTGTTTGACATGTTGTTCGTTGTTTTGAAGCTGTCGTTCATGTCGAATGACTATTGGCTGTGATTTTAAAGTAGAGGGAGTGGACTTATACATGAAGGATCATGAGAATACTTATCACATTAGAGACTTGTGTTATTGTTTGATCTCCCGTTGCAACGCACGGGCATGTTTGCTAGTTTTAAAAAATGTTCGAAACTTGAAATTTTTGTTCACATTCCAAATTTGTTCGAAATTAAAAAAATCGCCCTTTTTAAGAAATGTTTGTGTTTTCCAAAACAAATTGAGATATTCAAAATAAAATTGCATTTTAGAAAACGTTCCTTTTTTCTAAAAACAATTGTGTTCTCCAAAACAAATTGGGATTTTGAAAATAAAGTTGGATTTCTAAATATGTTCCAGATCCTATAAATATTATTGTTTAGTGAAATGTTCGCAAATTCAAAATAATGATCTTGGTTAAAATAGACACATTTCGAATTTTATTATAAATGTTTAAAACATGTAATTGTTTTAAAAAATTGTTCCCAAATTCAAAAAAAGACAATGCTTTTTCAAAGGTTCATGTTTTTAATAAATGTTTGTGAATTATAAAAAATCTCCCTGTTTCAATTGTTGTTCATCTTTTTCCAAAATGAATGAAATTTTCGAAAAAACTTTTCGGGATTTCTAAAATTGTTCATGTTTTAAAAATATTTTGCAATTCATAAATAGTAATTTATTTTTGGAAAATTTCAAAATAAATAAATAAAATGTTTGAATATGATGATGTAGTTCTTAAATGTTCGCGCTGGTCATTGGTAAGTAGGACCCGTTTATTCGAGCGGCCAACACCTAGTGGTCAAGTTTTTAGGTCGTTAGTTTGATTATCAACTTGTCTTTTTTGGATTTATACTCTTGCCTTACAAACAAAGGTCCCTTTGGTGCCTGCGAGTGGCTGGCCCAGACGTGAACTATTGTGCGTCCCATGCGCTATTTGATGATAAATGAGTATGCTCTCTTGCTATAATTGAAAGAAATTGCAGGCACGAGTCAATAAAAGATAATATGCTGAATTGGCTCGAATGAAAAGAATTGTAGGCACATGACCGCTAAAATAATCAAAGAGAATAAATCCTGGTAAAGAAGGGATTGCCTGGTTATGCATGGATTATGCTAATGAAACTTGATTTATGCACTGCAATTAGTAACCATCTGGTTACATCATAGTAGGAGAGAGTGGCGAAGCAACCGTACCCTGAAGGTCGCCGCGTAGCCACCAAATGAGGAGGGAGCCACAACCCCGACACGAGGACGACCCAAAGGAAAAAATGGCACGAGTTGGATGGTCGTCGCCACGCCACCTAACCCGACCACTATCAAGATCTCGCAGGCCAAACACGATCCGAGAGAAGACCACAACTCTCGCTCTGTCGCCCACTGTTGTGTTGATCGTTTTTGGTGCACATATCAATTATCTCCCATGTCGCTTCTCCAAAGAATATCTTTATCGTTGCAACGCACGGGCATAGGTGCTAGTGTATACCAATATAAAAAGACCAAAGATGCAGATTTAATTAATCTCGGCCATCAAATTATGTCAATCCAACGATCTAGACTGCTTCAATGTCGAGCACTCAACACGTTTAGCGTGCAGTTAATTTTTTGCAGGGAAGCGTGCAGTTAATTTCATGCCAAATATATTGCTAATTACTCCCTCCGTTCCTTGATATAAGGTGTATAGATTTTTAAGAAAAAGTCCGAAATATAAGGTTTATTGCGTTGCACCACTCGTTTGGATAATTTTTTAAGGGATTTGATTACATTTCCTTATATAGGGCAAGCTCCTCTATTTTCTCATGTCAATTAGTCAGGTGCAATCTCTCCCAAAACTTGTGAAATTTTCCCTCCACATGCGTTCTTTAATTTCCGTGCCAAAAACTATACACCCAATATTGAGGAACGGAGGGAGTATATAATAACACGCAAATAATATCATACTTAATATCCGATACTTCCAAATTAACATGCATTGCACGTAGACATTGACTAGTGGAGAATAAGCACACCACCATTCATTTCTCCCCTCCCAGTTTCCAAACGCTCTGAGTTCGCTGAGAACACATCAAATCCATTAACGAGATAATTGTTGACGCCAGGCTACCTTGCTTTGGCCATACTACCTCCTTTCTAGCTTATTTGACATGTGCATATCCCTAGAATGACAATTTCATCAACGTCCTTTTAAAAAAAATCATCAATGCAATACAAATTGTATATCATACTAGAAAAACGCCCGTGCGTTGCAACGGGGCCACATTAACTTTAAGAGTTCAATATTAATATTCTCATACATATCAAGTGATGCACACACACACTCTCCCTCCCTCTTCCTCACTCTCTCTCCCCCTCTCCCTCTCTCTCTAACACACACACACATCCATCTTATTGGATACGGGGCTATCATCCATCTATTTCACACACACACACACACACACACGCTAGTGCATAACAATATGGATTATGTGTATTATATTTGCCACCACAACTGAGGAAATTAATTTCATGTAAATCGGCCAGCCATAGCTTCAAGAATACGCGGAGGAGGTGGCCCGGGTCGGCGTCGGTGCCGTCCGGCGCGGGCCACGGGCCCGCATCCAAGTGTGTCTGCGCGCCGGCCACCCACGCCGGGTCCTTCAAGTGCCGCTTCCACCGTACCAACTCCCAGGGCAGGGAGCCGCCCTTCTACGCCCCCTTCACCGGCCGCGGCCAGCGCGGTGCCGCGGCACCCGGCCTCGACGTCCTCGTCCTCCGGCACCGTCGCGACCCAGTGACACAGCCCAAGCATCGGCCTCGAGAATCAAGAACGCTCGGCAACGGAGAGGGAAGGGAAAGATCATATACATGTAATAAGAAAGGGAGTTTATTTACTGCTCCCTCGATGTATTGTTTCCTTTGTTTGGAGATTGATTACCATCCGTGAGTTAAGGTAAGGTTAATGTGATTGATCGATTTTTCTGATTAATGTGATTGAATGATTTAAGGTAAGGTTAATTAATTTAAATTTGATCTTTAGAGATTGTTCGTGATTGATTTTACATTACTAAATAACTTGCGTCAGTATGAAAAGTTCTGATCTGTTCAGATTTCTTTCGTTGTGTGAGAGGGTGACGCGAAAATAAACCGATGAAGTGGGAGGAGGGGACGTAAAAAAATCTACGAAAAAACCCGGCAAAGATGGGAGAAGTACCAAAAAAATCATAAGAAGTGGGACGAAAATAAACCGTACGAGGCTACCAACTGCTCCATTATAAATAGAGAAACAACATATCGTTAGAAACTTCAAATAATACAGAGTTTTAGTGGCATAAAAGCATAAGATATATATAAGTCGTACGATATTGATCAAGTTTCTAATTTAGGGATACGCGCAGTCCTAATAAATCGGAAAGGATGGAGTATGATGCACACCACAACAACGACCCAATAATGCTGATTCCATGTTTCCTGCAAGGGCGTGCCACGTCGCCACTTTCTTAGTCAGCTAGACATCCTTCCGAGCCTCCGCGGAGTTCAGGCTATCCACGATGAACTCACCACCGCCACCACAACAAACATGACCCGTGCCCTTTCCCACCGGATCTACAACTTCCCCTACTCAATGTCATAGTCCCGCTCATCATCATTACCGGGTGCCCGGCCTGATTCCAACCACCGTGTTTGCACCTGCTTGAAATTTGGTGTGGCCCCAAAGAGACATAAAGAGAGGAGAAAGGGAGGTGGGACAATTATTTATAGTATATATGATGGGCATAAGGCTGGTCATAGTGGGGAGTAACTTAGACTAGTGTCATGCATATGACACTAGTCTATGTTACTACTTTCATAGTGCTGAAGTAGTATCATATATGATTGCATTTATTAGCTTATAGACTCAACATTTCTTGAGAAGCGCTATGTGTGATGGTAACATAATATGTTACTCCAAACACCTCTCTCCTCATTAACTAGGTGCCACATAAGCAAACTTGTCTCGAGATGTGTTATGTTACTAGCTAAGTTACTCCCGCTATGACTAGCCTAAGTGATCGGTAAGACTAGCCACAATGACCAAGTTACTAGTCTATGTTACTACCTCTATAGTGGGGAGTAACATATGTGTAGTAACATGTAACACTTTATTTATTAGGCTATAGACACATTTTGCCTTGATATGTGTGATGTCACCCATACTACTAGTAACTAGCTATGTTACTACTCCTCTCTTTTTCTTCATTTATTGCTTGCCACATCATCTACTTTATTTAGATATGTGTGATGTTATTACCTATATTACTTTCATTATGGGTAGTCTAAGGACCATTGGCCTGTTTTCCTTAATTACGGACTGTTGCACTGAGTTGGAGGCTTGGAGCAGTTATCTAGCTGCACCAGCTTTCTCTATGAGGATAGCACACACTTCCGAGTTGCCGCGATAACACACTTGTGCATCCCCCTTATTTGTGCACATACACATCAAGTCTTTAATGGATAAACGTGCCACGGTCTGAGGGAGTATGAATTCTAGCGCGCAATAGTTTTGAAATATAAAATAGGTAAAATTTCCGGATAAACGGTCACCACCATGCTATAGTTGAGCTTGACCACAAGGTCAGGATGGATTGTAACTAATAACGCCATCCATGGTGTATAACTCTGAGGGTGACATGTTAGCTAGTCATATTGTTTATCTTTAAACTGGTAAGTAATAAGCACTTATCCGACCATTGTTAAATACTACTCCCTCCACCCCAAATTATTTGTCTTAGATTTATTTAGATACGAATGTATGTATACATGTTTTAATATTAGATACATTCGTATATAGACAAATATAAGACAAGTAATTTGGGACGGAGGTAATACAATGTATCGTGTACACCAACTGCTCGCCACAGGAATGCAAGGAAAATGGCCTACAACAAGTTGATTACTGTCAACCCCACGTAAGTACATGGTGATGTATTGTTTGCAGTAAATTTGAATGTGTCACACATTTGCAACTATAATAAAAAGCAACAATTACGTGTTTGTTGTTCTTCAAGCAACACAGTTGCACCAAGTCAGAGACAGGGAAACCATGGCTGGCCGCGGCATCTTCAGAGAGATCGTGCGAGGATCGAGCGAAAGACTAGTGCGAGGATCGTGGCTGGTGTCGGGAAAGGGGAGGAGGCTTAGAGGGATTGTTAGGGCGACAAAGGACTAGTGGAAGATTTAGGCAGGGCAGGACTGGACGGCGGAGAGATGCCGGCCATGGGTGATAGGATCAGCGGCTGGGAGGATAGGTGGATGGGGATAGGAGGTGGAAGACGATAGGTGGATGGGGATAGGTGGATCGGTAGTCGGGGGGATATTTGGATAGGCGATACGATCCTCTCTCTCTCTCTCTCTCTCTCTCTCTCTCTCTCTCTTCTACGCCATCACATTCAGACTTTATTCTTGGTATACAAGTAGTCAATACATTCATACAACACAAAAATAATCATAAGAAGCACAAATAAGAAAGTTACCACAAAAATTGCATCGATATGTATATTTTATGTTGTATTTGTACGTTTGCAATTTTACATCGTGTAAACAAAAAATTATGCCTGGTATACATTTGCTCATGCTTATGTTGAATAGCTTATTACATCATGTAAAATAACGGCACAAAGAAGATTTTTCACCCTCACGCTGAATAGCTGAAGTATTTGATTTATGTCTTTTCATGTATTGGTGCGCATAGTACACAGGCCCAGTGTCTGCTTATGTTTTCGAATCCATTAGTACATACCTATATTGCGCATTAGCCTTCACCATTATGCACCAAGGAAAAAAACATGTCATGACAAAATAGTGCAACGCTTAAAATCCTCTATAGTGAAGCTAAACCGCGCTATAGCGACACTATCACGCTATAACGAACGATTGTACACTGATTTCATTTAGTGAGACGTTGCTCTGAAGGGAACGCTATAGCGTACTATTTCTTTCATTCTTATATGTACAACGTTTTGCTGAAACGCCGTAGTACGTACTTGCCTGTTTCAAGGCCTATTTTAGGGTCTTTTAAGGCGCCTCCTACCAGCTACAGTGTTGTAAGCTCAGCCCCCAAAAAAGCAATAGCTAGCTAGTAGAGTGCAGCGTCACAGTCAGAGCGAACTGGTCCAACCGGCGATGAACTGTTCCGAGACAAGAACCAGCCACCCCGTGATAACATATACTGTATACAGCAAACGAGCTACGAGCAAGCAAAGCAAGTTAGGAGATGGCAATGATGGACGTCGATGCTCCCTTTCTTGAGGATAAGGAAGAGCCGCTCGCCGGCGTCTGCGACTTCCGCGGCCGCGCCGTCTACCGCACCACCTCCGGCGGGTGGCGATCCGCCCTCTTCCTCGTCGGTATGCACTGCATGTCCTAGAGCTAGCTAGCTGTTCACTAGATCTAGTTAACTAACTTGCCAGCGATACATGCAGTGGTGGAGGTCGCCGTCATCATTGCCTACTACGGCGTGTCGGCGAACCTGATCACGTACCTGACGGGGCCGCTCGGCCAATCCAACGCGGCGGCGGCCACGGCAGTGAACGTCTGGACGGGGACGGCCAGGCTCACGCCGCTGCTAGGTGCCTTCGTCGCCGACTCCTGGCTGGGCCGCTACCGCTCCATCATCCTCGCCTGCACCCTCTATGTCCTGGTAATGAAGGAAATTACCTTGCTACAAATTTGGGTTAGCTTGTCTTACTTAATGGCTGCTTGGGAAACGACGCATGGACGTACAATGTACACATATTCAGGCACATGACCAAAACCGGTGGTACGAAATTTTAAGATTAACAGTCACTACACTCGTCTTAGTTCAATGAAAACGATGACTCTTGTTAAAAATAAGATAATCCACCTTGATAGAATAAACAAAACGTCAAACCTAGAATTACCTGTTCATCCAGCTGTTTGGTTAGTTAGGCTTGTCTTAATTTGAAATTAATGCACCAGCACCGTACAGTTGAGTAGGCCACTACTTGACATGTCAAACTCGTCTATTTAAAAAACCCAGTCGACCTAATTAATCATGCTCAACCCTCTTTACTCCTCCACAAGAAAAGATCCCAATCTTTTGTCTTCCTCCCGTCCACGTCGCCAGCCTGCCTCATCTCCGATGGCCTTTGGACCATGGGGGTGCGGAGGAAACCCATTTTTTGTTCTTGTTAGGTTCATCGTCTTGGTTGGGCCTGTGTGGCGGTGGTGATGTCGCTCAGTTAGAATAATGTCTCCCATGTTCTATCCCCGTCTCAATGTTGCATCAAGCATTGTCGGAGGGCGTGTGAAGGTGTGTCTTTGTCGGTGCTAGTCTTCAGTGGATCTGTTTGGATCAGGTATTCGTTCGCCTTTGTTTTGGTGTTTACAAGTTTGATCCTTCCCATCTAGGCGATGGTTGCTCCTCTTGTACACTAGTCGTATGAGGCCTTAGCACAACAACTTCCTGACTGCCTAACAAGGTTTGCCCAGCTCTGGCGAGGGGTGGATGGTGTTCGCGGCGCGTCTTCGGCTCGCTCCAGTGCTCGTAGTGGTCACTAGGTGGTCAACGAACCTAGTTGTAATTTTTATTACCTTTGCTTTGTACTGAATGATTGAATATGAATAGATTAGTTTTTGTGAAATTTTTTAATCATACTTGATCAAGGGCGACCCGGAGAGCAAACCGTCAAATGATGGTCAATTTCGATGTTGGAAACTCGCTATAACTAATACTTACTACTTCCTTCATTCCATAATATAAGACGTTTTCTGCAAGTTTTTTGCAAGTTGAACCCAACTTGCAAAAATATCTTATATTGTGAGACAGAGGGAATATGTTTTCGACCATGCATACCTCTTTTGTTTTGCGGCAAGATGATGTAATCCGCTCATATAGTGTATTAAATTGGATAAATACAAAGAGACAGAAGACGAACACACACACACACACACACACACAAAATATGTCTTAAACAACTATACAAGTACTAGAAATCTCCCGTAAAAAAAATTAAGCCCTAGACGTACATTAGCACACCAGGGCCTCCGATTTCCTCTGCAGCCCCATCACCTGCCAATCCATGGTGTTCTGCCTTCTTCGTTGTCAGTGCACACTATGCTAGCTAGTCGGCCCCAATTAAGTTTAAGAAAATTTGTATCAATTGGGCGAGGTCATCAATGTCGCTATCAGACCTCATCTCGCCCAAGTTTGTACGAATTATTTCCCCATTTTTGTAATTGGGCATTTTGCTCCAAACTGTATAGCAAATTTTTTTTTAAAAAATTGAATGTAGTTGTACCATAATCAACATAGTTTGAGATTATTAGTGATAGCTTTAAGTACGCCTTAGCTTGAAGTGCTTCTCGACCATTTATTCCACAAAACACTCCCAAGTCTAAACTACTCCTCTACATGCAGGGCTATGGCATGATCACTCTAGCATCAACACTCCTGTCTCAGCGACCGTCTGCATCCCTTGGCAAAGACTCCTCGTCTTCCCCTTTTTCGCTGGAGGTGTCCTTCTTCTATGTCTCCCTCTATCTCATCGCGCTCGCGCAGGGTGTCGGCAAACCTTGTGGCCTTGCCTTCGCCGCAGATCAATTCGATCCCAACCACGCTAGGGAGTTCACCGCCCGGAGCTCCCTCTTCAACTGGTGGCACTTCTTCATAGCCATTGGGATCAGTTTCGCTGTCATCGTTGTCAGCTACATCCAGGAGAATGTTGGTTGGGGAATTGGCTTTGGCACGCTCTTCACCGTCATGATTTGCGCTTTTGTTGTCTTCCTCCTTGGCATTCCCACCTACCGCCTCCATGTGCCTGTCACTGGCTCTGATAACCCTTTTGCTCGTCTTGGTCGTAGTGTCTTTGCGCTTGCTAGGAACTCAAGCTTCCGTGTCAGCGCTAAAAGACATCATCATGAAGATGAAGATGTCGCAACCAGCATGGAGGAGGCGCGTTGCGTGCTACAACTACTGCCGATCTGGGCAGCATGCCTAGCTTATGGTGTGGTGATTGCGCAGATCATGACACTTTTTAACAAGCAGGGACGCACCCTAGATCGTCATATTGGTGGCCTAGAGCTGCCTCCGGCCACATTGCAAGTGTTCTGGCCAGCAGCCGGCTTACTGTTTGTGCCCATCTATGACCGTGTTCTAGTTCCGGCACTACGTTACACGACGGGCACCCCATCGGGGTTGACGCTGTTGCAGCGAGTAGGTACGGGCATGGTTATCTCAATGGTCGCCATGTGTGTTGCGGCATTGGTGGAGACCCAAAGGTTGGAGATGGCACGGAAGAACAACCTGGTTGACAACGCCAGGGCGACGATACCGATGAGCTGGGCATGGCTGGTTCCACAGTATGTGATGATTGGGGTGTCCGACGTGTTTGTGTTAGTCGGGATGCAGGAGTTCTTCTATGACCAAATGCCCAGTGAGCTTCGCAGCCTTGGCATAGCGCTCTTCTATAGCGTGATGGGAATCGGCGGCTTCATCAGCGGCGCTCTCATATCACTCATTGACCACATCACCCGCAGCGGTGGGGGCGAAAGCTGGTTCTCTAACAACCTCAATCGCGCCCACCTTGACTACTTCTACTGGTTGCTCGCTGGCCTAAGTGCCGCCGAGCTTGCGCTCTATATCTACATCACCAGAAACTATGTCTACAAGGAAAAGAGTCAGCTGAGAGTGACAACCTAGCACTAGCACTTGTACGCATCGATCATATGATATGTTGTATCATCCGCAAATAAATTTTCACTCCATTGGACTATGGTCACTTATGTGATACTTGAAGAATATATATATATATATATCTTTAATTGGTTTATGAAACCAATTTCATATTTATTTTAATTTTTGTGTTGAGTGGCACTTGACTTTATAATAACCTTGATGGCATACGGCAGAAACCTACCATTTTTTCCTCTACTATACTAAGAAACATTGTGACATAAGATGTACTATAAGCTGATTAAAGCCATAGGTGTAACTATGGCTACCATTTTTATGTGAAATATTTTATGCCAAATTGAGCTATGCTTTAAAAAAAATATGGTTTGGTTTCTTTGTTTTTCAGCAACTCATTTCGTAGTTGATATTTTGTTGAGGTTTTACTACCACATATGCCCGTGCGTTGCAACGGAGAGATATTTTTTTTGCAACAAGCAGTGAAAAAGATAATTGATGTGTTCATAAAAAACGGTCTCCATGGCAGTGGACAACAGAGCGAGGAGCTGCGGTATTCTCACGGGTCATGAATGGCCTGCGAGATCTTTGATAGTGGTGGGGTTGGTCGGCGTAGCAGCGACCACCCAACAGGCACCTTTTTTCCTCTGGGTCCACCTCCGTCTTGGAGTTGTGGTTGTGTCCTCATTTGGTTGCTGTGCGGCGACCTTCAAAGCATGATTATTTCGACCAATTTCTCCTACGACGATGTAACCGGATGGATTACTAATTATAGTGCATAAATTATGTTTCATTAGTATAATCAGCGCATAACCACGCATGAATGTCTCTTCATTATCAGAGTTTATTCTCTTCAACTATTTATGCGCTCACATGCCCACAAATTTTATTAATTAGAGCAAAACCAGCATATTCTCTTTTATTAGCATGTGCCCATAATTATTTTCCATTATAGCCAACCAACATATTATCTATTGGCACGTGCAAGTTACCTCCGACAATAATTTGTGGAGTCCCTCGTTCTGCTCATAATTCTTGAGACAACTTCCTTATTCTCACACAACCTCCTTATTTCCAAACAACTTAGGGACAGATAAAACTGGTGTGATTTTGTATAAAATTTCAAGACGGGATTTTTTCCTATCATAATTGCAAGCTAGCTGAGTTGGTTTTATCCGTCAGCACAATAGGGAAGGTCCATAGTTCATTCCCCTCGCGTCATTCATGTTTTGATGCTCGTCCATCTGACAGAAAAAGAAATATGTGGTAGGTCCAGTTTGACCCACCCGGGGGATAACAGAAAAATTGGGGAGCTATATGTGGAATGGAGGGAACAAAATCTATATGTGTATTTTTTTTCTTTTCTTAGTGCAGCTCTGTGGGAGCTACTATATGCCGCTAGACGCGTCGAATAACGCGTGGGATGCACAATAGTTCGCGTCTGGGCCAACCCAATAGCAGGCACCGAAATAACCTGTGTTTCCAAGGCACAGGTAATAATCCAAAAAATGACGTGTTGAACGATCGAACACATGACCTTAATTACGAACAATGTTTTTAATATTCCGTCCATTTTGGAAAAAAAACATGAACACAATTTGAAATAACAGCATTTTTGGAACTCAAGAACCATTAATCAAAACCCAAACATTTTTTTAATTGGTGACCAACTTTTGAAACCAGAACTAGTTTTGAACATTCAGAACAATTTTATAAAATGTGCTTTTAAACATGAACATTATTTCGAATTTGTGAACATCTTACTAAAACAATAATATATTTCAAATTTCGAATATTTTTAAAATACATGTTTTTAATCACAAAATTTTTTGGAATATTTTTGAATTTGGAAAACAAAATCGTATCAAGAAAATAAATTAATGTTCCAAACATTTTTGAAAGGGGGAAAAGGTGGAACACAATATTGTAATTCGAACATTCTTCGAAAATTTGACAACAAATCAAATTCTGAACATTTTTTGAAATATTTTCACAAAAAATAAAAAATGGAAGAAAAAAACGGTGGGTATAAATAGTTTAACAACTCAAATAAGGTAAAAATAAAATTAAATTTGGACGAAAAAAAGGACCGGCCTAGTCTTGGGCGCCCTATGCGAACTCTAATTATCTACCGCACAGCGTGAGAAATATGATTTTTACAGCTACATGGGTAGGGAGATAATTGGGCTGGCTTCGTGGGCCACAACGTGTACGGGATAGAAAAAATTGGACGGTGAACGGATGAAAAAATTGGAGAAACGCATCTTGCTTGGTGTGTGTGTGTGTGTGTGTGTGTGTGTGTGTGTGTGTGTGTGTGTGTGTGTGTGTGTGTGTGTGTGTGTGTGTGTGTGTGTGTGTGTGTGTGACCCATACATGTTTTTCTGAGACATGCAATGGCATTTAAAAATTGTCAACACTTATTAAATGTCACAAACATTTTTCAAAATACGTGAGCATACTTTTAAAGTCCTGAAAAAAATTGTAAATGCATGAACACTTTTTTTGTTGTGTGATAATTTCCTCTCAAAATATGTGTGAACTTTTTAGAATGTGTGAACACCTTTTAAATTGTATGAACATTTTTTTTCAAACTGCATGATGACTTCTGTAAAACAAGTGAACACTTTTTCAGTTACATGTACATTCTCCAAAATGTATGATACTTTACAACTACATATTTATATTTTTGAAACTTCATGAAAAGTTTGAAATATGAGAAAGCTTTTTCAATTATATGATCATTGTTTGGAAATCTGGAACAATTTTGTAAAATTGGAGGAACATTTTCTTATACGCAGAACACTTTTTAAAATCGCCGGAATATTTCTTCATGTATACAGTTTTTAATATTAGGCAAGAAAACTGTTAGATGAGCAATTATATACAACAGACCCTGGTTTTTCTATTTGATTTTAGGATCATAAATTTTTGAATTCTGTATTCTAGTACCCTCATGACTAGTACATGCAAGCATTCTACCGACCAGTTGCTCATGAAAGTTTGTCTAACATGCAAATTAGTTGGCCGACCCAGTTATACTTTTTTTGGGGGTGTCCCCCATTTCTCGCTATAAAAGGTGAAGGACAGGTTTCTGCAAAAAAAGGTCAAGGACAGAGGTCTAGGGGCAAGCCTATGTCTCGCTTATAGTGAGACATAGGGCAGCCCTGCTTGGGTAACCACGACACCAGGCCGGCCAAGCTCATGGGAGACCACATGCCACATGCCACAACCTCGTTTTTTTTGTTTCCCTTTTCACGTTTCTTGTTGTCTGTTTTCTGTTTTTTTTTTGTTTTCTTAACTTCCAAATTTTCTAAAACATTTGGAAAATGTAAAACAAGCATTTAAAAACTAGAAAATGTATATAGAAAATATGTTTCGCGTGTATATAAAAAATATAGAATGTTTGAAAAAAGCGGATCATGAATTTGAAAAATATTAATGAAGCATTCTAAAAATATTTATAGAGCATTCTAAATATATTAATCAACTATTTGTTACATGTTAATCAAGCATTTGAAAACTGTTAAATTTGTATACAAAAAAAATGATCTCATGTATACGAAAAAGAATAAAAAAAATATAAAGTATGTATGGAAAATCTTGATCATGAATTTATTTATTTAAAATGTACATAAATGTTCCTAATGTATACGAGGAAATGCACAACGTATGTCAAATAGAAGTATACATAAAAACATATATCGAATTTTTTAATTACGTAACTAAGAATTATTTAATATGTATATTAAAATATTTTTGGTGTATACAAATTAATGTACATTCTCCATGAAAAATGTTTATTGCCATTAAAAAAATGTTCAGCATGTATTTGAAAAAGGGTAACCACGTATTGAAATAGTGTTCAGAATTTGTGTTTAACAAATAATGTATATCGCATATTTGAAATTTATTTGAAATATGTTAACAAAGATGATTCACATGTAAACTATAATGTAGAGTTTATTATCTACTGAGGAGAGTAGACAATTGTTGACAAAAGAAGATACCAATCAAAACCGACAAAGAAAAAAAAGCCAAAAAGAAACAAAATAAACCGAAAAATAAAAATAAAAAAGATGAAAACTAATGCAAAAGAATGAAAACAGCCAAAACCAAAAAGGAAACAACTAAGAATGAGAGAAACAGAAAAATGAAGTACTGTGAAGGAAATAAGAAAGTGCAAGAAAACCTGTGTAAAAACAAGAGAATCAAAGTGTAACGAAAAAATATTGAATAAAACCATGAAGAAATAAAAATAAACCAGCAGAAAAAAACAAAGAAAGGAAAGAAACTAAAAAAGGGAGGGATCGTGAGCTAGCGAGCGTCACAAGCTAGTAAGCAAATAAAAACTGAGAAACGAGCGTCCCATTTTGCTACGTGAAATAAAAAAATCATCCAGACATGAGAAGCTATTGACTCGCGCTAAGCAAGAAATAGCACTCACGGAGGGTGCCCTGTGTCTCGATTTTTTTGAGGGATATGTGTCCATATGTAGGAAACCTCGTGTGAAGGCGGGCGCCAGCTGGGACGAGATCTGTACATGTTAGCGGATGTCCGGTCTGTAGTATGGAAGCTGAGGATAATTTGCACCCTTTCTTGAGATGCGAACTGGGACGAGATCTGTACCAGGAGATGGCTAAAGTGTGGGAATTACCGGCAATTGATTCCTTCGTGCCGAATGGGAAGGAATGACTACTTCATGCGCTGGATCCCTTATGCGAGGTGGATCGCTGTAAGTTGCCACTCGTCTTTTGGAGAAGTTGGTACGTTCGAAATGAAGTAGTGCATCATAAACCAGCACCGGCTATGGATGTTTCTGTATGCTTCCTGAAAAGATACTTGGAAGAGTTAATAGGGATCAAACTAAATTCAGGAATGGACCCGGTAAAAGGCAAGGGGTTCGTTTCTTTTGATCATTTGCCTTCCACAAAGGTGCATCTTGAGCGCACGGTCCCTGAATGTAACATGGATGGATCGTTTATCGCGGATGATAAGGCGGGAGCTGGTCTGATCCTTCGAGACTCAAGGGGTGAGATCATTTTTTCGTGCTGCAGGGTGTTATTCTCCTGTAGAGATGATGTTGAAGCTGAATTATGTGCGATTATGGAAGGTGTGTCGCTTGCCATACAGAGATCCGAGATGCCCATTGCTATTAAATCGGATTCAAGTTTGGCCGTATCGATGATAAGCTCTGGCGAAGTTGATCGCTCAGTTTATGCCTCCTTGGTGAATGAAATAAGACTTTTGTTGCGTCTGAGACGAACTTGTATTACTCATGTTTTGAGAGCTCGGAATAAAGCTAGTGATAGTTTGCTAGGTTTGCTCGTGTGGAGGGGCGGACTATGACTTGGCCGGGATCTAGGCCAGATGAGGTCTTGGGTATTTCCCTTGATGATTGTAAAGACATTATTATTTGAGTAATACAGGTGATTTTGTTGGGGAACGTTGCAGAAAACAAAAAATTTCCTACTCGTTTCACCAAGATCATCTAGGAGTTCATCTAGTAACGAGTCACGAGATGCATCTACATACCTTTGTAGATCGCGAGCAGAAGCGTTCGTTAGAACGTGGTTGATGTTGTCGAACACGCCGTGATCCAAATCACCGATGACCAGCGCCGAACGGACGGCACCTCCGCGTTCAACACACGTACGGGACGGGAGACGTCTCCTCCTTCTTGATCCAGCAAGGGGGAAGGAGAGGTTGATGAAGATCCAGCAGCACGACGGCGTGGTGGTGGATGCAGGGCGTCACGACAGCAGGGCTTCGCCGTGTACTACGAGGGAGAAAGGTGTAACAGGGAGAGAGGGAAGCACCAAATGCGTGGGCAGCAAGTCCCTCCTCTCCCCACCTATATATAGGGGTGCCAGGGGGGGGGCGCCGGCCCTGGTAGATGGGATCTACCAGGGGGGGCGGCGGCCAAGGGGTGGGGACTTGCCCCCCAAGCAAGGGGGCGCCCCCCCTTAGGGTTTCCCCCTCCCCACCAACCCTAGGCGCATGGGCCTTGGGGGGGATGGCGCCCCAGCCCACTATGGGCTGGGTTCCCACCTATTTCAGCCCAAGTGGCCCTCCGAGATAGGTGGCCCCACCCGGTGGACCCCCGGGACCCTTCCGGTGGTCCCGGTACAATACCGGGTACCCCGAAACTTGTCCCGATGGCCGAAACTGCACATCCTATATATAATTCTTTACCTCCGGACCATTCCGGAACTCCTCGTGACGTCCGGGATCTCATCCGGGACCCCGAACAACATTCGGGTTACTGCATATACTTATCTTCACAACCCTAGCGTCATCGAACCTTAAGTGTGTAGACCCTACGGGTTCGGGAGACAAGCAGACATGACCGAGACGACTCTCCGGTCAATAACCAACAGCGGGATCTGGATACCCATGTTGGCTCCCACATGCTCCACGATGATTTCATCGGATGAACCACGATGTCGAGGATTCAATCAACCCCGCATGCAATTCCCTTTGTCAATCGATATATTACTTGCCCGAGATTCGATCGTCGGTATCCCAATACCTCGTTCAATCTCGTTACCGGCAAGTCACTTTACTCGTACCGTAATGCATGATCCCGTGACCAGACACTTGATCACTTTGAGCTCATTATGATGATGCATTACCGAGTGGGCCCAGTGATATCTCTCCGTCATACGGAGTGACAAATCCCAGTCTTGATCCGTGTCAACCCAACAGATACTTTCGGAGATACCCGTAGTCTACCTTTATAGTCACCCAGTTACGTTGTGACGTTTGGTATACCCAAAGCACTCCTACGGTATCCGGAAGTTACACGATCTCATGGTCTAAGGAAAAGATACTTGACATTGCAAAACTCTAGCAAAACGAACTACACGATCTTTATGCTATGTTTAGGATTGGGTCTTGTCCATCACATCATTCTCCTAATGATGTGATCTCGTTATCAATGACATCCAATGTCCATAGTCAGGAAACCATGACTATCTGTTGATCAACGGGCTAGTCAACTAGAGGCTTACTAGGGACATGTTGGTGTCTGTTATTCACACATGTATTACGATTTCCGGACAACACAATTATAGCATGAATAAAGACAATTACCATGAACAAGGAAATATAATAATAATGCTTTTATTATTGCCTCTAGGGCATATTTCCAACAGTCTCCCACTTGCACTAGAGTCAATAATCTAGTTACATTGTGATGAATCGAACACCCATGGAATTCTGGTGTTGATCATGTTTTGCCCTAGGGAGAGGTTTAGTCAACGGATCTGCTACATTCAGGTCCGTATGTACTTTACAAATTTCTATGTCTCTATCTTG
Source organism: Triticum monococcum (assembly GCA_034509565.1). Lineage (NCBI taxonomy): Eukaryota > Viridiplantae > Streptophyta > Magnoliopsida > Poales > Poaceae > Triticum > Triticum monococcum. The sequence continues at coordinate 821,187,698 of CM067842.1, forward strand.
AACATTTTCACGAATGGAGTTGAAGCGACGCTTGATGTGCCTTGTCTTCTTGTGAAACCTGGGCTCCTTGGCAAGTGCAATAGCTCCAGTGTTGTCACAGAAGAGTTTGATCGGCCCCGACGCATTGGGTATGACTCCGAGGTCGGTGATGAACTCCTTCATCCATATTGCTTCATGTGCTGCCTCTGAGGCTGCCATGTACTCCGCTTCACATGTAGATCCCGCCACGACGCTTTGCTTGCAACTGCACCAGCTTACTGCCCCTCCATTCAAAATATACACGTATCCGGTTTGTGACTTAGAGTCATCCAGATCTGTGTCGAGGCTAGCGTCGACGTAACCCTTTACGACGAGCTCTTCGTCACCTCCATAAACGAGAAACATCTCCTTAGTCCTTTTCAGGTACTTCAGGATATTCTTGACCGCTGTCCAGTGTTCCTTGCCGGGATTACTTTGGTATCTTCCTACCAAACTTACGACAAGGTTTATATCAGGTCTGGTACACAGCATGGCATACATAATAGAACCTATGGCTGAGGCATAGGGGATGACACTCATCTCTTCTATTTCTTCTGCCGTGGTCGGACTTTGAGCTGAGCTCAATTTCATACCTTGTAACACAGGCAAGAACCCCTTCTTAGACTGATCCATATTGAACTTCTTCAATATCTTATCAAGGTATGTATTTTGTGAAAGACCTATGAGGCGTCTCGATCTATCTCTATAGATTTTGATGCCTAATATATAAGCAGCTTCTCCAAGGTCCTTCATTGAAAAACTCTTATTCAAGTAGGCCTTAATGCTGTCCAAGAGTTCTATATCATTTCCCATCAAAAGTATGTCATCTACATATAATATGAGAAATGCTACAGAGCTCCCACTCACTTTCTTGTAAACGCAGGCTTCTCCATAAGTCTGCGTAAACCCAAACGCTTTGATCATCTCATCAAAGCGAATGTTCCAACTCCGAGATGCTTGCACCAGCCCATAAATCGAGCGTTGGAGCTTGCACACTTTGTCAGCATTCTTAGGATCGACAAAACCCTCCGGCTGCATCATATACAATTCTTCCTTAAGGAAACCATTAAGGAACGCCGTTTTGACGTCCATTTGCCATATTTCATAATCGTAAAATGCGGCAATTGCTAACATGATTCGGACGGACTTTAGCTTCGCTACCGGTGAGAAAGTCTCATCGTAGTCAACCCCTTGAACTTGTCGATAACCCTTAGCGACAAGCCGAGCTTTATAGATGGTCACATTACCACCCGCGTCTGTCTTCTTCTTAAAGATCCATTTATTTTCTATGGCTCGCCGTTCAACGGGCAAGTCAGTCAAAGTCCATACTTCGTTTTCATACATGGATCCTATCTCGGATTTCATGGCTTCTAGCCATTTGTCGGAATCCGGGCCCGCCATTGCTTCTTCATAGTTCGAAGGTTCACCGTTGTCTAACAACATGACTTCCAAGACAGGGTTGCCGTACCACTCTGGTGTGGAACGTGTCCTTGTGGACCTTCGAATTTCAGTAGAACCTAGATCAGAAGTATCTTGATCATTATCATTAACATCCTCTCTAGTCGGTGCTGGCACCTCAGGAACATTTTCTTGAGTTGCGCCATTTTCCGGTACAAGAGGCAATACTTCGTCTAGTTCTACTTTCCTCCCACTTACTTCTTTCGAGAGAAACTCCTTCTCTAGAAAGGATCCATTCTTGGCAACGAAGACCTTGCCTTCGGATCTGAGGTAGAAGGTATATCCAATAGTTTCTTTAGGGTATCCTATGAAGACGCATTTTTCCGACTTGGGTTCGAGCTTTTCAGGTTGAAGTTTCTTGACATAAGCATCGCATCCCCAAACTTTTAGAAATGACAGCTTAGGTTTCTTCCCAAACCATAATTCATACGGTGTCATCTCAACGGATTTTGACGGAGCCCTATTTAAAGTGAATGCGGCAGTCTCTAAAGCATAGCCCCAAAAGGATAGCGGTAAATCGGTAAGAGACATCATAGACCGCACCATATCTAATAGAGTGCGATTACGACGTTCGGACACACCGTTACGCTGAGGTGTTCCAGGCGGCGTTAGTTGTGAAACTATTCCATATTTTCTTAAGTGTGTGCCAAATTCGTGACTCAAGTATTCTCCTCCACGATCTGATCGTAGAAACTTGATTTTCCTGTCACGTTGATTCTCGACCTCACTCTGAAATTCCTTAAACTTTTCAAAGGTTTCAGACTTGTGTTTCATTAAGTAGATATACCCATATCTACTCAAGTCATCAGTGAGAGTGAGAACATAACGATAGCCACCGCGTGCCTCAACACTCATTGGACCGCACACATCAGTATGTATGATTTCCAATAAGTTGGTTGCTCGCTCCATTGTTCCTGAGAACGGAGTCTTGGTCATTTTACCCATAAGGCATGGTTCACACGTGTCAAATGATTCATAGTCAAGAGACTCTAAAAGTCCATCTTTATGGAGCTTCTTCATGCGTTTGACACCTATGTGACCAAGGCGGCAGTGCCACAAGTATGTGGGACTATCGTTATTAACCTTACATCTTTTGGTATTCACACTATGAACATGTGTAGTATTACGCTCGAGATTCATTAAGAATAAACCATTCACCACAGGAGCATGACCATAAAACATATCTCTCATATAAATAGAACAACCATTATTCTCGGATTTAAATGAGTAGCCATCTCGAATTAAACGAGATCCTGATACAATGTTCATGCTCAAAGCTGGCACTAAATAACAATTATTGAGGTTTAAAACTAATCCCGTAGGTAAATGAAGAGGCAGCGTGCCGACGGCGATCACATCGACTTTGGAACCATTCCCGACGCGCATCGTCACCTCGTCCTTCGTCAGTCTCCGCCTATTCCGTAGTTCCTGCTGTGAGTTACATATGTGAGCAACTGCACCGGTATCAAATACCCAAGAGCTACTACGATTACTGGTAAGGTACACATCAATTACATGTATATCACATATACCTTTTGTTTTGCCGGCCTTCTTGTCTGCTAAGTATTTGGGGCAGTTCCGCTTCCAGTGTCCGCTTCCCTTGCAATAAAAGCACTCAGTCTCGGGCTTGGGTCCATTCTTTGGCTTCTTCCCGGCAGCTTGCTTGCCGGGCGCGGCAACTTCCTTGCCGTCCTTCTTGAAGGCTTTCTTACCCTTGCCCTTCTTGAACTTAGTGGTTTTATTGACCATCAACACTTGATGTTCCTTCTTGACTTCTACCTCTGCTGATTTCAGCATTGCAAACACCTCAGGAATGGTCTTTTGCATCCCTTGCATGTTGAAGTTCATCACAAAGCTCTTGTAGCTTGGTGGAAGCGACTGGAGGATTCTGTCAATGACCGCATCGTCCGGGAGATTGACTCCCACCTGAGACAAGCGGTTATGTAATCCAGACATAGTGAGTATGTGCTCACTGACAGAACTATTTTCCTCCATCTTACAGCTGAAGAACTTATCGGAGACTTCATATCTCTCGATTCGGGCATGAGCTTGGAAAACCATTTTCAGCTCCTCGAACATCTCATATGCTCCATGTCTCTCAAAACGCTTTTGGAGCCCCGGTTCTAAACTGTAAAGCATGCCGCACTTAACAAGGGAGTAGTCGTCAACACGTGTCTGCCAGGCGTTCATAACGTCTAGGTTCTGTGGGACGGGAGCTTCACCCAGCGGTGCTTGTAGGACGTAATCTTTCTTGGCAGCTATGAGGATGATCCTCAGGTTCCGGACCCAGTCCGTATAGTTGCTGCCATCGTCTTTCAGCTTGGTTTTCTCTAGGAACGCGTTGAAGTTGAGGACTACGTGGGCCATTTGATCTACAAGACATATTGTAAAATGTTTTAGACTAATGTTCATGATAATAAAGTTCATCTTAATCAAATTATATAATGAACTCCCACTTAGATTAGACATCCCTCTAGTCCTCTAAGTATTACATGATCCGAGTTAACTAGGCCGTGTCTGATCATCACGTGAGACGGACTAGTCAACGTCGGTGAACATCTTCATGTTGATCGCATCTTCTATACGACTCATGCTCGACCTTTCGGTCTTCTGTGTTCCGAGGCCATGTCTGTACATGCTAGGCTCGTCAAGTTAACCCTAAGTGTTTTGCATGTGTAAAACTGTCTTACACCCGTTGTATGTGAACGTAAGAATCTATCACACCCGATCATCACGTGGTGCTTCGAAACGACGAACTTTAGCAACGGTGCACAGTTAGGGGAGAACACTTCTTGAAATTGTTATGAGGGATCATCTTATTTACTACCGTCGTTCTAAGTAAACAAGATGCAAAACATGATAAACATCACATGCAATCAAATAATAAGCGTGACATGATATGGCCATTATCACATAGCTCCTTTGATCTCCATCTTGGGGCTCCATGATCATCCTGTCACCGGCATGACACCATGATCTCCATCATCATGATCTCCATCATTGTGCCTCCATGAAGTTGCTCGCCAACTATTACTTCTACTACTACGGCTAACGCGTTTAGCAATAAAGTAAAGTAATTTACATGGCGTTTCTTGATGACACGCAGGTCATATAAAAGAATAAAGACAACTCCTATGGCTCATGCCGGTTGTCATACTCATCGACATGCAAGTCGTGATTCCTATTACAATAGCATGAACATCTCATACATCACATATAGATCATTCATCATTCATCACAACTTTGGCCATATCACATCACGAACCACTTGCTGCAAAAACAAGTTAGACGTCCTCTAATTGTTGTTGCAAGTTTTACGTGGCTGAATTAGGGTTCTAGCAAGAACGTTTTCTTACCTACGTGAAAGCCACAACGTGATTTGTCAACTTCTATTTACCCTTCATAAGGACCCTGTTCATCGAATCCGCTCCAGCTAAAGTGGGAGAGACAGACACCCGCCAGCCACCTTATGCAACTAGTGCATGTTAGTCGGTGGAACCGGTCTCACGTAAGCGTACGTGTAAGGTTGGTCCGGGCCGCTTCATCCCACAATACCGCTGAAGCAAGAAAAGACTAGTAGCGGCAAGAAGGTTGACAAATCCACGCCCACAACGAATTGTGTTCTACTCGCGCAAGAAGAACTACGCATAGACCTAGCTCATGATGCCACTGTTGGGGAACGTTGCAGAAAACAAAAATTTTCCTACTCGTTTCACCAAGATCATCTAGGAGTTCATCTAGTAACGAGTCACGAGATGCATCTACATACCTTTGTAGATCGCGAGCGGAAGCGTTCGTTAGAACGTGGTTGATGTTGTCGAACACGCCGTGATCCAAATCACCGATGACCAGCGCCGAACGGACGGCACCTCCGCGTTCAACACACGTACGGGACGGGAGACGTCTCCTCCTTCTTGATCCAGCAAGGGGGAAGGAGAGGTTGATGAAGATCCAGCAGCACGACGGCGTGGTGGTGGATGCAGGGCGTCACGACAGCAGGGCTTCGCCGTGTACTACGAGGGAGAAAGGTGTAACAGGGAGAGAGGGAAGCACCAAATGCGTGGGCAGCAAGTCCCTCCTCTCCCCACCTATATATAGGGGTGCCAGGGGGGGCGCCGGCCCTGGTAGATGGGATCTACCAGGGGGGCGGCGGCCAAGGGGTGGGGACTTGCCCCCCAAGCAAGGGGGCGCCCCCCCTTAGGGTTTCCCCCTCCCCACCAACCCTAGGCGCATGGGCCTTGGGGGGGATGGCGCCCCAGCCCACTATGGGCTGGGTTCCCACCTATTTCAGCCCAAGTGGCCCTCCGGGATAGGTGGCCCCACCCGGTGGACCCCCGGGACCCTTCCGGTGGTCCCGGTACAATACCGGGTACCCCGAAACTTGTCCCGATGGCCGAAACTGCACATCCTATATATAATTCTTTACCTCCGGACCATTCCGGAACTCCTCGTGACGTCCGGGATCTCATCCGGGACCCCGAACAACATTCGGGTTACTGCATATACTTATCTTCACAACCCTAGCGTCATCGAACCTTAAGTGTGTAGACCCTACGGGTTCGGGAGACAAGCAGACATGACCGAGACGACTCTCCGGTCAATAACCAACAGCGGGATCTGGATACCCATGTTGGCTCCCACATGCTCCACGATGATTTCATCGGATGAACCACGATGTCGAGGATTCAATCAACCCCGCATGCAATTCCCTTTGTCAATCGATATATTACTTGCCCGAGATTCGATCGTCGGTATCCCAATACCTCGTTCAATCTCGTTACCGGCAAGTCACTTTACTCGTACCGTAATGCATGATCCCGTGACCAGACACTTGATCACTTTGAGCTCATTATGATGATGCATTACCGAGTGGGCCCAGTGATATCTCTCCGTCATACGGAGTGACAAATCCCAGTCTTGATCCGTGTCAACCCAACAGATACTTTCGGAGATACCCGTAGTCTACCTTTATAGTCACCCAGTTACGTTGTGACGTTTGGTATACCCAAAGCACTCCTACGGTATCCGGAAGTTACACGATCTCATGGTCTAAGGAAAAGATACTTGACATTGCAAAACTCTAGCAAAACGAACTACACGATCTTTATGCTATGTTTAGGATTGGGTCTTGTCCATCACATCATTCTCCTAATGATGTGATCTCGTTATCAATGACATCCAATGTCCATAGTCAGGAAACCATGACTATCTGTTGATCAACGGGCTAGTCAACTAGAGGCTTACTAGGGACATGTTGGTGTCTGTTATTCACACATGTATTACGATTTCCGGACAACACAATTATAGCATGAATAAAGACAATTACCATGAACAAGGAAATATAATAATAATGCTTTTATTATTGCCTCTAGGGCATATTTCCAACAGATTTCGCAAAAAAAAAGGTGGGCTCCAGCTGGGCCGGCCTAGCTTGCAGGAGGCAACAACCTCATTTTATTTTCAGTTTTTTGTTAGCTTAATTTGCATTTTTGTTTCTTTTGTTTATACTTTCAAATATTCCAAATGGGAAGTTCTGAGCTTACTATCGCTATCCCCATCATCAAGACACCGGAAGATTCCAAAACTGGGATGTATAGCATGAACTGTGTTTTCATATTCCATCAGTTTTCTGTCTCCATAGCCCACGTCTATCACCAAATAAATGTGATGTCGTCTAAACTGTTGCAGCCAGCTCGAATGTGCTATGACGATATGAGCCGTCCCCATGGAGAATTGTACCTACATTCTCCATCCATGGATATTGCAACGCATGTCCATAGGGCAGTTATCAATGCAGAACACATTAAACTCTTCACAATACACCAAGTAATGTTATTCAGGAATTGGAAGTTTTCAGAAATTTAGTTCATTCACAACTAACATAAGTTCGTGATAAATTTCAATGTTGAATCAATCACGCTCAAAAGTCCAAATCTCACAAGTCTGGAAACACTATTGTGCATAACATCACAAACTAATACAACAAACAACAAATGCTCCTTAATTGTACAAGACTTAATCGATTAAGAACACCCGAGGTCGCCCGAAAAATGTTTTATTCAGCAAAACAATGTGACTCCAGTCGCCATCTCACAGCCTCAGCTCTAAAGCTTTGTTATAGATGTTTCGTTGGTACCCCTTGATGCCACAGTAACATGTATGATATAGAAATTATATCATTAGAAACTCCCTTCTCTCATACATGTTATACATTATTATTCCAAGTTGTGGTCAAAGGTAACCTCAAAAATCGTATTAGGCCTTGTATATATGGATGGAGGGAGTAGGTTTGTTCGGACATCACCATGATTCGGGCACATTTTCCTCCTGTGCCCCTGCCGCCGTCAGATCGTGCAGCAAAAATAATATCATTTGCTTACTTAAACATTCATATGGCTAGGGGCGGAGCAAGGATTTGAGCATAGGGGGGGGGAGGAGCGAAAAGAAATTTTGATCAAGCACGCCCTAAACCACCACAATATATCAAGTGCTAAAAGCATTCATATAATAAGTGTGTAACATACATGTTATACATTATTACTCCAACATGTGGTCAAAGGTAACCTCGAAAATCATATTAGGCCCTGTACATATGTATTGAGGGAAGAGGTTTCTTCAGGACATCACCGTGATCTAGGCACATTTTCCTCTTGTGCCCCTGGCACCATTAGATCGTGCAGCAAAAAAATGCTTACTTAAACACTCATACGGCCAGGGGAGGGCAAGGATCTGGGCAATGGGGGAGGGGGAATACAAAAAGATCAAGCACACCCTAACCAACCACAATATATCAAGTGTTAAAAGCATTCATATAATAAGTTTCCCAATAGGCAAATCTTCAATTATATGAATTTGCAGTTTGCTAACCACATGAACCATGCTGTATGTGAATGTATGTTTGTCTATAAGAATGAAAAGGGTATTTATATTAGTATATACTCCTACATCCCAGAATATAAGTGTCTCATCTTTAGTATAATTGTGTACTAAAGTTGAGACACTTATTTTAATTAGGATGGAGGGAGTATGAATCGAGGAATTTATTATTGTTGGTTTGTGCTCTTGATCCTTGAGGCATAACATAATTAGAAAAAGACACATCTAACTAGTACTATTCAATTGCCATAAATGCTACTTGTATAGACTGGTGTAACTTAATAATTGAGTGTTTCATCGGATAATCAGGTAGTGCAAGTTAGAACCTATTTGATCGACATTGTGACGGTCGTAGAAGCGGTTGCTAGCCAGCCGGCTGCCATCAGGATCAACAACATGGAAGAAGAAAGGGGCTAGCCGCTAGCACCGGCTACACCGCATCCATTGCCCTGGTAAGATCTCCTGGCTTCTTTGATAGCATGTGGGCGAGATCAGTGGCCGGTGGCAGATGCCCCATGTAGAGGAGTTCAATTAATCTAGGGTTGGAGATAGGAGTTTGATATATGGCAGAAGGAGTGCCTAATAAAAATGGATGCTGATATTGGCCACACTTCCGGTCTAGGACCCCCCTGTGACTGAACAATTCATTCGATACGAGGGATCGACCAGAACGAAGAGCTTCATTCGATGCACTCCCAACAACCACATACATGACTCCATGTAAAAGACGAAAAAAGAAAACAAATCCCATTAGCGGAAAAAAGAAAAGCCTAGATTTTTTTGTTCTGACTAATCAAGCCAGTTTGTACTGTGTTGTGAAAAAAATGAATAGTCACATCAAACTTTTATAAAACTGCCGACAATTTTTTATAATACCCTGGGAAAAAGGTCAATTTTCCCATGGATGCAAATAAATGAAAATTTGCCATGGTCCAAACACTCAACAAATTGTTGTGGCAGATCAAACATTCGCTTTTCCTCATTTTTATTAAAACTATCGTGGCAGACGTATATCAAAAATTGCATGATATTTTAATTAAAATCCATGCTTTAGATAAGAATTTTTGCATTTATGTAAAAGTAACAGTATTATGACACAAGTTGCCATGGAAGATGTGTATTAAATTTTGCCTGGTATTTCAATGAAAAATTGACATGCTTTTGTATAAGAAAATTGCCAGGTGTGTGGAAATAACACACAAAATTGATAAAAAAACTACCATGGCAAATGCATATTCCAATTTGTCATGCTATTTTTATCAACTTTGGCATGCTTTATAAAAAGAAATATGTCGTGAATATGAAAGTAATACAAAAAATTGATCAAAAAACTGTCGTGGCAAATGCATGTTCAATTTGGCATGGTTTTTTTTACCAAAACAATTGCCATCTTTTGGATAAAAAACTTGCCGCATGTGAAATAACACAAAAATGATGAAAAGAATATTTGTTGTGGTATTTTTATAAAATTTTCCATCCATTATGAAAATAAAATTGCCATGAATATGAAGTACTACAATAAATTAATTAGAAATTGCCATAGAAAATGCATGCTCAATTTTGTCATGGTATTTTTTTTACCAAAGTTGCCATCTTTTGTGTGATAAATTGAAGTGTATGCTAAATAACACACAGAGAATGATCAAAAATTGCCATGGCCAAATGCATACTCAAAATTGTCGTGGTATATTTTTTTTATCAAATTTGCCATGTTGTGTTAAATAAAATTGCCAAGAAAGTGAAGTACTATGGAAAATTGATCAAAAAAATTGCCATGGCAAATGCATGTTCAAATTTTCCATGGTATTTGTTTTACCAAAATTGCTATCATTTGTGTAATAAAATTGCCGTGTATATGAAAATAACACAAAAAATGATCCAAAAATTACGATTGCAAATACATATTTAATTTTGCCTAGAATGTGAAGTAGTACAAAAAATTGATCAAGAAGTGTGATGGCAAATGCATGATTAATTTTTCCATGGTGTTTTTTTTTTACCAAAGTAGCCATCTTTTGCGTGATAGAATTGAAGTGTATGCGAAATAGCACACATAAAATAATCAAAAAATGCTATGGCAAAATGCATATTCTAAATTATTGTGACATATTTTATTAAATTTGCCATGTTGTGTTTAACAAAAATTCCAAGAACGTGGAGGACTATGGAAAAATGATCAGAAAATGCCATGGCAAATGCATGTTCAATTTGCCATGGTAATTTTGACAAAATTCCCATCTTTTGCGTAATATATTGCCGTGTATGTGAAATAACACGAAAAATGATCAAAATTGTCATGTAAAATGCATATTAAAATTTGCTTTGGTATTTTTATCTAATTTGCCAAGCTTTAAGAAAGAAATTTGCCATGAATGCGAAATAATATAGCAAACCGATCAAAATAGCCATGGCAAATGCATGATCAATTTTGCCAAGGTATGTTTACCAAATTGCCATCTTTTGTGTAATAAAAGTATCGTGTATGTGAAATAACACAAACAAATGATTAAAAAAATTGCCATGCCAAATCCATATTCAAATTTGCCATGGTATTTTCATCAAAGTTTCCATGCTTTATAAAAGAAATTTGCCATGCATGTGAAAAATACTTTTATAGTTGTTTTACCATGTGAACATTTCAAGTTATGGACAAAAGGCGTACAGGAAAAATAAAAAAATATTAAGAATTTGCCATGTGACAATAATGTAATTTGCCGTATGAACAAAAATGAATTGCCTTGCTAAAAAGACCTGGAAGAACAATTTACCATTAACATGGCAAACCTTTATGAAATCATATAAAAATCATGGGTAAAAAATTGCCATGGGTGAAAGAAACTAAAGTAGAGCACAAATAGAAATTTGCCATGGTACTTGAATTAAAGTTGCCATGGTGCATAAATTAAGTTTGCCATGTTTGAGAAATAATATTGACAAGGGCTACGAAAAAAATTGCCATGATAAGAATAATTTTTTTGCCATGGCCCATGAATTAAATTTGCCATGATAATAAAAATGAGTTTGCCATGGTGCATGAAGTAAATTTGTCCACATCACTAATATTACCATTACAAAAGAGTTATCTAAAAGTCATCATGGCTTTCAAGATCCAAATTGTTTCAAAGCTTGCCATGTTAATGAATGGAAAAGAATGAAAATTCGCCATGATGTAAAAATTGCCATGGCAATATTGTACAACATGTTAATTGGTATGGCAAAATTACCAAGATGTTGACAGAATGTTCTTAAAACTTGTCAAATTTTTGGAATTTTGTTCTCTTGAAAACATGACAATTTTGTAAAAATGTAGATTTACCATGGTCCACGAAAAGGTGGAAAATTGCCATGTTCCATTTACCATGTGTGTATAGAAATGAATTTGTATCCATAACGAAAGAAAGTTGACATGGCAACATATTTGCCATGGTTTAAAAAAAGTTTGATTTATCATTAGAAATGAAAAAATGAGTTGCATAATCATCAAAGAGAAGATTTTCGATGGGAAAAAATGTGGAGACATGGCAATTATTCAGAAAATGATATACCAGTAACAAAAATTAATGAAAATTTTATTCCCTAGAAAACATTTTTTTTCGAAATGGTCCTAAAAAACAATGTCAAAGTTGCCATATGAAGATTCTAGAGAACACGAATTACACCTTAAAAATTCAAAACTAAAATCTATAAAAATCAGTAAATCTTAAAAAATGAACAAATTACAAATCGACATGGAAACTTTTTAACAAAAAAGTTGTATAGGTTATGGCAAATGAGGGGGAGAAGGTATTGGGTACATGGCAAGAAAGCATAGAATTTGAAATAACATCACATGAATGACTGTAAAGAAAGAATTTTTTTTGGCCTGGATTGATCCAAAAGGTTGGGTGCCTGCGCAAACCACCTCGATCTCCACCATCGGGTGTTGATGTTGCGGAGCCCCAACTCAAGGCTCAACATCGGGGCAGTGGGAGGCTGGTGGGCATTGTGTGGAGAGCATCGAACCTCTCCCTAAAACCGTGAGCAGATGCTGCCGCACCCTCGTCGGGGATCTGGCCAGGGATATGCCTGGGATGGCTCCACTCGAGGTTGGCCATGAGTGGGGAAGACTCGGAGATAGGTAGGAGAAATGGATGCTGAAGGAGATTGGGGTGTCACTTTCTGTTTGTTAGTGCAGGAAAATTGTTCACGCCTCCACACCGTCCATGCAAATGACACTCATCCGATGACGTGGCAAGAAAACCGCGTCAAGATTGGCATAGACCATCAGACGGCAGGCGAGGCATTTGGGCAACGCCGGTTGAGGCTAGTCATTCAAGGGTTATCATTTGGGATTAAAATTGGTGAGATGGGTAATTAATCTTCATGGGCTTCTTTGCTATATGCACACGAACGACTCGGGCCACGCTTCCAAATGCTTGTAATCATCGCTAGGTGGTCTAAGAACCTGACATAATTTTTACTTCTAGTATTCTTTGTATTGCTTTGAAAGACGATGAGTAGATTGGAAGTTTATCCCGTAGCAAGGAAAAAAAGAAGCTAGCTATTGGGCTATGTTTTTTTTGAGAGTTGGAAAATGGATAGCAATCTGTCATGAACTGTATTCTTGTGGAATCTGCGTTGCCTTGGTGTCTGCAGTATCCGATTACAACATTAGTAGAACAAGGTTCTTGGCATGCTACAAGGAGTCAAAGAGATTGATGAGAGGTTTTGAGTCTTGTAATGTGACCAAAACTTATAGGGAGTGCAATGTGACAGCACACAATTTAGCTATGTATGCTGGAATTCATGGAGATTTCCTTTCCTTAGCAGATGTGCCACATAGCATGGAACATGTAATCATGTCAAGACTTTATTCTTGGATAAATAAAATGCAAAGGCTCCCTCTATCCTAAAAAACGAAAGTGGATAGCAACTAACTATGAGCTACCCCTTGTGAGGCTCCTGCAAGGGCCACTTTAATGGTATGGGAGCGCGTCAAGTGGTGCGTTTGGTCATTGTAACTGTTGGGGAACGTAGCAGAAATTTAAAAAATTTCTAAGCATCACCAAGATCAATCTATGGAGTCATCTAGCAACGAGGGGAAGAGGAGTGCATCTACATACCCTTGTAGATCGCGAGCAGAAGCGTTCAAGAGAACGGGTTGATGGAGTCATACTCGTCGTGATCCAAATCACCGATGACCGAGCGCCGAACGGACAGTACCTCCGCGTTCACCACACGTACGGTTGGGAGAGACGTCTCCTCCTTCTTGATCCAGCAAGGGGAGAGGAGAGGTTGATGGAGATCCAGCAGCACGATGGCGTGGTGGTGGAAGCAGCGGGATCTCGGCAGGGCTTCGCCAAGCACCAACGAGAGGGAGAGGTGTCACGGGGGAAGGAAGGAGGCGCCAGGGACTTGGGGTGCGGCTGCCCTCCCTTCCCCTCCACTATATATAGGGGCTAGGGGGGCGCCGGCCCCTCTAGATCCCATCTAGATGGGGGGCGGCCAAGGGGGTGGCTTGGCCCCAAGCCAAGTGGAGGCGCCCCCACCCTAGGGTTTGTAACCCTAGGCGTAGGGGGAGGCCCAAGGGGGGCGCACCAGCCCACCAGGGGCTGGTTCCCTTCCCACTTCAGCCCATGGGGCCCTCCGGGATAGGTGGCCCCACCCGGTGGACCCCTGGGACCCTTCCGGTGGTCCCGGTACAATACCGGCGACCCCCCAAAACTTTCCCGGTGGCCGAAACTGGTCTTCCTATATATAAATCTTTACCTCCGGACCGTTCCGGAACTAATCGTGACGTCCGGGATCTCATCCGGGACTCCGAACAACTTTCGGGTTACCGCATACTAATATCTCTACAACCCTAGCGTCACCGAACCTTAAGTGTGTAGACCCTACGGGTTCGGGAACCATGCAGACATGACCGAGACAACTCTTCGGCCAATAACCAACAGCGGGATCTGGACCCATGTTGGCTCCCACATATTCCACGATGATCTCATCGGATGAACCACGATGTCGAGGATTCAATCAATCCCGTATTCAATTCCCTTTGTCAATCGGTACGTTACTTGCCCGAGATTCGATCGTCGGTATCCCAATACCTTGTTCAATCTCGTTACCAGCAAGTCACTTTACTTGTTGCGTAACACATCATCCCGTGACCAACTACTTAGTCACACTGAGCTCATTATGATGATGCATTACCAAGTGGGCCCAGAGATACCTCTCCGTCATATGGAGTGACGAATCCCAGTCTCGATTCATGCCAACCCAACAGACACTTTCGGAGATACCTGTAGTATACCTTTATAGCCACCCAGTTACGTTGTGACGTTTGGCACACCCAAAGCACTCCTACGGTATCCGGGAGTTGCACAATCTCATGGTCTAAGGAAATGATACTTGACACTTAGAAAAGCTCTAGCAAACGAACTACACGATCTTGTGCTATGCTTAGGATTGGGTCTTGTCCATCACATCATTCTCCTAATGATGTGATCCCATTATCAATGACATCCAATGTCCATGGTCAGGAAACCGTAACCATCTATTGATCAACAAGCTAGTCAACTAGAGGCATACTAGGGACATGTTGTGGTCTATATATTCACACATGTATTACGATTTCCGGATAACACAATTATAGCATGAACAATAGACCATTATCATGAACAAGGAAATATAATAATAACCATTTTTATTATTGCCTCTAGGGCATATTTCCAACAGTCTCCCACTTGCACTAGAGTCAATAATCTAGTTACATTGTGATGAATCGAACACCCATAGAGTTCTGGTGTTGATCATGTTTTGCTCGAGGGAGAGGTTTAGTCAACGGATCTGCGACATTTAGGTCCGTATGCACTTTACAAATATCTATGTCTCCATTTTGAACATTTTCACGAATAGAGTTGAAGCGACGCTTGATATGGCTGGTCTTCCTATGAATCCTGGGCTCCTTGGCAAGGGCAATAGCTCCAGTGTTGTCACAGAAGAGAGTCATCGGGCCCGACGGATTGGGAATAACTCCTAGGTCGGTAATGAACTCCTTCACCCAGATTGCTTCTTGTGTTGCCTCCGAGGCTGCCATGTACTCCGCTTCACATGTAGATCCCGCCACGACGCTTTGCTTGCAACTGCACTAGCTGACTGCCCCACCATTCAAAATATACACGTATCCGGTTTTTGACTTGGAGTCATCCAGATCTGTGTCGAAGCTAGTATCGACGTAACTCTTTACGACGAGCTCTTCGTCACCTCCATAAACGAGAAATATATCCTTAGTCCTTTTCAGGTAATTCAGGATATTCTTGACCGTTGTCCAGTGTTCCATGTCGGGATTACTTTGGTACCTTCCTACCAAACTTACGGCAAGGTTTACATCAGGTCTGATACACAGCATGGCATACATGATAGACCCTATGGCCGAGGCATAGGGGATGACACTCATCTTTTCTCTATCTTCTGCCGTGGTCGGGCATTGAGCCGTGCTCAATCTCGTACCTTGCAACACAGGCAAGAACCCCTTCTTTGACTGATCCATATTGAACTTCTTCAATATCTTGTCAAGGTACGTACTCTATGAACCCCTTCTTGATGCCTAATATGTAAGCAGCTTCTCCAAGATCCTTCATTGAAAAACACTTGTTCAAGTAGGACTTTATGCTTTCCAAGAATTCTATATCATTTCCCATCAATAGTATGTCATCCACATATAATATGAGAAATGCTATAGAGCTCCCACTCACTTTCTTGTAAATGCAGGTTTCTCCATAAGTCTGTGTAAACCCAAACGCTTTGATCATCTCATCAAAACGAATGTTCCAACTCCGAGATGCTTGCACCAGCCCATAGATTGAGTGTTGGAGCTTGCACACCTTGTCAGCATTCTTAGGATCGGCAAAACCTTCCGGCTGCATCATATACAATTCTTCCTTAAGGAAACCATTAAGGAATGCCATTTTGACGTCCATTTGCCATATCTCATAATCATAGAATGCGGCGATTGCTAACATGATTCGGACGGACTTCAGCTTCGCTACGGGTGAGAAAGTCTCATCGTAGTCAACCCCTTGAGCTTGTCGATAACCCTTAGCGACAAGCCGAGCTTTATAGATGGTCACATTACCATCCGCGCCTGTATTCTTCTTAAAGATCCATTTATTTTCTATGGCTCGCTGATCATCAGGCAAGTCAGTCAAAGTCCATACTTCATTTTCATACATGGATCCTATCTCGGATTTCCTGGCTTCTAGCCATTTGTCGGAATCTGGACCCGCCATCGCTTCTTCATAGTTCGAAGATTCACCATTGTCTAACAACATGATTTCCAGGACAGGGTTGCCGTACCACTCTGGTGTGGAACGTGTCCTTGTGGACCTACGAAGTTCAGTAGCAACTTGATCCGAAGTTTCGTGATCATCATCATTAACTTCCTCTCTAGTCGGTGCACGCACCTTAGGAACATTTTCCTGAGCTGCGCCACTCTCCGGTTCAAGAGGCAATACTTCATCAAGTTCTACTTTCCTCCCACTTACTTCTTTCGAGAGAAACTCTTTCTCTAGAAAGGATCCATTCTTGACAACAAAGATCTTGCCTTCGGATCTGAGGTAGAAGGTATACCCAATAGTTTCTTTAGGGTATCCTATGAAGACGCATTTTTCAGATTTGGGTTCGAGCTTTTCAGGTTGAAGTTTCTTCACATAAGCATCGCATCCCCAAACTTTTAGAAACGACATCTTAGGTTTCTTCCCAAACCATAACTCATACGGTGTCGTCTCAACGGATTTCGACGGAGCCCTATTTAAAGTGAATGCGGCAGTCTCTAAAGCATAGCCCCAAAATGGCAGTGGTAGATCGGTAAGAGACATCATAGATCGCACCATATCCAATAGAGTGCGATTACGACGTTCGGACACACCATTACGCTGAGGTGTTCCAGGCGGCGTGAGTTGTGAAACTATTCCACATTTCCTTAAGTGCGTGTCAAATTCGTGACTCAAATATTCTCCCCCACGATCTGATTGCAAGAACTTGATTTTCCTGTCACGTTGATTCTCAACCTCACTCTGAAATTCCTTGAACTTTTCAAAGGTTTCAGACTTGTGTTTCATTAAGTAGACATACCCATATCTACTCAAGTCATCAGTGAGGGTGAGAACATAACGATAGCCACCGCGAGCCTCAACACTCATTGGACCGCACACATCAGTATGTATGATTTCCAATAAGTTGGTTGCTCGCTCCATTGTTCCGGAGAACGGAGTCTTGGTCATTTTTCCCATGAGGCATGGTTCGCACGTGTCAAATGATTCATAATCAGGAGACTCCAAAAGTCCATCTGCATGGAGTTTCTTCATGCGTTTAACACCAATGTGACCAAGGCGGTAGTGCCACAAGTATGTGGGACTATCATTATCAACTTTACATATTTTGGTATTCACACTATGAATATGTGTAACATCACGTTCGAGATTAAATAAGAATAAACCATTGACCAGCGGGGCATGACCATAAAACATATCTCATATAAATAGAACAACCATTATTCTCGGATTTAAATGAGTAGCCATCTCGTATTAAACGAGATCCTGATACAATGTTCATGCTCAAAGTTGGCACTAAATAACAATTATTGAGGTTTAAAACTAATCCCGTAGGTAAATGTAGAGGTAGCGTGCCGACGGCGATCACATCGACCTTGGAACCATTCCTGACGCGCATCGTCACCTTGTCCTTCACCAGTCTCCGCTTATTCCGTAGCTCCTGTTTTGAGTTACGAATATGAGAAACCGCACCGGTATCAAATACCCAGGAGATAGCACGAGTACTGGTAAGGTACACATCAACAACACGTATATCACATAGACCATTGGTGTGGCCGGCCTTCTTGTTCGCTAAGTACTTGGGGCAGTTCCACTTCCAGTGACCACTTCCCTTGCAATAAAAACACTCAGTCTCGGGCTTGGGTCCATTCTTTGGCTTCTTCCCGGCAGCTTGCTTACCGGGCACGGCAACCCCCTTGCCGTCCTTCTTGAAGTTCTTTTTACCCTTTCTTGAACTTAGTGGTTTTATTCACCATCAACACTTGATGTTCCTTTTTGATTTCCACCTCCGCTGATTTCACCATCAAATATACCTCAGGAATGGTCTTTTCCATCCCCTGCATATTGAAGTTCATCACAAAGCTCTTGTAGCTAGGTGGGAGCGACTGAAGGATTCTGTCAACGACCACATCATCCGGGAGATTAACTCCCAGCTGAGACAAGCGGTTGTGCAACCCAGACATTTTGAGTATGTGCTCGCTGACGGAACTATTCTCCTCCATCTTACAACTGTAGAACTTGTTGGAGACTTCATATCTCTCGACCCGGGCATGAACTTGGAAAACCATTTTCAGCTCTTGGAACATCTCATATGCTCTGTGTTGCTCAAAACGCTTCTGGAGCCCCGGTTCTAAGCTGTAAAGCATGCCGCACTGAACCAGGGAGTAATCATCAAAACGGGACTGCCAAGCGTTCATAACGTCTTGGTTTGCTGGGGGTGGTGCTTCACCTAGTGGGGCTTCAAGGACATATGCTTTCTTGGCAGTTACGAGGATGATCCTCAAGTTCCGGACCCCATCCGTATAGTTGCTACCATCGTCTTTCAGCTTGCTTTTCTCTAGGAACGCGTTGAAGTTGAGGACAACATTACCGTGGGCCATTTGATCTACAAGACATATTGCAAAGATTTTAGACTATGTTCATGATAATTAAGTTCATCTAATCAAATTATTAATGAACTCCCACTCAGATAGACATCCCTCTAGTCATCTAAGTGGTACATGATCTGAGTCAACTAGGCCATGTCCGATCATCACGTGAGACGAACTAGTCATCATCGGTGAACATTTTCATGTTGATCGTATCTTCTATACGACTCATGTTCGACCTTTCGGTCTTCCGTGTTCCGAGGCCATGTCTGTACATGCTAGGCTCGTCAAGTCAACCTGAGTGTATTGCGTGTGTAAATCTGGCTTACACCCGTTGTATGCGAACGTTAGAACCTATTGTTGGGGAACGTAGTAATTTCAAAAAAATTCCTACGCACACGCAAGATCATGGTGATGCACAGCAACGAGAGGGGAGAGTATTGTCTACGTACCCACGCAGACCGACTGCGGAAGCGTTGACACAACGTAGAGGAAGTAGTCGTACGTCTTCCTGATCTGACCGATCCAAGCACCGTTACTCCGGCACCTCCGAGTTCTTAGCACACGTACTGCTCGATGACGATCCCCGGGCTCCGATCCAGCAAAGCGTCGGGGAAGAGTTCCGTCAGCACGACGGCGTGGTGACGATCTTGATGTTCTACCGACGCAGGGCTTCGCCTAAGCACTACAACGATATGATTGAGGTGGAATATGGTGGCAGGGGGCACCGCACACGGCTAAGGAACGATCTCAGTGATCAACTTGTGTGTCTAGAGGTGCCCCCTGCCTCCGTATATAAAGGAGCCAAGGGGGAGGGGGCCGCCGGCCAGGAGGAGGGCGCAGGAGGAGTCCTACTCCTACCGGGAGTAGGACTCCCCCCCCCAATCCTAGTTGGACTAGGATTCCCCGAGGGGGAAAGAGAGAGAGGGGGGCCGGCCACCTTGGGCTGCCCCTTTCTCCTTTCCACTAAAGCCCATTAAGGCCCATATGGCTCCCGGGGGGGGGGGGGGTCCGGTAACCTCCCGGTACTCCGGTAAAATCCCGATTTCACCCGGAACACTTCCGATATCCAAATATAGGCTTCCAATATATCAATATTTATGTCTCGACCATTTCGAGACTCCTCGTCATGTCCGTGATCACATCCGGGACTCCGAACTAACTTCGGTACATCAAAATGTATAAACTCATAATAACTGTCATCGTAATGTTAAGCGTGCGGACCCTACGGTTCGAGAACAATGTAGACATGACTGAGACAAATCTCCGGTCAATAACGAATAGCGGGACCTGGATGCCCATATTGGCTCCTACATATTCTACGAAGATCTTTATCGGTCAGACCGCATAACAACATATGTTGTTCCCTTTGTCATCGGTATGTTACTTGCCCGAGATTCGATCGTCGGTATCCAATACCTAGTTCAATCTCGTTACCGGCAAGTCTCTTTACTCGTTCCGTAATACATCATCTCGCAACTAACTCATTAGTCTCAATGCTTGCAAGGCTTATGTGATGTGCATTACCAAGAGGGCCCAGAGATACCTCTCCGATAATCGGAGTGACAAATCCTAATCTCGAAATACGCCAACCCAACATCTACCTTTGGAGACACCTGTAGATCTCCTTTATAATCACCCAGTTACGTTGTGACGTTTGGTAGCACACAAAGTGTTCCTCCGGTAAACGGGAGTTGCATAATCTCATAGTCATAGGAACATGAATAAGTCATGAAGAAAGCAATAGCAACATACTAAACGATCGGGTGCTAAGCTAATGAAATGGGTCATGTCAATCAGATCATTCAACTAATGATGTGACCTCGTTAATCAAATAACAACACCTTGTTCATGGTTAGGAAACATAACCATCTTTGATTAACGAGCTAGTCAAGTAGAGGCATACTAGTGACACTAAGTTTGTCTATGTATTCACACATGTATTATGTTTCCGGTTAATACAATTCTAGCATGAATAATAAACATTTATCATGATATAAGGAAATAAATAATAACTTTATTATTGCCTCTAGGGCATATTTCCTTCAGTCTCCCACTTGCACTAGAGTCAATAATCTAGATTACACAGTAATGATTCTAACACCCATGGAGCCTTGGTGCAGATCATGTTTTTCTCGTGGAAGAGGCTTAGTCAACGGGTCTGCAACATTCAGATCCGTATGTATCTTGCAAATCTCTATGTCTCCCACCTGGACTAGATCCCGGATGGAATTGAAGCGTCTCTTGATGTGCTTGGTCCTCTTGTGAAATCTGGATTCCTTTGCCAAGGCAATTGCACCAGTATTGTCACAAAAGATATTCATTGGACCCGATGCACTAGGTATGACACCTAGATCGGATATGAACTCCTTCATCCAGACTCCTTCGTTCGCTGCTTCCGAAGCAGCTATGTACTCCGCTTCACATGTAGATCCCGCTACGACGCTTTGTTTAGAACTGCACCAACTAACAGCTCCACTGTTTAATGTAAACACGTATCCGGTTTGCGATTTAGAATCGTCCGGATCAGTATCAAAGCTTGCATCAACATAACCTTTTACGGTGAGCTCTTTGTCACCTCCATATACGAGAAACATATCCTTAGTCCTTTTCAGGTATTTCAGGATGTTCTTGACCGCTGTCCAGCGATCCACTCCTGGATTACTTTGGTACCTCCCTGCTAAACTTATAGCAAGGCACACATCAGGTCTGGTACATAGCATTGCATCCATGATAGAGCCTATGGCTGAAGCATAGGGAACATCTTTCATTTTCTCTCTATCTTCTGCAGTGGTCGGGCATTGAGTCTGACTCAACTTCACACCTTGTAACACAGGCAAGAACCCTTTCTTTGCTTGATCCATTTTGAACTTCTTCAAAATCTTGTCAAGGTATGTGATTTGTGAAAGTCCAATTAAGCGTCTTGATCTATCTCTATAGATCTTTATGCCTAATATGTAAGCAGCTTCACCGATGTCTTCCATTGAAAAACTCTTATTCAAGTATCCCTTTATGCTATCCAGAAATTCTATATCATTTCCAATCAGCAATATGTCATCCACATATAATATCAGAAATGCTACAGAGCTCCCACTCACTTTCTTGTAAATACAGGCTTCTCCGAAAGTCTGTATAAAACCAAATGCTTTGATCACACTATCAAAGCGTTTATTCTAACTCCGAGAGGCTTGCACCAGTCCATAAATGGATCGCTGGAGCTTGCACACTTTGTTAGCTCCCTTTGGATCGACAAAACCTTCCGGTTGCATCATATACAACTCTTCTTCCAGAAATCCATTCAGGAATGCAGTTTTGACATCCATCTGCCAAATTTCATAATCATAAAACGCGGCAATTGCTAACATGATTCGGACAGACTTAAGCATCGCTACGGGTGAGAAGGTCTCATCGTAGTCAACCCCTTGAACTTGTCGAAAACCTTTTGCGACAAGTCGAGCTTTATAGATAGTAACATTACCGTCAGCGTCAGTCTTTTTCTTGAAGATCCATTTATTCTCAATTGCTTGTCGATCATCGGGCAAGTCAACCAAAGTCCATACTTTGTTCTCATACATGGATCCCATCTCAGATTTCATGGCTTCAAGCCACTTTGCGGAATCTGGGCTCACCATCGCTTCTTCATAGTTCGTAGGTTCATCATGATCTAGTAGCATGACTTCTAGAACTGGATTACCGTACCACTCTGGCGCGGATCTTACTCTGGTTGATCTACGAGGTTCAGTAGTATCTTGTTCTGAAGTTTCATGATCATTATCATTAACTTCCTCACTTATTGGTGTAGGTGTCGCAGAAACAGTTTTCTGTGATGTACTACTTTTCAACAAGGGAGCAGGTACGGTTACCTCGTCAAGTTGTACTTTCCTCCCACTCACTTCTTTCGAGAGAAACTCCTTCTCAAGAAAGTTTCCGAATTTAGCAACAAAAGTCTTGCCTTCGGATCTGTGATAGAAGGTGTATCCAATAGTTTCCTTTGGATATCCTATGAATACACATTTCTCCGATTTGGGTTCGAGCTTATCAGGTTGAAGCTTTTTCACATAAGCATCGCAGCCCCAAACTTTCAGAAACGACAACTTTGGTTTCTTGCCAAACCATAGTTCATAAGGCATCATCTCAACGGATTTTGATGGTGCCCTATTTAACGTGAATGCGGCCGTCTCTAGAGCGTATCCCCAAAATGATAGCGGTAAATCAGTAAGAGACATCATAGATCGCACCATATCTAGTAAAGTACGATTACGATGTTCGGACACACCATTACGCTGTGGTGTTCCGGGTGGCGTGAGTTGCGAAACTATTCCACAATTTTTCAAATGTACACCAAACTCGTAACTCAAATATTCTCCTCCACGATCGGATCGTAGAAACTTTATTTTCTTGTTACGATGATTTTCAACTTCACTCTGAAATTCTCTGAACTTTTCAAACGTTTCAGACTTATGTTTCATTAAGTAGATATACCCATATCTGCTTAAGTCATCTGTGAAGGTGAGAAAATAACGATATCCGCCACGAGCCTCAACATTCATCGGACCACATACATCTGTATGTATGATTTCCAACAAATCTGTTGCTCTCTCCATAGTACCGGAGAACGGTGTTTTAGTCATCTTGCCCATGAGGCACGGTTCGCAAGTACCAAGTGATTCATAATCAAGTGGTTCCAAAAGTCCATTATTATGGAGTTTCTTCATGCGCTTTACACCGATATGACCTAAACGGCAGTGCCACAAATAAGTTGCACTATCATTATCAACTTTGCATCTTCTGGCTTCTACATTATGAATATGTGTATCACTACTATCGAGATTCAACAAGAATAGACCACTCTTCAAGGGTGCATGACCATAAAAGATATTACTCATATAAATAGAACAACCATTATTCTCTGATTTAAATGAATAACCATCTCGCATTAAACAAGATCCAGATATAATGTTCATGCTCAACGCTGGCACCAAATAACAATTATTTAGGTCTAATACTAATCCCGAAGGTAGATGTAGAGGTAGCGTGCCGACTGCGATCACATCGACTTTGGAACCGTTTCCCACGCGCATCGTCACCTCGTCCTTAGCCAATCTTCGCTTAATACGTAGTCCCTGTTTCGAGTTGCAAATATTAGCAACAGAACCAGTATCAAATATCCAGGTGCTACTGCGAGCATTAGTAAGGTACACATCAATAACATGTATATCACATATACCTTTGTTCACCTTGCCATCCTTCTTATCTGCCAAATACTTGGGGCAGTTCCGCTTCCAGTGACCAGTCTTCTTGCAGTAGAAGCACTCAGTTTCAGGCTTAGGTCCAGACTTGGGTTTCTTCTCCTGAGCAGCAACTTGCTTGCCGTTCTTCTTGAAGTTCCCCTTCTTCTTCCCTTTGCCCTTTTTCTTAAAACTAGTGGTTTTGTTAACCATCAACACTTGATGCTCCTTCTTGATTTCTACCTCCGCAGCTTTCAGCATTGCGAAGAGCTCGGGAATAGTCTTGTTCATCCCTTGCATATTATAGTTCATCACGAAGCTCTTGTAGCTTGGTGGCAGTGATTGGAGAATTCTGTCAATGACGCAATCATCTGGAAGATTAACTCCCATCTGAATCAAGTGATTATTATACCCAGACATTTTGAGTATATGCTCACTGACAGAACTGTTCTCCTCCATCTTGCAGCTATAGAACTTATTGGAGACTTCATATCTCTCAATCCGGGCATTTGCTTGAAATATTAACTTCAACTCCTGAAACATCTCATATGCTCCATGACGTTCAAAACGTCGTTGAAGTCCCGATTCTAAGCCGTAAAGCATGGCACACTGAACTATCGAGTAGTCATCAGCTTTGCTCTACCAGACGTTCAACACACCTGGTGTTGCTCCAGCAGCAGGCCTGGCACCCAGCGGCGCTTCCAGGACGTAATTCTTCTGAGCAGCAATGAGGATAATCCTCAAGTTATGGACCCAGTCCGTGTAATTGCTACCATCATCTTTCAACTTTGCATTCTCAAGGAACGCATTAAAATTCAACGGAACAACAGCACGAGCCATCTATCTACAATCAAACATAAACAAGCAAGATACTATCAGGTACTAAGTTCATGATAAGTTTAAGTTCAATTAATCAAATTACTTAAGAACTCCCACTTAGATAGACATCCCTCTAATCCTCTAAGTGATCACGTGATCCAAATCAAATAAACCATGTCCGATCATCATGTGAGATGGAGTAGTTTCATTGGTGAACATCACTATGTTGATCATATCTACTATATGATTCACGCTCGACCTTTCGGTCTTCGCGTTCCGAGGCCATATCTGTATATGCTTGGCTCGTCAAGTATAACCTGAGTATTCCGCGTGTGCAACTGTTTTGCACCCGTTGTATTTGAATGTAGAGCCTATCACACCCGATCATCACGTGGTGTCTCAGCACGAAGAACTTTCGCAACGGTGCATACTCAGGGAGAACACTTCTTGATAATTTAGTGAGAGATCATCTTATAATGCTACCGTCAATCAAAGCAAGATAAGATGCATAAAAGATAAACATCACATGCAATCAATATAGGTGATATGATATGGCCATCATCATATTGTGCCTGTGATCTCCATCTTCGAAGCACCGGCATGATCACCATCGTCACCGGCGCGACACCTTGATCTCCATCGTAGCATCGTTGTCGTCTCACCAATCTTATGCTTCCACGACTATTGCTACCGCTTAGTGATAAAGTAAAGCATTACATCGCGATTGCACTACATACAATAAAGCGACAACCATATGGCTCCTGCCAGTTGCCGATAACTCGGTTACAAAACATGATCATCTCATACAATAAAATTTAGCATCATGTCTTGACCATATCACATCACAACATGCCCTGCAAAAACAAGTTAGACGTCCTCTACTTTGTTGTTGCAAGTTTTACGTGGCTGCTACGGGCTTAAGCAAGAACCAATCTCACCTACGCATCAAAACCACAATGATAGTTTGTCAAATAGAGTCCGTTTTAACCTTCCCAAGGACCGGGCATAGCTACACTCGGTTCAACTAAAGTTGGAGAGACAGTCGCCCGCAAGCCACCTGTGTGCAAAGCACGTCGGGTGAACCGGTCTCGCGTAAGCGTACGCGTAATGTTGGTCCGGGTCGTCTCGTCCAACAATACCACCGAACCAAAGTATGACATGCTGGTAGGCAGTATGACTTATATCGCCCACAACTCACTTGTGTTCTACTCGTGCAAATAACATCAAACCATAAAACCTAGGCTCGGATGCCACTGTTGGGGAACGTAGTAATTTCAAAAAATTTCCTACGCACATGCAAGATCATGGTGATGCACAGCAACGAGAGGGGAGAGTATTGTCTACGTACCCACGCAGACCGACTGCGGAAGCGTTGACACAACGTAGAGGAAGTAGTCGTACGTCTTCCCGATCCGACCGATCCAAGCACCGTTACTCCGGCACCTCCGAGTTCTTAGCACACGTACAGCTCGATGACGATCCCCGGGCTCCGATCCAGCAAAGCATCGGGGAAGAGTTCCGTCAGCACGACGGCGTGGTGACGATCTTGATGTTCTACCGACGCAGGGCTTCGCCTAAGCACTACAACGATATGATCGAGGTGGAATATGGTGGCAGGGGGCACCGCACACGGCTAAGGAACGATCTCAATGATCAACTTGTGTGTCTAGAGGTGCCCCCTGCCTCCGTATATAAAGAAGCCAAGGGGGAGGGGGCCGCCGGCCAGGAGGAGGGCGCAGGAGGAGTCCTACTCCTACCGGGAGTAGGACTAGGATTCCCCGAGGGGGAAAGAGAGAGAGGGGGGCCGGCCACCTCTCCTAGTCCTAATAGGACTAGGGGAGGGGGGAGGCGCGCGGCCACCTTGGGCTGCCCCTTTCTCCTTTCCACTAAAGCCCATTAAGGCCCATATGGCTCCCGGGGGGTTCCGGTAACCTCCTGGTACTCCGGTAAAATCCTGATTTCACCCGGAACACTTCCGATATCCAAATATAGGCTTCCAATATATCAATCTTTATGTATCGACCATTTCGAGACTCCTCGTCATGTCCGTGATCACATCCGGGACTCCGAACTAACTTCGGTACATCAAAATGCATAAACTCATAATAACTGTCATCGTAACGTTAAGCGTGCGGACCCTACGGTTCGAGAACAATGTAGACATGACTGAGACACATCTCCGGTCAATAACCAATAGCGGGACCTGGATGCCCATATTGGCTCCTACATATTCTACGAAGATCTTTATCGGTCAGACCGCATAACAACATACGTTGTTCCCTTTGTCATCGGTATGTTACTTGCCCGAGATTCGATCGTCGGTATCCAATACCTAGTTCAATCTCGTTACCGGCAAGTCTCTTTACTCGTTCCGTAATACATCATCTCGCAAATAACTCATTAGTCTCAATGCTTGCAAGGCTTATGTGATGTGCATTACCGAGAGGTCCCAGAGATACCTCTCCGACAATCAGAGTGACAAATCCTAATCTCGAAATACGCCAACCCAACATCTACCTTTGGAAACACCTGTAGAGCTCCTTTATAATCACCCAGTTACGTTGTGACGTTTGGTAGCATACAAAGTGTTCCTCCGGTAAACGGGAGTTGCATAATCTCATAGTCATAGGAACATGTATAAGTCATGAAGAAAGCAATAGCAACATACTAAACGATCGGGTGCTAAGCTAATGAAATAGGTCATGTCAATCAGATCATTCAACTAATGATGTGACCTCGTTAATCAAATAACAACACCTTGTTCATGGTTAGGAAACATAACCATCTTTGATTAACGAGCTAGTCAAGTAGAGGCATACTAGTGACACTAAGTTTGTCTATGTATTCACACATGTATTATGTTTCCGGTTAATACAATTCTAGCATCAATAATAAACATTTATCATGATATAAGGAAATAAATAATAACTTTATTATTGCCTCTAGGGCATATTTCCTTCACCTATCACACCCGATCATCACGTGGTGCTTCGGAACAACGGACCTTAGCAACGGTGCATAGTTAGGGGGAACACTTTCTTGAAATTATTGCGAGGGATCATCTTATTTATGCTACCGTCGTTCTAAGCAAATAAGATGTAAAACATGATAAACATCACATGCAATCAAATAGTGACATGATATGGCCAATACCATTTTGCTCCGTTTGATCTCCATCTTCGGGGTGCCATGATCATCGTCGTCACCGGCATGACACCATGATCTCCATCATCGTGTCTTCATGAAGTTGTCTCGTCAACTATTACTTCTACTACTATGGCTAACAGTTAGCGATAAAGTAAAGTAATTACATGACGTTTTTGTTGACACGCAGGTCATAAATAAATTAAGACAACTCCTATGGCTCCTGCCGGTTGTCATACTCGTCGACATGCAAGTCGTGATTCCTATTACAAGAACATGATCGATCTCATACATCACATATATCATTCATCACATCCTTTTGGCCATATCACATCACACGGCATATGCTGCAAAAACAAGTTAGACGTCCTCTAATTGTTGTTGCAAGTTTTTACGTGGCTGCTATAAGTTTCTAGCAAGAACGTTTCCTACCTATGCCAAAACCACAACGTGATATGCCAATTTCTATTTACCCTTCATCAGGACCCTTTTCATCGAATCCGATCCGACTAAAGTGGGAGAGACAGACACCCGCTAGCCACCTTATGCAACTAGTGCATGTGAGTCGGTGGAACCAGTCTCACGTAAGCATACGTGTAAGGTCAGTCCGGGCCGCTTCATCCCACGATGCCGCCGAATCAAGATAAGACTAGTAACGGCAAGTAAATTGACAAAATGAACGCCCACAACAACTTGTGTTCTACTCGTGCATAGAAACTACGCATAGACCTAGCTCATGATGCCACTGTTGGGGAACGTAGCAGAAATTTAAAAATTTTCTACGCATCACCAAGATCAATCTATGGAGTCATCTAGCAACGAGGGGAAGAGGAGTGCATCTACATACCCTTGTAGATCGCGAGCAGAAGCGTTCAAGAGAACAGGTTGATGGAGTCGTACTCGTCGTGATCCAAATCACCGATGACCGAGCGCCGAACGGACGACACCTCCGCGTTCAACACAGGTGCGGTTGGGAGAGATGTCTCCTCCTTCTTGATCCAGCAAGGGGATGGGAGAGGTTGATGGAGATCCAGCAGCACGACGGCGTGGTGGTGGAAGCAGCGGGATCTCGGCAGGGCTTCGCCAAGCACCAACGAGAGGGAGAGGTGTCACGGGGGGAGGAGGGAGGCGCCAGGGACTTGGGGTGCGGCTGCCCTCCCTCCCCTCCACTATATATAGGGGCCGGGGGGGCGCCGGCCCCTCTAGATCCCATCTAGATGGGGGGCGGCCAAGGGGGTGGCTTGGCCCCCAAGCCAAGTGGAGGCGCCCCCACCCCTAGGGTTTGTAACCCTAGGCGCAGGGGGAGGCCCAAGGGGGGCGCACCAGCCCACCAGGGGCTGGTTCCCTTCCCACTTCATCCCATGGGGCCCTCTGGGATAGGTGGTCCCACCCGGTGGACCCCCGGGACCCTTCCGGTGGTCCCAGTACAATACCGGTGACCCCCGAAACTTTCCCGGTGGCCGAAACTGGTCTTCCTATATATAAATCTTTACTTCCGGACCATTCCGGAGTTCCTCGTGACGTTCGGGATCTCATCCGGGACTCCAAACAACTTTTTGTTTACCGCATACTAATATCTCTACAACCCTAGCGTCACCGAACCTTAAGTGTGTAGACCCTACGGGTTCGGGAACCATGCAGACATGACCGAGACAACTCTCCGGCCAATAACCAACAGCGGGATCTGGATACCCATGTTGGCTCCCACATATTCCACGATGATCTCATTGGATGAACCACGATGTCGAGGATTCAATCAATCCCGTATTCAATTCCCTTTGTCAATCGGTACCTTACTTGCCCGAGATTCGATCGTCGGTATCCCAATACCTTGTTCAATCTCGTTACCGGCAAGTCACTTTACTCGTTCCATAACACATCATCCCGTGACCAACTACTTAGTCACACTGAGCTCATTATGATGATGCATTACCGAGTGGGCCCAGAGATACCTCTCCGTCATACGGAGTGACAAATCCCAGTCTTGATTCGTGCCAACCCAACAGACACTTTCGGAGATACATGTAGTGTACCTTTATAGCCACCCAGTTACGTTGTGACGTTTGGCACACCCAAAGCACTCCTACGGTATCCGGGAGTTGCACAATCTCATGGTCTAAGGAAATGATACTTGACACTTAGAAAAGCTCTAGCAAACGAACTACACGATCTTGTGCTATGCTTAGGATTGGGTCTTGTCCATCACATCATTCTCCTAATGATGTGATCCCGTTATCAATGACATCCAATGACCATGGTCAGGAAACCGTAACCATCTATTGATCAACGAGCTAGTCAACTAGAGGCTTACTAGGGACATGTTGTGGTCTATATATTCAGCACAGTGTGAAGGCCATGTGCACCACTTGCACAAGACTAGCCTAGCTTAGCTTTGATCAAACTAAACAATCGACCAGGACCCAATGCTAGACACAACCATGTTTTTTTTGCGGGTGACAACACAATCATGGTTTCATGGGGTGTTAAGACTTTATGTTTTTTTTTTTTGCGATCAAGACTTTATGCATTTTGGTGTGAAGCTAGTTTGATACTGTAGATGCTAGTATTTTTTCTTAATTTCAAATTGGTGTCAGAACTAGTTTGATTCTGGTACAAAATTTTGAGGTTACTGTTACAAATATTTCGGTGAAATTTCATTGAAATGTTGAACCTTGAGCAAGCAAGCACTCAGTGACTCACTGATGAAGTCTCTTATTACACTACAGACTACAGAGCCAAAGCAGGAACACACACACTCGAGCAGAAATTAACAGCGACATACACGAAGCCATGCACGTTGGTACGCGCGTGCATACTATCTAGCGCACGACCAGCAGCAAACGCACACACGCTAATCAGCCGATCGACATCATGCGGAAGCCGCGAAACCCTCCTCTTCACCGGCGTCGACGACGGTGTCGATGGCGCGCCGGGCGTTGCGGCTGAAGCAGCTGCGGCGGATCTCGCCGACGTTCCCGCCGGGCCTCGGCGCGGTGGCGAGCTTGGCCATGGACTTGGCGAACTGCGCGAAGAAGGCCTCCTTGCTCTGCGCGAACTGCCTCACGATGGGCGCCGTGGTGCGGTCCTTGATGAGCGCCATGTCGGAGGTGAACACGCCCTGGCTGTTCACCAGCGCCCTGTAGTACCCGTTGTCGAACAGGTCGGGGGTCACCACGTCCAGGTTCTGTGGCCGGGGCGAGGGGGCGCTGCAGTTGGCCGCCAGCCTCCGGGAGAAGGTGTCGTCCATGCGCTGGGCCCGGTCGGCGAAGAACGGGCAGCCCGTCCTCCCGACGGTGTGGGCGCCGGAGAGCGCCACCAGGTCGGCGAGGTCGCGGAGGCCCTTGGCGCTGAAGGCGCGGGCGAGGGTGGTGACGCTGGCGGTTGCCGGCGACGGAAGGCCGTTGACGACGTTCGCCGACGCAGGGGCGAGGCTGTCGAACTGGCCCTGCGGCACGGTGTAGTTGGGGCCGCCGGAGAGCACGACGGCGTCGCGGGTGGCGAGCGCCGAGATGTCGGCGCACGACACGGTGGCGCCGCACGCCGCGTGCACCTTGGCGCGGATGTCCTCCACGAGCTGCAGCGCGCGCGGCTGCAGCGTGCTGTTGGGCCCCATGGCCTGCTCCGTGCCGCTGCCCTTGAGGTACACAGACGCGTCGCAGCCCTGTGGGAAGCAGTCGTGGAAGAAGA
The DNA here is from genome assembly GCA_034509565.1 of Triticum monococcum. NCBI lineage: Eukaryota > Viridiplantae > Streptophyta > Magnoliopsida > Poales > Poaceae > Triticum > Triticum monococcum. The sequence goes on from CM067842.1 coordinate 821,219,603, forward strand.
TGCGGAGCAGGCCGGCGGCGAGCGCCACCTCACGCTGGAGCGCCGTCTGCACGGAGGACCGCACGATGCTCTCCAGCTGCGGGCACGTCGCCGAGTGGAAGCCAGTGCCGTCCAGAGGGGCGGACAGGGCTGGGGAGAGCAGAACGGCGACGGTAACGAAGGCCAGAACCAGTGAGCCTGCGCCGCCGCTGCTGCTCGCCATCGCCATAGTTGGTCAGGTGCGTGGGTGTGGACTGTGGAGTAAGCTAGCTAGCTAAGGCTAGGCGTGTGGCTTGCTCAAGTCTAGCGAAAATGGCCGTTATTTATAAGCTAAGCGGGAAACAACCAAGTGGAGATATTTGTCCAAATAATCCTAGCATGGATCACGCCAAGAATACTGAAAGGAAGTCAAAGATAAGCATGACAGTGAGATGTAGGACATAGTTGGGCTTTCTTTCTTTAAGACGGCTCTGCTCTAGTATTTGAAGATTCAAAGTAATTACATGGCAACAATCCAAAACAAATGCATGTTTCTACAAATTTTGGTTGCTTTGCATGATAACAAGTGAATTTGTACTGTGTTTCTTAAAAAAGTGAATTTTGAAATTACCTTTTTCAGGAAAGTGACATTTGATATTGGCGAAGGATCCAATTTTGTTCTCCATATGTGATCAACTTTTATATATATGCCAATCCATATGGTTGTTATGCCATGTTAGTGAAAAGCAGGACCCACTGTCATAAGTATGCCTAACACATTGTAATCCACCAATTAGTGGTTTACGCAAAAAGTTTACGGTAGACAAGATTGAGAGGTTGGAAGAAAGAGGTCCCCTTGATCCAGAAATTTATGAAGAGAGGACTTCCTTGTGTGCAGAGCTAAACGACCTTCTTGTTATGGAAGAGCTGTTTTGGTTACAACATTCAATGAGCGATGGCTGCTCAAAGGAGATAATGACACAGCTTTCTATCACAGGATTGCAAATGGTAGGAAGAGGAAAAATACTATTCACTCGTTCTCAGCGGGGGAGGTGACCATTGAGGGCACGAAAAACCTACTAGAACATGCAACCTCCTATTACAAGGAACTGTTTGGCCCGGCTAGGGGCAACATGTTCCACTTATCCCGTGAAACCTGGTCTGAAGAAGAAAAACTCAATGAGGAGGATAATATCCCACTCACGAGCGAATTCACAGAAGAAGAAGTGAAAAAAGCGTTGTTTGGGATGGGATGTAACCGTGCACCAAGGCCGGATAACATTCCAGCAGAGTTTTATATGCATTGTTGGGAGTTTGTCAAGAGTGACATCGTGCGCTTGTTCGAAGCTTTTCATTCGAACAATCTTGACATAGCCCGCCTAAACTATGGGGTGATTACACTTATTCCAAAGATGAAAGGGGCAAAGAAAACACAACAGTACCGCCCCATATGTCTCCTAAGATGTCCTTATAAGCTTATCACTAAGGTTTTGGATAACCGGGTGGCGCTTTTTGCTGATAAGTTGATTAGCAGACATCAAAATGCTTTCATTAAGCACATGAACATCATGGATGGTATCGTTACGTTGCATGAAGTTCTACATCATACACACCAGAAAAAAAAGTTGGAGTGATGCTGAAATTAGACTTTGAAAAGCCTATGACAATATCGATTGGGAATTCGTACTAGAGTGTCATCGAGATCGAGGTTTTGGTACAACATGGTGTGGCTGGATTAAAAATATTCTTTACAACGGCACTGTCAGTGTCAAACTGAATAATGAAAAAGGCCCCTATTTCCAAAGCCACAAGGGGGTGCGTCAAGGAGACCCCAACTCCCCCTTTCTCTTCAACCTGGCAGTTGAGACACTGTCAAAAATGATCCGCAATGCACAGAAAGAAAAACTTCTTACTGGATTGGCTTCGGACCTTATCAAAGATGGGGTAGCCATCCTCCAATATGCAGATGACACTGTCATTTGCTTGGAGCACGATAAGAAAGCTGCTATTAACATGAAGTTGTTGCTTTATATCTTTGAACTCATGTCAGGGCTTAAAATTAATTTCGTAAATGCGAAATCCTATGTGTTGGAGGGGATGATGATACGCTAGCCTTCTATGCAGACCTGTTTAATTGTCAGATTGGTCATTTCCCAATGAAATATTTGGGCGTGCCAGTCAGCTATTCGACCCTTCGTAGCCTACACTGGAACTTTGCTGATGAAAGATTCATGCCGTGCTGCGAGTCCTGGATAGGCAATGCGGCCTCATCGGGAGGAAGGCTTATCCTTCTGAACTCCTCCCTTACTAGCATCATCTACTTTTATATGTCCATGTTGCTCCTACCTAAGATGGTCATTGAAAAACTGGACAAGCACCGTAAGCGCTTCTTCTGGCAAGAACATGAGGGTCGCAAGAGATATCACCTGGTCAAATGGACCAGGCTATGTAGATCTAAGAACAAGGGAGGACTGGGGGTGAAAGACCTCCGAAAGCAGAACATCAGTCTTCTCACCAAGTGGTGGTGGAAACTGGAAACACAACAAGGGCTGTGGCAAGAAGTGATCCGAGCGAAATACCTGAAAAAGATACGGTAACATCGGTCAAAAGCAGATTTAGTGATTCCCCTATCTGGAAGGCTATTATGAAAGTAAAAGAATATTATTTGGCCGGTCGTAAAGTGGTTATGAATTCGGGCAATCTTGCCAGGGTGTGGAATGATTCCTTGCATGACGAGCTCCCTATGGCGCAGAAATACCCTATGTTGTATAGCATTTGTAATAAGCAGGAGATCACGGTGAAAATGTTTAGAAATGATGTGGGGGATGACTTCTTCCGGAGACAGCTTCATGCAGCATTGTTAGATCAGTGGAATGAACTCAATAACACTGTTAACTCCTGGGCGTTGTCGGATGAACCTGATCAAGTGGTTTGGAACCTGGGCAAGAAGAATAAATTTACAACCAGGTCGGTTTATGACTACCTGGAGAGAAACATAGCAGGTAGTAACTATAGGTGGATCTGGCAGGCGAAAATCCCTTTGAAAGACGATGGGTTGGCAACCCCAAATGTTCCTTCTGTTGGAACAGAGAGACCTCAAAGCATCTGTTTTTCACGTGTCCTGTGGCCAGGGTGGTCTGGAGGACGGTGGGTTGTGTTCTGGGTACAGACACTTGTCCGAACAATATATGGCAATATTTTTCGTGGTGCTATGTTTTCCTTCCTGATGGGGGAAAGTTTTACACATTTGTGCTTGCAGCCGTGTGCTGGGCTATATGGAATTGCCGAAACCAAGCTACCTTTGAACAGAAAAATTTAAAGACTCTTTTTGCTGTGATTTATTCTGCTTGTGGCTTCATCTCTTATTGGGCAGGGATGATGACTGGAACGGACCGGGAGGCGATGGAGAGAGGAGCTAAAATGCTAACAGCCAGCGCATCAAACATGATGAGGATCTGCGCGACTTCAGGCGAGATGGCACATGACTGAGGGAGAGGATCGTTGCCTGAGCTGGGTCATGTTAATTTCGTTTTGGTCTTTCGCCTTGGTCTTGGTCCGTGATCATGCTGCTCCTGTGTGAGCGTTTTCATATTGCTCCTGCGTGAGCCCTTTTGATGTAGTAAAACCTCGCTGGATATTACCGTTTAGGACTAGTTTGTGTTTGGGTGTCCTTGGGTTTTCACCCCACAGTAAGCTGCTCGATGACGAGTGCTTGCAGTGGGTTTCCCAAGGATGCGTTGAACTCGCTTTCCCCTTTCTTGTCTCCTTAGTGACTGCAGTGTGGAAAACTTTGTATTTCCGTTATGTCAAAGTAATGGAAAGGGGTTATGCCCGGTTCAAAAAAAAGACAGGATGTTATCAGTCATAAATTTGTAGATCCGTGTTTTCTGCACATATGTCCCTCAATGTGGTGAGTTGTTGCATTTTACTCTTGTAATACTATAGGGTGGTACGTGTCTATCAAGAATGTTTATCCAGAAAGTTGCTAAAGTCTTTCTTCCTCAATGATAATATTCTCCACTTTACTAACATCTCAACCCTCTCTTCGCCGCCAAAAACAAAAAGAATTTCAAGTCTCTCTACTTGACCAGATGATAGAGCAGACAACTAAGATCTCATTATTATCCGCAAAAAAGAAAAAAAAGTAACATGTCAATATATTCGTTGTGGTACCTTCAAAATAAAAATCGTTGTGGTAATCTAGAGCGGTACGCGTCTCCCAGGAAGGTTGCTAAAGTCCTTTGTTCAATTATAATATTCTCCACTATTCGCCTGAAAACTCATAATATACAGTAGTTTTTGTCCCAAACCATACGTATGTATGCTGGTCAAACTACACGGTCGTTGCATTGCAAGTGGGTGAACGGCACGCCTTCACACTGGGTTTAGAGAAAGAATGGATAAGCCACATACGTATCGATCTGATTGAACAAATTCGCTAATATGCCATGATTCCAGCCGCGGTTGTTGGGCTATGTATCAGGCTCTACTATATCAAAGGGCCAGCGGCCGATCTTTATTAAACAGGAAGAAAAAGAAATACATGGCGGTTAGCAGTCTAGGCGAACTAGAACCGAGTTTGACACACCCCAAATTACAATGAGCCGGCACTAAACGCGGCAGAAACTGCCAGTAAGCTCGCTAGTAGCCTAGGTCAGCGATGTAGCCCGCTAAACGCCACACCGCTATGTCTTCTCATGACAAATCTAAAACTCTTTCAGCACTGCTCGCCACCTGGTCGAAAACTCTGGAGTTCCTCTCCTTCCACGGCCTCCAGTGCATCAGAATTGTCACGGTGTCGAAGTTTCTGCGCATCGGCTTGGGTATGCCAGCCCTCGCACGCAGCCACCACTCCTCTGTGCAGCCGTCAGAATCATCCCGTGTAGCGAATTGCGCCACGGTCGAAGACTTGAACATACACCACAACTGCTGGAGAATCGATAGTGAACGAAGAGGTGTGTGCAATCTTCAGGCTCTGTCAGACAAAGGGGGCAGGATGGGTTCGCTGGCCAACCTATGCGCGCAAGGTTATCTGCCATTAGATACTTGCCATGGACGACCAACCACATAAAAAACTTGCACTGTGGTGGTGCTTTGGATCTCCAGACTGGCTTGTTGCAAGCAAATCGAATATTAGGCTTGAACATCATCATGTACACACTACCGACCGAGAACTCTTGCTCCTTAGTAAGCTTCCAGCGGGTATGATTCCGCACACCTGGCCGCAGGCTTGTATCGGTGGCTAAATCCCAAACTGACAAATACTGCGCAAGGGCCGAGACACCACCCGAGATATCCCTTAGGATGATTGTAATGGGGGGTATCATATACTATTATCATGCATATGATACTAGTGTATGATACTACCTCCCTAATGCATAGTATTATATATTAGGCTGGTTGTAATGCTAGTATTATAACTAGTATCATGTATGCCAACTAGGCAATTTTGATAAGGTGTCGTAAAATTAAATGAAGAAAGAGGAAGTTGAGTATCATATCATGATACCGTATCATAATTAATGTTATGCTACTATGTGTCATGCATAATAATAAATAAAGTACTACATGATACTAATATATGATACTATGCATTAGGAAGGTACTATCATACACTAGTATCATATGCATGATACTAGTATATGATACTCCCCATTACAACCAGCCTTCGTATCATGTAGTACTTTATTCATTATCATGCATGACACATAGTAGCATAGCATTTATTATGATACTTAACCTTCTCTTTCTTCATTTAATTCTATGACACCACACCAAAATTGTCTAGTTGGTATGCATGATACTAGCTGTGATACTACCATTATGACCAGCCTTATCCAGGATTGATTATGAAGAGCTTCCCGAACCGAGCAGCCGGAGTCTTTGACAAATGAGAACAGAGCTGGCGCTGTTGCAGCAATTGAGCGAGCCAATTATCTGTACAGAACCTCGCGGAAGCCCCATCTCCACTCCTAGTGAAATTGCCGAGGCCGCATTGAACATCACCGAGACTGCTTTCTCAGTAGTGCCTGGCAGTAAATGCCACGGCCTGGGGTGCTCACCCCATTTCATCCATGACCACCGGCATTGCAGAGCCCATCCGAACCACATGAGATTAAGAACTCCGAGCCCACCATAGTCCTTGGGTGAACACACTTGTGCCCATGGCAGCAAGAAGTGGCCACCACTGATGGCCTCCTCGCCCTTACATACGAAACGTCAACATCTCTTGTTGATAATTTTGATGGCCCAGACTGGAAGAGGCAAAACTGCCATGAAGTGGATCGGTAGAGCCATGAGCACCGAGTTGACGAGCGTAAGTCTTCCCGCTGCCGACAGTAACCTTGGTTTCCAGCATTTCATCTTGTTGGAATACTTGTCCACTAGGGGCATGATGTCCTGCCTCCTCAACCTCAAGACAGAAAGAGAGGCAGCCCGAGATACGTAATTGGGAAGGATTTCTGTTGACATTGGAAGTGCTCCCCTACCGAGAAAGCCACTTCCTCCTCACATCTAATACATGTAATGGAACTCTTCTGCAGGTTGATACGGAACCCCTGAGGCTTGGCCGAAGAGTTGAAGGATCTCAGTAATCACCCGCAGATCGTTAAAGTTTACCGTCGACAGGATGTTATTAGTTTAAAAATTGTAGATCTGTGTTTTCTGCATACACGTTCCTCTCCCTCAATGCGGTGGGTTGTTGCATTTTACTCTGTAGGGTGGTCTGTGTCTATCAAGAAGGTTTATCCAGAAGGTTGCTAAAGTCTTTCTTCCTCAATGATAATATTCTCAACTTAATGTTAGATAGATGGAACAACACCCCCGCGTCGCCCCCCGCTCGGGCGACTCGAGTGGCTCCCCAACCCTAGCCGCCACCGGGGCCTAGCCCATCTTCCTCCCTTCCTCCTGCCACCGCCGGAGGACGACGGCGGTGGCAGGGGCTCTTCCTCGCTCCTGCGTCTCAGGGGTGGCGGGGCCCCAACATGCGTGGAGATGCGGCCGATCTAGAAGCGACGACGTTGGCTTCGACGGCGGTGGCGGTCGGCCCTGCCTCGGGCCACGGACGGCTGCTGCGGAGGCTGGCCTGGATCGGGCGGCGGCGCAATGCGTTCTTCGGCGGCATGTCATCTGGCTTTAGATCGGCGGAGGCGTCGAGGCCCTGGTGGACTGCTTGGCGGCACCCATGGCAGATCTGTTCTGGCCGGTGTAGCTAGTGGTGGTGGTCATCTTCTTCGTCGGCGGTGGCCAGCCAGAGGGTTGGTGATCGGATCTCGAGATCCATCATCTAGTTCCGGCTGCGAGTTGGGGAGACATGGTTGTCAGTGAAAACCGAGCCGACGGCAGGCGATGGCGGCGTTCTACGTTGTTACCTTGATGAAGGCATCGTCGTGTAACTACTGTCGACCCACTCGTGCTGCTCCGGGGGAAACCGTAGGATCTGGTGTTCCAGATCGGACGATGGCGGCACTACGGTGTCGTTTCTCTCTTGGGAGCATTGTTTGTGGAGCAGCGCTGGAAGTCAGAGGCAGGAGGTGGAGCGGCTTCGTCTTGCACGGAGCTTCGGTGGAGATGTCAAGTCATGCCTGACCGACAGGTGCTATGCTTTGTCATGCCTGGTCGGTAGGTGCTACGCACGACATATCTTCCAAGGACTTTAAGTTGTGTCGGCTGGTGGTACTTGGCAGCATGGCGCTGAGGTGTATCAGTGGCGACCGCGACGTGCTCAGTTGTTTGTACGCAGGGAGGAGGTGCCGTTGGGCGCCGTGGTGGCGTCGACGATAGCTAGACCGAGCAAGGTTGATCCATTAGTATAGTTCTGAAGATGGAGCGGTGGCAGTTGGCGGCGGCGGCCTCTGAAAGCACGTCGGGCTAGTGTGTGCCCCAGACCCGGCAAGTGGCTACGTTGGGGTCTCAGGTCTTAGATGTTAGGTTTGGCTGCGATGTCTGTTTGGTATTAGGCTCAGGCTATATGCGCCCCTTCATCAACTGGATAGGTGTAGCGACAGTTTGTTGCTTAGACTCCAATTTTAATCTTATTGTTGTATGACTTTGTAAGATTTTTAAGAATAATTAATAAAGTGGTCGTATGCATCGCCTAGATGCAGAGGCCGGGGTCATCCTTTTTTTCTAAAAAAAAACTAAGATCTCAACTCTCTCTCTTCCCCGCCAAAAACAAAAAGAATATCAAGTCTCTCTACTTGACCAGTTGATAGAGCAGACAACTAACATCTCATTATTGTCCGCAAAAAAGAAAAAAAATAACATGTCAATATATTCGTTGTGGTATCTTCAAAATAAAAATCGTTGTGGTAATCTAGAGCGGTACGCGTCTCCCAGGAAGGTTCCTAAAGTCTTTTGTTGAATCATAATATTCTCCACTCTCGCCTGAAAACTCATAATATACAGTAGTTTTTGCCCAAATCATACGTATGTATGCTGGTCAAACTACACGGTCGCTGCATTGCAAGTGGGTGAAGGGCATGCCTTCACACTGGTTTAGAGAAAGAATGGATAAGCCACATACGTATCGATCTGATTGAACAAATTGGCGAATATGCCATGATTCCGGCCGCGGTTGTTGGGCGATGTATCAGGCTCTAATATACTATCAGTGGATTCCGCCTTTCGGGTTTTGTCCTGAACAAGGTAGTTACTAGGAAGGGACTTTGGTTCTTGGTATTTCCTTGACACTGCAAATTATATGCTGTCTCGAGTCCTCAAGTTTCGAAAATTGTATAGAGAAGTCGGTTTCACTGTGAAAGTGCATTAATTTTCGACCTCAAAATTGATTTTTATAATTATAAACCCGGGCGAAGTGAGTGCAACTCATATGGTTAGGTTCCTTGTGACATAACCAACCCACTCGGGTTCAAGTCCTAGTCTTGGCATTAGTGATCGCATTTTTCTGATTTTATTTCAGGTTTTCCGTGCACGTGTGTTTAGGAGGAGACGTTTATGCTGACTATGAAGGCTTTTGTGGCGACTTCGTCAATCTTAAGATGATGTACCGGCTCAGTCTCTCAAAGCTCTCATAGAGATAGGACATGCATGCGCACATTCATAACGGTAAGCGTGTGTATGCATGAACGCCTACGTCTTTACCGTGTTAAAAAAGGCCCCTCTATACCTTCATTATGTTAATTATAGTAATGTGTCCCATCCTATTTTGTCCTAACTAATTAAGGGCATGCATGATTTGCACTCATGCATGCTTTGTAATCATGTATTGCTTCTTATCCTTATCTGTTTAGTTTGTGATGATCAAGTGGATAACCTTTAATATGGGGTCGGTCGGTCCTCATTAGTATTAGTGTTTTGATAAGCTATGGTTACGTTAATAATTCTTTTGTACGTTATGTTGTTAGTTGATTTGACTAGACTAGAAAGCTAACCTCCAAAGATCTACCTGCCGTTATTCCAGGCGGTGTGCATGGGATTAGAGCGAATGGTCAGAGAGGCTTTACTGACATGGGTGACAACATAATCTTCGAATCGGCCTATTACCTACATCAACATAGGTATAGTTTTGGTCTAATATAAATATAATTAATGTTGGGAAATGCCTTTTTCATTGTGTCAAACTGTTAGCTTTGATTATGTGCATCTTAAATATACATAGACTTTCGTCAAAAAAAAATTAAATATACAGAGACAAGATGTCGCTCATAATACTCTGTATTCACTCGATCCTACAATATGAATTAATCAAAACATTCTTTATAAAATAAATAAAAAACTGTTCTGCAACTGCAAGTAGGTTTATAGTACTATTTGTAAATGCACCGGAGGCGCGCCTTCACACTGAAAGGGGGCAAAGTAGTGGACATGACATGCATTTTTCCAAGCAGTGTGAGTGGATATGATGGTGATATCCAAGTTCTTATTTTGAAACGGAAATACTTAATTAGTTGAATCTCGCTTTCATTTCGCTTGGCAACAAAGGGTAGACCGGGCACACAGATGACACACGTACAGCATATGCTGGCACCGTTCGATGTTAGGTTATCCCGGCGGGCATCTATAGTCGAATATGTCAAATATGGCCCCTCAAACAACGTCCGTGGAAGCGTCCGGGCGTGTCCGCGAGCAGTGACTATGTACACCTTAAATTTCAGTACTTGCATCGGGACATCTCATATTAGATTCTTAAATTCATAAAAGGACATGCAAACAAAATAAACCGACATACTACATCGGTCATCTAGCTACTGATCGTCGGAGATGTCGATGATCTTCGTGCCCGGCTCCGGTAGCATGGGTGGTAGCTGCAGCTCCGGCTCCTCCGGGGCCTCCACTCCGGCCTCCTCCTCCTCTATCTCCGCGTTGAGTTTAGCGAAGATCGCATCGGACGACGTCTGCTTCTGTCGGAGGAACGCCCGGTTTGCCTTCACATAGGCCTCATCCTGCAAGGACTCCAGGATAGCCTGCTGCTCCGCCATCTTCTCTGATTGGGCGACGGTAAACTCCGCCTCTGCCTGCTCCATGTTGACGCCCGGCAGCTCCTGCTCCGGCTGCTCCGCCTCCTCCACCTCCATCGGAGCCAGCTCCTCTTCCTGCTCATCCTCATTCTCCAGCTCCGGCCAGTCCAGAGGCGGCCCGAAAGCGATGCGGGTGGCGCGCGCGGCTTTTCTCGCCCGGATCTCCTGCTGGATCCCATACCGGCGCTGCGGCATGAGCATTGCGTAGTAGGTGATCTTGCTCAGGACCATGGCGGAGCGGCGGAGCGCCGGAGCGTGGACAGAGCGTCGGAGTGTGGGAAAAGCGCCGGAGGGGAGAGGGAGGAGGTGGATGGGCTCGGGCTGGTCGCGCGGAAAGGGGATGGTGGATGGGATAGGGTTGCGGGACGTTGTCCGGGTTAAATAGGCGTATTTGGTCTCAGGGGCAAGCTGAAACGGCGTACACACCACGGTGAAGGAGGAGGCATCCGTTGGACCGTCGGGTTTCCACGCGAGTTCGCGTGGGACCCATTCGTCAGTCCTACATGGCGGGCGTACCGTGCGTTTTCATATCCGCCTCATATTTGGACTAGATATGAGGGTGCCGGTCAGCCCGGACGTTTGAGGCCCGTTTGAGAGGGCCATCTGGGTCGAAAAATCATGACCGGGCAGCCATCCCGGACGTATGAGGCAGATTTGGGGCGCCCATCTATAGACGCTCTTATCAGGATTAACATTCTTCGCAATTTATTTTTATCACGAGTAACAGGCAGTACACGTGTAACAGTGTTGAAAGATGCTCTAGGAAGCGACGGAGACGAATGAGGACGGCACACGGGACGTGAGGTGGTCGACCACTGTCTAGCTCGATCAAGAAAGTGCTGCAAGTCGTCTAATCGGAGGAACATGATGGATGCGCTTCTTCATGCTTCTGATGCAGGGGGGAAAGTACTCCCTGGGGATACATCTTCGTAGGATATACTGTGTCTTTTGGTCGGTCCACGGGTCGTTTGGGTGCTTTTGAACTTTATGTGCCGCCAGGTTTTCACCTCATAACATTCGTTTCAACTACGAGCGAATAGCAGTGGGTTTCCTCGCTCTATTTCTTTCCCTCCTCGTGACAATATTCTCTGGATCCGGTTGTATTTCCATTCATTTGCAATGGAAAGGAGTAAAGCCCGGTTAAAAAAAAGCTCGATGGAGAAAGTAGGAGTATCTTACTCCCTCCGTTCCCAAATACTTGTCTTTCTAGACATTTTAAATGACTACTACATACGGATGTATGTAGACATATTTTAGAGTGTAGATTCACTCATTTTGCTCCGTATGTAGTCACTTGTTAAAATGCCTAGAAAGACAAGTATTTAGGAAGTATCATGCATGCATGGAAAGTTGGTGCATGCTGGGATCAAGCAAACGTGCATAAAGACACGTACGGACACACGCTGCATCCTATCTATGCTTTTCCGTGCCTGGCAAGAGAAAAAAAACAGCAGCGTGCTGGCGCGTATAAAGCTGACAGCGACACTCCCAAACGGGGTGAAATACATCGATCTCATCTCATGCCATTTCATCTTTCAAGTAGGTTTTTACCATCGAAGATGATCAGTCGGGAAGAACCAAGTCTCCCGGATACAAGATGAGGGGTCGATCGATCGAACAACTAAGGGCATCTTCACCGGCGTTTCTCAAAGGCTCGATATGACAGGCCAGTCAGAGGGCATTCAGTGTTGTCCTCTAAAATTCTGCCAATTCTTCGTTTCGAAAAAAAAATCTGTCAATTCAAACCCGCAATTCATATTAAATTTAAATTAGCTTGATATATAACATATAAAATTGATAAAGTTTAATTAGTTTGATATGTTTTACATCCAAACTACTTAAAATGAACCAAAACTAAACTATACTATACTATAAGTAGGGGGGCCGTGACCTTGTAGGAATAGCCTCCGGGGCCACTGTGATCGCCATCGCAGCCGTCGTCGGTGGTTGCGGAAGCTTTCCCAACCACCACAACATCTGTCCCAGGCTGCGACGTCGTGCTCACGCCACAAGCTTCATGCCTTCTTCCCCGTCTTGAGACGTCGGGTGTCCACCTTGACACGGAGCTCACGCTCCGACTTGGCGACTCCAGTCAGGAAGTGGTCCCGACTGATCTGGCGTTAGCAATGGGCATGGGTCTCCTTGGTGGTCTTGGGCATATCCAAGGGCCATGCCCTCAGCAAACTTTGGGCCAACGATGACCCATGCCAGCGGCACCTATGTCGCAGGGGCGAGCCCACGTTGTGCACAGGACACTGGGTAAAAGAATGTCTTACCTTATAACTATGGAGCCCACGTACACTGGGACACCCCTAATTTTTCTAGGGGACACTCGTACAACCAGGCTCCACCCAGCACAAACGCAAGTGCAGCCAGGCGCGTGACGAAGGCCCAGTCCAACTTGTAGATCGATGCGTGCAGTAGATTGATCGATCAATTGATCGATGCGTGCTTTTCTGTTCGTCTGCTCCACGCTGCGCTTTGTGCCTTGAGCCCTTGACCTTTCGCTTTCGTTCGTATCCCCCCGTATGCCATACTCGCCGCCTATTACCATAGCACGGCAAGTCATCGAATCAGTGAAGAAAAGAAGGAACAGGTAGGCCACATCAGTCCCCAAACCCAATGTGGTGTGCCTCAGCCTCGATTGCATATCCCGTTCTAATTATTGATTTTTTTCTCTAACCCTAGGGAATTAGGGCTACTGAATAAGACTAGAGATTTTGATTGTATTAGATAATTGGACTACTTTAAATAATTGTGCACCGAGTGGAGACCAATATTGGAACACTCTAGGACGCCAGCACAATATCAAGTAATTTTTATGTTACATTCAAGTATTCTGTGTACACATGATTCATGGTTCTTTTCTTCCTTGCAAATTTTATAATTATCTAAATAAATTACAAATTTCAGGTGAAGCTCGGTTTATGGAAAGTTTCTAAAAAAGAGGAGAACCTCAGTGCAAGATGAAAATGTTGGTCCGTCGCACGAACATAATCAGAATGATGTCTCTGTCCCGCCACCATCAGAAGGACAAAGTAATGCCTCACCGCATGAACAGATTGATGTCCCGGCCCCACCATCACCACATGGACAAAATGATGCCTCCAGATATGGAGTTCTGCCAATAATACAAGGAGTTCATTTCAAGATGAAGAAGAGATCAATTGGGAAGAAGAAACTAAATTTGATCGAGGTAAAAGGAGAAGCATTGATGAGTACCATCCAAATCAGCAAGATTTGGTAAGAAGGAAATATTTGGCCAATGGGCCTTCTCAACCTCGTACTTATTCTTAAGTGGATTGTTTTAATGATGCTATTGATTAGTTGCTTCAAGAACTTGATAATAGCTTCACGGAGAAAAATTCTGAACTGCTTGTTCGCTCGGCGACTTTGAGCCCAAATGAATTATTTCGTAATTTCAACATAGTGCATTTGATGAGTCTTGCTAAATTTATCCAAAAGATTTTGATGATGGAGAACTCAGGGACCTTAGACAAAACCTTCATCTTGACATTGTTGTGTCCGAGCAGATGATCGCTCCTCTGGTTTAAGTAATATTTGTGAGCTCTCTCAAAAAATGGAGACAAGAAAACATATTGTCTATCCCTTGGTTTATCAGACTTTTTATTGCACAATTGTTATTAATATGCTACTAAGTGGTTCTGTTTCTTTTGAATTGTCGGCAATCAAGATCTAGTGTTGCATTTTCTTGTGGTCATCGGTTATACTTTATTCATAATCTAGACACTTTGGTTCTTCTTCAATGTCTAATTTCCTACTATCAACTAATATTTCAAATGAAACTCTTTATTTTGGATCTCTGGTAAGCATATTCAACATTATATTGTATTCTTGGTATATTATATTATTATAAGTGTGTTACTTTTATCTATATAATTACTTGATATCGACATATATGTGATAGAGATAGGACCTCGGGTCATTTTTGTCCTGGGTCCGCCCCTATGTCTAAGCGAAGGATGTTGTATGCCGCGCTTGGCGCTGCGCCACGGTAGTGAGGCGTTTCGAGCCCCTAGGCGATGAGGAGGAGGCGTTGGACCACACACCATTGCCGAGGTAGTACTTGAGGCGGGTGCACATATGCGGCGAGGATGGAGCCCGCTCCTATTTGATAAGGGCCGGGCGCCATTGGGTACCGGGGGGACAATGCAGCAGAGCCGGTCACCTAATTCTTGATTAGATTAAAAATGAGGCAATTAACTAGTGCAAGTATTTCGGCTCATAATGTCTCTGTTCAAAAAACAAAGTGAAGGTACTCCCTCCGGTCCTTTTTACTCCGCATATTAAATTTGTGTCAAGTCAAACTCTACAAAGTTTGACCAAATTTATATTAAAAAATATCAACATCTACAAGACCAAATATATATACTAAGAAACTACATTTCATAATGAATCTGACAATAATGTTTTGCTATTGTGAATGTTGATATTTTTTTTCTTCTATAAGTTCGGTCAAAACAGAGATACTTTAACTTCGGACAAAACTTATATGCAAACTAAAAAGGACCGGAGGGAGTACTTCGGATGTATTAGTCGTCATATCCTTAATTAGAGCAAAAAGGAGTTGTGCATGTATTTCGGCTCAAAAATGTTTTGGTTTAAAAGATGACGTGAAAGTATTTTAGATGTATTAGTCATATGATCCTTAAGTGGAGCAAAAATGAAGCGATTAATTAGTGCAAGTATTTGGCTTAGAAAATATCGGTTTAAAAATAAGTGAACGTATATTGGATTAATTAGCCGTCTGATCCTTAATTGGAGAAAACCGAGGCAACTAATTAGCATTTGCATACGATGCTATGTTGTTAATCTGGCTATTCAGTAGTTAATCTGCTATTAATCAAAAGAGGGTGATTAGGCGCTAACGGTAGGAATATATGCATGTCGGTTGGCTACGATGCAGTTAATTAGCTCTTGATCGTGGTAGGTTGGTAGGAGAATGACCCACTTAAATGCTGATGTGAGCACGACCCACTTAAATGCGATATACCAATGATATACGGGTTGGCTTTGTAATTATACACAGAAAAAATTCAGAAAGATACTAGTTACTGACGGCTTTTGATGAACCTTGAATGGTGAGATTTAGGAAGGTGGCGTGAGCAGGTTCTCCTTTGTATTTCTCGTCCATATATCAATTTTTTTTAGTATCAGTACAGACACAAGCGCTCATATACACGCGCATACACTTACCCCTATGAACGTATACACGCACGCCCTATCCCTATGAGCACCTTCGATAGACTGAGCCGGCATATCATCTTGAGATTTACGAAGTTACTGTAGACGCCTCGTCGTCGACGGGAACGTCTCCTCCCACTGAAAGCGCATCGCCGGAAATCCTGAAATAAATCCAGAAATAATGCGAGCACCAGAATTTGAACTCTGGTGGTTGATGATACCACTGTCCACCTAACCAACTCAACCACAGATTGATTCACCGGCCATATATCAATTGATATACTGACTTGATAGTAAGCATATATTCTCTTACCGCCACGGCCACAATACGTACACAGCACTGCTACACAACGATAAATTCATGCACGATCTGCACACCACAACGCATCACATCTTTGGTTGCCTCGTTTTGTAAATCTCTGTGGCCCAAATCGTGTCGTGTGTGGATCGTGGATGCACAGATCGTGTGCACAGCACTTCCAATACACGAACGCATAACAGTGGGAGCAAGTGGTAGGAAAGTACTTTCTTCATTTCTTTTTACTTTACATATAAGGTTTGATCAAAGTCAATCTTTATAAAATTTAACTAATTTTATATTAAAAAATATCATGATTCATAATATGAAATTAATATTATCAGATGCAGTATGAAATGTATTTTCATATTATATAGTTTTAGTATTATAGATGTTCATTTTTTTATATAAGTTTAATCAAATTTTGTGTAGTTTGACTTTAACCAAATTTTATACGCGGAATAAAAAGAAACGAAGTACATGAGCATACGCCAAGCAAACGAAAGTAGTCCACCACGTGATGGAGTGCATGAGTCCTCTTTTTCTCAACTTTTTCCACTTCTATATTCGGGACATACTCCTACACATGGTTAGAGCATCTTTAGCAGACCCCGCATAATGTTCGGTCAGCAAAAATTCCGGTGAGTATGCGGGTTCGGGCCAATTTTGCGGCCAGAACAGAGCCCACATACTCGCCCGGCCCGCAAAAACTTTTGCCGCAGCATGCAAACCGCACGCCCCGAGCACTATAAGTGCCGTTCCGCGACCCTTTTGCGGGTCCAAATCCTATCCCCCGCCGTCGCGAGCCACCCAATTCTCCTTTCTCCCTTCCCAATTTCTCGCCGCCGGCGACCCTCCGCCCCGCCTCCAGCCGCCATGTGGGGGCGAATATGGAGCTCCGGACGCAGCTCCGGCAGCCGATCCGGCCGTGAGAGGGATCCGGAGCGCGAGCGGCGCGTCCGGTCCGACGACGCGAGGAAGTGCGGCGCGTGGAGGTCGACGAACCGCGGGCTTTCGCCGCCGGCGAGCTTCGACCGCCGCTAGACGGTGGAGTACGACCGCCGGCGCACGTCGTTCTCCTCCGCGCGGTCTTCGTACACTGGATCCTCCTCCTCCTCCGCCGCGGGCTTCCTCTCCGTGAAGAAAGAGTGGTCGGACGAGGAGGAGGAGCCGGAGCCGCCGGCGCCGTTTCCCTTCGTGCCGGTGAAGGAGGAGCCCGAGGACCCCGCTCCGCTCGGCCGCCACGGAGTCGTCGGGCCCGAGGACTTCGTCGCGGAGTTCGACGTCGTCGCCGCCGCCATCGCCGAGCGGAGCGTGCACGAGGAGGAGGAGCGCCGGCGCCACGCCGAGGAGCTCGAAGCCTCGAGTGGCGGCAGGCGGTCGCCGCCAACCTCACCGCCAAGGAAAAGGCCGAGGAGTGGCGCCGCATCCACACGGAGCAGGCGGAGAAGTTCATCGATCTCTGCAGCTCCGGCGAGGACGAGTGAGCGTCCGGCTCCTCCATGGCGTCGTCCGGTTGCCGCGACCTCGCCGCCGTTACCCCCTAGTACTAGTTTAACGTAGTATGTAGTATAACTATGCTTTATAGTTTGATGAACTATGTAGTATGCGATGAACAATGTAGTATGTGTGATGAACTGTGTTTGCGCAATTTCCCCCGCGAAAGAAGTTTTTCAAATTATGCAGGTTTAGATACGGGTTCTGCTCGGACGCGTATGTTTTTGACCCGCAAAAGCGACTTTCGTGAACCCGCAAACCCGTTTTGCGGGTCGTATTTTTGCGGGGTCTACTAGAATTGGTCTTAGAGCATCTCCAGCCGTTGGCTCTAGGGGGCTCGAAAAATCGTCGCCTGGGGGCAAACTGGCGCCAAAAATCAGCTTGGGGCTGATCAGGTTCCCAGCCGCCGCCCCAGGGCCGCCCACACCCTTTTTTAATATTTTTAAAATAAATTCGGCTAAAATTGGCAAACATTACAAAGATTCGGCAAACAGAACATAAATTTCGGCGTCCTACAATTTTTTTGCATAGAAAACTTAAAATTTACTCAATAAGAAACTCGGTGAGCGCGGCGCAGTCGCCGTCTTCACTGTCGTCGCTTCCGTCGTCCTTCTCCTTCTTCACGCCGCTGGACCCCTGCCCGGGGTCGCCCTGGCGGACCGGTTGGGCCGGTGGCGGCGCGTCGTCATCGCTGTCTTCAAGCACGATGACGCCCCCTTCCTCGCGCCCACTGCGGCGTGCGGCGATCTCTGCCAGGACGCAACGCTGGCGCTCCATCTCCAGCTGCGCCCAATCTTCCCGCGCCCACTTCATGGCCACCTCGTCGTCGAGCTCCGGCTCCGTCTTCACGGCGGCGAGCCCCGGCTCCGTCTTCGACTTGATGAGGAGGGGAGGAGCCGAGGAGGAGGCACACCCGTTCTCGTTGATGAGGATGCGGGTGCTGCGGGTGCGTCGGCCGAGCGGCGTTTCCGCGGGCTCGACCTTGACGCTGAAGAGCGCCGGCGACCCGAAAGAGTGGGAGAAGGAGGAAGACGAGCCGGTCCTCTTCGGCATCAATTGGCCGCAACTCCGCCAGGGGACCGGGGCTGCCGGGTACGTCAGTGGAGGCTCGTTGCCGCCCTCAAGGTGCTCGAGGACGGCGTGGAGCGTGCGGCCGGGGCGCCCCACTACAGGCGGCGGCCGTCGCTGTTTTTGGTCCCCCGCACCACCGGCGTGTTGTTGGTGGAGGCTGTCCGCTCCACCTGCCGGCGTTCGAAGTACGCCGCCCACGCCTCGTGGTTGCCGGCGGCGTACTCCGGGAGGGTCCGCTGCTCCTCCGGATCTCGGCGCGGAAGTAGTCCGGGCGCGTGACGTTGGACAGTGGGGGAACGGGGACGCCCCCGGCGCTGAGCCTCCACCGCCCCGGCGCGCGCATGTCGGGAGGCGCCGGGTAGTTGGCTTCGTGCAGGAGCTGGGCTTCCCACTCGTGCAGAGAGCGAGGGCCGAAGCCATTCGCCGCCGCCCCATCGCCGGGGAACCTTTCGCCCGTCGTCTACGGAGGCTGTGAACAGGGAGGGAGAGGAAAGAGGGCTCGTCGGCGGTGGCTGTGCACGGGGAGAGAGGGGCTGCGGGCGGGTGTGTCCACCGGTGAGGAAGGTGCTGCTTTATATAGAGGCCAAGGGGTGGCATCATGTGTTCGTGGCAGGGAGGGGGTGCATCGCCGCCCGTGAGAAATCAATGGAAGGCTGACCGGCGACAGCCTTGGCATTAATTCCTCGTGGAGAACCGAGACGACGTGAGGACGATGAGGCGCAGGTCACTGACTCAGCGGGCATGCTGTTCTTTCGCGCCAAAACGATCGTCCCGGCGTTCCTGGTGCCTCAGCGTGCCGGATTCGGTCTGGATCCAGTGACGCTAGTTTTAGCTCTAACCGACAAAAACTAGGCTTCTAGGACGCAACTGCGTCGTTTTTGGGCGCGGACACCAAAAAAGAAGGCTGGGGCTGTTGGGGCACGACCGAAGATGCTCTTAGAGCGGGAGTAGTTGGCGAATTGAATGCGTGATCTAGGTCCGGATCCGTGCAGCTTTTCGTACTCTACAGTGTGCTGTGCCCCGTCCGGCTTGATACACATGCTTGTCACGAGAGAGGATAAGACTCATGCATGCATGTTTTTCTACAACATCTAGCTGCACGTACGTAGTAACTAGGTCAAGATCATGCATCATACTGCGCCTGCGTCGAGACCCGTGAAATCATTGTGCTAACGCGCCGCACCTACTATGACGGAGTCAGTCGCAAAACTGGAACAAAATTACTGTTCTGACCTAAAAGGCTAACAAAATCCCTATTTAATCTTGTTTAATTTTTTCTTTCGATTTTGATCTCTTTGGGTGACGCCAACATCCCTGGCGTCTGGCCCCTGGCCCGCACTGCCCGCTGCCCGTTGACCTGCTGACGTGGCAAAGGGGCCAGACGCCAGGGACCCTGGCGTCTGGCCCTGGTAAGTGGATAACCCCCGCGGGCCGAGCCCAACCACCCATCTCTTTTCCTCTCCTGGCGGCGCACGAACAGACAAACAGAGGGCTTCTCTCCTTCGCCCCTCTTCTTCCTCACACCAAATCCCTCCTTGATCTACTCCATCCTCCATCCAAATTTGTGGATCTGAGGCCCCCAAGCATCCTTGAGGTATTCTCCCCCATTCCCTCCAATTTATTTGGGTTGAGTCCTCTTCTTTTTTATGCATTATTCAACACTAGGTGATGTTAGATGAGTAGATGGTTTCTTTGTTTTAGGAAATTGTTTGTAGTTGATAGATGATTTGGTAGGCAGTAGATGATGTGTAGTTGAACATGTAGGCAAAATCAATTCCGTTTTGTGCATATGTTGTCCATAGGACAAATTTTTTTGAACTAAGAGGGGTGATGAATACATGATTTTTGTATGTAAAATAGACTTGTTTGATAATTTGGTTTGATAGATGATGTGTGTATGTGGTATAACAATACAGTTGAATTTAAATATGATGTCTCTATGTGTAGATAATCCTATTGTTGGCATACTTTATTTGCAAAACACATGGTGAAATTTGGTACTCTAGACGATATTTATTTGCATATGTGACACCATATTATTTGACAAATTTATTTGCTTGAGATGATGTTGGTATGTTTGAGAAGAATTATGTGTGCATATGAAGAAGAAGAAAATGATGTGGTTATGTTTGAGAAGAATGGTGTGTTCATATGGCATAACTTGGAGAAGAAAATTGTATTGTTTGTGATTTATTTTGTAGGATGGCGGATGGTGATGGACCTTGGTATGACGGATTAATCAATGAGTGGGATAAGGAGCATCGTGCTCGTGCCATTGAGAACGGACATGTAAGAAGCAAGACTTATCAATTTTCGTTGTTTCTCATTTGTGTTCTTGTATTGATTAAAACATCACTTTATTTGCAGCTTGTAGTTGCTATGCGCATGAGGGGACATTCGGCTGATGACTTTACTTACGAGCCGTGGTACGAGCCTTATATTCGGAGATTGGGTCTTCTCCCATTCGTGTTGCAGTTTAAGCGACGCGCTCCGCCGGTGAACCACGCGGCGCTGACCGCACTTGTGGATCGTTGGAGGCCGGAGACTCACTCGTTCCACCTTCCATTTGGGGAGATGACGATGACCCTAGAGGACATGGCTATGATAAGCGGCCTTCCTATCAACGGACAAGCTGTTACCGATCGTGTTAGTGCCGTTAATTGGCGAGAGCGGACTGGCATTTTAATTGGTGTTCAGCCCGACGCCCCTGAGGAAGGCAATGCCGATACCGCGAGAGTGAGGCATTCTTGGCTAAAAGCGGTTAGAGGAAACACATATAGTATGACATAATAGCAAATGACAAACATCAGTGTTCACATAATAGCAAATGACAAACATTAGTGTTCACATAATAGCAAATGACAAACATAGTTATCACATAATCTCAAATTACACAAATAGTCTCGAATGAGAAGTTCATCACATACAAAGTCTCGAATGACATAAGTAGTTCATAACCACGATGGTCCACGATAATTGAAATGACATGAACATCACATATAACTTGGTTTCCTGTAGCAATGCAAGTCAACAACCCTTTTACATCCCCATTCTTGCAGCATTTCTTGAATCTTGTCATCATCAGTTATGTCAACCAATTTTCTTTGGCCGGGGCCATCTGACTGCTTCCTGCTGACATAGTACACAAAATCCTCTTCCTCCAACCCTTGCTTCAACATGAATTTAGTCTTCAACCAATCGAAAGTGAGGTCCACTTCACTAACTTGCACAACACATGGAGACAAGCCTAGGACATGAACAACAGGGATAAGCACCCACTGAGTACCCTTAGCCATCTACAACACACAAACCTATGATACATTAAACCACGAGGAAAACAAACTAGGGTTTTCACAAAACTATGATGCATTAAACCAACCAAAAGATGGGGGTGGAGTTGATTTACCTTCTAGTTTCGAAATATTGAAGATACAACGGTGAAACCGGACCGATTCGTGAGAGATTTGAGGGGGGTTAGGGTACTGGATGAGAGTGAGTGGATGAGAGGGCTAGAGGTGAGAGTGAGTGGAGATGAAAGGAATGGGAGGGGTAGAGGTGGAGATGAATGGGTGAGAGGGCTAGAGGTGGACCCAAAGAATCTTATCCACTCGAAACTTGCTCTCTGGATAGGGAGCCAGACGCCAGGGTGCCTGGCGTCTGGCTCTTTGGATCGGGCATCAAACAGATCAGACAAGTGTCTGGTCTCCTGCGCGACCAAAACGAGCCAGACGCCAGGTACCTTGGCGTCTAGTCTGGATATGGACCCAGACACCAGGGTGCCTGGCGTCTGGCTCTCTGGATCGGGCGATAGATCAGACAAGTGTCCGGTCTCCTGCACGACCAAAACAAGCCAGACGCCAGGGACCTTGGCGTCTGGTCTGGATATGGACCCAGACGCCAGGGTTCCTGGCGTCTGGCTCTCTGGATGATCAGACAGGTGTCTGGTCTCCTGCGCGACCAAACCGAGCTAGACGCCAGGTACCCTGGCGTCTGGTCTGGATATGGACCCAGACGCCAGGAACCTTGGCGTCTGGTCTTTGTCGTTAGTTTGGCGTCTGGTCTTGTCTGTTCTGGATATGGAGCCAGACGCCAGATGTAACGCCTGGCATGTAACCTTCCCCAATTGTACTCCGACTCTTGCCGTTTCCGGCATTAAGTTATATTTAATTCTCGGGTTCGGGTCTTTGTCTCCGTGTGTTGTTTTTGTTTTCGTGCATCTCATATCATGTCGTCACGTGCATTGCATTCGCATACATGTTCATCGCATGCATCCGAGCATTTTCCCCGTTGTCCGTTTTGCATTCCGGCGCTTCGTTCTCCTCCGGTGGCCATTTCTAGCTTTCTTTCGTGTGTGGGGATTAAACATTTCCGGATTGAGCCGAGACTTGCCATGCGGCCTTGGTTTACTACCGGTAGACCGCCTGTCAAGTTTCGGGTCATTTGGACTTCGTTTGATACTCCAACGGTTAACCGAGGGACCGAAAAAGCCTCGTGTGTGTGCAGCCCAACACCCCTCCATTTTGGCCCAAAACCCACCAAACTCAGCTCCATCATCTCGGTCGTTCGATCACGATCGTGTGGGCGAAAACCGCACCTCATTTGGACTCTCCTAGCTCCCTCTATGCCTATATATACACCCCCCCGTTTTCGGATCTCTCTTCCTCCCCGAAACCCTAAAAATCGCCCCGCCGTCGCCGGACACGTCCGGCTTCAACCGGACAGATCGCCGCCGCCGCCCGCAGCCAGTGGCGTGGCGCCACGTGGCGTGCCGCCACCCGCCTCCGTTCCGGCCCGCTCGGCCCGGGGAGAGCCCCCGCGGGCTCGAGCCGCTCCACACCGCCGCCCGGCCTCGTGCCGCCTCCCTCCTCGACCCCGGCGGCAGCCCCTCGCCGCGGGCCGCCTCTCCGCCGCCGCGGGCCGCCTCCCCGTCGTCGGCCGGCCGCCCCTCGCCGCCCCTCGCCGATCCCGCCGCCTCGCCGCCCTGTTCCGGCCGCCCCGGCGCCAGCGAGCGCCGCGGCCACCCGGCCGAACCCGCCACCGTCGCCGGCTACCTCCTCCGCCGCGCCGGAATCCGCCCTCCTCCACGCCGGCCGCCGTCGACGCCATTTCCAGCGAGCCGGGTCGCGCAGCTACAGTGCCGGGCGCTGGATCTAGATCTGGGAATTTTTTCCCTCGGTTGACTTTTGACCTAATTCCCTAATGTTTCATGCCATGTTTGACTGCCCATAACTTTGCATCCGTAGCTCCGATTTGGGCGTATGATATGTCAAATTCTTCGTCTCGACGAGTACATCATTTCATTCCATTGCATCATTTGCATTTGAGGTCATCTTGGTGCCTAAAATGGTGTTGGAAGGAGGCATGTTGAGTTAAATTGCAGATCCGTTAATCCAACATGCACTTTTGTCATTTTTGCCATATTTAATCCGTGCATGATATGCCTGTGCCCCTTTGGGATAAATTGTTAAGCATGTTGTCTTATTTCCATAGGTGCCTTCCATGTATTTTTAGGAGGTGTGTGTTGTCTTGTGTAAGCTTGCGAAGAGGGCTACCTGAGATTTCAGAATTCAGGGACTTAGTGATTTTCACTAAGTCTGAGCCGTTTTAGTTCACGATGCTATATGTTCGGCTTGTTTCCTAGTGATCCGTGCCTCTTTTGAGGATGATCAGTAAGAGTGATTTGTTATGCTTGTTGTGCTTAATCCATCCATGTCTTTACTTGTTATGTTGGAGCACCCTAGGTTGACTCAATCGAGCTCAACTTTTGGATAGTTGCTGTTTTGGGCAGATCGTTAACTCTTTTGCGATTTTGCCGGAGTGATTGCTAGTGATCCATGCATGCTATGCCATTGTTCTTGCCTTGTCTAGCTAGCATTTTGTGCCTTCTTAATGGATATATGCTTGCCTTCCCATGACTTGCACCGTAGTGAGAGCATCGAGCTCGTTTATATGCCTCCGTGAGTTATTATTTCAGCATGTCTCAGTTTTCACTAAGTCTGAAAACTGATTGTGTTTCATCGATGTTCGTGTGCTCAGTAGAGTATTTTGTGAACCCTTTTGGCCCCAGGTCATGTTGGGTGTTTTGTTAAGCTTGTTGAGTAGCTCCATGCCATGCTCTTACTTTCCATGTTCAGGTTTTCCTTCATGTTGTTTTGCTGCTCCGAAGAGGGCATCGTGGTCTGAAATTCCAGACTAACGTTAATTTCGCCAAGTCTGAAATCTGTTTTGCTTATTCAGTTTTGCCATGCTTGTTTGAAGCCCTTAATGGATGAATTTGCCTATGCCTCAGTCATGATGATTTGTTAAGCTTGATGAGTACATCACTGCCATGTAATTTGTTTTCATGTTGGGTGGCTGTAGCATGTTCATTTTGTTGCATTTAGGATGCATGTTGCTGTAAATCGCAGATCGGTTCGTTTAGTAAAACGCTTGCCATTTCTTAACCGTAGCTCCGATTGCCATGATCTTTATATCGTTTTCAGGGGATTTCTTCCCCTCTATCCAGTGGCACACTTGGATTTCCAAGTTGAGGCCAGGTTCATGCATTTCCTGTTACATGTTGCACTCTTGCATCCCGCATCGCATCCCGCATAGCATATCATCTGTGCATCTTATTGGTTGCCTTTGCACGTGGTTGATTGTATCCTTGTTGCTTGTTTGTGTTGTTGGGTAGAGCCGGGAGACGAGTTCGCTAACGAGGAGCCCGTTGAGTTCGCTTTTGAGGATCCAGTCAATTCTGACAACTGTGCAGGCAAGATGATCACACCCTTGAAATCACTACTATCTTTGCTATGCTAGTTTGCTCGCTCTTTTGCTTTGCCAATGCTACGATGCCTACCACTTGCTTGTCGGCCTCCCAATTGCCATGATCGAGCCTCTAACCCACCTTTGTCCTAGCAAACCATTGATTGGCTATGTTACCGCTTTGCTCAGCCCTTCTTATAGCGTTGTTAGTTGCAGGTGAAGATTGGAGCCGTTCCTTGTTGGAACACTTATTTACTTGTTGGGATATCATTATATTGCTATGTTATCTTTACTCATCTATATACTTGGTAAAGGGTGGAAGGCTCGGCCTCTCGCCTAGTGTTTTGTTCCACTCTTGCCGCCCTAGTTTTTCCGTCATATCGGTGTTATGTTCCCAGATTGTTGCGTCCCTTACGCGGTTGGGCTATAATGGGAATCCCTTGATAGTTCGTCTTGATTAAAGCTTTTCCAGCAATGCCCAACATTGGTTTTACCATTTGCCACCTACCCCTTTTCTTTCCCTTGGGTTTCCGGAGCCCGAGGGTCATCTTATTTTAAACCCCCCGGGCCAGTGCTCCTCTGAGTGTTGGTCCAACTGTCAGCTGCCGGTGGCCACCAGGGGCAACTCTGGGCTGGCCTACCCGTACCTAAGACAATCTGAGTGTGCCCTGAGAAAGAGATATGTGCAGCTCCTATCGGGATTTGTCGGCGCATTCGGGCGGTGTTGCTGGACTAGTTTTGACCTGTCGAATCATCTTGTTGTACCGGGATACCGAGTCTGATCGATGGGTCCTGGGTGGAGGTCTATTCCTTCGTTGACCGTGAGAGCTTGTTATGGGCTAAGTTGGGACCCCCCTGCAGGGATTGATCTTTCGAAAGCCGTGCCCGCGGTTATGGGCAGATGGGAATTTGTTAATGTCCGGTTGTAGATAACTTGAACTTAATTAATTAAAATGAATCAACGGTGTGTGTTGCCGTGATGGCCGCTTCTCGGCGGAGTCCGGGAAGTGGACACGGCGTTGGAGTTATGCTTGCGTAGTCTGCTCTACTTAGTTACCGCTCGTGCCTTGCCTTCTCTTCTCGCTCTCTTTTGCGAATAAGTTAGCCACCATATATGCTAGTCGCTTGCTACAGCTCCACTCACATTACCCCTTCCTAACCTATTAAGCTTAAATAGTCTTGATCGCGAGGGTGCGAGATTCCTGAGTCCTTGTGGCTCACAGATTACTATTATACCAGATGCAGGGACCGATGATACTCCTCCGGATGGTGCGTTCGAGTTGAAGTGGGAGTACGACGAGGACTCTCAGCGATACTATGTTTCTTTTCCTGATGATCAGTAGTGGTGCCTGCTCGGGGTTCGATCCAGGGTTTAGTCGCATGTTGGGGGGTCTTTTCTATTTTGGCGCCGTAGTCGGGCCATGAGTGTTTGTATGATGGATGCTATTTATGTACCTTGATGTGACGTGGCGAGTGTAAGCCAACTATTATTATTATTTTCCCCTTTATATTATATGTACATGGGTTGTGTGAAGATTGCCTCACTTGCGACATATGCCTTCAATGCGATTATGCCTCTAAGTCGTGCCTCGACACGTGGGAGATATAGTCGCATCGAGGGTGTTACACCAGAGTTCCTGGAGTCTGGCTCTCTGGATAGGCAAAATGCTCTCTGGTCATGTTCTTGTCGCTTTTCGGATGGGCAAAATGCTCTCTGGATAGTTTGCACATAATTTCAAATAGGTTGCGCACACTTTTAAACATTGGAAATCAAACAAAAAATGAACAAAGCATAGTTTGCACATAATTTTAAATAGGTGTCTCAAATGACATAAGTAGTTCATGACCACACACGGTCTCGAATGACAAGTTCATACATTAAACAATGTCTCGGTATTCCATCATCGATGCTGGTGCCTTTCCATTTGTCTACTGAGTACTACGGGGCCACTTTCCCTTCTTGTCACGTGCCTCGTCCTCCTCTCGTGCATCGCGAGCCCTTGCAAGTTTTCTTGCCCTCTCTTCTTGACGAGCCTCCTTCTCTTTGCGTGCCCTCTCTTGCTCACGCTTCTTGCGCTCGTTCTTCTCCTTCTCATGACTCTCATGCTCCAATCCTCGTGCAAAGGACTCCTCGAACAGGCGCTGCCTCCGTAAGTAATCTCGATGTTGGTCCTCTTGGACATCTTTTGGTACCTCGTGATCTATCCAAGTGAAGTACTTGCAAAGTGGAGGAGGCGACTACATAAAAGTCATGTTTTTGTTAGTAATATGAGTTCAAACTTGATGAGGTTTTGTGTATGTACACCCAACATATCGGTGGTATGTCATATGTATTAGTTGGCCTTCGACGATCATGTGCATAGTTGGGACACACGAAAAACCTTCTACCTTTTGTCCATGACTTCTTGCGGTCCGTGGACACCTTCAGCTTGCAAACATCACCACACCAACATGGTGGTGTGGGCACATCCTTCTCCTTGTCCAACGTGGCCTCCATCCACGTCTTCGGCATGTCCTCTTGGTCCGCGCACGCCGGCCTCGTCCTGCGACCGTATGAAGCCATGCCTACAAAAAGAACAATTGTTAGCACAAGACACAAAGAGATACATGTGTAAATACAGTAAATCAATAAATGCTAGGAATTTTATGAACAAATAATATACCATTATTATTAGATCAACCATCTGGATTAAGCAAATAACTGAAGGTCGATCCATTATCAACCATTCCTCTCCGACCACCACCACCTCAAGCACTTGTGCTTCCTCTCTGACCACCACCACCTCTAGCATTTGTGCTTCCTCTCCGACCACCACCACCTCTAGCACTTGTGCTTCCTCTTCGACCACCACCACCTCTAGCACTTGTGCTTGCTCGACCACCACCTCTAGCACTTGTGCCTGCTCGACCACCGCCTCTAGCACTTGTGCTTCCTCGACCACCACCACCATCACCTCTTCCACCTCGTTCACCATCAGTGCCACCTCCACGACTTGTTTTTCTTTTTTTGGTTTTTCCTATTCTTGCATGTCCGCTCATTGTGTCCCCCTTCACCGCACACCCCACAGTTGATAGTGTCAGGAGCCTCCATGAAATGACCGCTACCAAATTGTTTCATACCAGTGTATCCGGCCAGGTCATCCATATCACCCCTAAACCTCTTAGTTCTCCTTCTACCCTTGGTCTCCACCTTCAGAAGAGGGTCTGGCCTAATATGAGGGCCATGGTACTCAGGCCACTATGATTGGTCCAAGAAAGGGTGAAATCTTGGCGCCCATGTCAACCTAGTAGCTTCCACATGGAACTCTTGCATCCGCACGGTTTTTCCATCACAAATATGTATGTTTCTCACCTTCGCCGCCGTTATCAAATGCGAGCATGGCCAATGATACTTACTAGGCCTCTCGCACTGGCACCACCGAGTCTTCAGACGCACCTCAAATGCAGCAGCACCATATTGTCTACCGTCTCGTGTTGTACCACCTGGCTCATCAATTTGATAGATCATTTCAGTTCTGTCGAATATGATAACTTGTTGCTGTGAAGACTTGCTTGCTTGTAACTGCAACCATTCATCAACCTTTTCCGGATAATCCTTTTTTTCACCTATCCATTTTGCAGTCTCTTCAGAATGCCTCTGAAAGTACTCATTAAGCTTGAAGAATGTGTACTCCACTATTGCAGTCACCGGCAATGCACGAGCACCCTTCAGCACAATGTTGAAACATTCTACCAGATTGCTCGTCATGTCGTCATATCGCCTACCACCATCGTCATGAGCGCGTGCCCACTTGTGCTTCTCTCTTAAATTCCTAGTTAAGAAATCTTTCCCCCCTTCGTTCACCGCTGCAAAGAGTTTGTTGTACCGAGCATCGAAACCTTGGGTGGTGAAGGCCACACATACATGGGTAAGGTCTTTGCTGAGCTCCTTGCTCTGACATGCCCAGTAAAAGTTGGCCATGAAATGCCTCATGCACCATCTGTGGTGAAGCTTTGGAAATCCTGGAATAACAATGTCCATTGCCTTGAGTATGCCATGTTGCCGGTAAGATATGATGCATACCTCCCTAGCCCCAATCACGTTGTGCCTAACATGACACATGAACCACTCCCAGTTGTCTTGGTGCTCGGAAGGCACCAAAGCAAATGCACATGGCAACACGTTGTCGTTTGATGAGTGCGCCATTGCTACCATTAGTGTGCCCTTGTATCTACCGGTCAAGAACGTGCCATCTATAGACAAGACCGGACGACAATGCTGAAACGCCTCCACACATTGTCCATAACTCCAGAAGGCACGGTGGAACACTCCCTCGTGATCCTCAACCACATGAAACATGCCCGGGTTCCTATGTGCAATCGCGGCCAACAACCTTGGGAGCTGGTTGTATGCTTCTTCATAACCACCATACAACATCCTAATAGCATTTGCCTTTGCCTTCCATGCCTTCCCATACTTGACTTCATAACCAAATTGTTTTTTCACCGTCCGCATGAGAAACCTCACTTTCACAGTGGGATCAAAGCCTATGTCTTTCATCCATTTGTATCCGAGATACTCAGATGTGAGTTGACGGTGTGTCTTTCTAAGTCGTTTCGATGGCGGTTTGCATCTATGAGTGGAAACACAACTTTTTAACACCCATTCTTCGGTTTCTTTAAGCTTTCTTGCATGAACCTTCCATGGGCATCCTTCTTGCTCACACACCACGGTGTAACGCAACTTCATGTCGGAGTGCTCAACATAAATTGGCCTATGGTTTCGAATGGCATAGTCAGCCAACCAAAACTTCAGCATAGGCAAGCTCAGAAACTTCACTCCTTTCTTCAAATAAGCATTCTCGTCCTCATTCTGCACCCTTGGTTCTCCTGGATCCGGGCATGGTGTTGGCTCAATCGCCGTCATTCTTATTCCACCGTCAACAATAGCTTTATGGGCAAGGCTGAGATCTTTAAACAAGTGAGTTCTTTTTTCTAAGCCCGTCGGCTCAAAGTGGATTTGGTTTTCCTCCTTTGTGAATCCATCCTCGTCCAACTGTTCAACTGGACCCTCGTCATCCGAGTCATACGCATATTGACGACTAAAAGGCAAGTCACGATCCATGTCCTTTTGCGCTATGTACGCATCCAAGTCACCAACATCATTACCATGAAACCCTTCCTATTGCTCTTCGTCGTCATCATAAGCATCTTCATCCTCTTGAATTACTTCGTCACTAGCAATCATCTCAAATTCATTTGCTTGGCTAGTTGGTGGTTGGCTAGAAGCATTGGGGGCATACAACTCAACCTCATTTGCTTTAATAGATGGTACACTGGGACGTGGTTGGCGATAAGCATTGGGGGCATCAACCACAACCCTATGCTCAACAAGTGGCACCATTGTCCTCTCGCTCATGTCATCCATTGGGGAAGAGACATGCCGGTTCAAATCAAAGGTAAACCGAGGAGATTCAACCTTGGTGGCAAACAATTCAAGTGACTTGTCTTCCGATTGGGAAACTTTTTCCTTGTATACACCCCAATGCAAATCCAAGGTGATAGGCATACTTTTCAAGCGAGATTTGGCTCCAACTCCAACATCATACCTTCCTATTAACTTAACATCAACATTGGTGTCCATCCACTTTAAGACTTGTCTCACTTTTGCAACAACATCCTCATAGCTAGGGCTTGTATCAAAAACCAATGGTTCCTCACCCGTGTCGGCATTGTTACTCAAGAATGCCTCCTTGTCCATGTAATGAACATTAACAAGTCTCTCCATCTAAAAATAACATGAATGCATTTAGGACTTCAATGAGAATTGGTGTTTATCCAAATACATCTCATTATATCCAAATCATATCAACACTAAATTATTGGTGATGTCCACAAAAGTATCACTAATTAACACACACTAAGCAAAGTTAACCCTAATCACTAACTAACCCTAACCCCCAATCTTTCTACTCAACAAGCATATATTCCTACTACATACCATGCATAGCACTATATTATCAAAGTTAACCAAGCCATTCACACTAATATAAGGGAGAAAACATGAACTAGGGTTCCACCAACATGTATAAAATGCAACCAAAATAACAAGATTTAACAAAAAATAATTGGATGATTTGGGGGAGATTACCAAGAGCAACAAAGTGATGGAAAGATCCACCTAAGGCCTTTTTCGGTAGTCAGCGGAGCAACCCCCTAGGGGATTCAATCCACCCAGGGGTTGGGTGATCCTCACGCTGTCACCCAATCCCTATAGGGATTAAACTCCTAAATTCTCTCAATCCCTACTTCAACAAATCACGTTCGGTTAACCCCTCCCAGCAGGCACATATCAATCAATCGAGTACTCAGGACGAGGAGAGGGGAGTCCGAGGAGGAGAGGAGCTTACTAGGCGGGATGCTGGATCCATGGCGACATCGTCGCCGGGGCCGGCGAGTTCGCATTGGTCGCGTCGCCCGCGAGAGTCCACCTCTGGGTCGCTCGGGGTTTCGTTCCACGGGTGGGGAGACGATTATTTTTTCCCGTCTGTTTTGCGAAGACTGGAGGGGTTTCAACCGGGGGATTGACCCACGCTGGGCTTAAACGAACACGCATTAACGGACGGGCCGGGGTTACACCCCGGTGGGGGTAATCCTCGTCGATCCACGGGGGTTGGGCCGCAAACCTCGCGGGGGAGGGAGTAAACGAACAAGGCCTAAGGGATGCACCTTTTGGAGAGGATTTGAGGGGGAGCTTGAGGGGTGGGAGAGAGTGTGAGAGCTCCAAGTGTTCTTCAAGCTCGGGTTGTGGATTGGAGAAAGTGTGTGGGGTGGGTCTCACACACTTTCCCGTGGGTTATTCTGTTATCAGGGCCAGACGTCAGGGTCCCTGGCGTCTGGCCCATTTGCCACGTCAGCAGGTCAACGGGCAGGCGGGCAGCGCGGGCCAGGGTCCAGACGCCAGGGCCTCTGGCGTCTGCTTCGCAACCCAGACGCCAGGGATGTTGGCGTCACCCAAAGAGGTCAAATCGAGATATATTTTTTTTGAAACGAGGTCGAATCAGGGTTTTGTTAGTCTTTTTGGTCAGAAGAGTAATTTTGTCCGCAAAACTGTGGACGTGTAGCATACGTGCTGGTCCTTCCTGACCTGTTTGCACCTCGAGTTGGTGATGTGAGCTGAGCAGCACCTTCAAGGACATGATCGTACATCCCGTTCCAACATCTGCCTCCATCTCTGCCAACTCGCACCTACCTAGTGGCATACATAGTAGAAATAGCATTATTCTAGCTATAGACACATAGAGTACAATAATGTTGCATTATCACTTTGGGCGAAGTGAGTCAAGTGGCTGCATACACAGCAGTCGTACAATCGAACCTGTTAGAGCATGGGTACGCCACTTTTACTTTTCTTCGGTCTATCCTCACACATACACAGCAGTTACAATCGAACCTGTAAGAGCTTCTACAACCCGCCCGGCTTGGCAAATCCGACTCCTCAAACGCTCACGAACACTGACCGATTACACCTCATACTTGATGCTATGCATGTGAGTATCTCATATTCAATCCTCTAGGTCTATACAAATCATGCACAAGAAAACATATGTACTACACAAATCACGCTAACCTAACTACGCTTCATCGTCGGAGAAGTCCACCAGGAGATCCGTAATAGATTTTAATGAAATTTTGGTGTTTTACCGAAATATTTTTAATCTGAAACTTCGATCCATATTAAGAATAAAATGAAATTATATTTAATTTAATCAAAATTTGACTAAGCAACAAAAAAAGATATGAAGGATTTTTTTATGAAATACATATAAGTTGCCTGGATTTCGATTCTGTGTAAGTTGATTTCTCACTATCCAACGGAAAAATGAATGTGCAGCAAAATCAAAATCGACTTGCACTAAATTTTGGCTCAGTCGTATTTTAGACGAGCACTAATGAAAAACAACTAAAAATAAAAAATTAAGTTTTCTAAGGAAGAATGAATTACTGGAATGATATTATCCTTAAAGAAGAAAGAACATAGTAAAATCAAAATTATGATAAATTTGCGCACAATATACACAGAAATTACAATTTATTACAATATGCATGAACAAGCATATACTAGAGAATTTTTTGCAAAACTTGAGTATTCTAAAAAAAGAATGAATTAGTGGCATTGGTATTAACCGTGCCAAACAAAGATAATGAAAAACTAAAACAAAATGAAAATAAAAAAGTTTTCTAATGAAGAATGAATTAGTGGCCTCGGTATTACCTTTTAAGAAAAAAATATTTTTTTAAATAAATAAAGACGCAATTTGCACACAATTTATATAGAAATTGTGTTTTTTTATAATATGCCAGAATTAGTATATAAGAGTGACTTGTTTTGCACAAATAGAAGTTTCTCAAGAAGGAATAAATTAATGCCACCGATATGAGTTAAAGAATAAATAAAATAAAATAAAAACGAAACAAAATCAAAATAATGAAGTTTGCTAAGAAAAAATAAATTAATGGCATTGTTATTACCCTTTAAAAGGAAAGAAAAATGAAACTAAAACAAATAATGACAATAATTACACACAAATTATATTTATTTATATTATGCAAGAATAAACATGCAATATTGATTTTTTGATAAAAAAATATATTTTAAGATGAAATGAAATAAAAACTAAAACTTAGTAAAAATGAAGTTTTCTAAGGAAGAAATGAAATAGTGGCATTGGTTTTAACTTATAGATTGAAATAAAATAAAATAAAAACTTAACAAACTTGCACACAACTTTGCATTGAAATCACACATTTTGTAAATTGTAATATAAGAATAAGCATATAATAGTGCAATTTTCGGACTCTAATATAATATACACATATATTATATAGTATTTGCATGTATATTTAGGAGGATTTTTTAAAAGGCAGTTTCTAAGAAGGATGGGTAATTAGGGGTTACCTTCTAAAGAAAGAAAATAAAATTAAATAAATAAAGTTGCACACAATTTGCATAGGAATAAAAAAATTATAGTATGAAAAAAATGTACATATAATAGTGAAATATTCATACTCTAGTATAATTTACACATATTATATTATACTCACGCGTATAAATTTACTCTCACCTAACACCAAAATATTTTCTATGAATACATGCGAGTTATACTCCATGTTAAAATAAAATACAGCAAAGTTAGAGATTAATTCTCTCTCAACAGATAAAAATAAATTGCATCTTATATTGGTGGTGTCATCTCCCTCAACACGCATGTGCGCGTGCGTGCACAAACGCGCGCGCGCGCACACACACACAGAGAGAGAGAAAAACAGAAATAGAGAAGAAAAAATAAAGTAGCCATAGAAAACGCATTCCTACATTGATACGATAGAGAAAATTCATCAAAAATGTCTTTAAATTCAAACTAAAACGAGCTTGCTGGATTGATCTCAACTACTCTCGACTAACACGTCACTAATGATCTCGGCAGCCCGTCACCCGTCCTGCACATGCTGGCTGCATGTTGCATGCATGTCGTATTGTACATGTGTGCACAGTTTGGGGGAAAGCAATTGACTGACTCTAGTTGTTTTTTCAGGCAACTAAAGTATAGCTAAAGTGAAAACATTTCTAGTTTCTGAAATTTGAAATTTTCCTTTACAGATCCCTGTTAGAGGGTTGGGTGCTTCTGCAATTTCATTAAGGACAAGAGAAAGAGACCTAGTTTATAAGGAGACTAGACCGAAAAACCAGAAAGGTTGATTAGAGGACAACCATGCCAAAAACCCAATGACAAACACAAGCAACCCCTAAACGAAACTAGACTCCACCACCAAGCGCAAGCCACTGACCGAGGGCCAAAGAGATACACGATAGGGGAGAAAAACTTTCCGACAACGCCTTCGAGAAGTAAATGACACTAGTAGAAAAGGGGGCTTTGGTCCAGGCCGGGTAAGCCCATTAGTCCCGTTTCAGTCCAGAACCAGGACCAATGGGTGCATTTATCCCAGTTCGTGCGGCTAAGGCATTAGTCCCGGTTCACCTGGGCCCTTTAGTCCCGGTTCGTGCCACGAACCGGGACTAAAGGGTGTGATGCCCATTAGTCCCGGTTGGTGGCACCAACCGGGACTAAAGGTCCGGTTGGTGCCATCAACCGGGACTAATGGGCTTTCAGGCATTAGTACCGGTTCATGGCACGAACCGGTACTAAAGGTCCCATTTTCAAACTCCCCCCCCCCCCCCCCCGACCGCCTTTTCAGATTTAGAAAAAACAAAAGAAAATGATGGAAATGTCAAAAAATAAAATAAAATAAGTTTCCCATGTGATATGTGGTCTAGTTGTTGGGAAAATTTACAAATATGAATTTCGACTTTATTTATAAAATCTCTCTAGAATTTGTAAAATGGGCATAACTTTTGCATACGAACTCGGATTAAAAAGTTTTTTATATGAAAAATCATCTACTCGAAAAGTTACATCCGATGGAGACTACCTACGGCCTGTTTGCAAATTTGTAGAATCCTCAAATTCCAAAAGGAAAAAAAGTTATGCTCAAATTTCAGTTTTTTTTAATTTTCATTAAATCTGGTCAAACTATGGTCAAACTACTTATTCAAGAAGTATTAGTGTTACTAAATAATTATTTAAGAATATTAGTGTTATTAAATAATTATTTCAGCTTTTTTGAATTTTGGTCAAATCTGGTCAAACTATGGTCAAACAATGGTCAAACTACTTATTCAAGAAATATTAGTGCTACTAAAAAATTATTTTTTTTAGAACAATAGTTTCAAACTCAAACAGTGAAATGTGTGACTTCATGCTCAAGCTAAACTCCTGAGGGTTAATAGGATTGACATCTTACTATTGTCAGGAAAACAACAAGTGCAGACTTGGAAACAAGGGAAAATAGAACCCGGAAGTTAAGCGTGCTCAGGCTGGGGGA
Organism: Triticum monococcum; assembly: GCA_034509565.1. Classification (NCBI taxonomy): domain Eukaryota; kingdom Viridiplantae; phylum Streptophyta; class Magnoliopsida; order Poales; family Poaceae; genus Triticum; species Triticum monococcum. Next base: position 821,255,777 of record CM067842.1, read on the forward strand.
GTGAGAGGATGGGTGACCGTCCGGGAAGTTAGATGATTTGAAATGATGACGAATGATTAGAGATTAAATTGAGCAGTGATGAGTGGTGATTAGAGATTAGAGGTTAAAATAATTCAGAAATTTAAAAATAAAAAAAATTTCAAAAAACAAATTCATAAATAATTTCAAAAAAATCAGAAATTTTTCTTTAGTACCAGTTGGTGTTACCAACCGGGACTAAAGGTGGATCGGCCACGTGGAGGGCCTTTAGTCCCGGTTCTTGAACCGGGACTACCCTTTAGTCCCGGTTCAAGAACCGGGACTATAGACCCTTTTTTTACCTGTGTGATACCCATGGGGCACCGGCGTGAAATACATTGACACGATGTCCTCTGTTTTGTTCTCCCTCCGTTTTAAAATATAGTGCATCCTCAGTTTCCGCGCTTCAACTTTGACCATAAATTTAACCAACGAGACCGATTGCGGCGGGAACAAAAATTATACCAGTGAATTCATATTCGAAAGAAGTTTTCAATTATATAATTTTTGCTCCCACCGCAGTCGGTCTCGCTGGTTAAATTGATTGTCAAAGTTGAACCTGGAGAACTATATTTTGGAACAGAGGAGTACATTCAAATGGTCATTTTCCATGCCCTCATCGTCAAGAGCGCACGGGAGCTCTAGCCAACCCGAGCCACCATGGGCACCAAATCTGGGTGGCACTGTGCGAGGAATCCCAGAGTCAACATCGGCCATTCATCGCAACCCCAACTCCGTCAATCCAGCGCCGCAGTTGTATATGGACACCACTGCACCTACCTAGAGCCTCTCCACCACGAGCAGGGCCCCACCGCCAGCGTCGGTTGCACATTCACCGAGCGGCGGCGAGGGGGAGATGGGCCAGGATGAGGGGTGGTGGCGGCTAGGTTTCAAGACGCTGCCTGAGTCGCCCTTGTGAGAGCAAAGCGGAGGCTTTGTGGCTAATTGTCCTCACCGACAATAATAACCCAACATTGTTTAACTCATACAAATTTTGATACATTACAGATTTCTAGTTGATAGCAATGGGAAAATAAGCAAATAGCAGACAATATAATGCCTTTTAAAAAGAAAATTAGATAATGGAGTTGTTGAACATCCATCAGCTTCTTATGCCATAGCATTATTGGTGGCATGTGTAACTATTATGACACTGTAGTCTTTTTTTTTGCGAGAAATTTCTAATCTATTCATCTTCAATCATGATAGTATAAAGAACAACAGAGGTAATAGAAATTACAATCATGTCCATGGACCACCTAGCGACGACTACAAGAACTGGAGCAAGCTGCCGTCATCGCCCCTCCCTCACCGGAGCTGGGCAAACCTTTTTGTAGTAGATAGTCAGGAAGTCGTCGTGCTAAGGCCCCATAGGACCAGCGCACCAGAGTAGCATCCATCATCGTGAAGAAATTCGTAGATAAGAAGGATCATACCTGTAAACACCCAAGCGAAGACGAACGAACACCGGATCCAACCAGATCCACCGAAGACCAACACCGGCTGAATTCTGCGAGATTCGACAAAGACACACGTCCACACGCACTCCGACGATACTAGACGCACCATCGGAATGGGGATAAAATGCAGGAGGCATTATTCCTATTAAGGGATACCGCCACCACCACACAGTCCCTACCAAGACGTTGAACCTAACAAGAACGAGACCAGGGTCCCTCCTGCCAGTGAGGGGCCGAGATCCTCCACACCTCCATGGCCTAGAGACCATGGGAGATGGGGCGGACCGGCGGCGGCGCCGATGGGATGAGAAAAGCTTTTCTTGTGGAGGAGAAAAGAGATATGAGAACAATAGAAACCCATATCAGCTATATGACACGGTGATCTTAATTATTATACCTTACATATGTTCTATGACTAAGCAAATATTTTCTTGCGTATTATGTGTTTTGACATGAAATTGCCACATCTTGTGTTTTGATCATGCTCTGCAATGCCTGCGGTGTCAGCTTCATGTCTTGTTGCACACAACAAAGTCTTGATATAATAATTCTCAAGAAAAAAAAGAGTCTAGATAGAATAAACACCCGTTATTATTAGATCCATGCATCTTCTCAGATGATGGAAATAACCAAGTACACATACGAACAATGATAGTAAACAACATGGATACAATGTACGTACGTACATACATAGTACATAGTAGTATAGTAAGTACTGTACGTAGCTAGCAACAAGCTAGACCTTATTACACAAACAACTTTCGGTGAACGTACGATCGATGCATCTATATGATAGTATAATCTAGACCAACTCGCAAGCTGGTCAGACCTCACCGACGTTTCTGCTCTTGTGGTTAGGCACGGAGCAGCTGATGGTGCGGACCTCACCGGCGTTTCCTTGGGGCCCCTGCAGCTTCCCCAGCTTCCTGATGGAGGTGTCGAACTGGTTCCAGAACCACCACTGGTTTTCCGCGATGCCTTTGACGAGCTCCATGGCGCGGGGGTCATGGAGGAGCTGCATGTCGGAGTTGAGCACCCCCTTCCCCGCCAGCCCGCCTCCAGGTTGCCGTAGTACTTGTCGTCGAACTTGTTCGGGGTCGTCACGTCGAGGTCCTGCTTGTCTCTTATGTCGCCGGTCCTGGGTGCAGTTGTGCAGGAGCATCCGGACGAACTCGTTGGAGTTGGCCTCCTCGGCAAAGCGGTCGGCGTAGGAGGTGCAGTGTGCCCCTCCGACGGTGTGCGCGCCGGAGAGCGCCACGAGGTCCGTCACGTCGAGGCTGCGGCTCTCGAAGGCCTCGATGAGCTGGGAGATGTTGAAGGTGGGGAGCGGGAGCTCACTGACGGTGCTCAGTGGGGCGGGTTCCAGGCTGTCGAGGCGACCGAGCGGTACGAGGTAGGATTGGCCCCCGGACTACGTACATACATGCATGCATGCAGATAGTTATTCAGATAGACCGTAGCTCACTCGACATCAAAATAGTTAAATAGATATAGATACTTTTCTAATCATTGTAACTACTTGCTCTGTAAGAAAATGTAGGATGTTTTATGGTAGCCAACTACACCCAAAAAATAAGGCCTTATATTTCGTTACAGAGGGAGTAAAAGTGAAAACACCATTTACTATTATGATATCGATGTATAATGGTATTTACATGGTTAAATCGTGCAGTTTACCTTGAGTACGGCATCATGGGTTGCGAGCGCCGTGATATCGGCGCAAGAGACAACGGGCCCGCAGGCATGGTGCACCTTGATGCGGATGTCCTCGATGAGCTCTGAGCTGCACGGCAGCCCGCTGCAGAAACCTGTTCGGCCACATCTGTAGCTCACTCTCTGCTCCCGCCAGAAGGATGGACGCAGTGGCGGAGCTAGCATTTAAGATCAGGGTGGTCCGCTCCTAATTTTTTTAATAAGAAATGTGACAAGTGGATGTTCTAACTAATTACCAAAATATCACATAGAAATTGTTCAATATAGTCTTTCAAACACACGAGAATTCTCAATTAAGTCCAATTTTTTCATAAAGAAGGTTACATAGTACATACTACATGGACCATCGTGCATACCTTGAGAAGTTCTTCGGTTTATTCTTTGGCTACATCTGTATAGCCCCTGCCTTCTTCTTTCCTATCTTCATAACTTCTCTCTGAAAAAGAGAAACAATGTCTCAGGTCCTTTTCATTCTTCAACAATTCTGTAATAAGAATTTCGATCAATAGAGTTAAAAAAATCTATCAATAAAGCTATTTGGGCAGAAATTATGTGCAAAATAATGCATGTGTTCGGTTAATCAACAGGATAGGATAGCACAGCAAAACACAAACCCCAAATAAGAAATTGAGGAAGCAGAAATTTAGCCGCGCATGGCAGGCGCAGGGGCGCACACAGCTCACTGTCACCGGGGGCGGGAAGGACTAAAGGAGAGGCGGGATCCTCCTCGACGGATGGATTCTGGCCGGCGGCCGGCGACCGGAGAGGCCGGTGACAAGCGCGGAGTACGGCCGCATGGCTCTGGGAGGGCGTCGGCCGTCAAGACGAGGCGGTTGTCCCCTCACTCGATGTGGCCGACAGGAGAGTGCGTGGCTTGGGCTGTGTTTGTCTGTCAACAGGTAAGTTTTATTGGGCCAACTGTTTTTCTTTGGCCCAGTCAAAATTTATATGTATATAAGCCGATGCCCTGTAGCTCCGCCCCTAGATGGACGCATCGCAGCCCTGTGAATCCGTCTCAGGAGACATACTTGTAACTTGTTCGGAAGATATCATTAATTACTTGCTGAGATATACGTATGTATGTGCACCTGAGGGAAGCAGTCGTGGTAGAAGAGGCGGATGAGCCCGGCGGCGAGGGTGATATCCTTCTGGAGCGCTTCGCCCACGGTGGAGCGCACAAGGCCCCGCACATCCGGGCAAGAGTCGGCGTAGTAGTCCGGGGTGAGGCTTTCTGCTAGGAACACTACCGGAGCATGACCACGGTGAACATCTTCCGTTGGCATGGAGATCAACGACGCCTCCGCCATGGACAGGGCTGTCGGATACGACAGCAGCGCGGCAACCAAGCCCAGCATGGCCAACATCGATGCCTTCCATGCCATTACGTTCATCTTTACCCTAGCTAGCTCTGTGACTTGTTTATGTTGTGAGTGATGGAGTGTGAGTGCTTCTCCACGGAGACGCCGGCCGTTATTTATAGCTGAGTGAACTACCACCTTCAGTCCTTCACTACCTTAGGATGTCCCATTTCAAAAATTACCTTAGGATGTCCTACCATCGTGTTTCATGTGCGGTGTAGTACTACTACAGATGCTGGAGCCAATTATCAACATGTGTACGTGGCCGGACCGAACATGGAGCTGCGTACGGCGTCCATGCACATTGCCACATATATGGCCATCTCCATTGTTTTACATGCAGGCTTGCATGCAAGTCTGTCGGTGGGTGGAATATGAGCAATGCTACACCTACGTAAAGGAACTACTTAAGTTTCCGTACCAGTCAACGTGGCAGAATTAGATTGGTGTTTAGAGGATGAGGGGCCCACCCCTGAAAATCAGGGGGGATGTTTAAGATTAGTTTGGAACGTTTCGTAACCTTACGTATCCTCTTTCATAGGTCTAGCATTTTCGGTGGAATATTTGCATAGGTGCATGCATGGGAAAACGTGCATGCAGACGGGACACATGGCAGAGCTAGGCAAAGCTACCATCAGCAGCTTCATTTAATAATAATATAGTTTAGTTTGTTTTTATCTGCTTCACATATTAGCTTTGACTGACCCACGGATGCCCTTGGGAATATATCAAGGCACCGGATACCATACAATACTTAAAAATATATAAAAAAAATCTAACATGTTATCAACGTATAATTTTCTAATATTTCATATAAAATTTTGAAATATGTTTTGAGATACAAAAATGACAAATTTGATATCGGTGCGATAGTGGGCAATCAAAAGCCTAAGTTATGGTATGTAGTACTATTCAATGTTGAATTTGTCATTTTTGTTTTTGAGTTATGCTTCGAATTTTGACTTGAAATTTTGTGACTACCTACATTAATGTTGTGTGAGTGTGCTAAATTTCATTTTCAGAATTTCTTGAACATTTTAAAAGCACAATGTGAGTTCGGTGTATCGGTAGCACCACAAGCTTCGGTGCACCATATATTTTCCTGCATGTCCTTGCCCTTGTTCTTGGCCTTGTCGTCTTTGTCACGGAAGTAGCCTTCAAAGACGCAAAGTGGATCGAATCGGATTTGCTCACCACCAAAGTTGCCCGATCTGTCACTAGCTTCTTCCTTCTCCTCTTTGGGCGCCTTTTCAACCATGGCACAGACTGCCCGACTTTGCTCCCTTGCAATGACGCCAGGGCCGGCACTGAAGGGGACGGGAAGGGGGGGGGCACCCGGGGACCCCGAAATCAAGGGGCCCCCAAGGTAGGCCTGTGATGCCTATTCATCAACCATCCAAAGCCCGAGTCGTAGTAGCAGTTAGATGCAGCCCACGCGAACGATACGGTCAAATCGCTCTTTTCTAGCGAACTCATGGACAATTTAGTTATGCGCTAAGGCTCACACACGCCCTGGATAATTCACATTGGGCCTGTTTGGATCATGGGGTTAGAGCTAGTTTGGGTTAGTTGGGGGCTCAAATAACCCAAAAGTATCTAAACAGGGAGGGTTAGAGTGGGTTAGTTCCATCTAACCCAACTATCCCGGTGGAGAGGTGCTTATTTGAATTAGAGTGGGTTAGAAAATAACTCTAACTCTAACTGTGTTAGAGTATCCAAACAGGGCCATTGAACCTTGCTGCGTACACATGCACTCTGAAAAAATGTTGTCACGGGCTTGCCTGAAGGTTTGACATCCCACCATATTGCCATTCAAATATTGTTTACTATTTTGGCTCTTGTATTAGGGGCCCCCTTGCCTGAAAAAATATTTTTGCCCAGGGCCTAGAAAATCTCAGGACTGGCTGAATAGCGCGTGTTGTCATCCTGTGCCGCTTCTCGAGGATGCGAGCATGGAGGCTTCCTTGTTGTTGCCGAAGGCGCGTGCGACTTCGCCTCCCCGGCCTCAGCCTCTAGGGCTGTTGCGGCTTGCTGCGCCTTGTTCCTCGTACAATGGGCACACCGGTCCTCCAAACCAGTTGGGCCGTAGCGCATGCTGCATTGATATCTAAGTCAGACCCCGAAACCATAGGGACGAGGCGCCACGGAAGGGTTTGTCGCGTCAGGGTGAGGCCGCGTTCACGCGGCTTGAGCCATTAGTGTCGCTAGATCCAAGCGCCGTTTGCAAATATACAATGGATTCGCGTCGGAGCGACTCCAACTACGGAGCTAGCATTTCCTCCCGAGAACGGCGGAGTGCCAACCCGACAACAAACTCCTCCTCGTCGCCGCACGGGATGAGGTCCCAATCTATAGATCAGGAGATTTCGAAGTCGGATTCACTGCCTGCCATGTCGAATAAGGCCAAAGATTGCCAGACAGGAGCTTGGGGGAGGAGTGAAGTGGACTCTCTAGGGTTTGGTCCGGGTCCGACATGGAGGGCAAACCCGAGCGTGTGTGGGCCTCCCCATATCAACCCTGGATATGGGCATGATAAGAGGAGTGCCGGTTTGAGCGGACATATATAGGACCGATATGAGTGGTGTGGCTAAGTCGTGATTTCTTGACCGTTCACCAACTAGGCCGTCCGCCCGGACGTATAGGGACGTTTGAGGAGTCCGGCTGTAGATGCTCTTACATCCCAAAAGCAAAAAAAGCACCTCAACTCAACCAAATACTTAATTAGGTCGTGTTTGTTTGGACTGCAATTTTCACTGTTGCAGCTCCAACGGCTCCAGCTAAAAGGAGCAACTATAGCTGCCAGCTGAAAGGTTGAAGCTAAGATGCAGTCATTTGGTAGTTGTGTTGCAACAACTACGGCAGGTGGAAAGACGAGTTGAGATGAAGTCATTTGGTGAATATGGACCTAGCTCAAATTCGGGCGCCCGTTTCTACCGGTTTTCTTCTGAACTTTTATTGCTGGTTTCCTATTTTCCTTTTTTTGTTCCTTTCCTTCTTTTTTTTTGTTTTTCATTTTCCAGTTTTTGAAGTATTAACTATTTTATAACACACAAGCAGTGTTCGCCTGGACATTATTATTATTATTCATGGACACATTTTATAAATCCATGAATATTTCTGAAAATATGTGAACGTTTATATAAAAGTTTCAACGTTTCTAAGACATTTTTAATACTTTATATTTTTACAAAAACTTATCAACATTTTTAATAATATTTGAATATATTTTTGCAACTGGTTTTTCCTGTAGGACCCTGTTTGGGCGTTTTAGTAGCTATTCTCTATTTGAACTAAAAACCCCTGTTGCTAGTCTCTATATGTAGAAGGAGCAGTCAGTTGAAACCACAAAAGCTACACCTCACTTATTGTGAGTTACAGTCAGTGCTCGCCTCAGCGCAGCCCTATGTGTGCCGGCCTAGTAAGGGAGTAACGGGGCAAATTTCTTTGGATTATTTTATGCGATTTTTACTTTGTTTTCCTTTTACATTTTGGCTACGGTTTTTCATTTTGGGTGTTTTTTCTTAGGCTTTTTCTGTTCCTTTCCCCTTTTTGTTTTGGTTTTTGTCTTCGTCCCTGTATTTTACAACCTTCCTTTTTTCCAAGTTTATTTCTTAGATAGATATAATCATTTCTTAAAAACTATACAAACATTTTTAATACACGACAAACATTTGTTTGATACATGATTAACATTTTATAAACACAATATCATTTTGTCCAATATATATGCATATTTTTTTTCAATAAAAACGAACTTTCCTTAAACAGATGATGAACGTTTTATGATACACATGGTTTTTTAATACATAATATTTCTTACGATAAAATATGTATATTTTTAAACACACAATGAACATTTTTATAATTATAAGATAATAATGTTTGTACAGGATGAATATTTGCAAAATACACTATAAACATTTTTTAAACATAGGGCTCACTATTTTCTAATACATGATGAAAACTTTTTCATACATCGTAATATTTCTTAAGTTATATGATGAACATTGTTTTAACTAAAGGAAGGATTTTTTTTATATATAGGAAGGATTTTTTTTATATAGGAAGGATTTTTTTTAATACGTGGTAAACATCTTTAAAACATAAGACAACCAATTTCCCAACACACAGTGGATATTTGTAAAATGCTTAAAATATAAATATTCCTATATCAAATATTGGCACATTTTAGAATCAATATAAACTGGGAGGCAAAAAAATACAAATTCAGCATAGTTAAGATGACCACACAAACTAGCGATCCGTCCTCGACTCAAAAAACCAGCGATCATACCCAAAATGGGTGCCCACCCCAGGCTAGAATTAGGGCGAGTGCTCAGCACGTCAGCTCGCATTGGGCGAAAAATTGACGCATCCAGTTGAAACAGCTAAGGCCTTGATTTGATCATCTACAACCGGCTGTCTTAAATCCGCCTCATACGTTACGGCCGTCCGGTCACTTTTCGATCATAAAATTTTGTCCTTAGACAGGCCTCACACATTCGGGTTGACCGGCACCTCTCGTATACAGCCCAAATATGAGGCACTCAGACGCGCCCGAGCACATCCGTCACGTCGGATTCGGCCCACGCTGACTCACACGACCCCACATATATTCCTTCCCATACGTTCGCCAGACCAAAGTCTAACCACTTCACTCCACTTCCGTCAACTTCCCTCCGCACCCAAGCCACCTTTGGCGGTCTTCGGCCATCTCCGGCATGGCAGGCAACGAATCTGAATTCTTTACCTCCAGATCTGTTGACCCCGAACTCATCCCACATGACCCCGAGGAGGACATGGCCGTTCGTCTTGCGCTCCGCAGCTCCCAGGAGGAGGCCCGTGCACGGCAGTGCTCGGACTCCTTCCTTCAGGAATTCATTGCGTCCACCCAAATGGCGCATGGATATGACGCTAGGTGTGACGTCGCTGTCTCATCGGTCCGTGTGGCGTCCAACCGCAGTGGTGAACGCTCAACCCCTCCGTTGGCGCTCCAAGGCCATGGACGCACCATGGGCGTCATCCGACGAAAACATGGCACGGCGGCCCGCCGTGCGAGGCCGCGGACGCGGGAGGCAGCGGCAAATCTCGCGGCGGTGGACGGCGGCAAGGCGGAGTCACACTCTTCGGCGCCTCGTATAGTGTAGCAGTTCAGTCACTGCAACCGTGTCGTGGTAATGTGGTCGGCTCATTCCAGGACGGATTCATCATTGATCTGATGTCCACCGACAGCCAACGGGTTCCAAGCTCTGACGGGAAAGAGTATAGCATGGGAGACGGCGGCACCTTAAGTCTCGTGAGCCGGCTCGTGCCCCATGACCTACTCTACCTAGCCGGCGACCAGACCAACACTATGGGGAGTGGAGCCGGCCGCCGGACATGGGCACGGTAGAGTTAGATGAGCTACGTTTAAAGATTGCTTTTACGTTGCATGTAATAATATGAATTTGAAATTTCTAATTTAAGATATTTGAATGTTGAATGTATTGTATGAGGCATGACCGATAATTATAAGTGTTTGAGAGGTCGGATTTATAGTCCAATTGTAGACGCTCTTACATCCTTGTCATTGCGCCGCGGTACGACAAGCCTAGGGCCGCGCCCCAAAGTTGAGGCGGCATCAGACCGATGTATTTCAACCCATTTGTGAGTGTCGGCTTGTCAGCTTTATAGGCACGGGCACGCTGCTAGTCATGCACGAAAAAGTCTGGGGGTGCAACGTGCGTCCGTACGTGACTTTATGCACGTTTTCTTGATCCCAGCATGCATGCACTCACTTTCCATACATGTATGATAAGATACTCCTACTTTCACCATCGAGCTAGCCAGCCATGGCCGGCAACCTCTTGTGTCGTGTGGTCTCCTCTCTCCTCACCGATCTATCGTCTCCTTGAGTGTACTCCCTTCATTTTAAATATATGACCTTTGTGAGATTTCAATAGAAACTATATATGAATGTATAGAGAGATTTAGAGTGTAGATTCATTCATTTTGCTTCATGTGAAATCTACATTGAAACCTCTAAAAAAGTTCATATTTAGAAATGGAGGGGGTATCTTTTTACACGTGCTTCCTACTTTAGTATAGTACCACGCTGAGTATAGTTTGGGAGATTATCATACAAAAACCAACATCCAAAAGACTTTGTGGAAATCATGTTTTAAAGTTTTGAAAAAATCTGAAAAAATGTGGGACGTTAAAACAGTGCCAGCACTTTGTTCCACGCTACTACTGCATGCCTGTTTTCTCCGTTTTTTTCTGTCAAACGAAACGGGTGCTGGATTTAAACTATTTATTTATTACTCTCTCCGATCTATATTAAATATCGCTGATTTAATATAACATTGCACTAAATTAGTGACAATTGATATATGGATCCGAGGGTGTAAGACAATTGCTCTCTTTTCTCTTCAGAAGCTGCCTGGCATATGGCACCTACTTGCAGTTCGAGAGGGGAAGACCTATACATGGTTTAGTCAAGCAGTTATAGATTAACAATACTACTTAAGACCGACCGACCGACCCGTATTAGAACTCACCCACTTGATCAGCACAAGCTAACAGAAAAGTACACCGATGCAATGCAGGATCACAAAGCATGCATTGCCCTTAATTATTCAGGAAGACATGGAACACGTTACTAGCACACAATATATGATACCCGCCCAGAGATTGATACATAGCCCAAGAACCCGGGCCGGAATCATGGCATATTCGCCAATTTGTTCAATCAGATCGATTCGTACGTGGCTCATAATTTTTTCTTTCTCTAAACCAGTGTGGAGGCGTGCCCTTCCCCGCCCCCGCGTCGCTCCTCTGGGGCGACTCGGGCGGCCCCAACCCTAGAGCGCCGCCAGCCCCCTTTCCCCTCCCTCCAGATCTCGCCGCCACCAGAGATAGCTGTTGTCAAGCCCGCGCGGCGTCGAGGAAGGTAGCGGTGGGGCCGGTTGCTGCTGCCTCGCGCAGGAGAGCCTGGTGTGCCGGGGTGGCGGCCCCGGTCAAGGTGGGTGGCGCCTTCCATGCAACGGAGGGTGGCTGCGGGTGTGTGGCCGGTCTTCCTCGGCTTGCGAGGGCGGCGAGGACCTAGTTGTGGGAGCTCATGGCGGCCGTGATTTCCGTCATCCGGTCTCCAGATCTGGATCGACCAGCGCCAGCTTCATCTCCTTCACCTTATCCGGCTTGATCTGGGCTTCGGTGTGCCCTTGCTCGACGGATCCGGGTGGTGGGCCGTGATTGGATGGTGGGGCTCTTGGGACCGGGGGAAACCCTTGGCCGGCAATGGCGGCCACAACAACGATGATGCCACGGCGCCGATCCACTCCTTGGAGTCTTCGTTGAGGTTTCTCAACCCCTACCCACCCTCCCCTGCATCTAGGGGAAACCCTTGGTCCTGCTTGGGGACGACGGCAGCGCTATGGTGTCGTTCCCCTTCCTGAAGGCGCAGTCCTTGGACCGTAGGGGGGTTGGTGTTGGGGTGTGCTGGTGAGATCCCGGCAGGGATGGCGACGATACGTGCATGAGAGATGGAGGTCTTTGATCTGATTATGGGTGAAAACCTACTATTGACTATTGCCAAGGTCTGTGATGGCGACGCTGTCTACGTCGTTCCCTTTCTGAAGGCATCGTCGTGGAGAAGTTTAAGGTCACTCTCTGCTACCTCCGGGGGAACCCTAAATCAGTAGATCGAATGATGGCGGCTATCTGGTGTCGTTTCCCCCCTTGGGGGTGTCATTCTTGGAGGTGCACACGGGCTCGAGGGACCGGAGAATGGCGTCTCTGGTGGAGCGGTGCTTCGTCTTCCACATTGATGGTGGCGGTTCTCGGTGGTGTGGCGTTGTGGAGACTCGGCGTCTGATGTGCGGAGATGGACTCGCACAGGAGGAGGAAGTTGTCTGGCGTCATGGTGGCGTTGATGACAGAGAGGCCTGGCAAGGTTGATGTATCTGTTCTGCTCTGAGGATGGACCGAGGGAAGATGGAGGTGACGGCCCTTACAGCGTGCGGTGCTCACTGGGAGTGTGCCAGACCGGTGTGGGACCCAATCCAGATAGTGGCTTAGATGGGAGCCCGGCTTTAGGTGTTAGGCTTTGGTGCGATGTCTATTTGGTATTAGGCCCGGACATTAGGCACGCCTTCATCAAGGGATAGGAGTAGCAACGGTGTTGGGCTTATTGATGTATCGTCTTGTATGGTCTTTGTGAATAATTAATAATATGACTGCATGCTTTGTCCAGACGCAGAGGTCGAGGGTACATCCTCCTTTTCAAAAAAAAAGTGTGAAGGTGTGCCTTTTCCCACTTGCAATGCAATGTACTTTGACCAGCGTACATACATGCCTACGGTTTGGGATAAAAACTACTATTGTATATCATGTGATTTCAGTACAGATCGGTGGAGAATATTATCATTGAACAAAGGACTTTAGCAACCTTCTTGCGAAACGCGTGCCACAATAGATTACCACAACGAATATATTGACATGTTAGGTGTCGGCTCTATCAACTTGTCAAGCAGAGAGAGTTTAGATTTTAGTATAGCGTGGGCAATATTGTCTTTGAAGAAGAAAGAGCTTAGCAACCATCTGGATAAACCTTCTTGATGGACACGTACCACCCCACGTTTCAGTACCATATACGCATTGGCTCATATAAATTGTTTTGAAATGAAAAACAAACTTAAAAATTGCACCATCGCAATATTCAACGTCGCTTTTCGACATTGCCGACAGCTAGCAAAATGTATGCTACAAACACGTTTTTCTTTTTCTGAATGGTTTGCATGTACTAACAAATTTGAATCTTCAACATACTAGAGCAGAGCCATCTTAAAGAAATGAAGCCCAACTATGTCCTACATCTCACTGTCATGCTTATCTTTAACTTCCTTTTAGTATTCTTGGTGTGATCCATGCTAGGATTAATTGGACAAATATCTCCACTTGGTTGTTTCCCGTTTAGCTTATAAATAACGGCCGTTTCGCTAGACTTGAGCAAGCCACACGCCTAGCCTTAGCTAGCTAGCTTACTCCACAGTGTGTCCACACCCACCGCACCGCACCAACTATGGCGATGGCGAGCAGCAGCGGCGGCGCAGGCGCACTGGTTCTGGCCTTCCTTACCGTCGCCGTTCTGCTCTCCCCGGCGCTGTCCGCCCCTCTGGACAGCGCCGGCTTCCACTCGGCGACGTGCCCGCAGCTGGAGAGCATCGTGCTGTCCTCCGTGCAGGCGGCGCTCCAGCGCGAGGTGGCCCTCGCCGCCGGCCTGCTCCGCATCTTCTTCCACGACTGCTTCCCGCAGGGCTGCGACGCGTCCGTCTACCTCAAGGGCAGCGGCACGGAGCAGGCCATGGGGCCCAACACCACGCTGCAGCCGCGGGCGCTGCAGCTGGTGGAGGACATCCGCGCCAAGGTGCACGCGGCCTGCGGCGCCACCGTGTCTTGCGCCGACATCTCGGCGCTGGCCACCCGCGACGCCGTCGTGCTCTCCGGTGGGCCCAACTACACCGTTCCCCAGGGCCAGTTCGACAGCCTCGCCCCGGCGTCACAGAACGCCGTCAACGCCCTCCCGTCGCCGGCCACCGCCAGCGTCTCCGCCCTCGCGCGCGCCTTCAGCGCCAAGGGCCTCCGCGACCTCGCCGACCTGGTGGCGCTCTCCGGCGCCCACACCGTCGGGAGGACGGGCTGCCCATTCTTCGCCGACCGGGCCCAGCGCATGGATGACACCTTCTCCCGGAGGCTGGCAGCCAACTGCAGCGCAGCCCCGAACCGTCTGCAGAACCTGGACGTGGTGACCCCCGACCTGTTCGACAACGGGTACTACAAGGCGCTGGTCAATAGCCAGGGCGTGTTCACCTCCGACATGGCGCTCATCAAGGACCGCACCACGGCGCCCATCGTGAGGCAGTTCGCGCAGAGCAAGGACGCCTTCTTCACGCAGTTCGCCAAGTCCATGGCCAAGCTCGCCACCGCGCCGAGGCCCGGCGGTAACGTCGGCGAGATCCGCCGCAGCTGCTTCAGCCCCAACGCCCGGCGCGCCATCGACACCGTCGTCGAGGCCGGCGAGGAGGAGGGATTCGCGGCTTCTGCCTGATGTCGATCGACTGATTAGCGTGTGTACGTTTGCTGCTAGTCGTGCGCTAGATAGCATGCACGTGCATGGCTTCGTCTATGTCAGCTGTTAATTTCTGCTCCCGTATGTGTGTGCCTGCTTTGGCTCTATAGTCTGTAGTGTAATAAGAGACTTCATCAGTGAGTCACTGAGTGCTTGCTTGCTCAAGGTTCGACATTTCAATGAAATTTCACCCGGTGGGTAGCGAAATATTTGTAACCTTGAATTTTGGGACCAGATTCAAACTACTCCCTCAGTTCTGAATTACTCGTCACAGAAATGAATGTATCTAGATGTATTTTAGTTCTACATACATCCATTTCTATGATGTGTAATTTGGACCGGAGGGAGTAGGTTCGAACCAATTAAATTAGGACAAGATTCGTTAAAAAATAACTGGATTTAAATAGATGAAAATCCGAAACAATTGTTGGCTTATTTCGACGAGGTCCGAGAGTTTTTCTTAACTGAAATTGTAAACCCTGGTGGAAATATTATGGTAGATACTTGTGTTTTTTCTACAAAAGTCCACTTATACTAAACTTAATTGTACTACAACTATATTAATTGCGGTAGTGAAAAGAAATTCTTTAGAGTGAAGCGTTTTGATGACCAGGCTCCATGGAGCCCAAAATTAAAAAAAAATAACTTCCCGATTTCAACAAAATCTGAAAATCTTTTTGCAATAATACAAAGATGAAATGTATACGTGTGTAAAAATTCAGGATGAAAAATACGTTGAAATACGACCAGTAGAAAAAAACAAAAGTCTATGACTTTGAGGACAAATTGTATCATGTGCTAAAAAGCATCAGTTTTTTTTTTGCACAATCATCATTTTAACGTATTCCGTCATGAAAATTTACACACATGTACACTATGCCTCCATGTATATCTATATTTTCCAGAATTTTTTGAAAATTGAAAATATAAATTTTGATGAATTTTGAAAATTGCAAATGTAGGCCTTCATGTAGCTCGGCCTCCAAAAACAATTTTCGATTTCTTTAGCCATAATTAGTTAAGTGCGCGCATGGAGTCCTAACATCCCAAGAAACCATGGTTGTGTCTAGCACTGGGTCCTGGTCGATTGTTATTTTGACCAAAAGATAAGCTGGTTTTGTGCAAGCGGTGCAGGTCGCCTTCAGAACTGAATATTTACATATTTATTATCCGTGACTTGTGCAGTGCGTCTAGCTCCTCTGTCGCATGGCCAGTGGAATACTCAATACATTCATTTAAATGTCAATTTGTAAGGGACAGAGTGAGTAGTAGAATAGGCCACATGCATGCACCTACGTCGACAAAAACACTAGACATGGACACGGTCATCAGTCAGAGCCTTGAGGCTCGATCCAAGCCAATTGAGATACATACACCCTCCGTCCACAAATAAGTACACTTTAATATTCAAAAATTGCCCATAAAAATGTACTCCCTCCATTCTAAAATATAGTGCACCCGCGCTTTTCGAGGTCGAACTTTGACCATACATTTAACGAACAAGACCGACTGCGGCGGGATAAAAAGTTACATAATTAAAAACTTCTTTCGAATACAAATTCACTGATATAACTTTTGCTTCCGCCGCAATCGATCTTAATGGTTAAATTTACGGTCAAAGTTGAAGCACGGGATAGAGAAAGCACTATATTATGAAATTGAGGGAGTACTTATATCTTCTCAATGCATTTTAAAGTAAAAAAATACTTTTCTCTAATCACATAGTAATCAAGACTAATAATGTTTAGTACATGGTCTCCTTACTTACTATATGCACTTAGCTAATTAGGAGTGCGGTAGTTAAAGAGACAAGAGATAATGGCTTGCATCTTCCTGATATATTTTTTACTTCATTTCATAATCTATTTTAAAATTCCTATATGTACAATTATTCATGGACGGAGGGAATATACAACAGTGATATCTCAACAGAACAAAGCTGCTCCGTCCTATAGATAGATCTATCCGGCAGCAATCGCCTACACGAAACGACAGGCCGAGTACGTCTGAAATGCAAATGCAAAAACATATCCCCCTTCTTGTACAGTAACAAGCATGAGCACATGGGGTACGTATGTGTGTGTGCATGTCTGATGAGTCATAATGTGTAGGATGGCACGAGGCGGACGGCTATGCATGTCGAGGTTCGATGGATCGATTGCCCAACGTAGGTACAAGCATCAAGGAATCTACACGTGCAGATATACTTGGCGACAGCACCCAGACCAGCATATGCTCCCCTTTTTCCTCCCTTCAAAGTTCAAACTGATGACAGGCGGGTCGGCTTTTTGTTTTGTTTGCGGAGTGGGTCGGCGGTTAATTAGCTAGCACTTGGACTAGCTGCAACGGACACTGCAGGCTTCACGTGGAAATTAACTGAGCGGCCAACTCCTTAGACAAGTTATTTTCACAGAACTGCGGCTAACTCATGATGCGTGCGATGAATTTATTTCCACAGCATCGAGCGCGTGCAGCCCGACCGAGTAACTTTGGTCCTTGCTTTCTGCCCATGCCATGTGCACAACGTACTCTCTACGTTACACCGTGGTCCGTGGGCGGTAGCACTTTTGAAGCTATGAATCTTGATGCATGACTCGCTGGATAGCAATTGCTTTCTACTTCGCCCGTCACAGCCCAAAGATAAGTTGTGACTTGCGACCAAAAGTTGATGGTCCATGCAAATGCAAGCACTTATATCATGGCCCAACAGGCAACGGCTACCAACCCAGCACCAATAGTAACACTGTTACAGTACAGTACTACATTGTCCACTAGCAAAATTATTAAGGTGTTTGTTTTCATGGACTTATTAGTTTAGGGACTTCAAAAAATTTCTATAAGTCCCATCTAAATCAAACAAGAGAGACTTATAGGGACTTACAGTAGGGATTTGAGACTTATGAAATAAGACTCTTAAAGAGGGATTTATAGGGACTTATAGTTATAATGTGGTCTTTTAGTCCATGTTAAGTCCCAAAAACCAAACAGATATGGACTTTTTAAAGACTTGAGACTTATAAATTGAGACTAAAAAATCCTAAAACTTATGAACCAAACAAACATGGCCTATGGGCTCACGTCCTCGCTCCCCTCGTATCTCATCACGTGGATGACTAGATGAGGGATCACTCAAAAAAGAAACGAACATCTAGCCGTATTTCGACATGTAGTAAGTGAAACCATCATATTTGAGTGACAGCTGGGCTGGCCGGGGTTCGGACACGTACCATGTGGCACTCAACAGCCCCGTGTTACAACAGAAAACAACCCCGCCAAAAAGAGGATGAGTCGTCGCTCCATGATTGGGGTTGGCAATGGCCACCCGGCCCGCCTAAGATCGATCCCTAGGATCAGTCACGGGTGTCTCATCTCGCACACTCTCCCCATACGTGTGTGTGGTATGTGTGTTGTGCGTCCGTACTGGTCAACAACATGTATTCATGTAGGGCGTGTTTGGTTGCCCGCATCGAGCCTAACCAGACCTGCACGGGATGCGTGTGGGCTGTTTGGTTGCCTAGTTTTACTATTTGGCTGGGATTTGTCACTCCGTGTGACGGAGAGGTATCTCTGGGCCCACTTGGTAGGACATCATCATAATGTGCACAATGTGATCAAGGAGTTGATCACCGGATGATGTGTTACGAAACGAGTAAAGAGACTTGCCGGTAACGAGATTGAACAAGGTATCGGGATACCGACGATCGAATCTCGGGCAAGTATCGTACCGATAGACAAAGGGAATTGTATACGGGATTGATCGAATCCTCGACATCGTGGTTCATCCGATGAGATCATCGTGGAACATGCGGGAGCCAACATGGGTATCCAGATCCCGCTGTTGGTTATTGACTGGAGAACGTCTCGGTCATGTCTGCATGGTTCCCGAACCCGTAGGGTCTACACACTTAAGGTTCGATGACGCTAGGGTTATAAAGGAAGTTTGTATGTGGTTACCAAATGTTGTTCGGAGTCCCGGATGAGATCCTGGACGTCACGAGGAGTTCCGGAATGGTCCGGAGGTAAAGATTTATATATAGGAAGTCCTATTTCGGCCATCGGGACAAGTTTCGGGGCCACCGGTATTGTACCGGGACCACCGGAAGGGTCCCGGGGGTCCACCGGGTGGGGCCACCTGCCCCGGGGGGCCACATGGGCTGTAGGGGTGTGCGCCTTGGCCTATATGGGCCAAGGGCACCAGCCCCAAGAGGCCCATGCGCCAAGGGATAAGGAAAGGAAGAGTCCTAAAGGGGGAAGGCACCTCCGAGGTGCCTTGGGGAGGAGGGACTCCTCCTAGCCGCACCCTTCCTTGGAGGAAGGGCCAAGGCTGCGCCTCCCCCCTCTCCCTTGCCCCTATATATATGTGGGGGGTGGGAGGGCAGCAATACCAATGTTCTGGCGCAGCCCTCTCCCCTCTCCCAAGTCCTTCTCCTCTCCCGTGGTGCTTGGCGAAGCCCTGCAGGATTGCCACGCTCCTCCACCACCACCACGCCGTTGTGCTGCTGCTGGATGGAGTCTTCCTCAACCTCTTCCTCTCTCCTTGCTGGATCAAGGCATGGGAGACGTCACCGGGTTGTACGTGTGTTGAACGCGGAGGTGCCGTCCGTTCGGCACTAGGATCATCGGTGATTTGAATCACAACGAGTACGACTCCATCAACCCCGTTCACTTGAACGCTTCCGCTTAGCGATCTACAAGGTTATGTAGATGCACTCTCCTTCCCCTCGTTGCTGGTTTCTCCATAGATTGATCTTGGTGACACGTAGGAAAATTTTGAATTTCTGCTATGTTCCCCAACAGTGGCATCATGAGCTAGGTCTATTGCGTAGATTCTATGCACGAGTAGAACACAAAGTAGTTGTGGGCGTTGATTTTGTTCAATATGCTTGCCGTTACTAGTCTTATCTTGATTCGGCGGCATCGTGGGATGAAGCGGCCCGGACCAACCTTACACGTACGCTTACGTGAGACCGGTTCCACCGACTGACATGCACTAGTTGCATAAGGTGGCTGGCGGGTGTCTGTCTCTCCCACTTTAGTCGGATCGGATTCGATGAAAAGGGTCCTTATGAAGGGTAAATAGCAATTGGCATATCACGCTGTGGTCTTTGCGTAGGTAAGAAACGTTCTTGCTAGAAACCCATAGCAGCCACGTAAAACATGCAAACAACAATTAGAGGACGTCTAACTTGTTTTTGCAGGGTATGCTATGTGATGTGATATGGCCAAAGGATGTGATGAATGATATATGTGATGTATTAGATGATCATGTTCTTGTAATAGGAATCACGACTTGCATGTCGATGAGTATGACAACCGGCAGGAGCCATAGGAGTTGTCTTTATTTATTTATGACCTGCGTGTCAACATAAACGTCATGTAATTACTTTATTTTATAGCTAACCGTTTGCTGTAGTAGTAGAAGTAATAATTGGCGAGACAACTTTGTGAAGACACGATGATGGAGATCATGGTGTCATGCCGGTGACGATAATGATCATGGAGCCCCGAAGATGGAGATCAAAAGGAGCAAAGTGATGATGGCCATATCATGTCACTATTTGATTGCATGTGATGTTTATCATGTTTATACATCTTATTTGCTTAGAACGACGGTAGTAAATAAGATGATCCCTCATTAAAATTTCAAGAAAGTGTTCCCCCTAACTGTGCACCATTGCTAAAGTTCGTCGTTTCGAAGCACCACGTGATGATCGGGTGTGATAGATTCTTACGTTCACATACAACAGGTGTAAGCCAGATTTACACAACGAAACACTTAGGTTGACTTGACGAGCCTAGCATGTGTACAGACATGGCCTTGGAACACAAGAGACCGAAAGGTCGAGCATTAGTCGTATGGTAGATACGATCAACATGAAGATGTTCACCGATGTTGACTAGTCCGTCTCACGTGATGATCGGACACGGCCTAGTTGACTCGGATCATGTAATCACTTAGATGACTAGAGGGATGTCTATCTGAGTGGGAGTTCATAAGATGAACTTAATTATCCTGAACATAGTCAAAAAGGTCTTCGCAAATTATGTCGTAGCACACGCTTCAGTTCTACTGTTTAGATATGTTCCTAGAGAAAAATTAGTTGAAAGTTGATAGTAGCAATTATGCGGACTAGGTCCGTAAACTGAGGATTGTCCTCATTGCTTCATAGAAGGCTTATGTCCTTAAATGCACCGCTCAGTGTGCTGAACCTCGAACGTCGTCTGTGGATGTTTCGAATATCTGACTTACACGTTTTTGATAACTACGTGATAGTTCAGTTAAACGGTTTAGAATTGAGGCACCAAAGACGTTTTGAAACGTCGCGAAACATATGAGATGTTTTGAGGGCTGAAATTGGGATTTCAGGCTCGTGCCCACGTCAAGAGGTATAAGACCTCCGACGATTTTCTTAGCCTACAAACTAAGGAGAAAAGCTCAATTGTTGAGCTTGTGCTCAGATTGTCTGAGTACAACAATCATTTGAATCGAGTGGGAGTTGATCTTCCAGATGAGATAGTGATGTTTCTCCGAAGTCATTACCACCAAGCTGCCAGAGCTTCGTGATGAACTATGATATATCAGGGACATATATGATGATCCTTGAAATATTCGCGACGTTTGACACCGCGAAAGTAGAGATCAAAAAGGAGCATCAATTGTTGATGGTTAGTGAAACCACTAGTTTCAAGAAGGGCAAGGGCAAGAAGGATACTTCATGAAACGGCAAATCAGCTGCTGCTCTAATGAAGAAACCCAAGGTTGAACCCAAACCCGAGACTAAGTGCTTCTGTATTAAGAGGAACAGCCACTGGAGCAGTATTACCCTAGATACTTGGTAAATTAGAAGGCTGGCAAGGTCGATAGAAGTATATTGGATATACATTATGTTGATGTGTACTTTACTAGTACTCCTAGTAGCACCAGGGTATTAGATACCGGTTCGGTTGCTAAGTGTTAGTAACTCGAAATAAAAGCTACGGAATAAACGGAGACTAACTAAAGGTGAGCTGACGATATGTGTTGGAAGTGTTTCCAAGGTTGATATGATCAAGCATCGCACGCTCCCTCTACCATTGAGATTGGTATTAAAACCTAAATAATTGTTATTTGGTGTTTGCGTTGAGCATAGACATGATTGGATTATGTCTATCGCGATACGGTTATTCATTTAAGGAGAATAATGGTTACTCTGTTTATTTGAATAATACCTTCAATGGTCTTACGCCTAAAATGAATGGTTTATGGAATCTCGATCGTAGTGATACACATGTTCATGCCAAAAGATATAGGATAGTAATGATAGTACCACCTACTTGTGGCACTGCCACTTAAGTCATATCGGTATAAAACGCATGAAGAAGCTCCATGTTGATGGATCTTTGGACTCACTCATTTTTGAAAGGATTGAGACATGCGAACCATGTTTGTTGGTAGATATGCATGAAGAAACTCTATACAGATGGATCGTTTGGACTCACTTGATTTTGAATCACTTGAGACATGCAAATCATACCACCTGGGCAAGATGACTAAAAGCCTCGTTTTCAGTAAAATGGAACCAGAGAGCAACTTGCTGGAAGTAATACATTTTGATGTGTGCAGTCCAATGAGTGCTGAGGCATGTAGTAGGTATCGTTATGTTCTTACTTCACAGATGATTTGAGTAGATGTTGAGTATATTTACTTGATGAATCACGAGTCTGAATTATTGAAAGGTTCAAGTAATTTCAGTGTGAAGTTGAAAGATCGTCGTGACAAGAGGATAAAAGATCTATGATATGATCACAGAGATGAATATCTGAATTAGGAGTTTGGCACAGAATTAAGACATTGTGGAAATTGTTTCACAACTAATACAGCCTGGAACACCATGGTGTGATGGTGTGTCCGAACATCATAACTGCACCCTATTGGATATGATGCATACCATGATGTTTCTTATCGAATTACCACGATAGTTTATGGGTTAGGCATTAGAGACAACCACATTCACTTTAAATAGGGCACCACGTAATTCCGATGATATGACACCGAATGAACTATGGTTTAGAGAAACCTAAGCTGTCATTTCTTAAAAGTTTGGGGCTGTGACGCTTATGTGAAAAAGTTTCAGGCTGATAAGCTCGAACCCAAAGCGGATAAATACATCTTCATAGGACACCCAAAACAGTTGGGTATACCTCCTGTCTCAGATCCGAAAGCAATAAAGGATTGTTTCTAGAATCGGGTCCTTTCTCGAGGAAAAGTTTCTCTCGAAAGAATTGAGTGGGAGGATGGTGGAGACTTGATGAGGTTATTGATCCGTCACTTCAACTAGTGTATAGCAGGGCACAAAGAGTTGTTCCTGTGGCACCTACACCAATTGAAGTGGAAGCTTATGATATTGATCATGAAACTTCGGATCAAGTCACTACCAAACCTCGTGGGATGACAAGGATGCGTACTACTTCAGAGTGGTACGTAATCCTGTCTTGGAAGTCATGTTGCTAGACAACAATGAGCCTACGAGCTATGGAGAAGCGATGGTGGGCCCAGATTCCGATAAATGGCTCAAGGCCATAAAATCCGAGAGAGGATCCATGTATAAAAAACAAAGTGTAGACTTTGAAAGAACTACTTGATGGTCGTAAGGCTGTCAGGTACATATGGATTTTAAAAGGAAGACGGACAATGATGGTAAATGTCACCATTAAGAAAGCTCGACTTGTCATTAAGAAGTTTCTTGACAAGTTCAGGGAGTTGACTACGGTGAGACTTTCTCACTCGTAGCGATGCTAAGAGTCTATTGGAATTATATTAGCGATTACTGCATTATTTATGAAATCTTGCAGATAGGATGTCAAAAAACATTGTTTCCTCGACGATTTTCTTGAGGAAAGGTTGTATGTGATACAACCGGAAGGTTTTGTCAATCCTGAAAGATGCTAACAAGTATGCAAAACTCCAGCAACCCTTCTAAGGACTGGAGTAAGCATCTCGGAGTTGGAATGTATGCTTTGATGAGATGATCAAAGATTTTGGGTTATACAAAGTTTATGAGAAACTTGTATTTCCAAAGAAGTGAGTGGGAGCACTATAGAATTTCTGATGAGTATATGTTGTTAACATATTGTTGATCGGAAATGATGTAGAATTTCTGGAAAGCATATAGGGTTATTTGGAAAGTGTTTTTCAATGGAAAGCCTGGATTAAGCTACTTAAACATTGAGCATCAAGATCTATAAGGATAGATCAGTCAAAGAAGGAGTTCTTACCTGAGTTGTAAGGTATGAAGTTAAGACTTAAAGCTCGACCACGGCTGAATAGAGAGAAAGGACGAAGGTCGTCCCCTATGCTTAAGACGTAGGCTCTACAGTATGCTATGCTGTGTACCGCACATGAAGTGTGCCTTGCCATGAGTCAGTCAAGGGGTACAAGAGTGATCCAAGAATGGATCACAGGACAGCGATCAAAGTTATCCTTAGTAACTAGTGGACTAAGGTATTTTCTCGATTATGGAGGTGGTAAAAGAGTTCGTCGTAAAGGGTTACGCCGATGCAAACTTTGACACTAATCCAGATTATTCTAAGTAGTAAACTGGATTCGTATAGTAGAACAGTTATTTGGAATAGCTCCAAATAGAGTGTGGTAGCTGCATCTAGGAGATGACCTAGAGATTTGTAAAGCACACACGGATCTGAAAGGTTCAGACCCGTTGACTATAACCTCTCTCACAAGCATAACATGATCAAACCCAGAACTCATAGAGTGTTAATCACATGGTAAATGTGAACTTGATTATTGACTCTAGTAAACTCTTTGGGTGTTAGTCACATGGGGATGTGACCTTGAGTGTTAATCACATATCGATGTGAACTAGATTATTGACTCTAGTGCAAGTGGGAGACTGTTGGAAATATGCCCTAGAGGCAATAATAAATTGATTATTATTATATTTCCTTGTTCATGATAATCGTTTATTATCCATGCTAGAATTGTATTGATAGGAAACTCAGATACATGTGTGGATACATAGACAACACCATGTCCCTAGTAAGCCTCTAGTTGACTAGCTCGTTGATCAATAGATGGTTACGGTTTCCTGACCATGGACATTGGATGTCGTTGATAACGGGATCACATCATTAGGAGAATGATGTGATGGACAAGACCCAATCCTAAGCATAGCACAAAGATCGTGTAGTACGTTCGCTAAAGCTTTTATAATGTCAAGTATCATTTCCTTAGACCATGAGATTGTGCAACTCCCGGATACCGTAGGAATACTTTGGGTGTTCTAAACGTCACAACGTAACTGGGTGGCTATAAAGGTACACTACGGGTATCTCCGAAAGTGTCTGTTGGGTTGGCACGAATCGAGGCTGGGATTTCTCACTCCGTGTGACGGAGAGGTATCTCTGGGCCCACTCGGTAGGACATCATCATAATGTGCACAATGTGATCAAGGAGTTGATCACGGGATGATGTGTTACGAAATGAGTAAAGAGACTTGCCGGTAACGAGATTGAACAAGGTATCGGGATACCGACGATCGAATCTCAGGCAAGTATCGTACCGATAGACAAAGGGAATTGTATACGGGATTGATCGAATCCTCGACATCGTGGTTCATCCGATGAGATCATCATGGAACATGTGGGAGCCAACATGGGTATCCAGATCCCGCTGTTGGTTATTGACCGGAGAACATCTCGGTCATGTCTGCATGGTTCCCGAACCCGTAGGGTCTACACACTTAAGGTTCGATGATGCTAGGGTTATAAAGGAAGTTTGTATGTGGTTACCGAATGTTGTTCGGAGTCCCGGATGAGATCCCGGACGTCACGAGGAATTCCGGAATGGTCCGGAGGTAAAGATTTATATATAGGAAGTCCTATTTCGGCCATCGGGACAAGTTTCGGGGCCATCGGTATTGTACCGGGACCACCGGAAGGGTCCCGGGGGTCCACCGGGTGGGGCCACCTGCCCCGGGGGGCCACATGGGCTGTAGGGGTGTGCGCCTTGGCCTATATGGGCCAAGGGCACCAGCCCCAAGAGGCCCATGCGCCAAGGGATAAGGAAAGGAAGAGTCCTAAAGGGGGAAGGCACCTCCGAGGTGCCTTGGGGAGGAGAGACTCCTCCTAGCCGCACCCTTCCTTGGAGGAAGGGCCAAGGCTGCGCCTCCCCCCCTCTCCCTTGCCCCTATATATATGTGGGGGGTGGGAGGGCAGCAATACCAATGTTCTGGCGCAGCCCTCTCCCCTCTCCCAAGTCCTTCTCCTCTCCCGTGGTGCTTGGCGAAGCCCTGCAGGATTGCCACGCTCCTCCACCACCACCACGCCGTTGTGCTGCCGCTGGATGGAGTCTTCCTCAACCTCTCCCTCTCTCCTTGCTAGATCAAGGCATGGGAGACGTCACCGGGCTGTACGTGTGTTGAACGCGGAGGTGCCATCCGTTCGGCACTAGGATCATCGGTGATTTGAATCACGACGAGTACGACTCCATCAACCCCGTTCACTTGAACGCTTCCGGTTAGCGATCTACAAGGTTATGTAGATGCACTCTCCTTCCCCTCGTTGCTGGTTTCTCCATAGATTGATCTTGGTGACACGTAGGAAAATTTTGAATTTCTGCTACGTTCCCCAACACTTATGATGTGTGCTGCCGAAGTGTGGTGGTAACCTCACCAACTAGCCAAAGAGGTTACCACACATCAGGCCTTGCATACAACCAAACACCATGCCTTGGGTTTGTGGACTAACATGCAGGCAACCAAACACCAGGCAGTGTGGTTCAGCCCATGCAGGTAAGAGGGCATGCAGGCAACCAAACAACATGCATATGGAGAATTTGAGGTTGCATTTGCATAACCAGGCTGAGTACAGAAGTGTATGCGATGCATGCACTGTTGCACACGGCAACCAAGCACGCCCGTAATGTTTTGTAGCAACCAGCAGACCGCCTTGGGGGGGAGGGGGGCGATGCCGACGATGGGAGAAGTGTCTGCTAGAGCGGCTCGAACAGCGGCTCCGAAACAGCAGCTCGGAGGCCCGAGGAAGGAGCTTGATGCAAGGGTCTGTTGGGGAACGTAGTAATTTCAAAAAAATTCCTACACACACGCAAGATCATGGTGATGCATAGCAACGAGAGGGGAGAGTGTGATCTACGTACCCTTGTAGACCGACAGCGGAAGCGTTAGCACAACGCGGTTGATGTAGTCGTACGTCTTCACGGCCCGACCGATCAAGCACCGAAACTACGGCACCTCCGAGTTCTAGCACACGTTCAACTCGATGACGATCCCCGGACTCCGATGCAGCAAAGTGTCGGGGAAGAGTTCCGTCAGCACGACGGCGTGGTGACAATCTTGATGTACTACCGTCGCAAGGCTTCGCCTAAGCACCGCTACAATATTATCGAGGATTATGGTGGAAGGGGGCACCGCACACGGCTAAGAATATGATCACGTGGATCAACTTGTGCCTAGGGGTGCCCCCTGCCCCCGTATATAAAGGAACAGGAGGAGGTGCGGCCGGCCAGGAGGAGGCGCGCCAGGGAGTAGGATTCCTACTCCTAGTTGGAGTAGGTTTCCTCCTTTCCTAGTCCAACTAGGAGAAGGGGGGAAAGGGGGGAAGAGGGGAAGGAAGGGAGAGAGGGGCCGCGCCCCAAACCCCTTGTCCAATTCGGACTGGGCTTGGGAGGGGCGCGTGCCAGCTCCTGGTCCTTCCCACTAAGGCCCATTAAGGCCCATTGCTTCTTCCTCGTATTCCCATAACTCCCCGGTACCTCCGAAAATACCCGAATCACTCGAAACCTTTCCGATGTCCGAATATAATCGTTCAATATATCGATCTTTACGTCTCGACCATTTCGAGACTCCTCGTCATGTCCCCGATCTCATCCGGGACTCCGAACTCCTTCGGTACATCAAAACTCATAAACTCATAATATAACTGTCATCGAAACCTTAAGCGTGCGGACCCTACGGGTTCGAGAACAATGTAGACATGATCGAGACACGTCTCCGGTCAATAACCAATAGCGGAACCTGGATGCTCATATTGGCTCCCACATATTCTATGAAGATCTTTATCGGTCAGACCGTATAACAACATACGTTGTTCCCTTTGTCATCGGTATGTTACTTGCCCGAGATTCGATCGTCGGTATCTCAATACCTAGTTCAATCTCGTTACCGACAAGTCTCTTTACTCGTTTCATAATACATCATCTCGCAACTAACTCATTAGTTGCAATGCTTGCAAGGCTTATGTGATGTGCATTATCGAGAGGGCCTAGAGATACCTCTCCGACAATCGCAGTGACAAATCCTAATCTCGAAATACGCCAACCCAACATGTACCTTTGGAGACACCTGTAGAGCTCCTTTATAATCACCCAGTTACGTTGTGACGTTTGGTAGCACACAAAGTGTTCCTCCAGCAAACGGGAGTTTCATAATCTCATAGTCATAGGAACATGTATAAGTCATGAATAAAGCAATAGCAACATACTAAACGATCGGGTGCTAAGCTAATGGAATGGGTCATGTCAATCACATCATTCTCCTAATAATGTGATCCCATTAATCAAACAACAACACATGTCTATGGTTAGGAAACATAACCATCTTTTATTAATGAGCTAGTCAAGTAGAGGCATACTAGTGACGTTTAGTTTGTCTATGTATTCACACAAGTATTATGTTTCCGGATAATACAATTCTAGCATGAATAATAAACATTTATCATGAAATAAGGAAATAAATAATAACTTTATTATTGCCTCTAGGGCATATTTCCTTCAGTCTCCCACTTGCACTAGAGTCAATAATCTAGTTCACATTGCTATGTGATTTAACACCAATAGTTCACATCATTATGTGACCAACACTCAAAGGGTTTACTAGAGTCAATAATCTAGTTCACATCGCTATGTGATTAACACCCAAAGAGTACTAAGGTGTGATCATGTTTTGCCTGTGAGAGAAGTTTAGTCAACGGGTCTGCCATATTTAGATCCGTATGTATTTTGCAAATTTCTATGTCAACAATGCTCTGCACGGAGCTACTCTAGCTAATTGCTCCCACTTTCAATATGCATCCAGATTGAGACTAAGAGTCATCCGGATCAGTGCCAAAACTTGTATCGACGTAACCCTTTTACGACGAACCTTTTGTCACCTCCATAATCGAGAAACATATCCTTATTCCACTAAGGATAATTTTGACCGCTGTCAAGTGATCTACTCCTAGATCACTATTGTACTCCCTTGCCAAAATTAGTGTAGGGTATACAATAGGTCTGGTACACAGCATGGCATACTTTATAGAACCTATGGCCAAGGCATAATGAATGACTTTCATTCTCATTCTATTTTCTGCCGTGGTCGGGCTTTGAGTCTTACTCAACTTCACACCTTGTAACACAGGCAAGAATTCTTTCTTTGACTATTCCATTTTGAACTACTTCAAAATCTTGTCAAGGTATGTACTCATTGAAAAAACTTATCAAGCATCTTGATCTATCTCTATAGATCTTGATGCTCAATATGTAAGCAGCTTCACCGAGGTTTTCTTTGAAAAAAATCCTTTCAAACTCTCCTTTATGCTTTGCAGAATAATTCTACATTATTTCCGATCAACAATATGTCATACACATATACTTATCAGAAATGTTGTTGTGCTCCCACTCACTTTCTTGTAGATACAGGCTTCACCGCAAGTTTGTATAAAACTATATGCTTTGATCAACTTATCAAAGCGTATATTTCAACTCCGAGATGCTTGCACCACTCCATAGATGGATCGCTGGAGCTTGCATATTTTGTTAGCACCTTTAGGATTGACAAAACCTTCTGGTTGTATCATATACAACTCTTCTTTAAATCCATTAAGGAATGTAGTTTTGTTTATCCATTTTTCAGATTTCATAAAATTGCGGCAATTGCTAACATGATTTGGACAGACTTAAGCATCGCTACGAGTGAGAAAATTTCATCGTAGTCAACACCTTGAACTTTGTCAAAAACATTTTTCGACAAGTCTAGCTTTGTAGACAGTAATATTACCGTCAGCGTCAGTCTTCTTCTTGAAGATCCATTTATTCTCAATTGCTTGCCGATCATTGGGCAAATCAACCAAAGTCCATACTTTGTTCTCATACATGGATCCCATCTCCGATTTCATGGCTTCAAGCCATTTTGCAGAATCAAGGCTCATCATCGCTTCCTCATAGTTCGCAAGTTCGTCATGGTCTAGTAACATGACTTCCAAAACAGGATTACCGTACCACTCTGGTGCGGATCTCACTCTAGTTTACCTACGAGATTCGGTAGTAACTTGATCTGAAGTTACATGACCATCATCATTAGCTTCCTCACTAATTGGTGTAGTAGTCACAAGAACAGATTTCTGCGATGAACTACTTTCCAATAAGGGAGAAGGTACAATTACCTTATCAAGTTTTCTACTTTCCTCCCACTCACTTCTTTTGAGAGAAACTCCTTCTCTAGAAAGGATCCATTCTTAGCAACGAATGTCTTGCCGTCGGATCTGTGATAGAAGGTGTACCCAACAGTCTCCTTTGGGTATCCTATGAAGACATATTTCTTCGATTTGGGTTTGAGCTTATCAAGATGAAACTTTTTCATATAAGCATCACAATCCCATACTTTAAGAAACGACAACTTTGGTTTCTTACCAAACCACAGTTCAGATTGTGTCGTCTCAACGGACTTAGATGGTGCCCCTTTTTTTAACGTGAATGCAGCTGTCTCTAATGCATGATTCCAAAACGATATTGGTAAATCGGTAAGAAACATCATAGATTGTACTATATCCAATAAAGTACGGTTATGACGTTCGGACATACCATTATGCTGTGGTGTTTCAGGTGGCATGAGTTTGTGAAACTATTCCACATTGTTTTAATTGAAGACCAAAGTCGTAACTCAAATATTCGTCTTTGCGATCAGATCGTAGAAACTTTATTTTCTTGTCATGATGATTTTCTACTTCACTCTGAAATACTTTGAACTTTTCAGACTTATGTTTCATCAAGTAGATATACTCATATCTGCTTAAATCATCTGTGAAGGTCAGAAAATAATGATACTTCTCGCGAGCTTTAATATTCATCGGACCACATACATCAGTATGTATGATTTCCAAGAAATATGTTGCTCGCTCCATTGTTCCGGAGAACGGAGTCTTTAGTCATCTTGCCCATAAGGCATGGTTCGCAAGCACCAAGTGATTCATAATCAAGTGATTCCAAAATCCCATCAGCATGGAGTTTCTTCATGCGCTTTACACCAATATGACCTAAACGGCAGTGCCACAAATAAGTTGCACTATCATTATTAACTTTGCATCTTTTGGTTTCAATATTATGAATATGTGTATCACTACGATCGAGATCCAACGAACCATTTTCATTGGGTGTGTAACCAGATAAGGTTTTATTCATGTAAGCAGAACAACAATTTATTCTCTTACTGAAATGAATAACTGTATTACAATAAACATGATCAAACCATGTTCATGCTCAACGCAAACACCAAATAACACTTATTTAGGTTGAACACTAATCCCGAAAGTATAGGGAGTGTGCGATGATGATCATATCAATCTTGGAACTACTTCCAACACACATCGTCACTTCACCCTTAACTAGTCTCTGTTTATTCTGCAACTCCCGTTTCGAGTTACTAATCTTAGCAACTGAACTAGTATCTAATACTGAGGGGTTGCTATAAACACTAGTAAAGTACACATCAATAACATGTATATCAAATATACTTATGTTCACTTTGCCATCCTTCTTATCCGCCAATCACTTGGGGTAGTTCCGCTTCCAGTGACCAATCCCTTTGCAGTAGAAGCACTTAGTCTCAGGCTTAGGACTAGACTTGGGCTTCTTCACTTGAGCAGCAACTTGCTTGTCGTTCTTCTTGAAGTTCCCCTTCTTCCCTTTGCCCTTTTCTTGAAACTAGTGGTCTTGTCAACCATCAACACTTGATGTTTTTCTTGATTTCTACCTTCATCGATTTCATCGTCATGAAAAGCTCGGGAGTCATTTTCGTCATCCCTTGCATACTATAGTTCATCACGAAGTTCTACTAACTTGGTGATGGTGACTAGAGAATTCTGTCAATCACTATCTTATCTGGAAGATTAACTCCCACTTGATTCAAGCGATTGTAGTACCCAGACAATCTGAGCACATGCTCACTAGTTGAGCGATTCTCCTCCATCTTTTAGCTATAGAACTTGTTGGAGACTTCATATCTCTCAACTCGGGTATTTGCTTGAAATATTATCTTCAACTCCCGGAACATCTCATATGGTCCATGACGTTCAAAACGTCTTTGAAGTCCCGATTCTAAGCCATTAAGCATGGTGCACTAAACTATCAAGTAGTCATCATATTGAGCTAGCCAAATGTTCATAACGTCTGCATCTGCTCCTGCAATAGGTCTGTCACCTAGCGGTGCATCAAGGACATAATTCTTCTGTGCAGCAATGAGGATAAACCTCAGATCACGGATCCAATCCGCATCATTGCTACTAACATCTTTCAATACAATTTTCTCTAGGAACATATCAAAATAAACACAGGAAAGCAACAACGCGAGCTACGGGCTTAAGCAAGAACCAATCTTACCTACGCGTCAAAACCTCAATGATAGTTTGTCAAGTTGGTGCTGTTTTAACCTTCACAAGGACCGGGCGTAGCCAGAGTCGGTTCAACTAAAGTTGGAGAAACTGTCACCCGCTAGCCACCTTTGTGCAAAGCACGTCGGGAGAACCGGTCTCGTGTAAGCATACGCATAATTTCGGTCCGGGCCGCTTCGTCCAACAATACCGCCGAACCAAAGTATGACATGCTGGTAAGCAGTATGACTTATATCGCCCACAACTCACTTGTGTTCTACTCGGGCAAATAACATCAACACATAAAACCTAGGCTCGGATGCCACTGTTGGGGAACGTAGTAATTTTAAAAAAGTTCCTACGCACACGCAAGATCATGGTGATGCATAGCAATGAGAGGGTAGAGTGTGATCTACGTACCCTTTTAGACCGACAGTGGAAGCGTTAGCACAACGCGGTTGATGTAGTCGTACGTCTTCACGGCCCGACCGATCAAGCACCGAAACTACGGCACCTCCGAGTTCTAGCACACGTTCAGCTCGACGACGATCCCCGGACTCCGATGCAGCAAAGTGTCGGGGAAGAGTTCCGTCAGCACGACGGCGTGGTGACGATCTTGATGTACTACCGTCGCAGGGCTTCGCCTAAGCACCGCTACAATATTATCAAGGATTATGGTGGAAGGGGGCACCGCACACGGCTAAGAATATGATCACGTGGATCAACTTGTGTCTAGGGGTGCTCCCTGCCCCCGTATATAAAGGAACAAGGGGAGGTGCGGCCGGCCAGGAGGAGGCGCGCCAGGGAGTAGGATTCCTACTCCTAGTTGGAGTAGGTTTCCTCCTTTCCTAGTCCAACTAGGAGAAGGGGGGAAAGGGGGGAAGAGGGGAAGGAAGGGAGAGAGGGGCCGCGCCCCAAACCCCTTGTCCAATTCGGACTGGGCTTGGGAGGGGCGCGCGCCACCTCCTGGTCCTTCCCACTAAGGCCCATTAATGCCCATTGCTTCTTCCTCGTATTTCCGTAACTCCCCGGTACCTCCGAAAATACCCGAATCACTCGGAACCTTTCCGATGTCCGAATATAATCGTCCAATATATCGATCTTTACGTCTCGATCATTTCGAGACTCCTCGTCATGTCCCCGATCTCATCCGGGACTCCGAACTCCTTCGGTACATCAAAACTCATAATATAACTGTCATCGAAACCTTAAGCGTGCGGA
Source organism: Triticum monococcum (assembly GCA_034509565.1). NCBI lineage: Eukaryota > Viridiplantae > Streptophyta > Magnoliopsida > Poales > Poaceae > Triticum > Triticum monococcum. Next base: position 821,289,292 of record CM067842.1, read on the forward strand.
CCCTACGGGTTCGAGAACAATGTAGACATGATCGAGACACGTCTCCGGTCAATAACCAATAGCGGAACCTGGATGCTCATATTGGCTCCCACATATTCTACGAAGATCTTTATCGGTCAGACCGCATAACAACATACGTTGTTCCCTTTGTCATCGCTATGTTACTTGCCCGAGATTCGATCGTCGGTATCTCAATACCTAGTTCAATCTCATTACCGGCAAGTATCTTTACTCGTTTCATAATACATCATCTCGCAACTAACTCATTAGTTGCAATGCTTGCAAGGCTTATGTGATGTGCATTACCGAGAGGGCCCAGAGATACCTCTCCGACAATCGGAGTGACAAATCCTAATCTCGAAATACGCCAACCCAACATGTACCTTTGGAGACACCTGTAGAGCTCCTTTATAATCATCCAGTTATGTTGTGACGTTTGGTAGCACACAAAGTGTTCCTCCAGCAAACGGGAGTTTCATAATCTCATAGTCATAGGAACATGTATAAGTCATGAAGAAAGCAATAGCAACATACTAAATGATCGGGTGCTAAGCTAATGGAATGGGTCATGTCAATCACATCATTCTCCTAATAATGTGATCCCGTTAATCAAATAACAACACATGTCTATGGTTAGGAAACATAACCATCTTTGATTAATGAGCTAGTCAAGTAGAGGCATACTAGTGACGTTTAGTTTGTATATGTATTCACACAAGTATTATGTTTCCAGATAATACAATTCTAGCATGAATAATAAACATTTATCATGAAATAAGGAAATCAATAATAACTTTATTATTGCCTCTAGGTCATATTTCGTTCAGGGTCCAGAGGCCAATAGAGGCGGCGTGGGCGAGCACTCAAACTCAAGGAGCCTGGCTGGGGAGACTAGCAACGGCGGCATGGGAGACGGGCATAGCTTGAGCAGGGGTTGGCTTGGCGCAGCGCGGGAGGCTGGTAATGTCCTCAGCGTGGCATCCCTCTCGGAGTGTGGTGTAGCGGGCAGGACAGATGTGGGCGACATACGAGGCGACGCCGGGGAAGTCTGGCTTTCTCTTGGTAGCACAAATCTGTGTTTTCACCGGAAGCAAATATATGTTTCTTGTGATAGCAAAATAAAAATTCTTTTTTCGAGAAGTATAGTTATGCTTTGCAGAAAAACTTCAAAACTTAAGAAAAACCCTGTGAAAATCAAAAAGACAAAAAAAACATATAAATATGGAATACGCATGCGAAAAATAAAAAAACTAAACGCAGAGGGAGTGCCCAGCGTGCAACACATGACAATGGTTGGACGCATCACTTGATGCGCTCCCAAGCCACAAATGTGACCCTTGCAGGACCCCCTCCCCCCCCCCCCCCCCCCTACGCGGCAAGGGATAGCTCTTCGTTAGTTGCTTTCTACTCTCTCTGTTCCCAAATATAAGTCTTTCTAGAGATTCCAACAAGTGACTACATACGGAGCAAAATGCGTAAATCTACACTCTAAAATATATCTACATACATCCGTATGTTGTAGTCCATTTTGAAATGTCTAAAAAGACTTATATATAGGAACGGAGGGAGTAGTTTTCTACTCCTCGAGAACGCAACCCTATAGCCAGCTTATCTACTATATCTAGCTAGCCCCCACTAGTCGATTTCTCTTAACATGCGTGCTTCCACATCACCTGAATTATTTGTCGCCGTCCGATCAAAATCGTGTAACATTAGAAGTCATGCATGTACTTATAAGTTACACTCTTGCACTAACCTACCCATACAAACCATGCCATCTCATTAAATCATGCATATCTTTTTTTCAGGGAATCAAGTCATGCATGTGAGTCATAATTCAATTTTTTGCATTAATTTTTGTGTGCATGTGAATGGTATATATGTTGGCGGTTGAAGCAAAATTATATGGTTTGTGTTCCACTTTTTGGTTAAAAGATAGTGTCACATTATGTTCAATTCAAAATGTTTTCTCTTTTTATACATCGTCTAATCACATACTTTGTATCTTTTATCTTTTTAAAATTTAAACTAAGATCACTTTTACAATTGTATTTTAAACAGTTCTAATTGTTTTTAAGCATTTATTTTAACATGGTTCCAGCAGCAACGCGCGGGCATCATCTAGTTCAATGAGGTAGCGCAGCGCACGCCAAGAAAACATAAACAAAGAGCAATAGGGAGTCTGCCATGTGTCGCTTACAGCGAGACGTAGGGCAACCTCCCCTGAGTGAGCGCGAGACTTGGTCGGCTTAGCATGCTGGAGGCCATAGCCTCGTCATTTTCTTTTGCATGTTTGTGGTTTTCATTTCTTGCTTTATGTTTTTACTTGTTTTTATACTTCTAGTATTATAAATATATATTACAAAAAGGGAAAACTTTGTTTTTGCCACTCTAGTTTTTGCCAACTTTGCTTATGCCACTCTAGAATTTGACATTTCACTTTTGCCATTCTTAGCTCTTGACAATATATCACTTTTGCCATTCTATGACATAAACGATAATTTTAGAGTGGCAATTATGATACATGTCAAAAGCTAAGAGTGGCAAAAGTGAAATAAAAAATTATCGTTTTTGCCACGGAATGGCATTTGTGATGTATTGTCAAAAGCTAAGAGTGGCAAAAGTGAGATGTCAAATTCTAGAGTGGCATAAGCAAAGTTGGCAAAAACTAAAGTGGCAAAAACAAAGTTTTCCCTTACAAAAATACTTTACATTGTTTTTGAAAAATGTTCACTTCGTATAGAAAAAAGGTTTCTCATGTATATAAAATATATATAGTGTGTATGAAAATTTTGATCATGTGTTTAAAAATGTTAATAAAGTATTTGAAAATAATAAATTTGTATAGAAAAAGTTCATGTATACAAGAAATATGCAATGTGTATGAAAAAAACTATTGATCATGGATTTTAAAATGTGAATCAACCATTTAAAGTTTTTAATGAACCATTTCAAATGTTAAGTATTTATAGAAAAATGTTTCTGATGTATAAAAAAATACACAATGTGTATGAAAAAAGGTTGATCGTGTATTTAAAAAAAAAAACCCCACAGCACTGGGAGCAATTCCGAGAACTACGGTACATGGGCATACGACAAACACACAAAAGGAGTCCAGCACGTGATCACCCGTGCAGGAGTCACCTCTTTTCTCAGCCTTTCCACTTCTATATTGGCGAATGGCGACACACACATGGTTAGCAAGGGAGTGGTTGGTGATTATGAGTGCGTGATCTAAGCCCGGATTCGTGCAGCTTTTCCTACTCTACAGTACAGTGTTGTGCCCCATCCGGCACGAAGTGCATTCCATGGCTCCATTTGCATTTGCAAGACCGATCCGCACGAGAAGATAGGATTCGTGCATGGTTATCTACATATGGCTGGTCGTACGGCGAAAGTTATACGTGCACCCACATGCATGCATGTTTGCACGCTGTCTTAACGGCTTAACGCGCAGAAGCTACTACTCGCAATTAACTTGGAAGCAGTAGCAAAACTGAAACTGTGGGCGCGTAGCGTACGTGCGCTGGCCCGAAAACTGCTTTCACAGGTCCAATAAAAACATCTCTTTAAAAAATAATATCATTCGTACTCACTCCAGCACATAGTACAAGCTTGACGCAGTGAGCTGAGCTGCTGCAACTTTAGTCCTCCTCCTCGCACGTGCCACGTACGTACCGGCTGATCCAGGACATCGATTGGTCGTGTGCCCACGGCCCACCACGGGTGCACCACGTCCCGTTCCAACATCTCCCTCCATCTCCGGCAACTTGCACCTGCTACAGAGTAGAAATATTATTCCAGCTACAGATAGAGTATAATATTAGTGCATGATCACTTTCGGCGAATGAGTCGAGTGGCTGCCTCACGCTTGTGTCATGATCGGCGCGCCACCTTCACTTTTCTTGGGTTTATCCTCACACGTACGCTGATGCGCAACAGTGCTACTCAACGTCCCCTGCAAAAACACTAGTACTACTCAACGTGTTATTGCTCTCGGTACATTAATTGACGAAACGGATTTGTCAAAAAAAAAGAAACGGATTTGTAAAAAAAATTGAGGAAACGGATCGATGGGGAGATGCACTTTATAATGGACCTATTTTTCAGAGACTTTTTTGACCGTCAGGAAGTAGCAGGTCTCTTCCAGTACGATCTTGCACCAGCGACATGGGAACTTTTAGTTTCGCCAATTAGCATGCAATGTTGTGATTTAAAAAAAATGAGTATTGACATCCATGTGGTACCGATCAAAGTTGCGAGCGACTAGCTTTCAATGAGAGAAGGTGCCGTTTTTCCTAAAAAGAAGAGTGAAGGTGCATGCATGCGTCGAGATCTGAGATGTCATTGCCAGTGGCCCAACAAGTCAACAACTGCATAAGACAATCTACAGTTGGTCACCTTGAACCCGTCCCACGCGCCAGGGCGGACGACTCAGTGACTGACCGGTCACAAAAATGCGTTCCAGACAGACTCTTTAAACGGGCATAAGACATCCGGGATGATCGACACCCCTCATATTCAACCCAAACATGAGGCGGATACGAGGGCGTTCGGACGCGCCATCATGCTGGACTGACGATTGGGTCACACACAGAATCGCCCGGAAACCCGGCGGTCTGACGGATGTCTCCTCCCCTGGGAGGTGTCAACGTCGTGTGACGCCGCTCCGGCTCATCGCCTGAGGCCAAATCTGTCTATTTAAGCCGGCCTGCGTCCCCCAACCTTAGCCACATCCACATCCTCCCACTCTGCGCCGCCAGCCCGAACCCATCCACCAGCTCTCTTCCGCTCCGCCGCTATTCCCACACCGTCTGGCCTCGCCATGGTTCAACAAAACAAGACCACCTATGCTATGCTCACGCCGAAGCGCCGGTTCCAGATTAAGCAGGAGATCTGGCGAGGCGCGCCACACACATCGTGGTCGGCTTGCCACCGGAGTCGCCGGATTGGAGCAGGAGGAGGCGGAGGAGGAAGAGGAGCAGCAGCCGGCTCCGATGGAGGTGGCGGATCCGAAGGAATAGTAGCTGATGCCGGCTCCAGCTCCGGGATTCAACATGGAGGACATGAAGGCGGAGTTCGTGATTGCCTAAGCGGTCGAGATGGCGGAGCAGCAGACCATCTTGGAGTCCATCCAAGATGAGCCTATGTGGAGGCAAACCGCAGCTCATTTGGGAGGAACAGGCGGCGACTGACGGGCACTTCGGCGAGGTCAAAGCGGAGATGCACGCAGAGGAGCCGCTGGAGCCAGGGATGTGGTTACGGTCCATGTACCCGGAGCCAGGCACAGAAACAGTGGACATCTTTGATGAGGAATTTTTTTTTTTTGAAAACGAAACGAGGATTAGAATAGTAGTATAAGTTATTTGATCTGCGTGAATTTTATTATTTACATGTTTTTACATGAATCTAAGGTTTCTAGTATAAATTCGGATGCAAAGAAGCAAAATTCGTGGTTGTTTGAGAAATCGGATTCGTTGTCCGCCGTTGTAGATGCTCTAGCGTCAAGTACCCGGGGCCCAGCAAAACCAGTGGGCGGGGTACGTCGCTGTAGCCCTCACATGGACGGGCCGATCACCGGGAAAAGAAATAGGTATCTGTCCTGTTCTTGACATATCCTTTGTTGTAGCAGAAATTAAAGCATCTTTCATCTGATCTGCTTCTTGCAGGTGCCACGTACACTATGACATGCATGGATCGTGGCCGCCACGCCGCGTGCACGTTGCACGGTTTCCAGACCAGCCACGTACGCGCGTGCATGGCACCAAACATTTCCCGCCATTTCCGGCAACGTGCACGTAGCGGTACGATTCTAGCTGCTACTGTAGATACTACTACCTCCGTTCCTAAACACTCCCTCCGTTTGTTTATACTCGGCGTATAAGTTTTGGTCAAAGTCAAAGTACACAAAGTTTGACCAAATTTATATTAAAAAATATGAAAATCTACAATATGAAAACTATATAGTATGAAAATACTTTTCATGCTGCAATCGAAAATATTGATTTTATATTGTAAATGTTGAAATTTTTTAATATAAAGTTAATCAAATTTTACAAAGCTTGACTTTGGCCATATCTTATATGCAGACTAAAAAGAAATGGAGGGAGTACATAAGTTCTTGTAGAGATTCAAATATAAACCACGTACCGATATATATATATATATATATATATATATATATATATATATATATATATATATATATATATATATATGTTAGAGTGTAGATTCACTCATTTTATTTCATATGTAGCCCATAGTGAAATCTCTACAAAAACTATATTTAAAAACAAAGGGAGTATAAGTATGTTTAAAGATTTTAATACGGACTATATACATAGCACATATTTTGTCGTTTTTACTCCACATGTAATCTATATTGAAATCCTTATTAAAAAGACTTATATTTAGGGAGGGAGTACAATATTGTCCCTCGTCACTTTGGCTGCCTCACGCCCATACCCATGCCATGATGGACGCACTACCTTTCTTGACTAGCCTCAGACATACGCGGTAGTAGTACTATTTGAACCTGTCATCGGCGATAACCTTACCATTTCTTGACTACCTTTCATAACTCATCGCTGTCAAGACGTACTACGTGTCCAAGTTAAATGAAGAAATTAACGGATCGATGGCGAGATGTACTGTTTAGTGGCTTGATTGATGTGTCCAAGTATCAAAGACGTACTACTGACGTCTTATTTATATCATAAGGATCATAGTATGAGCCATGTACATACCGACCTGACAAAACTAAAAAGACGGCAAAACGCTAGCCTTTACATACAGAAACATCAGTCAAGAAGTAAAATTACAAACAAGACTGAAGTATCTTCTGAGCTTGACACCAACGCCTGTCACCTGCCTCTGACATCACCATAGCAGCCACCAAAGGAGAAAATGGCGGGTCACCTCCACACCCAAGCTCAACACGGCTGCATCGCTGATATGCAGCTTTGCGGATCTCCAAGGTGGCTGGCCAATAAAGGCGAGGCCATTGCCGTTGAACGAGTCGGACCGGGGCAGCACCGCGGACACGCCATCGAACTTCAGATATGACATCCCCACTCAACTAAGACGTTGGAGAAGGAAATCATACATGCCTGCCACGAACCATGAACCCAGATCAACCATCTTCCAAATGTTATCGATGCAGACCACAATCTGCATCCGCTCCAGCACTACCTTCAAAGCTCCACGCCGGCGCTAGAGCAAACGCCGTCACAACGGCGTAACCCGAGGACACAGGTCCACCACAAAAATGCCGCCACCGTCGCATCATCCTTACTTGAACAATCTGATTTCTAAATTCACCCCAAACCATCTTTCATCTCATCTCCTTGCAGGTGCCATGTACACTACGCACGAATTGATCATGTAGGGCATGCATGGATCGTGACCAGCCACGCGCATGCATGGCACCAAACATTTCCCGCCATTTCCGGCAACGTGCACGTAACAGTATGATTGTAGCTGCTTGATACTATTCTTAGTAAAGTGTCAAAAATAATCTTATACTATGATACGGAGGGAGTACTCTCTGCCATCACTTTGGCTGCCTCATGCCCATACTCATGGAGACCTTTTACGGTACATCAGATTAATTTAGACCCTTTATTTCTATGATTTAATGGCTCAGATGCCACAATACTACTGCAGAATTTGGGCAGTATATTAAGGTATAAAGGGTATTTTGGGATAGTTCGGTCATATTAATCCCGCATTCAGATCTCGTACGTCGTTCTTTTATACTATCATTCTCGCAACCTATGATCCACCGGACGCCCCCCCTCCCAATGGCAGCCCGTACGCGCTTTCACCGGCGCGCGCCCCATGCATGTTCTCAGGCCGCCGGGAGGTGTTTGTTGGCCTTGGTCTCGAATGTACGATGCTCGCGAGACGAGCTCTTCCACACAACGTCGCTTGTCTGATGCGTCTCTTGGCTGGTGCTCTTGGACTGTGCACCAAAGCTAGTTGCTGGATATATTCTGCCGGAAGACACACGCGCGTACATCTAGGGCTGGACCAAAAGCTCGTAGCTCGCGAGTTTAATGAGCGCTTGATAGTTTGGCTTGTTAAGCTTGGAGCTCGCTTCTTAATGAACAGAGTCAATTATTGATTTCAGCTCATTAAGATTAACGAGCTTAACGAACGAGTTAACGAGTTTCAGGAGTAACTCGTTAAGCTTGTTAGTAAAATACATATTTCATCTTATGTGACAAACTTTTTGTAGCACCTCAGCCCATCAATTCAATCTAATCGACATATGAGGCAACAAACTAATGTATTTTTTTTTGTAGTCATCATATTTCATTTTGAAAACACACCTACACAATCATCTTGTATATCATAACACATTATAATCTGTTAACGAGCGCTCGCGGGCGCTCACGAGCTTAACGAGCTTCAAATGATCCGAGCTGAGCAGGGTTTTTTGCACGTTAATCTTAACAAGCTTAACGAGCCGAGCCTTAATGAGCATGAGCTTAACGAGTACGATCTTAACGAGCCGAGCTACTCGTTAGTCCACCCCTCGGTACACCAGCTAGCTAGCATTGTTGAGAAGCAGAGGGCAGCAAGACGCGAAGACGGGATGGAGAACCTGCCGAGCTCTGATGTACACGTCAATGAAGATAGAGGGCGCTGCCGGTTGTGGCAGGGAAGTTGGTCCAGGGTGCCCGTCCTTGGGCACAACGGGAGGCGAGGGCATTCGGCCGAGGAGTAGGCGACTGCCAATTGAGGCGGGTAGGCGGCGTCTGGAACTCTGGATGCCGGAGGATCTGGGGGCAGCGCGGGCGTGGAAGAGATGGAGCTTTGCATATCAAAACGCATATAGATGACTAATCCCCGTAACAAAGAATTACCAATCTGTCCTTGAGTCAAATCCGGACTCGGCCCATATTGACCCTTTGATCAACTAAATACTACCCATCATGTACCATAAAAAGTCTCTACCCATGCCACGATCGACGCACCACCTTTCTTGACTAGCCTCACACATACGCAGTACTAGTACTACTCGACCTGTCCTCGCTGTCAAGACGTCCTACGTGTCCTAATTAATCAACGAAATTAACGGCTAGATGGGGAGATGCACCGTTCAATGGCCTGATGTTGATGTGACAAAGTTTTTAAAGACTTTTCTCACGGAAGCAGTAAGAGCGTCCACAGCCGAGCACCCTAAACCCCTTCATCTCTTCCATGTTCGTCGCCTTCAACAGGGGCGGAGCCAGGATTTTGATATAGGGGGGCCAAGTCAAGTTTCTAAACTTTTCTAGACCAAAAAATAACAATCATCATACTGTAATATATGCTACGCGCTACAAAACATTGATACAGTTGTATGAGTTCAAATTTGCCTTTACAATTGCCAATAAGATAACAAAAAATTAATAATTTCACTAAAAGAGAACTTACGCTTTGTAGAAAAAAAATCAACGTTTATGATCATGCATAACCCAAGTAAGCCTCCAGTTTCACGATGTCCGGCATATCCTGATCATGAGTGTCAATTGGACCGGATTTGTGACTTGCACATCAGCCTCATTAACAATTTCAGTAGAGAACTTGAAGCAACTGGCTTAAAAAATGAATCAATGTTAACAGTGTTTGACACCGCTTTTCTCTTCATAGCTGCTTTGCCGTATAACAATTAGCTATATTGGATAAATTTGACATGGGGAAAGTTTGCATCACAAATAATTACTCATACAAGATAATTTGCATCACGGTCACACTAATTTTTAGGACATGTACAGGATAGGAATTCTTCATAGAATAATAGCATTACAAACCAGACTACCAAAACATGTAAACTAGTAAAATCTGATGTATATATTCAACAATGATACAAGATGAGAATTGAGATTTGTAGATGAATGGCCTGATGTGCTGATGTGCTGATGTGCTAAACCTTGGGTCCTTTGCTAGTTTCCGTTGGTTGGTTCGCTTTCATCCCATCACCTTGACTCCTCCTCATACGTGCCATGTTCGCACCATTAAAATATCAGCCTCTTTGTTGACAAGTCAAATAAATTAAAACGTAGGACATGGATCGTGGCTGCCTCACGCACGCTGTGTAGGGCAGCCATGCGAACGCATGCATGCATGGTACCAAACATTTCCCGGCTAGCAGTACAATATTGTTGCACTGTCACTTTCCTTCCTCACGCCCATACACATGTCATGATCGACGCAGCACCTTTCTCGTTTACCCTCACATGCACGCACTGGTTGTACTTCATCTGGTTTTAAATATAAGACACTCTAGAGATTTCAATACGAACGTACGAATGTATATAAATGCATTTTAGAGCATAGATTCACTAATTTTACTTCATATATAATATGTATTTAAATCTGTAAAAAAACTTATATTTGGGAACGAAGGTACTTTCTGTTCTTGATACATTCAATTTTGCAACGAGTAATTTAAAACGGAGGGAGTAGTACTGTTCAACCTGTTATAGCCGTCAAGACGTGCGTCTCCAAATTAATTGACGAAGACAAGGGATCGATGCACTGTTAATGGTTTGATGTCTTGATGTGGCCAATTTTCCAAAGACCTCGAAGCAGTAGGCGCGCTCTGCTTCTGTACTGACCACATTGGAACTGAGATGTTTTCCTCTTTCACTCAGTTTACTAGCTTCATGAAATCACTTGATCAAGCCTAAGGATACACCAATTTGATGCAATAGATAACGGTACGTGTAGTGGGATAGGAGAATTCAATGCTCAGTTGGTCGCCACGTGATCGCCCGTGCATGCATGTGCCGCCGTGCATGTGAGCTAGAGGCTGCTGCTTAGCCGCCTTCATCTTTTTTGCTCTCTCTAAAAAAACTTTCCATTTCTATATTACACCAAGACAGACACATGGTTGGAAGGGATCCTCGGCTTGCCTGCTCCCTTCCCGTGCTCCCATCCATGCTCCCACCTCATTCAACGGCTGTCTTTTTTTCTTTTTTCTTCCTAATCTAATCATAATTCCCTGATTTTAAGGGGGTGGGGCCGGGCTTTATTTTATTTCAATTAAATCACGTAACGTATGCGGGAGCACGGATGGGCACACGGAAAGGGAGCAGGCAAGTCTCGTCCATCAATGGAGCGGTTGGTGCGTGATCTAAAGCCGGATTGGTGCCGTTGTTTCTGCGCTCTGCGTCTCACCCGGTTTTGTTGATTGCTTCCCAGCCGTTATAAATGACGCCCACTGCTTGACGTGAGGAAGCCACAAGCCCCACTCAAGCTAGCTTCACCTCAAGCTCGAGCTTCACTTCAGCCCCACAAATGGCGAGCAGCTCACTGGTAGTACTGGCCGCCGTGGCCACCGTGGCCGCGCTGCTGCTCTCCCCGGCCACATCCCTGCCCGTCTTCACCGGCGACGCCTCCCCGGGCTTCCACGCCGCGTCGTGCCCGCAGCTGGACGGCATCGTGTGGTCGTCCGTGGAGGCGGCGCTGCGGCAGGAGGTGGCGGTGGCGGCGGGCCTGCTCCGCCTCTACTTCCACGACTGCTTCCCGCAGGGCTGCGACGCCTCCATCCTCCTCAACAACACCGCCGCCCGCGAGACGGCGCTGGGCCCCAACCTCACCATCCAGCCGCGCGCCATGCAGCTCATCGAGTCCATCCGCGCCCGGGCGCACGCCGTCTGCGGGCCCGTCGTCTCCTGCGCCGACATCACCCTGCTCGCCACCCGCGACATCATCGTCATCTCCGGCGGGCCCTGGTTCAACGTGCCGCAGGGGAACCTCGACAGCCTCGCCCCTGCGGCACAGGAGAAGGTGTTCGACCTCCCGGCGCCCAAAACGGCCAGCGTGGCGACGCTGGTGGAGTCCTTCGCCACCAGGGGCCTCGGCGACGTCGCCGACCTCGTGGCGCTCTCCGGCGCGCACACCATCGGCCGGTCGCAGTGCGGCAGCTTCGAAGACCGGTCCCAGCGCGCCGACGACACCTTCTCAAGGAAGCTGGCGGCCAACTGCAGCAAGCACCCGGAGCGGCTGCAGAACCTGGACGTGATCACCCCGGACCTGTTCGACAACGCGTACTACAAGGCGCTCGGGTTCAACCAGGGCGTGTTCACCTCCGACATGGCGCTGGTCAAGAACAAGACGACGGCGGCCATCGTGAAGCGGTTCGCCGAGAGCAAGGACGCCTTCTTCGGGCAGTTCGCCAGGTCCATGGAGAAGCTCGCCAGGGTGCCCAAGCCGGCCGGCAACGTCGGCGAGATCCGGCGCTTCAGCTGCTTCAGGAGCAACGCCCAGCGTGCCGACGCTGCCGTCGACGCCGCCGGTGAGGAGGAGGAGGAGGGCTTCTCCGCCTCCGCTTGATCTGATGGTTCGGTCAAGTACTACCGTGAGTAAGATGGTCGTCGGCAGGCAGGCTAGCTACCAGTGCGTTGTGTTAGCGTGCATGCACGGCATGGCCGTAGGCCGTAGCCAATCGTGTTTGAGTTCTCGATCGGCATGCTTCGTTTTCTTGCGTGCAGCAGTGTTGGTGTGTGTAGCAATAAAGAGACAGAGGTTTCGATCGTCGTTGCATCTCATCTTGATGAACTATGTCATACGTGTCTTCTGCTTCTTGGGCACCAAAGGATCCTCTTGCGTGCTTGGAGACTTTGGAACCCCGATCTGTTTCGTCAACTAATCTGGATACCTATGTACGTATTGATAGCGATAATGGTACTAGTACGTGTGTGTGAGGGTAAACACAAGAAAAACAAAGGTGGTGGGTCGATCGTGACAGAGATTGATAGATAGGGGCGTGAGGCAGCCACTTGATCAGGGTATCAGACTCGATCGCTGAAAGTGATGGTCCAACTCCAACGTAGCTAGACCCGCAAAGTACGATGCAAGTTGGCGGAAACCGGGGGAGATGCATGCATGCATAACAAATTTGACAATTTTGACCCACAGATGAAATCATTTCACAAAATGAACTGACTTTTTGAATGGCGCCCGAAACTAAGGCGTCACAGTATATCGTGCAACATCTAACTGACCGATGTTACACGCCTGACCAGCGTCGCACCCTGGACTGTATAAAAATTACTAAATCAATGTACAGAGTCTAAGAGCTAGGCGCCACACTATACAGTGTAGCGCTTAGCTTTTAGGCGTTGCACTATAATTTTCTTGAATAATACGGATGCGACGCTGGTTAGGTGTGCAACGTCTATCAGTCAGGCGTTACACAGTGTAGTGTGACGCCTTCGTGTCGGGCGCCACTTAAAAAGATCATTTGAGTAAAAAAAATTAAAGACAGTTCATTTTGTGAAATGATTTCATTCACAGATTAAAATTGTCAAATTTGCCGCATAACCACCGTGCGCGTCGTGGCCATTCATGCCCACGACCACGATCTATGTCCTGGATAATCGATAAATCAGTACTATGTGGGTGGCACGTGTAAGGAGGACTGATCTGCAGCCCAGCTCTTGCCTGGATGGCTGGATCATCAGCTCGATCGCGTGCTGTGGTGCATGGAATGGAGATCAAAGATATTTTCGTTGGACTTGTCAACAACAGGAGGCTTGATATATTTGTCCTTTTTCTAGGCTGCACCTTCGTGTCAAGTTGTTTTTTTTTTGCGAATTCCGTGTCAAGTTGTTACTCACGAAACAAATTTGAGCGATGCATGTTACACCATTTGTTCTGTCTAAGAGCATCTACGGCCGTATCTCTCAAATCCGTCTCAAACACCCGGGCATAACATCTGTTCGCTGATGAGCCGCAAAAAAAGATCCAACCAGACGCCCCAAACCACTCTTGAAGCCCGAGCCGACCGGCACCCCTCATATTCAGCCCAAATTTAGGACGGATATGACGCGGCCCGGGTGCGCCCGGGCGCGTCTGCCCGGCCCACCTCTAGCTCACCCTAAGCCCACAAAATCCCTCTCCGGAGCAAACACTAGGCTCATTTCACTCCGCTCCCTTCTCTTGTCCAATCCGTCGAACCCCAAGCATCGGCGACCATGTCCAGCATTGGCATCCACTCTGACGGCAGCTTCAGAGACGAGGACGAGATGGCGCTCCATATCGCACTGGAGCGCTCGCGGGTCGATATGGGCAACAGCTTCAGTTCAAGTGCAATGCTGCCTGTCGCCCATCGCCACAGCGTCGACGTCGGTGCCGGTCCTTCCAGCCCCGCACGCGGATCTGTGAGGGCAGCTCAATCGGTGTTGCAGGCCCGACGGCCTCCTCCACATCGGGCTCCGCGCGGCAGCGGTGTGTTCTAGTGCCTGTTCCGCCGGGGGCGCGTCCGACGTGGCTGCGCAGTCCGCCCGCCGCCGCTGCGTGATGTCAGTGCCTGACAAGGAGGAGCATCTCCTGCAGTGAGTGTACCTTCGGTCACTTACCACGACGGAGACGGACGCCCAGCGAAAGAAATAAAAAACAACAGGATAGTTTAGAATAAAAACAATGAATCAGTAGCAAAAGTATTAGCATTTTAAGAAGAAAGATGACGAAAAAAGTTTCGTGAAACTTGCACACAACTTGGCTCTAAAATTGCACTTTTTGTAGTATGCTATAATGCAAGGAATAATCATATAATAGTATAAGTTTCACAGTATTGCATAGTATTTATGTGAATACATTACACTCATCCAACATCTCGAAAATACCCATAAAAGAAAAATAAAAACCAAACACATAAAGAAAGAAAAAAATAGAAAAATAAACAAAGGGAGAGATGAGGGCTGGATCGTACAGTTAAAGGGCTTCAACCCAGTAGCAAATCGTCTGACTGAAATATGGGGTCAGTCAAAAATAAGCCCAACACAACAAACATCACATGCCAGAAAAATAAATGCAGCACAAGTCTGCTTTGGATATATGTAATAATTGTGATGAATTTAGAAGCTCGATCTTCGAGGCTCGCAAACTCTCGAAGCACACTTTATCCTTAGGGATTGGTCATCATGTTTGGTTAGGTCAGTCCAATGAATTTGATTTTGTCCCTGTAAACATTGAGACGGTGCAATAAAGCTTCGGAGTTTGTTTAAAAAATGCATATCAAATGTCAGAGCAAAAATTCTAAATTCAGACAACTTACAAGTAGCTAAAGTGGAAAAATTAAAGGTCATGGGTCGATCATGAATGACAATATGACATGGTAGGACGCGAGGCAGCCACTTGACTCGATCGCCGAAAGTGACAGTACTGAAGTAATATTGTACTTGTATGTACCATGACGATCCGCAAAGTTGTTGCAAGTTGCCGGAAAAACGGAGGGAGATGTTTGGTCCCATGCGGATGCAGGCATCCGGGTGGTGGCCATGATCGATGCCCTCGATGATCTGTTTAGTGGTACGTGGCATTCCCTATGCATCAACAGCTCTTCGGTGGGGTGAAGATCAAAGATAATCCTGTTGGACTTGTCAAGAACAGCCTTTGCTTCTTTTCTCGTCGAGGACCAGCTTTGGCAAACAAACATATTATAAAATGGAGTAACATGCATGGTGATGATGCTAGGTACGTAGTACTACCACTAAAATTTAGAGTGTACAGTACAGTGATTACTCCTAGTCGTGGCACTTGCACAAAAGTCATGGCGATGTACATGTATCCTTGTTTTCAAACAAACAAAAGAAAAACCATGTACATGTAGTATTGGTTTTGTAAGGGGTACGTGCACTAGTGTACCGGCGGCTAACCGTGCACTCTGTTTAAGTAGAGTCGCGCGGGCGTGCTGTATCCTTCACTGTGATGATGAGCATGCATATGCTCGCTTCATGTGGCAGCTGGGACGGTGTTGCGGTTTTGCTTCCCATGCACCTCCACGACTTGATGTGCTCAAGTGTTTTCCAAAAAGAAAAAAAAAACTTGGTGTGCTTTTGTGATTGATTGATGCAAATGCAGCGCCAGGCAGACGAGACCTTGTGCTCAGTGCATCTTTGAATGTTCAAAGGCTCTGTTTTTTCCTTCCTTTTATTTGTAGTAACAAAAATCCCTTTATAAGATAATTTTATTTGTAGTAACAAAAATCCCTTTATAAGATAAGAACGAGAGGAAAACAGGGGGCGTTAGGCAGCGTTCGGACATTTTCCTCGATTCCGCCAGCTTGTTTACACAAGCTCAAAGCACAGCCCCGTGATCGCGCATGCACGGGGAGTCAGGTACAGTACATCTTCTTCTGCACCTTGATTGATTTCCGTTTATATATCACGAGAGTCAGTCAGGTACATGAGTGCGTATCCGTTAACATGATCTCTATCATGTCCTCCGCCTCGTACGCTCGCGTGAGGGTGATCAGGAACCCACGCCTCCTGCTGGCTTAGTCTTCCGTGGTGTTAGGTCATGGAGACGCAGTGGATCTCAGTCCTTGTCAGTGAAAGGGCTTCTACATAGTTTTTACTTTTTTTTTTCATCCGTTTAGGGTTTGTATTTTGTTCAGAAAGATGAGACGGCGGCGGCTTCTTAAAATTTGAATAAGGTTTTTCCGTCTAGACCCGTTCTGGCGGTGCGTCTAGCATCATTAGAGGGCGGGTGGAGATTTGTCTTCGACGGATCTTATGAGATTTGGTCGGTGTTTGTCTTCGGTGCATCCACTTGGATCCGGTCTCCGTTCGTATGTGTTCTTGTGTCTTCAAGTTAAACCCTTCCGGTCTATTTTTCTCTTCATCGGTGACGCTGATGTTCTAGCGCGCTGGTTTTTTTGGGCCTTAGCATGACGACTTCCCTACTGTCTACTACAACAAAATTTGTCCGGCTTCAATGAAGGAGGGGCGATGACGGCAGTGCGCCTTCTACTCGCTCTAGTGATCGTAGTCGTCGTTAGGTGGTATATAAATTTGGTGGTAATTTTTTACTTCTATTGTTTTTTTCCTGCCTTAACTGTTGATGAATAGATCAAAATATTTTGTGCACACGAGTGCTCGATCGGTTACTGCACACCAAAAAAATAAAACAAGGAGCAACAGCCCCGTACTGGCCGTACGTGCTGATCTCATCGCTCCTGCACCGATGAACTAGATTTCAAAAGTGAGACCGGCCGGCATGAGAATCTACAAACATTTCTCGATGACATCCATGAGACCGGCCGGCATGAGAATCTACAAACATTATAATAGTATAATTTTCACAGATATTGCATAGAATTTATGTGAATACATTTACACTCATCCAACATCCCTAAAATACCCATAAAAGGAAAATAAAAACCAACTAACAAAGAAAAACAAAAGGCAAAAGCAAAAACACATAAAAATAGAAAAAAAACAGAAAATAAATAAAGGAAGAGACAAAGACTGGGTTTCAGCCCAGTAGCAAATCGAATGGCCGAAATATGGGGTCAGTCAAAAATAAGCCCATACAACAAATATCACATGCCCGAAAAAAATGCAGTACGAGTCTCAGAGTAAAAATCAACGGCCTGAAAATCGACTGACCCAAATTCAAAATTCAAGCAGCCTACAAGTAGCTAAAGTGGAAAATTAAAGGTGGTGGGTTGATCATGAACGATATGGTAGGGCACCACTTGACTCGATCACCGAAAGAGACAGTACTGGAGTAATATTGTACTTGTATGTACCATGACGATCGGCAAAGTTGGTGCAAGTTGCCGTAAAAATTGAGTGAGATGTTTGGTCCCATGCAGATGCAGGCATGCGCGGTGGCCACCATCGATGCCCTCGACGATGCATTTGGTAGTACGTGGCACTCCCTATGCATCAAAGATGTTCTTGTTGGACTTGTCAAGAACAGCATTTGTTTCTTTTCTCGTCGAGGACCAGCTTTGGCAAACAAACATTTTATAAAATGGAGTAACATGCATGGTGATGATGCTACTAGTACTACTAAAATTTAGAGTGTACGGTACAGCGACTACTCCTAGTCGTAGTAGGGTTCAGGGCACTTGCACAAAAGTCATGGTGATGTACATGTATCCTTTTTCTAACAAAGAAAAGAACCATGTATACATGTATTGGTTTTGTAGGGGGTACGTGCACCAATGCGCTAGCGGCTAAGGTCATCTTCAATGGTTGTAAGATAGTTGTTGGTAGATTTTGCCGGATTTTTGATGATGTGTCATGCAATAAATGAGGAAAGAGAGGAATGTTGTATGTACATGGACCAACACCCATTGCACAAGCTCCAATGTAGAATGAGAGAGCACCTTATTTATTATCTCACATCCTATTGGACATACTAGATACAACCCATTGGAGATGTTGTATGTTAAGATGTTGGTTGATGACGTGACATATTTTACCAACAAGCTAACATACAAACTGTTGGAGATGCTCTAACCATGCACTCTGTTTAAGCTGAGCCAGCGCACATGCATTGGTCTGGTCCATGCTACTGAGCTTAACTAGAGTCACATGGGCGTGCTGGATCATTCAATGCAAATTATTCGCCTGGCTTGTGATGCAAGATCAAGTTTGGACTGCTAATAGACTTGCACGCCCTGGTTGGCCAAATTGCCGTCTTTGCCCACTCTGTAAGCAAACTGGAGACTCTTTCACACATCTTCTTTGCCACTGTCATTTTTCGATGAGGGTGTGGTACGATATTGTTCAGTGGTTGGGGCTTCAGGAGGTCAACCCTATGGAGTGGAGCTTAGCTACTTCAGTTAACGATTGGTGGATTTGGATCGTCCAATCGAGGGCCCCTTCGCGGTCTACGATGACCTTCCTTTTGATGCTCGTCTTTTGGGAACTTTGGAAGGAGCACAAGGCGAGAGTCTTCCGCAACTTGGCGACCCTCACCACGATGCTAGTGCGCAACATTAAGGAGGAAGTTTGATTATGGATGATGGCGGGAGCAAAAAACTTGGGTGTTGTAATGGCGCAAGAGTGATGAACTTTTATTTGCCCTTTACTGGGATCCTTGTCTTGTACTCTTTTCTTTATCAATGAAAATGGCAAGCTTTTTGCCTTGTTTTTTTTAAAAAAGGCATGCATATGCTCGCTTCCTGGGGCAGCTCCTGGGACGGTGTTGCGGTTTTGCTTCCCGTGCACCTCCACAAAAAAAAAACATGTGCTTGATTGATGCAAATGCAGCGGCAGGCAGACAAGACCTTGTGCTCAGTGCATCTTTGAATGTTCAAAGGCTCTGTTTTTTTTCCTTCCTTTCATTTGGAAAAAATACCCGTGTAAGATTAGAACGAGAGGAAAACAGGGGACGCATGACAGCGATCGGACACTTTCCTTGATTCCGCCAAGTTGTTCACACGCTCAAAGTACACCCCCGTGATCGGACATCTTCTTCTGCACCTTGATTGATTTCCGTTTAAATATCACGAGTCAGGTACATGAGTGCGTGATATAAACTCAAGATTGCTCGATCTCGGCTACTGCACACCAAAATACTAAGGGAATGGCTACAGGGCAGTCGACCCAAATTTCATTTGGGGTCAGTCGAATCAACACGAAGCGTTAGATGCAAAACGAACGCACCAAATTATCTCTTCTACCTCGAACCGTTTCTTTCCTGAAAACAGATCTTCTTCCCCTGCCGCCCTGCTGCCATTGGCCGGGCCGCCGGCACTCCCGCACCAGCCTCGCCGCCCCGCCCTCCCTACAACCTCTCCCCACCACCGTGCATGCCGCCGCCCCCGGCCATCCTCTAGCCCCGCCTGCATCCACTTTTTTTTATCCGGTGAAGCCCCACCGCCACCCCCAGCACCGCCATTCATCACCGCCACACCTTGATTTCTAAGATAGACAATGGGGTGATGACGGCGAGCCCCTTCCTTCTCTTCGGGAAAGCCATTCCTTCTCTTTCCTTGCCTTCTTCTTCCTTCCCTCAAAATCGACCAACCCAAAAACGAAAGTCAGTTGATTGACTTGCAGCTAAACTAAGAAACAAAATAGCGAGGAGCAGCTCGGTACTGGCCATACGTGCTGCTCTCATCACTCCTGCATCGATGAACACATGAAAATACATACTACTATATGAAATATAGGTACAAAATAAAGAGCTACTTCCTCCGTCTCATAATATAAAAGCGTTTTTGACATTTTTAAAAACGCAACGCTCTCATGTTATGGGACGGAGGGAGTACTAGATTTCAACAGTGAGACCGGCATGAGAATCTACAAACATTTCTCGATGACATGCATGAGTCCGCCGCATGGGTCGTCTTATTATTACTACTCCAACGCAACAAAAACAGTCAACACAAACCCTCAAACCCACACACGAACAACACACTAGTAGTACAGCAGTGCGCTACACGCTAACGTCACGCGCGGTCTGCGGGGTACTGCATGCCTGTCGGCTGCAGGAACGATCGATCATGCGGAAGCAGCGAAGCCCTCCTCCTCATCGACAGCGTCGACGGCGGTGTCGAAGAGGACGACGCTCTGGGCGTTGGTCCTCAGGCAGCTGAAGCGGCGGATCTCCCCGACGTTGCCCGCCGGCTTGGGCACGCTGGCGAGCTTGGTCATCGACTTGGCGAACTGCGCGAAGAAGGCGTCCTTGCTCGCCGCGAACTGCTTCACGATGGGCGCGGTGGTCTTGTTCTTGACCAGCGCCATGTCGGAGGTGAACACGCCCTGGTTGAACCCCAGCGCCTTGTAGTACCCGTTGTCGAACAGGTCCGGGGTGATCACGTCCAGGTTCTGCAGACGGTCCGGGTTCTTGCTGCAGTTGGCAGCGAGCTTCCTCGAGAAGGTGTCGTCGGCGCGCTGAGACCGGTCGGAGAAGCTGCCGCACTGTGACCTCCCGATGGTGTGCGCGCCGGAGAGCGCCACGAGGTCGGCCACGTCGCCGAGTCCCCTGGTGCCGAAGGACTGCACCAGAGCGGCGACGCTGGCGGTGGCCGGCGACGGGAGGTCGAATACCTTGTCCTGTGACGCCGGGGCGAGGCTGTCGAGGTTGCCGAGGGGCACGGGGAAGGTGGGACCCCCGGACGCGACGATGGCGGCGCGGGTGGCGAGCAAGGTGATGTCGGCGCAGGAGACGACGGGCCCGCAGGCGGCGTGCGCCGTGGACCGGATGGACTCGATGAGCTGCATGGCGCGCGGCTGGATGGTGAGGTTGGGGCCCAGCGCCGTCTCGCGGGCGGAGGTGGTGTTGAGGAGGATGGAGGCGTCGCAGCCCTGCGGGAAGCAGTCGTGGAAGTAGATGCGGACGAGGCCGGCGGCGATGGCGATCTCCCTCGTGAGGGCGGCCTGCACCGCCGCGCGCACGATGCCGTCCAGCTGCGGGCACGTCTCCGCGTGGAAGTCCGGGGACAGCGTGGACGACAGGGCTGAGGCGGCTGGGGAGAGCAGCAGGGCCAGGGTGGCTAGGACGGCCAGCATTGAGCTGCTGCTCGCCATTGTTGATGTGGAGCTTGAGCTTGAGCTGAAGCTTTCGAGTGCAATGGTGGTGGGCTTGTGTCTTCCTCACGTCGAGTAGTGGGCATCATTTATAACCGGAACTGGTTTGGATCGTACTGACCAGAGTCACGCACTAGCCATGTGCCCCGAATATAGTAAGGCAGCGTCACGGAGGGAAAAAATGATGCGTACGTGAAGGCGACTGTAGCTCGCAGCAGCCTCTCACATGCTGAGTTTTAATTTGTCCTATCCCTGTATACAATATCCCTACTACAACTACTAAGGTACACGCTGCGTTGCACACATGAGATTTGGCAATTAAATTATAAACAAATACCACATTATAGCATGTAAGTTTTGAGTCAAATAAGCGAAGAACAATATATGAAAAGCTTGTAGGCAATGGATCGGTGATAAAGAATTATGCTGGATGCGGTTCATCATGTAACAGTCATAACCTAGGGTGACACAGAACTAGCTCAAATTCATCAATGTAATGTAGGCATGTATTCCGAATATAGTCATATGTGCTTATGGAAAAGAACTTGCATGACATCTTTTGTCCTACCCTCCCGTGGCAGTGGGGTCCTAGTGGAAACTAAGGGATATTAAGGCCTCCTTTTAATAGAGTACCGGACCAAAGCATTAACACATAGTGAATACATGAACTCCTCAATATATGCATGATGTGGATGTTCATTTAATTCTTATAGTTCATCTCATTCAAAATTAATTAATTTTGTAAAAAAGCTAATCTATTTTAAGATTCATGAAATTATGCGTTGTAAAGCATAAAGTAAGAACAAATAATGATGATTCATCTAGAAAACAAATTGGGCAATTATAATACAAAAGATTCTAGAACAAAGAAGAAGTGCTTGTGTTTTGTTTTGAGATTTGTGCATTATGCTTAAGTTCAAATATAGGGTCTTCTAGATTGTACATGTGACAAAATCTGATGGAATATAGATGGTATTCAACAGCCAGTAGTGTTCGGATTTGCCATCTCTGCATCGTCGGATTGGCTTCATCCAATGACCATCTTTCAAAGTTATTCACACACTATATAGGGGTGTAGATATACTTCTATACAATAGCAAGACGTATCTCGCCTGAAAATAAAATTCGGGTCAATCAATTTTTGTAGGAAGGAGGCAGCCGCGTAGGGAAGGAAGAATCAGTCGCCACTCACCGAAGAAGCTACCTCATTATCTAGGCGGGCGGGGGTGGGGAGGGGGAGGTGGCAGGGTGCCCCATGATCTATATTAGGGGTGTTGGGGTGGGGATGGGAGTGCAGTTCGTCGGGAAAATGGATTGTGGCCGGGGGGTAGCATGGCTGTTGTGGGGAGGGCGGGGTGGCGTGGCTAGCGCGGTAGTGCCGCTTGCTGCAGGCGGCAGCAGCGGGCGGTTGGAGGTTGAAGAAGATGATCTGCTCATCCATCTTGCATCCAACGACTCGCATGAATCGATTGACCCAAATTTTTTAGGCGACTTACATCAAGCCATTTTCATACTTCTATGCGTCAGTCGATTCCTTCGCAACAGTAGGATCTGTTGTGCACAACCCTCAATTGGACTCGGATTGCTCTTGTCAAACGCTACATGCACATTTTTTGCTTCCTTCCGATGGAACGTCGGCCTAACCGCCTGTTGCCACCTTGCCACCACCTGCACCCGACTGGGCTACGCGCATGCCTTGCCGCCTTCGTCTCCGCCTCTCTGGAAATGCCTTTGTGCTCTCCATGGTCTCAGTCAACCCCCCCCCCCCCCCCCCCCCCGCGCGCGCTCATGCACTCAAACAATGAAGCCTTTGACTCAATCCCTCCTGCAATGTGTATGGTGTGTCGTCACCGGCTCTGATTCACCCTTATCACGGCCTCGGATACACACGCAGGAGAATTGACTTACAGGAAGAAAGTTCTCAAGTACCCACGAAATAGCAAGATCAAGATTAAATTAGTTACCACCTAGTGTATGTGTTAATAAGTTTGATCAGCTAAACTCTTGAACTTTTATTTAGGGAATCAACCTATGGAAAACCGAAAAATAGATGTCATGAACCTCGCATACTAAAGCTAGTCTCTAGAAGAATACCAACCAGTGATTGGATGGTTAGGAGGATGCTTGTACCCTAACCCACCATGGAATAAACACGGGTTTGACACTTGTATGTCTTATAAAAGCGTAACATTTTTTTAGTGAGAAACGACGTTTCCGTCGATGGCGAGGTGTCTATCATAACTTCGCCAACCTCAACAACTGTTGGATCAGTTTCTTAAAGATACTCACAGAAATAAGTGTGTTCATGCATTCCTAGGGGTTGAATGTATGTGAGTGTTCGTCTTCACTGTGTTTTTAAAAAAATCTAGTCACTGAAAAACAAAATACCCGTCCTTCCTTGTTGTTAATGCAGAAGCAGAGGGCCCACTACGTCTAGTGCACATAAAAAAAATATCACCTTGATCTAAAAATCTTTATCTTAGATTTGTATAGATACAGATGTATTTAAACAAAAAATTTGAGACGAAAGGAGTATACGGGAATTCGGGCACATTAATAGACCTAAAGTACGCCTTTTTTGCGGGCAATGGACACGTACGTGTTGATAGGATACCATGTTGAATTACAGGTACTGCACACGTATGTACGAGGGTAGACAAGAAAGGTACTTCGTAGTGCATCGATCATGGCATGCGCCGAGGCGTGTGGCAGCCAGAGTGATAGCCGGACAATATGAATAATACTGCCACTGCTATCATTGTCGACCCGTAAATTGAGTACAGTACGTACAAGCTGCCGGAAATGGCGGGAAATGTTTGGTGGCGTGGCTGGCCTCTGCACCGTGCGCGTGGTGGACACGATCCATGTTCTAGGCAGTTTGGTGCGTACTCCCTCCGTCTTTTAAAGAGTGTACTTCCAATTTTATTGGAGGGTTAAACTATCTCAAAGTTTGACCGGGTTTGTGCAAAAATATATCAATGTTTGTGAAAATAAATAGGTATATGATGAAAATATAATTTATTATGAATCTAATGCTATTAATTTCATGGTATAAATATTAGTGTATTATTGTATAAATACGATCAAACATATAAATGTTTGACTTTCCAACAATGTTGGAAGTACACTCTTCAAAGGACAGAGGGAGTACGTGGCTAATGGTACTGTAGAATATTTGGATGAGACTTGCCTGCTTTCCCGGCGTGTGTCCATCTGTGCTTTCGCGTATGTGGCTTGATTTGATTGGAACAAAATAAGGTCCGGTCCCACCTCCTTAAAATTAGAGGGGGAAATGATTAGATTAGAAAGAATAGAAAGAAAAAAAAAGAAAAAAGACAACCGTGGGATAAAGTGGGAGCACAGATGAAAGCATGGAGAGAGAACAGACAAATCGGATCCAGAATATTTGGGTAGGTTCGATGGCTGGGGGGGGGGGGGGGGGGGGGACAATAATATCACAGGATCGAACACTAGAAGCACGCATGCATGCATGCATTCACAACCAGGTAGAAGTTGCTCGCGACTCATGCATGTCATTTTCACCGTGCTAAATTCTTATACCCTGTCTCTAAATATAAGCCTTTTTAGAGATTTAAATATAAATTACATACGAGTAAAATAAGTGAATCTACACTCCTAAATACATCTACATACATTCATATGTGGTCCATATTGAGATCTCTAGAAAGGCTTACATTTAGAAATGAAGGGGCAGTACATACTTTTTTTAAGGGTCTAGGGGGCCAGAAAACCACCCATATGAATTTCCAACATGTAAAAAAAACATCCATAAGTTTAACAATCTACTCTTTCTGTTATTTTATATTTTTGCAAGGAAGCGAGCTACTCTATCTTTTGGCATACAAATGGAGCTATAAACATACGATGTTGTTTCTTTTGTAGGGTTTTACCCCTTGTTTATTTCCTCCTGTATGTCTTTCTTTTTGCTATTTTCGTGGTTTTGGGAGTGGTTCCGGTGTGACATCTTTGGCAAACTTAGACGTGGTTGAAGAGGCAATGTTTCCTTGTGCGACCATCTACAATCATCTTCGGCAATCGGCAGTAAACCATTGGCCAACAATTTTTGTATCAAAATCATGCTACTATATTAGTTTCACTGTGTCTTTGCATTGTGTGCTCTTCTAGAAAGATCCAATCACCTTAAGTTCTTACGCCCGCGGGAATGGTGTACGTCATGTTTGCACACAGACTTGTTCCAACATCACCAGGGGCAAGATGGCAATGCAACTACTCCCTCCGTTTTAAAATATAGTGCTCCCTCTATTCTCATGCTTCAAATTTGACCAAAAATTTAACAAACGAGACCGACTGCGGCGGGAGTAAAAGTTATACTAGTGAATTCGTATTCGAAAGAAGTTTTCAATTACATATTTTTTTTCTCCCGCCGCAATCAGTCTTGTTGGTTAAATTTATGATCAAGGTTGAACTTCGAGAAGCATGGGCGACTTTATTTTGAAACATGCACGCCCCACATCTTTTATTGGTTGATATGTCAAAAAACAAGAAACGAGATGGAAGTTAATGCACCACGCCTAGTGTTTTGAGATCATTTGGTTTTCGTAAGGTGACTTGTGCACCTAGACGGAGGGAGTAGTACGTGTACGTCGGTCTTATCCAATGATCACATATCTGCACTTATGGCTAAGCGTGCCCTTTGTTTACGGCGGAGTACATGGTCTGGTCCACACTAAGCTAGAGAGCCTAAGGCTATGTTTGGTTGAGCTATGGATTCAAAAGAAGTTGTTGTGAATAGTTTGAGCCTAAGTCGGAGGGGCTGGAGTCGGTTGCATGGTGGCAAATTGGCAATGCTCACTGTATCTATTGTCCTACACATTTCCAGTCCTCATGTGTGCTCCAAACTAATTTCACATTGATTTCCGCATGAAGAAGTACAATGCCCTCTCGAGTTTTTTGCCAGTAACAATCAATTAGTTCAAAAGCCGAGATAAAAAAAGAAAGTGATGACGAGCATGCAGCTGGGCCGGTGTTCGGTGGAGTGTGAAACAAAGCAAAGAATAAGCCGATCGCTTGCTCATTTCTTGCCTTTTGTGAGAAGGTACCTTGTCTCGTACACCTTCCGTTCGGAATTAATTGTCTTGGAAATGAATGTATCTAAAACTAAAATACGTCTACATACATCCATTTCCGCGACAAGTAATTCCGAACGGAGGGAATAGTAGGCAAGCGCGTTATGGGCCGGCCCAATCCGGGTTTGAGCACGAGCGTTTTTTGGGCATCTTTTTTTTTCTGCCTGCTTCCCGTGTTGCTTTTATCTTTTTTCTTGTGGCTTTCTTTGGTTTTGTATTTATTTAGCGATTTTATTCAGTTTCTCTTTTTTTCCCTTCGGTTTTCTTTGTTTCTTTCTTTTGTTTTCACCAGTTTTCTCCTTTTTTTCTTATTAACTTTCTCCTTTTAACACATGTCTACTTTTCTCAGTGCACATTGCATATTTATCTATTCACGTGTAACATTTTTTGGGACATGTTGAATATATTTGAAATACATGATGTACATTTCTTAATACAAGTTTAACATTTTCCAACTATAAGTTGAACATTTTTTCCTGGCACAAAACATATTTTTTAAACTGCGCGAACATTTTTTACATTGTATAAACATTTAAAAACAATTACGATTTTTTTGGAACCTGTGATCAGTTTTTAAAGTGTCACAACCATTTTTTTATTGTAGGAAACATTTTCTTTGAATTGCGCAAACAGTTTTTTACATTCTATAAGATTTTTTAAATATGTCACACACATTTCTTTGAAACACATGAAAATATTTTAAATGTGATGAACATCTTTTAAATGCTATGAATGTTATTTTAAAGTTACGCTAACAAAACTTTTACATTGTGTTAACATTTTCCATATTCACGGTGAAAATTTTAAAATAAGTAAATTAAGCATATTGACATATATGCATTTAGAATGTGTTCTCCAATATAAGAAATGAAAATGAAATTGAAACAAAAAATAGTGCAGGTGTCTAACTACGTGTCTATGCGGGCAGAGGAAAAAAATATTATTATCTTGCTGTGTATCATTGGCTGCCCCCGCTGCTAGTGAGCGCTCTGCACTCTGTCTCGCTATAAGCGAGACGAAGCAGCGCCCCTCATTCTATGCATCGCTCATTTTTCCAATGTAGCAGGGCAAGCCAACAGGACGTATTAGGCATCTTGTTGAATTCTCTTGCTGATTCGATTAGGCTAGCAAGTTTTTTCTCCAAATGTTAGGTTTGGGATATACTTACTACCTTTCTGCCTTCCATTTTTTTATTTTGAAAACACTTTTTTTGCTTTATTTATTTATTTATATATTCTCAATTCATACTTTAAATTAATATATAAGTTATCCCATTTGACCTAATTTTTTCTTGTAGATCTCAAAATTATCACCACACTGTTATAATTTGTTTTAAAATTCCCATGGTGTATTCTTCAAAAGAAATTGTTTTAAAAAATTCAAAATTTACTAAAACATATTAATCATGTGTTAAAAGCGTCCATCTGGTACTTAGAAATGTACATCGTGTATTCAAAAAATTTCATTGTATACTTAAAAATGTTCATTGTGTATTTCATAACTTTAGTTTTTAGTTATAATTAATGTGTGTCAATATGTTCATTGGGCATAAAAGAAAATTAATGTGTGTTTATGAAATGTCCATCATGTACCGAAAAATGTTCATCATATGTTGACAACATGTTTATCGCGTATTCAGAAAATATTCATCATAAAGATTATATAAATAGTTCACAAAAAAGTTCATATAGCTGACAAGATTTGTTTAGACACATCGGAATATGTTGAGATATGCCGCAAGACTTGTTCCGAAACTACACAAAAGATGTTCACGCCCCTCGAAAAAATTGTTCCGACAATTCGAAGCAATCTTCTGCTTCTCCACCCCAGCCCATCTATTTCAACAAGTAGCTATTTTCTGTCGTTGATTGACGAAGGCGGATTGCTGTTTTTGCTCAGTGCATGCTTGAATGTTCAAAGCCACTAGCTCCTGCCCTGCATAACTATACGCACTGTATAATTGGTTTTGTATTCGAAATAAGTTTCAAATGGTGTACAGATAATTTAGATAACGTCCATCAAATCGACGATCTAGGACACGCTGGTTTTATAAACCGGAAGTGAGCGAGTACCTAATGTTTAGTAATAATTTCTCAATTAACTCAGAAATAAAGGCTCTAAGAATTCCACAAAAGCATACAACCTAATCAAGTTCGTCCTCCAAATTCAAGCAAAACGACATAAAATAAAGTGTACCAATTAACCAGATGACTAGATTGCCGGCCAATGACATTTACTGACTTGAACCGTGCATATTCCACCTGCTATATATGACGACACCCCCGATAACAAATCAAAAGTTTGCCTCAGATCAGAAAAGAAAAAAGAACAAGTAAAACGCAGCCATAATAAACTAAATACTATATAAATGACTAGCACTAGTACTGATGTTTCAGTAGAGAAGAAGAGGGTTTGTTTGAACTGGTCGTCGAGGTGCTAGCGCCGGAGGAAATAGTCGTTGCTGTACCAGAGGTTGATGGCGGCACGCTGGAGCTGGACGATGTCAGCGACGTCGACAGCCCAACTTCGTCGCCCAAGGCGAGCGGCGGCGGAGCGTACATCGGCACCGGCATCTTGGAGGGGAGCACCGGCAGCTGGCTGCAGCTGTGGAGCGTGGCCAGGGCTTCCCTGATGGTTGGTCGCGCAGACGTGTCGGGGTGTGCGCACCAGAGCCCGACGATCATCACCCTCTCCACCTCCGGCGGGTCGTAGTCTCCGTTGAGCCGCTCGTCGGCAGCCTCGAGGATGGCTCCCCGGCCGTACAGGCCCCAGGCCCACTCGACCAGCCGGAAGACGCCCCCGTTCTTGCGCTGCTGGTCCTCGTCTGACGGGATCATGCTCATCGGCTTCCTACCGCACGCCACCTCCAGCAACACCACACCGAAGCTGTACACGTCGGACTCGGCGCTGGCCCTGCCGGTGACAATGCACTGGGGGTCTAAGTAGCCCGGAGTCCCTGAGACTGCCGTCATCGTCTGGGTCCCGGCGGCATGGTCGACAAGCCTCGCGAGCCCAAAGTCCCCGAGCTTGGCTCCGAAGGACTCGTCCAGCATCACGTTGCTGGGCTTGATGTCCCGGTGCAGCACGCACTGCTCCCACTCCTCGTGGAGGTAGAGCAGCGCGGATCCAAGCTCCAGCAATATCTTCATCCTCATCGGCCATGTCAGGAAGGTGCCCTGCTTGCCGTGGAGATGGATGTCGAGGCTGCGGTTGGGCATGAGCTCGTAGACCAGCAGGAGCTCCTCTCGGCCATGGCACCAGCCGAGGAGCTGCACCAGGTTCCGGTGGCGCAGCCTGCTTATCACCTTGATCTCCGACTTGTACTCCCTCTTCCCTTGCAGGGAGGACTCATGCTTGGAGAACCTCTTAATGGCCACAGCAAGCCCAGCTGGCTCTCTCAGGTAGCCTCGGTAAACCGCACCAAAGCCACCTTGCCCAAGCTTCTCCTCTGCGGCGAAGTTCCTGGTCGCTTCCACGAGCTCTTGGTATGGGAATCGCCTTGGCCCCGTCCCCATCTCGATCTCAGTCATCGGATCACCTTCGCCTTCCGAGTCTGTGTAGTGGTCCTCCGTCTCCACGATTCTCTGGCGATGGCGCCGCCGCACTACGAGTGCTGCTGTGGCAGCAAAGAGGAGCACGAGGAACAATGTTGCGCCAGCAGCTGCCCCAGCTATAACTCCAGGGCCCGGCCTTGACGGGGAGGATGTTGCTGCTGGTGGTGGTGGTGGTGGTGGCGGCGGTTCCAACGAAGAGTTGAAGGACCAAGAGCGTAGCTGATGCAGTTCGATGGCGTTGGATGTGGACGCGGAGAAGCCAACGGAGACCTGCTCCGGCAGTGCGCTCTTGAGATCAACCTTGGAGCTAAGGCTGTAATTCCGGTCCCTCGCTTGGCCGGATCTATCATCACCGACCCATACCGTCACCGCCAAGATGCTGCTAACATTGTCGTACTCGACCATAGCAGTCAGGTTATCCGTCAGCTCGAAGCTCGGCAGGGTCTGCGTGCTCACCGACCGGAGGGAGTTGACATCAATGCCGATGTGGTCGTAGGTCTCACGGGGATCGGACACCACCGTATTGTTGAAGGTGTCGAACTCAACCGCCACGAACCGGCTGTCCCCGGACGCCACGGCGTCCGCGCTCTGGTTGGTGAGGGCGAGGTTGTAATCGATGCAGCGGGCCGGGAGGCTGGACGGGTAGGCGGCGAGGAAGAAGGCCATCCCTTGCCCCTTGCTGTTGATGTCGCCGGAGATGGCGAACGAGAAGCGGGTGGTGAAGCTGGCCACCTCGCCTGTCGCCTTGTCCCAGAGCAGCATCGGCCTGGCGTTGTACGACGCCCGACCATTGCTGTAGTCGATATTACCAAACCTGTTGGCGCTGATGTCGATCCATCCGACGCTGAAGGACGCGTCGCCTTCGATCTTGATGTCGTTCTGGTCCGCCGAGCTGAACGTGGAGTAGTTGAAGGACAGGGAGATGGCAGGAGCAGTGAGGTGGAAGAAGATGAGGAGGAGGATAGCACAGGTGGTTGTTCTCGAAAAGCCAGACATCCCGGGCGCCGGCGACGATGCATCCTCGATGCATAAAATCTGTTATACATAGATAAAGAGAAACGCCAGGAAGAAGTCAATCTAGCTGCCTGGTAAAATTAATACTAGTTCAATCTCCTATCTAGTCTAGAACGCTGAAAGCTTCAATCACCAGTCAACTCCGACTCCTTGACTACTTCCCAGCTAAGGAACTCAGATTTTCTGCGGATTAGCTAAAATGCAGCCTGAGTGCGTTTTTGTTAAAACGCAGCCGATTTCTAGGCCGTGCGATTCATTCGTGATTCACGGTGATCAAGCCGGAGATGGGTCTGAACTGCGCTGAAGGTCATGGCGGCGACCGGTCAGGCGGCCACGTTTATGTTAAACCACACCGTGAATAATGGTCTGTCTATTTGATGTAACATCTGCTGACTCCTCTGTTAAAACAGCTAGATTCTGGTTGAACAAATCAAGTATACTTGTTCAAACCACACTACTTTTTGGAGCATTTATAACTAATACTCCTACGTAACAAAGATTCATTCCGTGGAAGCGCCAGGTCAAAGCAAACAAGGTAAAATAAGACACCTTAGGAACCTACGTACTAAGGACAAACTGACCATACAAACAAGTTGGAACCACCCTGGGGTCCCTGGCAAATGACAAACTTTCAGCTCTACGCAGCAGTTAGTCCGCACACATACCATGAGCGTTGCAAAACTTCTGAATGTCATTCCGGAGTAAACATTCACACGAGTAAAGCATTATCCGATACTAATTCGATGAAAAGAACAATGAACTTACTTGCTATGATGAGTTTCGCATATATTTCTCCCCTTCCCTATCCAAGGAAAGGTCTAGATTAGTCAAAACTCAGAGCATCCCTGTGTTAGAACTGTTTTCAGGATGAGGAGTTGCTAGATCAATGACCTATACCCAACGGTTGCCTGATTCTCAAACAATGATCAATGAGCTACACTATGACCCATATGTATGTTCTGTGTAACAGAACCATTTGAATAAAACATGCCTACTTGTTCATCATACTATTATGAAAAAAGTGAGTCTCGTCATAATAAAGATGTTTAGACAGAACCAAGAAAACAGACTCAATATACGGATAAACTATCGAAAAGTGGATTATTGCTGAGTTATTAAGCTGTAATATAATGGGAAATGCAGAGCAGAGACAAAGAACTTCACTTTCTATTTTCAAGAAATCCATCTAAGCCACACTACACCAACAGCCATTTAGTGGCACAGACCATCACTACCTAGCCCCAGTTTTCTCCACGGTGGTTTACATCTTAGTTTGCCATGTACACAAGAAGAAAGCTCATGCCAGCACTACGTACCCGAGCATTCACAGCGCTGCCCCAAGCTTAGGAAAGAGGTCCCTGCGATGAAGCTAAGATATTCTTGTAGGCTTGTAGTCATAGATCCATATGTCAATTAAAAAGTTTGTATGTGCTGTTTATGAACCAACAATGCCAGTGATTACGTTGTTTGTTTCATCATATCAGCCAGAAATAAGAACCGTTCTAATACCTCACATTCATATAAACGCGTACGTTCTTCTGACATTCAATTTAGATGCAAACATTTTTTTTCCATTTTTTATCCAAGTGACTTCTGTTCCCCTCCATGTACATTTTGACAGTAAAATTGGTATGTGACAAATTAATAAACATACATGCAACATACCACAGCTAGGCCTGTAAGGTCATTTTATTCGACAGCCTCAATGCCGTAAATGTTCCAATTGTTCATAGGAAAATTTGTTTCAGAAAGCAAATTTAGCATATGTTTAGAGATAAATTTGATGCTACAATAAATAAATTGTAGTAATGTAAACACATTGATATATTTACACCTTGATCTAATATATACGATGCAGCCCGCAGAAAATGAAAGAGAACAAAAAAAGTAGCATAAAGAAAACCTTTTTGGCTGCTTACAGCATTCCGTGCCCTTGAATATTTCAGCCTTTCTGATAAACCAGTGTCTGCTGTCTGCTTGGGCTTTTCTTGCATTGCCATACCATGATGGCCAGAAGCTTCTTGCTCCATTTCCTTCACCTATATAACAATCATTAAGCGTATCAGAATAGGGCTTGTTATTTGGTAACCAACAAAATGTGTCCCTCAAACCATGATTCATCATAAACAAACATTTTATCTAAAAAAAACACAAGAAACAAATTGTATGTTGACTTACCCTTTTAAATCAAACGTGCTCATAGCACGAGGCAAGTCTTCATGGTCCCATCTAAACCGTAACTGAGCTGCAGAAGAGAAGCGCTCCATCGTCTTATCGCTGAGTCTATCAAACAATCAAAACTGTACCAGGTTGTTGCCCGATGGCACATTTTCTGATTGTAGACACACGCAGCGGGTTTCCCGGTGATGCTCGCCCACCAACCATTCCCGGTCTTCTATCTCAGCGTCGTTGCACTTTGTATTTCCGTTATGCAAGTGATGGAACCTGGTTCAAAAATTTATAAACCAGAAGTAAAGTGTGAAATAGTATATGTAGTGTATATAGTAATGATATCTCAACGGACTTAGAAATAAAGGCTGTAGAGGATTCCATAAGGTTACCAACTAATCAAGCCTGTCCCCCATACTCAAACAAAACAATGTACTATAAAATAGAGAATATGACCAGATCACGTACTAGAGCCGGCCGGTGACAGTTAGTAACTTGGAATCATGTTCCACCTGCCTACTATATATGACAACGAGAGATCACCACATCATCAATCCAACACTCCCGATAACAAATCAAAGGTTTTTTTTTCCTAAAATAAAGAAGAGAACAATCAAACGCACGCCATAACCTAAACAAATGACCAGCACTAGTACTGATGTTTCAGTAGAGAAGAATATGCCGTGTTTTAACTGGTCGTCGAGGTGCTACCATGTCCGTCTGAAGAACTGGTTGTTGTACAAG
This sequence comes from Triticum monococcum, assembly GCA_034509565.1. Lineage (NCBI taxonomy): Eukaryota > Viridiplantae > Streptophyta > Magnoliopsida > Poales > Poaceae > Triticum > Triticum monococcum. The sequence continues at coordinate 821,323,150 of CM067842.1, forward strand.
TGGTGTGCGGTGGGACGCTGGTGCTGGTGGACGATGGCAGCAACCTTGACAGCCCATCATCCACGTCCAAGGCGGACGGTGGCTGAGCATATGTCGGCACCGGCATCTTGGAGGGGAGCACCGGCAGCTTGTCGACCTTGGAGTGGAGCTTGGCCATGGCTTCTCTGATGGTCGGCCGCGCGCTCGGGTCCGGGTGTGCACACCACAGCCCGACGACCAGCACCCTCTCAACCTGTGCTGCGTCTAAGTCACCATTCAGCAGCTTGTCGGCGGACTCAAGAATAGATCCCCGGCCGTACAGCCCCCAAACCCACTCAACCAGCCGGAACACGCCACCATTCTTTTGTTGCCGGTCCTGATCGGTCGCAGTGAAGCTCATCGGCTTCCTGCCGCACACCACCTCCAGCAGAACCACGCCGAAGCTGTACACGTCTGACTCAGCGCTGGCCCTGCCGGTGACGACACACTGGGGGTCCAAGTAGCCCGGAGTCCCTGAGACTGCGGTCATAGTCTGCGTCCCGGCGGCATGGTCGACAAGCCTTGCGAGCCCGAAGTCGCCCAGCTTAGCTCCAAATGACTCGTCTAGCATCATGTTGCTGGGCTTGATGTCCCGGTGCAGCACGCACTGCTCCCACTCCTCGTGGAGGTAGAGCAGCGCGGACCCGAGCTCCATCACTATCCTCATCCTCATCGGCCATGTGAGGAAGGTGCCCTGCTTGCCATGGAGATGGATGTCGAGGCTGCGGTTGGGCATGAGCTCGTAAACCAGCAGGAGCTCCTCGCGGCCATGGCTCCAGCCGAGGAGCTGCACGAGGTTCCGATGGCGCAGCCTGCTTATCACCTTGATCTCTGACTTGTACTCCCTCTTTCCTTGCAGGGAAGAATCATGCTTGGAGAACCTCTTAATGGCCACGGGAAGCCCAGCTGGCTCTCTCAGGTAGCCTCGGTAAACCGCACCGAAGCCACCTTGCCCAAGCTTCTCCTCCGCGGCAAAGTTCCTCGTCGCTTCCACGAGCTCGTGGTATGAGAACCGCCTTGGCCCCTTCACCATCTCGATCTCCATCATCGGGTCACCTTCGCCTTCCGAGTCTGTGTGGTAGTCATCCATCTCCACCATTTTTTGTTGATGGTGGCGACGCACAACGAGTGCCACTGTAGCGGCGAAGATGAGCACGAGGGACACTGATGCACCAGCAGCTGCCCCGGCTATTACTCCCGGACCCAGCCTTGACAGGGAAGATATTGCTGCTGCTGGCGGCGGCGGCGGTTCCAACGAAGATATGAAGGACCAAGAGTGTAGCTGATGCAGTTCGATGGCGTTGGATGTGGATGCGGAGAAGCCGACCGAGACCTGCTCCGGCAGTGCGCTCTTGAGGTCAACCTTGGAGCGAAGGTTGTAACTCCTGTTTCTTGGCTTGCCTTCGTTATCATCACCGAGCCACACTGTCACTGACAAGATGCTGGAAACATTGTCGTAGTTGATGTCGGCAGTCAGGTTGCCCGTCAGCTCGAAGCTTGGCATAGTCAGTGTGCGCACCGACCGGAGGGAGCTGATGTCGATGCCGATGTGGTCGAAGGTATCGTGGGGGTCGGACACCACTGTATTGTTGAAGGTGTCGAACTCCACCGCCACGAACCGGCTGTCGCCGGCCGCCACGGCATCCGCGCTCTGGTTGGTGAGGGCGAGGTTGTAGTCAGGGCAGCGGGCTGGCAGGCTGGACGGGTAGCCGGCGAGAAAGAAGGCCATGCCTTGCCCCTTGCTGCTGATGTTGCCGGAGATGACGAACGAGAAGCGCGTGGTGAAGCTGGCAACCTCGCCGGTCGCCCTGTCCCATAGCAGCATCGGCCGGGCATTGTACGACGCCCGGCCATTGCTGTAGTCGATGCTTCCGTACCTGTTGGCGCTGATGTCGACCCATCCAATGCTGAAGGATGCGTCGCCTTCGATCTTGATGGCGTTCTGGTCCGCTGAGCTGAATGTGGAGTAGTTGAAGGACAAGGAGATGGCAACAGTAGGAAGGTAGAAGAAGAAGATGAGCAGGAGGAGGAGAGCACAAGTGGTGGATGCCGAAAAGCCAACCATCCTCGCATCGGCGATGATCACGATGCATCAACTCTATTATACGATGCATAAAGAGAAACGCCAGGAATAAGTCATTCCAGCTAAGAGACTCCTTAGCTTCATTCCAGCTAAGAAACTCAGATTTTCTGCAGATCAGCTAAAATGCAGTCGCCCCGTTTTCATTAAACTGCAGACGATTTCTAGGTCGGGCGATTCATCCGTGATTCATGATGATCAAGACGGGGACGGGGACGACAAAGAGCGGAGACGAGTCTGAACTGAGCTGAAGCTGGTGGTTTCTTTTCTAAATTTCATCTATCTATTTCTGAACTCTGATACAGATGTACTCCCTCCGTAAACTAATATAAGAGCGTTTAGATCACTAAAATAGTGATCTAGACGCTCTTATATTAGTTTACAGAGGAAGTAGTACATATCCTCATGTACAGGCTACTCGCCGTCAAAAAAAAGCTGAACCAGGCAGCTGTGGGCAGCAGCGACCGGCCAGGCAGCAGCGGTTTCGTTAAACCACGTCATGAGTAATGTACTTATATCTATTTGCTGTAACATCTTCTAACTTCTTCTATGTTAAGACAGCTACAATATGGTTGAACAAACCAAGCATACTTGTTCAAACGATACTACTTTTTTAAAGGAAAAAAAGGAGCATTCTTAATTAATACTCCTTAGGATCCTACGCACCAAGGACAAACTAACAAAACAAGCAAGTTGGAACCACCATGGCAAATGGCAAACTATCAGCTTTAAGCATCAGTTAGTCCGCACATACCATGAGCATTGCAAAATTGCTGATCGGTGCTGTCTGTGCCATTCCATAAGTAAACATCCACACGGGTACATCATTGCCCAATACTTAATTCATTTTCTTTGAAAAGAACAGTGAACTTGCTAAATACTTAATTCATTGTTCTTTGAAAAGAACAGTGAACTTGCTATGCTGAGATTTCACATATATTTTTCCATTCCCCTATCCAAGGAAAGGGCTACATTAGTTAAAACTCAGATCATGCAGGTATTAGGACTGTTTTCAGGATGAGAAATTGCTAGATCAACCCAATAGCTGCCTGATTGTCAAATAGTACTACCCGTCTACCCCCGTCCTAAATTATAAGACGTGGCTACCAAAAACGTCTTATAATTTTGGGCAGAGGAAGTACTACACTAGCTAGGGGAAGCTACACGGATCCATTTGAATAAATTATGCCTACTTGTTCACATCATACAATTATGAAAATACCAATAAACATTAAAAAAATATGAATAACAGAGATACATTGTGTAAACGTGCTGACTCAAGCAAAAGATGTAACCTCATATTAATAAGGGAAGATGTTTACACACAAGCAAGAAAACAATACGCAATATGCAGATAATAAACTATCCAAAAGGAGAATCCTGCTGACTTGCTGAGTTAGACAGACTATAATGGGTAATTCAGAGCAGACGCAAAGCACTGGACCTTTTTATTCTCTCAATTTTCAGGAAACCTAAGCCGTACGTACGGCAACCAACGGACATTTAGGCACCGGCGCACCACGCAAACCAGCACTACTTAATCCCAGTTTTGTCCCCGGTGGTTTATTTCTTAGGTTGCCAAAAGTGAAAACACTTGGAAGGGGGTAGTACAGAAGAAAAAGAAAAGGTTGTACCAGACTAGCAGCAATACCCAAACCATTTCCCCAAGCTGAGAAAATATATAGGTCTAGATTATCTTGTGAAGATTTCAACTCCTGCCTGACCTGATGATGGATTCTGCACACATACTCATAATCAACCTTGGACTTGCAATGCTGTGTGATCCAAGAAGTCAGAGCATCGCTATAAGATCAAAGATCATAGATAGACAGATTAGTACATACTCCCTCCGTTCCACAATACATGACTTCCATTTGTTAAAATATAATGTATCTATACATGTTTTAATATATATAGGTACATACATTTTTGGACAAATGGGAGTCAAGTATTTTGGAACGGAGGGAGTACAATACACTACCAGTGCACCCGATCATGGCTCGTACAGATTTCACAGGTTTAAAGAGCTAAGTAGTGGTGTTGATTTGATTAGTGACCTGACCCTCCTGTCCTGGTCAGGGCAAATGCGAAGCATAAACTTGTTACCTGCGTAGTTGCCGAGCTGCCTCCCCTCGACGCGCCGCTCCTCCACGGCAAAGAACAGGACAGCGACGCCCCCGCCGATCCCTACCCTCGCCTGGTCCCCGTCGGCGGCTCGCTCTCCTACTCCGATGCATCGCCAGATCTCGAGCTGCCCCCGCATTCCTCCCAGCGGTGGCGCGAACGACCGGGCTCGCGGGAGTCAGGCGGTATACGGGCGGCGATGTGGACGGTGGCCGTCGGCGCCGGAGGATTCCGGTGGGATTTGGGGGAGGGGGGCTTGATTTTTTTTTTTTGAGACATGGGGGAGGGGGGCTTGATGACTGGACGGGCCGTCGTGGAGCGTATTCCAGTGGGCCCGGGCTACCCGTACCGGGCCTCGTGTCTCAGTTAATTTCGCACAACCACTCAAAAAGAAAGGTTAATTTCGCACTTTTTTTTTCATTTCCAGACACGCACACTTACATTTCTCTGAAAGACACACACACTCACTCTCGAGACTTAATGCTTTTTACAAAAATCTCCAGACCTTTCTTCATGAGATGGATCATATATACGTATACTCAACAAAAAGAAAAACTTACTCCACTTAGTTAAGTTTGCGCATCTCATAAGAATGGGAGTTTTCTAGTTTACGGGGATTTTAGGATATAATAACTCGTAAATTTTAATGAACATTTCAAAAATATGATTTTGCAGTTGCTTTGAAATATAAAACGTTGTGACATTGTAGTTTTCTTCGGACCTGGGACTGATAGTATTTAACACGAGTGGCTGCTAGGCTATTCTTCTTGCATGCTTTTGGTAAACTATTTATGTCCTGGCAATTGATTAACTGGGTCGATGAGTCCCAAGTATTTTAGTGACTCTTGGCAGTATGAATTTGCATATCTATTTAGGTACTCACTAAGCAGGAATGACACGACGACCGCGTGGCCTAATGGATAAGGCGCTCGCCTCCGGAGCGGGAGATTCTGGGTTCGAGTCCCAGCGTGGTCGCATTTTTTGTCTTTTCCACGTTTATGTCTTCGTTTTTTCCCCTCTTTCTACATTCTAACATCTAGCATTTCACCCCTTAGAGATTAGAGATACATGCTGCAAAATCGGTTGCAAAACATTTCAATGATATTTGATTTTATGCAAAAAAATAATAATGTTGTTTTCCTCTTCTTCAAGTACCATCGGATTAGTCAGAGATTACTATAGAACCAAGGATTAATAACATGTGAAAATTTAAAATACAAACGACCTGTTATATTGATTATGTATAGTTGTAAAATATTTATTGAGTATAAGTACAGTTATGGAATAAAAAATATCTTGTCATGCATGATGGCTTGCGGTGGTGAGTCCTTTCTCACGCATCGTCGTTGTATGTCCGGGTGGGACTTATCCCATCCATAATTATATGGTGATGTGGCATGTTGAGATCAATAAGTTAGTGTGGATCATTTTCATAGGTATATAGGATATGCATTTTTATTTTGTTTATCTACTACCTCTACAGAAGCACGAAGGGTGAAAAAACCAAATCTAACCATGCTGATAGGATGACCTAAATCACTCCTTGACACTCTAATTACCCACCATTGACAACGGTAATGACCTTGTTTGGACTAAACCCTCCACTTCTGTCTCAAAAAAGAAAAAAAACTCCTACCTCATCCCACACCTCTCCCGAACTGCCCCGCGACACACTCATTGCCGCCCTTCCCGCCAGCCCATGGAACCTTGGGCTTTGGGCCCTATCACGCAGGAAAGGTGGCAACGCTATTAGTGCGAAGGAAGAGAAATTCACCCCACAACAATTCAAGAGACCGAATGCACGAAGAGAGGAGCCCAACGAAGGCCTCGGAGCCCGGGTGCTTGCGACTCCGCCATGCTTGGGAGCTACTAACGGGGTCCTAAACCCGGGGTACATGATGTGCAGAGCTCGGCCTCGAGTTTGACCAAGGCCCACCAGGCCCAAAGAATACCAGGGAACCCTAAGAAGACGGAGGCGATGAGCGTGTTCCCCAAGATAGAGGGCAACGGCCGAGCGAACCTGACCTATCCCCCTTATGTAAACCCTAGGCCTCTCCTGTCTATATAAAGGGAGGCATAGGTCCTCATTCCGAATCCAATCTGACATTCAACTCTGAGGAGCCATCTCAACATCATTGTAATCCTTTGCACGAGGTATCCCCTCACCATGAATGGCAAGAAGAAACCGATGTTGAAGTTGTGGGATCTCTCACGTTGGAGCTACACACCAGCCGCATTTTTAGATTGAATAATGTTATTTATGTGCCTATCTTAAGGAGGAATTTGATTGCAGTTTGTTGTTTAGATGATGATATGTACGAGTGCCAGGTTAGCAACAAACAATTTGTTTTGAACAAATGTAATAAGAATGTTGGCCTCGATGTTAGACAAGGCAAGTTATACATGTTATCTCTTAATAATGATTTAGTTATGCATGTGAGTGATGAAATTAATTTTGAGAAGAAATGGCAAGGAGTTAGTAATTCTTCAAAATTATGACATTGTTGTTTGGGCCACATTTCGAGGGAAGAATGGAACGCTTAGTTAAAAATGAAATACTCCTCCCGTTAGACTTCTCAAATGCGGACAAATATGTCGATTGCACTGAAGGAACATACGCAAAAGCAATTAAGAAAGGAACAGTAAGGGCCATACGGGTTTTAAAATTAATTCACACTGACATATGCGGACACCTTAACGTTAAGTCTGTGGACGGTTTTGATTCATTCATTACATTGACAGACGACTTTTCCCGCTATGGGTATATTTATCCCATACATGACTGATCGCAAGCTTTGGAAAAATTCAAAGTCTATAAAGCTGAGGTTAAAAATCAACTGAATGCAAAAAACAAAGTTGTACGGTCTGATCGCGGGGGAGAGTATTATGGTAGGCATGCTCCTTATGGGCAAATTCCTGGACCTTTTGCCAAGTTCATATCCGAAAATGGAATCATTGCTCAATACTCAATGCTTGGTGAACCACAACAAAATGGTGTGGCTGAGCGTCGCAATCGCACCCTTATGGATATGGTGCGAAGCATGCTTAGTCACTTGAGTTTAGAAGTAGACCTTTGGATGGAGGCATTAAATACAACTGCACATATACTAAATCTTGCTCCAACTAAGGCAGCACCGAACACACCTTACGAGATGTGGGCGGGAAAGAAACAGAGCTTGAATTACTTACGGTTGGTGGGTTGTCCTGGTGAAGCTAAGGTTTTCAACCCACGACTTAAGAAGTCGGATCCAAAAATAGTTAGATGTTTCTTTGTTGGATACCCTCATAGGGAAAAGGGATGCCGTTTTTGTTGTCCAAGTCACACCACCAAGTTTGTGGAAACTAGACAAGCCGTATTTTTTTAGGATAATAACGTCACAAAAATAAGGGAGATCGATCTTGAGGAGAAGCGGGTTTGTGCACCATCCCCAATTATCCAAGATATTGTTTTTCCAATACAAAGAAATGTGCCATCTGATGATCTTGAATCTAACAGTTCAATTTCTCAACCAAATGGTGATCCGGAAACTAATAATAATGAAAATCCAGACACAAATGAGGATCACCGGGAAAATAATGATCCTCAAAATGATGATGTACCACCACCACCTCCTCCTGCGGGTAGACCACGGCATGAGAGGAAGAAAGCCATATCAGATGATTATGTCACTTTCATGATTGAGGATATAAATGATATAGGAAAGGTGGGTGGGGGGGTCCAACCTCTTATATGGAAGCCATTAAATGCGAAAATTCGTCCAAGTGGTTGGTTTCCATGGAAGACGAGTTGAAATCTATGGGCTCAAACGATGTTTGAGACTTAGTAGAAGTTCCCGTCCCGATGGAGCTAAGAAAGTAGGCTGCAAGTGGGTCTACAAAACCAAGTATGATTCCAAAGGGAATGTTGAATGGTTCAAGGCATGGCTTGTGGCAAAAGGGTTCACACAAAAAGAAGTAATTGACTATAAACAAACCTTCTCCCCTGTATCAACCAAAGATTCTTCTAGAATTGTCATGGCATTAGTAGCTCATTACGACCTAGAACTACATCAAATGGATGTTTAAATGGCATTTCTAAAACGTTTACATGGTTCAGCCGAAAGGCTTTGTTGTGGAAGGGAAGGAACATTTAGCATGTCATCTAAAGAAATCAATTTATGGCTTGAAGCAAGCTTCAAGAGAGTGGTACCTCAAGTTTGATAAAATTATCAAAACTTTTGGTTTCACCGGAAATGTTGTCGACAACTGCATCCATGTTAAATTTAAAGGCAGTAGGTTCACAATTTTAGTCCTATATGTTGATGACATATTGTTGGCATGTAGCGATAACGATATGCTGCATGAGACCAAGAATTTTCTGTCATCCAGTTTTGATATGAAATATCTTGGTGAAGCCTCGTGTCTCCTCAGGATCGAGATTCATCGAGATAGGTCCAGAGGAACGTTAGGACTATCTCAAACGGCATACTTTGAGAGAGTGTTGAAGAAATTCAATATGCATAAGTGCTCACCCTCACCTGCTCCTATAGTCAAGGGCGATAAGTTTGGGACATTTCAATGTCCGAGGAACCAGTATGAAACTGATTAGATGAAGTCGTTCCTTATGCTTCAGCTGTCGGAAGCATCACGTACGCTCAAGTTTGTACACGCGTAGATTTGTGTTTGTTAACGAGGATGCTTGGCAGATACCAATCAAATCTATGACCAGGCCGCTGGAAGGCCACAAAGAGAGTCTTGTTATGTGCAAGGAACTAAGGATTTCATGCTTACATATAAAAGAATTGATAACCTAGAAATTATTGATTATTCAGACTCTGATTTTGCCAGGTGTGTGGATAGTAAGAGATCCACGTCAGGTTATATATTCACACCCGCGAGAGGAGCCATATCGTGGCAGTTTTACTTCAGCCATGGCAAATTAACTTTTACATCCATGGCAAATTTTACATTTTCTTCCATGGCATTTTTCAGTCCACATTTTTACGTGTCTTCATGTATATAGTAAAATATCATGGCAATAAAATTAACCTTTTATTTTTGCCATGGCAAAATTACCTTAATTAACATGTCAAATTATCCTAAATCGCCATGGCAATTCTTAACTTTTATTGCCAGGGAATTTTTGTTTTTATTTGCCATGGCATTTTTTAGTCCACATTTTTATGTGTCTTCATGTATATAGTAAAATATCATGGCAATAAAATTAACCTTTTATTTTTGCCATGGCAAAATTACCTTAACTAACATGTCAAATTTACCTAAATCGCCATGGCAATTCTTAACTTTTATTGCCATGGCGATTTTTATTTTTATTTTTGCCAAGCCATGGTAAATTTTCCTTAATTAACATTGCAAATTTACCTAAATCGCCATGGCAAATATTTAACTTTTATTGCCATGGCAAATTTAGCTTTTTTTCATGGAAATTTTTTATTTCATTCACTATATAGCATGGCAACTTTTTGTCGTGTAGTATGGATTTCCTAGATTATTTTTCATGAATTTTCCATCTTGTTTTGAAGAAAAACTTACTAAATTTGCCATATGTAAACATTTCATTATAGATAGTGTGATGGTTTTATTTATGTTTTGAGATCATGGAAATTTATGTCCAAGATCATGGACCATAGCAAATTCCCTTCTTTTCTTGAATTTTCATGATGCAAATTTAATTATTTAGTGCCATGGAAGAGTTAGCTTCACTGTCGGTTCGGCCGACAGTGAATTGTGGTTGACTAGTTGACTTGGAAGGTTTCAATATTCTAGACTAGCCTAGAGGTTTGCCAAAAAAGAAAGACTATTTTTTTGTTTGTATGATGGAAATTGCCATGGCTATTTTTTCTTTGTGTCATTGCAAAAAAAAAACTTTTTACCCATGGCATTCTTGTGCTTTTAAAGTTGATGACTTTTCTCTTCGGTAGCACAGCAAAATTGCCATGACTAGTTGACTTGGAAGGTTTCAACATTCTAGACTAGGCTAGAGCTTTGCCAAAAAAGAAAGACTAGGTAGAAGACCCAACAAAGAATAATCAAAGAAATGCCAGCTAGACTGACTAGGAGTACTGTGTGTATAAAGTTTGCACGGCAACAACACACCGGGGCACACCACCGAGCAAGAGCATTGTGCAGCTAGCTTGGCGAGCGCCCGGGATGGCCGGATTTTCGAACGCCGCCACCTGTGCTCTCCTCCTCCCCCTCCTCATCTTCTCCTACCATCCTACTCCTGCCGTCTCCTTCTCCCTCAACTTCCCCGAGTTCACCACAGCAGAGCGGAAAGACATCAAGATCGAAGGCGACGCGTCCTTCATCGGCAACGCATCCATGGGATCGATCGACATGAGCGCAAACTTGTACGGTAGCGTCAGCCGGGCGTCCTACAACACCCAGCCGGTGCAGCTCTGGGACAAGGTGGCCGGCAAGGTGGCCAGCTTCACCACGCGGTTCGAGTTCCTCATGTCCAGCGGCAGTAACGACGAGGTGGGCATGGCCTTTTTCCTCGCCGGCTATCCGTCTAGCCTCCCTGCCGGCGGCACTGTCCACAGCCTCGGCCTCACCGACCAAAACGCAGACTCCGTGGCGTCCGGCGACAGCCGGTTTGTAGCGGTGGCGTTCGACACCTTCAACAATCCAATGGCGTCTGACCCCACCGCCAGCTACGACTATGACCACATCGGCATCTACGTCAACTCCCTCAGACCGGTGAGCACACTGAACCTGCAGGGCTCCACTCTCACGAGCGGCACCCTGTTTTTGTCCGTGATCGAGTACGACAATGTCTCCAACGTCTTAGCGGTCACGTTATGGGACCAAGACCAACAGAGTTACAACCGTATCTCCAAGGTTGACCTCAAGAGCGCATTGCCGGAGCAGGTCTCCATTGGCTTCTCCGCCTCCACGTCCAGCGGCGAGGTATATCTAAACTCTTGGTCCTTCAACTCTTCGTTGGAACTACGGCCACCACCACACTCCCCGGCAGGGGGAGTTATAGCCGGAGCAGCTGTCGGCGCGACAATGTTCCTCGTGTTGATCTTCGCCGCTGTAGCCGCACTCGTAGTGCGCCGCCGCCGCCGTCGTCGGAAAATCATGGAGACGGAAGAGTACTACACAGACTCAGAAGAAGACGAAGGCGAGCCGATGTCCGAGATCGAGATGGGGACGGGGCCAAGGCGGTTCCCATACCACGAGCTCGTGGAAGCCACGAGGAACTTCGCCGCGGAGGAGAAGCTTGGGCAAGGCGGCTTTGGCGCCGTATACCAAGGCTATTTGAGAGAGCCAGCTGGGCTTGCCGTGGCCATAAAAAGGTTGCAGTCTTCCATACAAGGAAAGAAGGAGTACAAATCCGAGGTCAAGGTGATAAGCAGGCTGCGTCACCGGAACCTCGTGCAGCTCATCGGCTGGTGTCATGGCCATGATCAGGAGCTCCTGCTGGTCTACGAGCTCATGCCCAACCGTAGCCTCGACATCCATCTCCATGGCAAGCAGGGCACCTTCCTCACATGGCCAATGAGGTACGTACCATGGATCTTAATTACTAGGAGTAGTTGTATGCGCGGCCGTGCGCGATCATAGTACTATATATAGATGTTGATGGTTGCAAATGCAACCGCAGGATGAAGATATTGCTGGAGCTTGGGTCTGCACTGCTCTACCTCCACGAGGAGTGGGAGCAATGTGTTCTTCACCGAGACATCAAGCCCAGCAACGTCATGCTTGACGAGTCCTTTGGCGCCAAGCTAGGCGACTTCGGACTCGCAAGGCTTGTTGACCATGCCGCTGGGATGCAGACCATGACCGCAATCTCGGGAACTCCAGGCTACTTGGACCCCGATTGCGTGAACACCGGCAAGGCCAGCGCCGAGTCCGACGTGTACAGCTTCGGTGTGGTTCTACTGGAGGTGACATGCGGCAGGAGGCCAATGAGCATAACCCCCGCCGACCAGGACAAGCAGAAGAATGGCGGCGTCTTCCGGCTGGTCGAGTGGGTTTGGGGACTATATGGCCAGGGATCCATCCTTGAGGCCGCCGACGAGCGGCTGAATGGTGACTACGACGCGGCAGAGGTGGAGACGGTGATGGTCGTCGGGTTGTGGTGCGCGCACCCAAACCCAAGCGTGCGGCCGTCCATCCGGACAGCCATGGCCACTCTCCAGCCCAAGGTCGACCAAGCCTACCAGCTGCCCGTGCTTCCTTCCAAGATGCCAGTGCCCATGTATGAGCCGGCGCCGCCGCTGTCCTGGGCCAATGTCGTTGGGATGTCATCATCGTCCTCCCACACCGTTGGGATGTCGTCGTCGGCGTCGTCCATCATGCCGCTGCACACTTCTTGTACCACAACCTCCGACGCTAGCACTGAGACGAACAGTTCGAAGACCTCTTCTTCACTACTCAAACATCAGTAGCAGCGAAAGTGCCTTTCTGCTCCCGAGCTCATTTGAGCTCGGTGAACAGTAAAATCGAAAAAAATAAAAATAAAATCAAAAAATTCCAAATTTTTTTTGAGAGAAACATTGACAAAAGTTCTAAGTGCGTGCAAAAATTCATCATAAAATCACATTTCTGTAAAGCGTGGCAAAAAAAAAACAAATTCAGTGCTCCAAAATGCTTTTGAAAGTAGCTTTTTTAGAGTACTGATTTGGTTTTTTTGCCACGCCTTCTAGAAATGTGATTTCATGACGAATTTTTACAAGTACTTAGAACTTTTGTCAATGTTTCTCCCAAAAAAAATGGATTTTTTTTAATTTTCTTTTGATTTAGTTTTGATTTTACTGTTCACCCGAGCTCATTTGAGCTCGGGTGCAGAAACTCCGCGTCCCAGTAGCAGTAGTAATTTATGGCATGCGTTTGATATGTTCGCGGAGTGTTGATGTTAATGACTAATGATGCCAGGATGGGACTGGCAGCTGGAATGGTCATCAGTATGTTCGAGTGTTTCATATTCATAAGAATGGTTGGTTTTTATGTTGGCTCACAAAGCCTATCACAACCAATGTTTTAAATAGCGGGCTATGGCATATAGCGGCGACCCTTAAAAACAGCTATAGCTGGGCTATAGTGACAAATTGTACATAAAATCATTTAGCGGCAACATGTTCAAACAGCTATAGCGGAGCTATAGCGGGGCTATAGCCGGCTATTTAAAACTATGATCACAACCCTCGTCCTTTTCCTAGATTTAGGACTGGCTGTGTTTGTGAAAACAGAGGCAGAGTTCATGTGTTATGATCACGAAATCGAAGCAACATACTACAATCAAGAGCCATTTAGTAGATATAAAATTCTAGTGGCACAGACCAACATTACCTAAACCCAGTTCTCTCCATGGTGATTTAATTTACTGGCTTGCTAAAGTGAAAACAATGGGAACAAAGATGTAGCCAAGAAAGAAGGTCATACCAGCATTCCCAACACTGCCCCCCCTTCTGAAGATCTCAACTCCTGCCTTGATGTCTTTTTTGCACATAAACTGAGCCTCAACTTTGCACTTCAAAAGGCTGGAGATGAAGCTCATGTTAGAGGCATCACTGCAATATCAAGATCTTCGATAACTTTGTACATACATACTAGATGACCTTGATATGTACAAATTTCACATTGGAGTTGATCTGATTACTGATCTTCATGGCAGATGACCATGATAAACATAAAATCACTTGTTCTCTGAATAGTTTATGGTGGTAGGTGATAATAATAAGGTAGATTGAGTTTTTGTTGTGTTTCTTTTTTGTGCGAAATCTTTATCCAGAACAACAGTCCATTACACTTGTTTTTACAAGCTTTGAAACATGTAAACCATAGCAAGCAAGGCTTTAATTGAGGTTTTGTAATCATGGAAAATGAGTTTGTATTCGATAATGCCATATGCTATTGTTTGCGTAGTGCAAAAAAAAGATTGACATTGAATTATTAAAAATATAAGAAATCAGACAGCTTTGATATAGTGACATGCATGTGTCGCTCTTTCTATGCGTGAAGATGCAAAAAAAATTGTGTGAAAATGAAAATCAGTCTACTCTAAAATGGAGGGTTTTTCATATTACTATCATTCATTCATTCATTAAATACCTGTGTTTGTCTGTGTGTGGAGAGAATCTTGGCCCACAGGTTGTACCAGCCATTAGTCACATCAGCTGCAATGCCGGGGGACGAGGTTGCCATGAAAAGAACGAGAGCGGCGTTTTGGCACATGAGGGCCAATTTTTTATCTTTTTACACAAGCCATAAAAAATGTCGGTTTCCTTCGAAGTCGACGTGCACACACATAATATCAAGATGTATGCCAAATTTCTATTTGGAATTTTTCATACTTTAAAATATTTTTCCGATGGCAGGAGCGCGCGCTCCCATGTGCCAAAGCGAATTTCTGGACCTGTTATTTCTGGGAGATACAAGTCATTACAACGGCTTCTGTCCGGGGTGCAGGCGCACATCCTAACGAATGCTGGTCGTCTTTCCGGAGACCCCAACGAGTTGTTGATGGACTGAATTCAGCTAAGTATGACAAGGAGTTGTGGTTGACTAGTTGACCCCTCATCGGCGCACACGCCGGCCCTATGGCGCGTAGCTCAAGGTGTAAATGTCACACCCTTTGGTGTTGAGCTATTCAACGTCATACCCTCTGGTATTTAGCCCCGTAAACTGCATTTTATTCGTGAACAGACTTTGTTAAGTTACAATTGATGCTATATTTGTGCGATCTTACATTAGGATCCATGTAAAAAAAATCACTTTTTTCTTTTTCTCTTTTATATGTTATTGTCATTTGATTGAGACTTGGTTAAATCTGAGTCGATTGAGATCTAGCCACACCTCATAAATCGCTAAATCTTTTTCAACATCCATGTGCGTTGTGTTGACACGACCAAGCTCTATGCCGAAGATTGTGGCATTGGGCAAAAAGGTTAGATTTAGTTAAGAATTTTGGAGACGGGCCATGTATCTTTGGCCGAATTTACATGAGAGTTAGATTTGTCGGTTCGGCCGACACGGAGTCACAGCTGACTTGGTGACTTGGAAGGTTTCAGCTTTGTAAGGTAGACTGGGCTAGAGCTTTGCCAAAAGAGAAAGACTAGCTAGAAGACCCAACAAAGAATAATCAAAGAAAGGCCAGCCGGGCTGATAGGTACTATGTCGCTTGTTCCTGTTGTTTCCTTGTACCCTTGATGTTTTTCTAGATGCATTGATGTCTGATTGCTGCTGGATAGTTGGTCCCTCATTGCAGACTGTGCTAATAATCATGTGTTCTCTGTATGTTTGTACCTGTGGCTCATTGACAGAAATTTTGCAGTCATCTCTCATTATGTCTCACACAAACAGGAACTGGAGTATTTTAAACTGGAATATTAGGGGCATTAATGATCTTGCCAAATGGTTGGCCTTGAGAAACAAAATAGATGAAGTAAATGCTGACATCATCTGCATACAAGAAACTAAGAGGGAGCTCTTTGATGCCAAATACATCAAACAATTTTGTCGTAGGAGAATCAATTAGTTTGACTATCTCTCATCAGTAGGTGCCTCAGGGGGGGGGGGGGGGGCTGCTTATCGCCTGGAATGGCTCTTTATTTGCTGGAGATCACCTTTTTCACAATGACTTCTCGCTATCTTTGCGTTTTACTTCTACTCTGTCGGGAGATTCTTTCATCCTCTCCAATATTTATGGGCCTTGTCAGGGACCAGAAAGAGATATGTTTCTGAACTGGTTCAAGAATATTCAAATGCCTGTTGATGCCAATTGGATTATAATGGGAGATTTCAATTATGTCAGATTCCCAAGTGACAGAAGCAGAGAAGGAGGTAATTTCACAGATATGCTGCATTTCAATGAGGCTATCAATGCCCTAGCTTTGATTGAAATCCCCCTGAAAGGAAGGCACTACAGCTGGAGTAATATGCAAGATGCCCCTCTTTTGGAAAAGCTAGACTGGGTTTTTTACTTCTGAATGCTGGACCACAGAATTCCCTAATACTTTGGTCCTGCCTCTTGCCAAGCCAATTTCTGATCACACCCCATGCATGATCCAAATTGGTACACACATTCCAAAATCTAAGATATTCAGGTTTAAGAATTTTTGGATGCAAATGCCAGGTTTCAAAGAGGTTGTCAAACAGAGTTGGGAACAGACTATTCACATCACAGATTCTGCAAAGAGAATTTCAGCTAAATTCAAGAGATTAAGAAAGTGCCTTAAGTTCTGGGCTAAAACTATCTCTAATTTGACCATCTCAATCAGGCACACTAATGAGGTGATTCTCCTTCTTGATACTATTGAGGAGTTCAGGCATTTATCTTCCCTAGAATGGAATGGCAGAAATTTTCTTAAACAACATTTGCTACAACTTCTGGAGTGGCAGAGGATTTATTGGCAGCAAAGGGCCACCATTAGATGGGTCAAATTTGGAGAGGCTAACTCTAAATTCTTCCAAGCTAAGGCCACTTTAAAATACAGAGTGAATCACGTTGTTAGCCTACAAGATGAAGATGGTAATATTGTCAGGGAACACAATCTGAAGGCTGGTATTCTGCTCAATGCCTTCAAGAAAAGACTCAGCACCTCCACACCCACTTTCAATCTCCTTCACCTGGATTCTTTGCTTCATCAGGATATTGATCTTTCTTTTTTGGAGCAGCCCTTCTCCAAACATGAGATTGATAAGGTAGTTCATGGCATGCCACATGATAAAGCCCCTGGACCAGATGGATTCAGTACTGATTTTGTTAAATTCTGTTGGGACATCATCTCCCCAGATTTCTATGCTTTAATTGAGGATTTCTTCAGAGGAGCAATCAGTTTGTAGAGTATCAACAGCTCTTATATTACACTCATTCCAAAGAAAGATTCACCTGCAACTCCAAATGATTTTAGACCCATTTCTTTGCTTAACTGTTCCATCAAGATCATTACCAAGTTGCTTGCTAATAGATTGCAGACCGTTATCCTCAAGCTGGTCCATACCAATCAATATGGTTTCTTGAAATCAAGGTCTATTCAGGAGTGCCTGGCCTGGTCATATGAGTATCTTTACCAATGCAAGTCTTCCAATAAAGAGCTGATTCTTCTTAAGCTAGATTTTGAAAAGGCCTTTGATATGATTGAGTACCAGACCATCAAAGATATCTTGGTTGCTAGGGGCTTTGGACCCAGATGGCTCATGTGGATGGATATGATCTTTGCTTCTGGCTACTCCTCAGTGCTTCTGAATGGTGTGCCTAGTAAACAGTTTCTCTGCAAAAGAGGCGTCAGACAAGGAGACCCTTTCTCACCCCTGTTGTTTGTGCTTGCTGCTGATTTGCTTCAGTCTATACTAAATAAAGCCATGGTGGAAGGCCTCATTTCAAAACCTCTTGAACATCATCCATGTCCTGATTTTCCTATCATCCAATATGCTGATGACATAGTCCTAATTATGCCTGCTTGTAAAGTTCAACTAGAACAGCTCAAAAATCTTCTGCTGCACTTCACTGCCTACACTGGCCTCAGGATAAACTTTGACAAATCTGCCATGATTGCAATTAACACTCTTGACCACAAGATGCAAATTCTGGCCAACACTTTGGGGTGTACTATTGACAGTCTGCCTCTCACATACCTGGGTCTTCCTCTCAGTCTTCATAAACCAAAGCTTCAAGATTTTGCCCCCATCATCAAGAGAATTGATAGACGACTTGCTGGATGTTCCACTTTGCTTTCCTATGGGGATAAGCTCACGCTCATCAAATATGTCTTCACAAGCCTACCAATCTTTTTCATGAGCACTCTGTCTCTGCCTGTTGGCATTGTTGATCAAATCAATAAATTTCTCAGACTGTGCTTCTGGAGAAAATATGGTACATAGGGACGAGGGCCTGCTTTAATTGCCTGGGAGAAAGTGTGTCTTCCCAAAACTCAGGGAGGTCTTGGTGTTTTGGACATCTCCATTCATAATAAATGTCTCCTGATGAAACATATCCAAAAATTCTTAAATCATGCAGACTTGCCTTGGGTGAATCTTATCTGGGACTCGTACTATCCCAATGGTACTTTCACCCCCAGACCAGTCGGCTCCTTTTGGTGGAAATGGATTCTCAAGTTGCTACCTCTCTTCAAGCTTTGGACTAGAGGATCAGTTGGCAGAGGCAACACAATTTGCTCCTGGCAGGATAATTGGGGCCATAATATTCTTCAGCATAAATACCCAGAGCTCCACTCCTTTTGTCACAAGGCAGACTTAACGGTGCGTGAATTCCTGCAGCTGGATAATCCAATGGAGCACTTTCACAGTCCTCTCTCCCTTCGAGCTCTCCAACAGTTCCAAGAGCTTCAGTATATTCTTCAGAATACTCAACTTTCTGACAGTCATGATGGCTGGAGCTACTCCTGGGGATCTGCCTTTTCCTCCATCAAATTGTACAAATGCTTGACTGAGGCTGACAACAACCCTCCTGTAATCTTCAGAAAGATCTGGAAAAATGTAGCTATCCTGCGTTATAAGATTTTCCTCTGGCTCATCTTGCATGACAGGGTTAACTCTAGGGGTCTCTTAAAGAGGAAATCCTTTCACCTGCCTTCTTATGATTGTGAGACTTGTCATATCAGAACTGAAGAAACAACCCTGCATCTTTTTGGGACTGTGATTTCGCTCATGACTGTTGGATCTCTGTACTCGGGCAGAGAAAAAGAGACATCTCAATTTTTGATGAAATAGTCCTACTCTCTGAAGCCTTTCCTTCAAGCATTGCCATGGAGATATTGATCATGGGCTGTTGGCACATCTGGATGCAGCGCAATGGGAAAATTTTCAACGCTCAGGCCCCTTCCGTTCAGGCTTGGAGAAGGGCTCTTAAGGCCGACCTCTTGCTTCTGCAACATCGTATCAAGGACAAGTTTAAACCGCTCCTTGTCAATTGGACTGATCAGTTTCTCAATTAGTTGATATGTTGCCTTTCGGGTTCCATAAAATTGGGGTTGGCTGAATGTCGTGTATATTTGTACTTATTTTTCTTTTATTAATATAATTATACCATAGAACGATTGTTCTACGGTTTTGGTTCAAAAAATATATTATATATGTATATATAGTTTACACACCACCAAACATGCACGGACACCACACACACACACACATAAAGAGATTGAGCCAGCGCCTGGGATGGTTGGCTTTTCGGCAGCCACCACTGGTGCTCCCCCATCTTCTTCTTCTCCTACCTTGCTACTCCTGCTGTCTCCTTGTCCTTTGATTACTCCTCCTTCATCTCAACGGACGGAAACAACATCAAGATCGAAGGCGATGCATCCTTCGGCGTCGGATGGATCGACATGAGCGCCAACAGGCACAATGGTATCGAAGGCAGCAATGGTCGGGTGTGGTACAAGGCCCAGCCAATGTTGCTCTGGGACAAGACGACTGGCGAGGTGGCCAGATTCACCACACGCTTCACGTCCGCCATTGTAGGCGACATAAACAACAAGGGGCAGGGCATGGCCTTTTTCCTCAGCGCTCAATCTAGCATGCCGGCCAACTGCCCCAGCTACAACCTCGGCCTCACTGACCAGTTCCCGGGAGAGCTGGCCTCCGATGACAGGCGGTTCGTGGGGTGGAGTTCGACACCTTCAATAATATAGATGTGTCCGACCCCGACACCACCTATGACCACATTGGCATAGACGTCAACTCCCTAGTATCGGTGGAAACACTGGAGAGCTTTGACCTCATGGACAACCCGACCGCCGAGATTGATTACGATGGCGTTTCCAGCATCTTAAATGTGACAGTATAGCTCGGTGATGATAAATATGGCCGGCCGAGAGGCATGATTTACTGGCTTAGCTCCGAGGTTGACTTCAAGAGTGCACTGCCGGAGCAGGTCTCCATTGGCTTCTCCGCGTCCGCGTCCACGTCCACGTCCATGGAAGTGCATTAGTTACACTCTTGGTCCTTCAACTCTTCGTTGGAAGGAACCACGGGCCCCACCATCACCACCACCAACATCATCATCATCACCCACCAGCACCAGTAGGGCAAGGCCCAGGTTCTGGAGTTATTGCCGGAGCAGCCATCGGCACAACAATGTTCCTTGTGCTCCTCTTCGCCGTTGCGACAACACTCGTATTGCACCACCGTCATCGTGGGAACGTGATGGAGACCAAGGAGAACTACACAAACTTGCAATGTGAAGGCAAGCCAATGACGGAGATAGCGATTGGGACGAGGCCAAGATAGTTCCCATACCAAGAGTTGGTGAAAGCCATGAGGAACTTCGCCGCAGAGGAGAAGCTTGGGCAAGGTGGCTTCGGCGCCATATACCGAGGCTATCTGAGAGGAGAGCCAGTTGATCTAGCCATGGCCATAAAGAGATTCTCCAACTCTAAGCATGAGGAGTCTTCCAGGCAAGGAGAGAGGGAGTACAAGTCAGAGATCAAGGTGATAAGTAGGCTGCGTCACCGAAACCTCGTGCAGCTCCTCGGCTGGTGCCATGACCGTGAGGAGCTGTTGCTAGTCTACGAGCTCATGCCCAACCGTAGCCTCGACATCCATCTCCATGGCAAGCAGGGCACCTTCCTCACATGGCCAATGAGGTACGTATTTTATGTAACGTTGAACTGGCTATATATATTATATTTATGTTAAGTTCTTAACTGCAAGTGCTACTCTAGGATGAAGATATTGCTGGAGTTTGGGTCTGCACTACTCTACTTTCATGAGGAGTGGGAGCAATGTGTGTTGCACCAGGACATCAAGCCCAGCAACGTGATGCTCGACGAGTCCTTTGGAGCCAAGTTAGGCGACTTCGGGCTGGCAAGGCTTGTTGACCATGCCGCTGGGGTGCAAACAATGACCGCAATTTCGGGGACTCCGGGCTACTTGGACCCCTAGTGTGTGAGCACCGGTAGGGCCAGCACCGAGTCTGATGTGTACAACTTTGGCGTGGTTCTACTGGAGGTAGCATGCGGCAGGAGGCCAATGAGCATAATCTCGACTGACCAGGACAAGCAGAATAACGGTGGCGTCTCCAGGCTGGTCGAGTGGGCCTGGGGGCTATATGGCCACAGAGCCATTCTTGAGGCCGTCGACGAGCGGCTAAACGGTGACTACAATGCAGCGGAGGTGGAGAGGGTGATGGTCGTCGGGCTGTGGTGTGCACATTCGGACCCGAGCACGCGATCGTCGATCGGGACAGCCATTGGGGCGCTCCAATCCAACTCCAAGGTCCACGGAGCCTGTAGTCAGCTGCCGGTGCTCACCTCCAAGATGCCGGTACCAATGTACGCTTCTCCCCCGTTCGCCCTTGCAGACTTGTCGTCCAACTCCAGCGTGCAGCCGCACACCTCCAGTACCACCACTTCCTCTGACGCTAGCACTTCCACAACTAGTTCAAAGGCCTCTTCCTCGCTACTGAAACATCAATACTAGTACTACTAGACATTTGATTTCTTGTGGGAAGTGTTAATGTAATAATATTAAGGCCTCTTTTTCGCTACTGAACGTCAGTACCAGTACTGCTAGACATTTGATTTCTTGTCGGAAGTATTATTGATGTAATATGCCAGGATGGGACAACTAGCACACCCGTATTTTCTTGTCCTGATAGGGATATGCTTCTAACTTCAAACCCAGCAATGGGTTTTCAGTAGGCTCTAGTCGTCTCGTTTATTATGATGGCAACCATTGGCACGCTCCAGCCAAAGGTCGACCAAGCCTGCTACCAGCTGCCAACGCTGATGTTGGAGCCATCATCACCACTAACCTGGGCTAATGTTTGTGGGATGTCTTCATCATCCTCCCACACCATTGTTATGTCGTCATCGACATCGTCCAGCATGCCGCCGCACACCTCTTGTACCACATCCTCCGATGCTAGCACCTCGACGACTAGTTCAAAGACGTCTTCCTCGCTACTGAAACATCAGAACCCATAGTTATTTCTGGCGTCGCCAACCCCTTCTTCGAAGGACTCCTAGCCCCCGCGTCGCCAACCCCTGGCGACACAGGGGGCGATCCACCGCCGCCGGCCCTAGGCCTCCGCTCTAGTCTCCCCCCTCCTGTCGTCGCCAGAGGCCACGTCGGCGTAGCCTGGCTAGTGGCGGCGGCTGCAGGGCCTTCCCCCTCGCGTGGTGGTGGCCATCTCGTGTCGGTGGCGGCGTCTCATGGCTCGGCGGTGCACTGGCGGCAAGGAGCAGCGGGTGCCCGGCGATGAGTGTGGCGGCAGCGGCAGCGCAGACACGTTCTCCCCGTGGCTGAGGAGCACCTGTGGCGGCGGCCCGGATCACGGGCCTCGCCTTGCCCAGATGGGATTCAGCGGGCCGACAGATTTTGAGGGCGTCTACAGGCGGGCATGGTGGGCCTGACGGCGCCGGCTTAGGCACCGTGGTGGCGCCGTGGCCGGTCAGGCGGCGACGGCCTGGATCCATCGTCCAGTCCCCGGCAGAGATGGCAGCGATCCGTGCACGAGATGCTTAATGGAGGTCCTTCAAACAGATCCGGGTGAAAACTTGCTTTCGGCTTACTGCCAAAACCAGCGGTGGCGGCGCTATTTTGCGCCATTCCCTTCTTGAAGGCATCACCGAGGAGAAGTTCAAGGCCACTAGCTGCTAGAAACCCTAGATTAGTAGATCGGAAGACGGCGGTGTTCTTATGTCATTTCCCCCTTGGGGGCGTCGTTTTTGGAGGTGTGCACGGGCTCGAGAGACCAGTGGACCGCATCTTTGGTGGAGCGGTGCTTCATACTACACATTGATGGCGCCGAATCTCGACGGCGTGGCGCAATGCAAATCCGGCGTCCGATGTGTGACGATGGACTCGCGCAGGAGGACGACGTTGTCTGGTGTCGTGGCGGAGTCGATGGCAGAAAGACCTGGCACGGTAGATGCAACAGTACAACTCTGAAGATGGACTGGTGGCAGGTGGTTGCGGCGACCTCATACCCGCAGGCGTCCTGGTTGAGGAGTGCGCCGGACTGATAGGTGCCCCATGCCCGGCAAGCGTCCTGGTTGGGACCTCAGGTCTTAGATGTTTAGGTTTGGCTGCGAGGTCTGTTTGGTATTAGGCCCAGATTATCAACATCCATTCATCAACTGGATAGGAGTAGCGACAGATTTTGTCTAGACGGTGGCTTTAATCTTACTGTTGTATGACTCTATAAGGTCTTGTGTGAACAATTAATAAAGTGACTGCATGCATCGTCCAGATGCAGAGGCCGGGGGCCCTCCTCCATTTCTAAAAAAATAAAAATATTTTGGCGTGGGTTCTGATCTTTTCTGAGGAGTGTTGATGTAATGATGTCACGATGGGACTGACAGATGGAGTGGTTATCAACTTATCGGTATGTTCATGTGTTTGATATCCGGCCAAGGAGGTGCTTCTAAGGACTTTTAGCAAAAAGTCCCAAAAAAGTCCCACCAGTTTGGTTTGCTAGGGATTTTTTCTAGTCCCAACACAAAAAAATCTCTAGAACCAAACACCCCCTTAGTTGGTTAGACATAGCCAAGAACACAAACTCAATGTACAGATGAACTATGTAGACGAGTTATTCCAGGCTGACAGAGAGTGGCAAGAAATGAAAAGCAAGAAACAGAGTCCCGTTATGGATGGATTAGCCCACATACATATTGACTCAAGCAAAAAAAGTGAAACTCATATTAATAGAGCTTTAGTCAGTTAGACATAATAACCAAGAACACAAACTCAATATACGGATGAACCATCCAGAGTAGAATTAGGCTGATTTGCTGACTTGGACTATACTATAATTGGTAACGCAGAGCAGAGACAAAGCTCTACTGAACCCTTATTTTTTTGCTTTCAGAAACCTAAGCCGTACTAAAGAAACAACCAACATCCATTTCGTGGATAAAATTCTAGTGGCACAGTCCAACATTACCTAGCCCCACTGGGAAAATGAAGTAGCCAAGAAAGAAGGTCGTGCCAGCATTGCCAACACTGCCCCACTTCTGAAGAGATTCGAACTCCTGCCTTGATGATGTCTTCTGCACACATACCGAGGAGCCTCAACTTCGGACTTTCAGTGTTAGATAACCATGATATGCACAGATTTCACACAGGAGTTTATTTGATTACTGACCCTCATGCAGGTTATCGGTGTTAGTACAGTTAATTAATAGCCAACATGAACAATAAAAAAGGTGAGGAACATTTGAAGTTTAACATGCTCAGTCATGCAGTTTAACATACAGAAAGGAACGGCTATGCTGCCGCCGATCTCTAATCTCGCTTGGCCCCCGTCGGCGCCTCTCTCTCCTCCCCTGGCCATAGTGACATGTATTGCCCAGACCTCGAGCTGTCGCTGCATTCCTCCCCGCGGTGGCGCGACCGGCTGGCTCGCGAAAATTAGGCAGGAGCGGCTCTGTGATGAGGACAGTGCTGGACCTTATTTCATTTGGGCCCGTGCTACCTGTAGCAGGCCTTTGTGGCTAAGGATTAATGTTTCACATTTTTATTTCTGTTCCACGTAAAAAATAGAGTTGCAATAAAAAAATTACCAGTATGGGAGAAAAGTTCAAAATTTTCAAAATTTTCACGAAATTCGAAAAAAGTTCATAGATTTTTGCAAAATAAAGCATCAATTTTGAAAAATCAATCATCAAATCCTGGATAAATTCAAGAATTCAAAAAAATCTTCAAAATAAAAAACGAAGTTCATTGAATTTTTAAAAAAATCATAAAGTTGGTAAAAAAATCAGAAATTTAAAAAATTCATCGAATTTGATAAAAAGTCAATCAATTTTGAAAACAAAAGTTCACAAACTTGAAAAAAGTTCCAGCAAAATCTTTGGTGAACAAGAGGTACATTTCAAAGCATGCAAACTTTTCTGACGAACTCCATTTTCCTAACACCACACTTACGGTTTTTTTCGTATCATGGATATGCCCTCTTGGAGATTCCCCTGGCAATGGGGTGGGTCTCGGTTGGGCGTAAATCAGAAAGGAAGTTAATGGGAGCGAGTTAATTCGCGTCACCCTGTTCTGTACTCTAGTGTTCCCCTTTAGCATAAATTAAAAAACGTGAATTTGGAAATGTAATACAGAAGTTCATAAAAAATGAACAAAATTTCATGATTTTTGAAAAATAAATAAATTTGAAAAAGTTCATGAATTTGATAAATGTTTGCCAGTTTGAAAAAATTAAATGGATTTTGAAAAACTTCATGGATTTGAAAAAAGTTCTTAGTTTGAACAAATGTTCACCAATTTGAATAAAGTTCACGAATTTTTAAAAAGTTCACGGTTTTGATAAAAAGTTTGAGAAGTTGAAGAAAAAGTAGCTAAATTCGTCCTGGAAAAAAGCAAAGGGAAACCGCCCCAGAAAAAATTGGTGGAACCTTCTAGAAAGTTCACAAAACTAGTGAGAAAAAACTACACAAACTAAACAAGAGCCGTGGCGCGCGCGACGCAATTCGAAAGAGAGAAAATGGGTCGAGCCCAAGGATTAACGGGGTGTGCGCCAAGTTGCGAGGATAGTAGTAATCGGCACTCCGGGTGCTAAATAAGAAACGGCCCCGAAGAGTCGTTCGCTCGCCAACATCTTCCCCGGAGTGAACCCTTCTCTCCTCTTGTTTCTCTACCAAGCGACCGTGACGTCGCCACCTTTGGTCCTCGATAGAAGACTTCTCCTGCGACTAAACTCTGACGAGTTGCTCCTCCACCATCTTCCGTGCCCAAAGCCCTTAGTCATCGCCACCCCTATTTGCCGCCGAAGCAACTCGCCATCGTCGATTCCCCCTCTCGTGCCTCCTCGTCTAGCCTCCCTCATCCTTCCCCTCACCTCCCTCTAGATCCCCCCCCCCCCCCCCCCCCCCATCGTGCCATTGTCTTTTTCCACATATTTTGAAGTATGTGTGTTGCCATGTCCCAAATTAGTAATGAATGCTAGAAATTAGTGTTGAATGAAAATTAGTAAGGACCATATGCATATGCGGCGTATGCCTGTGATGGTTATACATATATGGTTACGGTTGTGATGGTTATACTAAACAACTGCAGTTGCATGTATTCAGCACATCCGCACTCAGCATGTCTCAAAGGATAACATCCGTGCTAGGGTGAGAACAGCTACCAAACACACCCTCATTTTGTAGACTTGATGCTACTTTGGAAATCTCATAGTATAATTCCCACCAACAAAAAGAAAAACTCACCACACTTAGTTCAGTTTACACATCTCTGATCTGACAATAAAAAAGATAGAGACAATCGAAGTAGCTCTAACTATTTGTGCATGGCTACCCACCGATGATGCAAGAGACATGCTGATGGCATCAGTACCATGGAAAATATTGAAAAACTATCAGCTTGACTATACGCCGCCATTGTACAAGTAGCAGGCTGAGAAGTGCATCTACAGATCTGAGGTCGGCTCCGTATCCAGCACAGTCGTTCACCTCCTACAGAGTCTTGCGTGACCAAGCTTCAAGACAATGAGATCAGCACGAGCAACGCGGTCCCGATGAGGGAGCTCCGGCGAGGGGTCTTGGGTCGGATCGCCGCGCTGGAGGTGTTATCCGCCTCGGGATGTGTCGTGGGTGTCGGTGGTTCTGCTATGCTCTTTGGAAGCGTTCTCTGTGGCGCCGTGGTGTCTGGAGTACCGTTTGAAGATGCTTCTGGCGCCATCCCTTGATTTGGAGTACTGTTTGAAGATGCTTTTGGTGTTGCCCCTTCATCTGTTGTTGTACTCTCTGGATTGAGTTCATCTACTGACATCACGTTGATCATGCTCTTTGAAGACTTCTTCTTTGGAGACTTCTTCAACGGTGATGATGACGGGGAGGAAGTAGAGGGCGACGATAGTGGGGAGAGGGTCGAAGGCTTAGCAGAACCCAGAGAGGGCCGTGAAGACGGGGCCAAGGAAGGTGACAAAGCTACAGATGTGGATAGAGAAGGGTCCACGGTCGAATCCATGAAAGAAAACAAGGACAATGCCGCCGACGAAGACCACGACCGTGACCGAGCTGGAGCTGCAGAGGGCGATGAAGACGGGGCCATGGATCGTTTTGAAGAAGGTGACCAAGCCAATGCCAATGATTTCGGTGAGGAGGAAGGCGAAGCTGGGGAGGGTGACGGCGGTGACGAGGGGGGCGGGGAGAGGGTCGACGACGGCAGTGCACATGTTCCAAATGAGGCGTTTGCCTGCAATTTAAACATATGTTAGTCGGTACAAGACTAAAATGTGCGCACCCACATTTGCAACGAACCTCGTACAAACATGTGGCTTAGACATGGATGGATACCTTGCAGTAGGCGATGCTGTCGCAGCCGCATTGGAGACGCCCGTTGGCCACGTCGGTCGCCAGGGGGGCGCCGCCGCCGCTGCTCCTCTGCACGTAGCATGCCATCAGCATCACAATTAATGAGAACGCATGTGCAAAAGCCAAAAAATAAACTAGTGTAGGTACCATGTAGAAGTCGACGGCGATGTAGTTGGGCCATCGCTTGGCGGAGGCGTCGTAGCAGGCCCTGAGCTTGGTGATGAGCGGCGCGGAGTTGTTGACGCAGGCCCAGCTCTGGCTGGGGTTTGTGGTGAAGAAGTTGAGCAGCACAAGGGACTGCCCCTTGGAGTCCATGGGCTTCGACTCGGCCCGCTTAGGGCATGCGCCCACCACCAGCCCATCGCCCCCGTCTGCACGCACATTTATTTTATTTTCTCTTTACACCACAGGAAGAAATGATCCATGGCGATCCATCGAGATTCGAGAAGAAGAAGGAGAGAGGTGACGTACATTGCGTCTCGACGACGTAGTCCCACTCGAAGGCGGCGCCGTCGGAGCCCTCGCGGCCCTGCTTGGAGGTGAAGACGAGGAGGCGGTGGTTCTGGGCGATCATGTCCTTGAGCAGCGGCCAGTCGGCGCCGTCCTTGGGCATGCTGGCCGGCGGGAAGACGTACTTGGTGAGGCCGGCGGCGGAGAGGGCCTTGCCGAGGGCGCCCGCGGCGGTGTACTCCTCGACGAAGAGCGTGACCACCTCGTCCGGGTTGGCGTTGAGGAAGCCCTCCACCTCCTTCAACACCTTGGACGCCCGTTGCTGCATGCATGCATGCATGCATGCAGAAGCGGCACGTACGTGATTAGATTAGATTAGATTAGATGGCGGTGAGACGTTGGATGAGAGGTAGGGTAGTAGGCGGCGTGCGCACGTACGAATGCGGTGACCTCGTAGCATTTGCCGCTGAAGGAGTGGCAGAGCCAGAGGTCGTTGTTGTAGTCGTACGTGTCCAGCATCAGCCCCCTGACGCCGTTCTGCATCCATCCATCGTCCACGTTGAGAGCAGTCGTCAAATGAATCTTGAGTTGAGATGAAATGCCTTGTTGTGGAATTCATTCAAAGAGAAGAAGGTGTAGGTAGGCAGGTACCTTGAGCTGGTCGGCGACGGTGTCCTCCTGGTTGGGCATGGAGAGGACGGGCGAGCCGGAGGGGGTGGGGGTGCCGGCCATGGCGAAGGAGTTGTGCGTGGTGAGCCACGAGTACTTGTTGAACGGCAGCCCCGTGCCCTGCAACGCACACGCACACGCACACGCACGCCATGCATGCACCGTACGTCATCTTTCGTCGCGCACGTCGGACCAGCGGAACGCCGCGGAACCTACATTTACGAAGGAACCAAGGAAACGTGCGCATGGGTACGTACGTGGGTCTTGGGGTCGATGGGCGTGATCCGGGAGCACACGGCGGTGCCGGCCCCGGCGAGCGGGGAGCAGGAGGCGCAGCGCATCCCGTCGCCGCACGGCGACTGCGAGCCCGCCGCGCACTTGTCGCCCACCAGCGCGGACCCCGAGGCCGTCCCGGCGACGACGGCGACAATCAGGACAAGGAGGAGGCTGCTGCGGCGAGCCATGCCGACGGCGACGGCGGCCATCGTTCGCTCGCTCGCTCGCTCGCTGTGGGGCCGGCCGATGGAAAGAGAGAGAGAGAGAGACGGAGAGGGAGGGAGGAAAGGGAGGGGTCGTCAGGACGGACGTAGCGTCGGGCCGGCGTGGTCGGGGGACGAATTAAGAATGTGCGCGGGCGGGGCGCGCGCGGAGGCCGGGGGCACGCACGCGCGCACGGACGGACGGGCATGCCGGGAATAGCAGCGGCCGGCAGCTTATGTTGGTACGCGTTTGCATGCGGTTCAGCGGTTGGTTTGGTACCGTGGTACGTGCGTACGTCCGGTCAGGCTGGCCTCATCGTCGTGCTAATTCGTGCGCCGGCATGTGCAGGTGCAGCCCCGCCGAGCCGCAGCGGCAGAGAGAGCGACCGGACACGAGCCAGAAGAAAATAAAACAGCGGCGAGTGGGCATCATGTGCGGCGGGCATGCATGCATGCTGGATTGCTGGTGGGTGGGTGGGTGGGTGGCCACTGGCTGTCAGCAAGGAGGGAGGCCACTGGCTGGCCGTGCCGGCCAGCCGGGCCAGCTCGTCCTTTTGCGACGTACACGTACTACTACTCCTCCTAGTATACACACGCCAGTACAGCCAGTGAGTGAGTCACCTTTCATTTTCAGGTCCACATCGATCGATCGAGCTGTACGCACGTATCCAATCCAACTCCCATCTTTCTTTCTGTTCCTATACTACCTTTGTTTTTTTCCTTTTTTTTGCGGGGTTCCTATACTACCTTTGTGCATGCTCCTTTTGCGTGTCTACTCCACTCACGCGTGTCATGTCTCACACTCAGAGGGAGAAGAAACACGTACACGTGATCGATCCACACCCATCCATCCATGCACCCCCTTTTGATTGATTGCTTGTATCTTTGCAAGGTAGGATGAGTAGGAATAAATCTTTTCTTAAATTTAAGAACTAATACTAAAATAGCTTCCGCGTAAGTTTTAGTTCTTTTAAGTAGAGGAGCATCATTACAAGTCAAAGTTCCAACGCAATTAAAGAATTCTTGAATAGCAGTTTTTTCTATAACATTCCTGTGTCCCAAAACAAAAAAGTTTTAGCAACCAGATTAGTGCAACGTTCAATTTTAGAAGTTCTACCATAATCTGTTTCTGCCATACCAAAATCACTCATGGTGATACGTTCAAAGCAAGCAAAGAAGCAAACACGAAAGGGCGAACGAATTTTTGTATATATTTTTGTAAAACTTTTTACAAGTGTGTGCGAGGGGGTGAAAACGAGAGGCAAATGGCAAATAGAGTAATTGCAAGGAGATGAAAATTTATGTGTAGGTACTTGATAGATGGTGATGATGTCTTCCGGGCAACGGCGCCAGAAATTCTTTCTAATTGCTTGTATCTGCGTTGATAATTCCCTGGAAAGAAAAGGATGATGCAGCACAGCAAAACTAAGTCACTACTGGAATTAGATAATTTGCTATCTGCCAGCTCTTTGCCGTCTGCTAGCTGACGGCAAAGAAGCTCTTTGCCATCAGCTACCCAAAAGCGGACGGCAAAGAGCTGGCGGACGGCAAAGAGCTTCTTTGCCGTCTGCCAGATCTTTGCCGTCCGCTTGCAGACGGCAAAGAGAGAGGTGGCCCCCACCCACCCCCCCCCCCCCCCCCCGTTTGGAAAAAACCTAACTGCCCACCTCTTTGCCATCTGCCAGCAGACGGCAAAGAGGCAAAAGGGCAGACGGCAAAGAGAGGCGGACGGCAAAGAGGCCACTACCTAACGGCCCGTACCCCCCATCCGTTACTCTCTGTTCACTCCTCGCCGACGCGCCCCGCCAGCACTTCCACCCCACCGCCGCCGCCGCCGCCCGCCGCGCGCCGCCGCCCCCACCACTCGCCGCTGCCCGGTCGCCCCACCACCCGTCGCCCCCGCCGCCCCGTTGCCCCCGCCGCCCCCACCGCCCCGGCCCCCCGCCGCCCCACCACCCCGTCGCCCCCCCTCCCCGCCGCCCCGGCCCCCCGCCGCCCCGGCCCCCCGTGCCCCGGGCCCGCCCCCCCCGCCGCCGCCCCGGCCAGCTCCTCCACCGGGGGCCTCCTCCACCGCCCCCCTCCCCGCCGCCCCGGCCCCCCCGTGCCCCGGCCCCCCCACCGCCCCGGGCCCGGCCCCCCGCCGCCGCCCCGGCCAGCTCCTCCACCGGGGGCCTCCTCCACCGCCCCGCCCCCTCCTCCACCAGCCCTGCCCCAGGTGAGCCCCCTCCTTTTTTCTGTTTTTTTTGTTTTTTTCTTTTTAGTTTTAGTTTAGATTTAGTTTTAGTTTTAGTTTTAGTTTAGTTTTAGGTTTAGATTTAGTTTTTTTCCTTTTTTTTCTGTTTTATTAGTTTTAGGTTTATGTTTAGTTTAGATTTAGTTTTAGTTTTAGTTTTAGTTCTAGGTTTAGTTTAGTTTGAGGAAAGAAGAAGAAGAAGAGAAAAAGAGGATAGGAGGAGAAGAAGAAGAGGAAAAAGGAAAGGAAGAAGAAGAGGAGGAGGAGGAGAAGAAAAAAGAAGAAGAGGAAGAAGAAGAAGAAAAAAGAGGAGAGGGGGAGAAGAAGAAGAGGAAAAAGGAAAGGAGGAGGAAGAAGAAGAAGAAGAAGAAGAAGAAGAAGAAGAAGAAGAAGAAGAAGAAGAAGAAGAAGAAGGAGGAGGAGGACACGGCACCCCGACTTCGACCCGGCACCCCGACACGACACCCCAACCCCTAGACCCCGACCCCGACACCCCGACCCCGACCCCGACACCCCGACCCCGACCCCAACCCCAACACCCCGACCCCGAGGCTGACCCGACACGCCGACCCCGACACCGACACGGCACCCCCGACCCCGACCCGGCACCCCGACCCGACACCCCGACCCCGACACCGACATGCCACCCCGACACCGACACCCTGACACCACACCCACCCTTACCCCGACACCGACACGGCACCCCGACCAGACACCGCGACCCCGAGACCCCGACCCCGAGCCTGACCCGACACCCCGACCTCGAGACCCCTGACCCCGACCCGGCACCCAACCCGACACCCCGACCCCGAGACCCCGACCCCGGGCCTGACCCGACACCCCGACCCCGACACTGACACGGCACCCCGACCACGACCCGGCACCCCGACCCGACACCCCGACCCCGAGACCCCGACCCCGACCCCGACCACGACACCCCGACCCCGAGCCTGACCCGACACCCCGACCCCAACACCGACACGGCACCCCGACCCCGACCCGGCACCCCGACCCGACACCCCGACCCCGAGACTCCGACCCCGACCCCGACACGGCACCCCGACACCGACAGGGCACCCCGACCACCGACACCTCCCGAAAATTAAGGTGTTCTTTGGCCTTCCAGAGGCCGACGGGGTCATATATTTGTGAATTATTAGTTAGGTCATATATTTTTCGATTTAGTTATGAAAAACATCATATATAATTGTGTTGATCGTGTAGTTTTAAATGTGCAGTTGTTTCATCGCTGCAAGGTTTGGTGTTCGACGACCTCGCCGTGCGTTTGACGAGCTCTGCCCCTTCGTTCGTGGGTGAGCACAAATGACAAGTCCTCCTCCCCCATTAATTATTTGATCTATTCCGATGAAACTTGATAGCTAGCTATATATGTGTCTTGAATCATCAGTATGCGTAACCAATATGTGTCTCCCGTTCGAAAGCGTCATAGTTATAAATATGCATGCATTTGCATATTTATAACCTTGATTCTTTCGAATTGTCCAACGCTATCCATGGACAGCCCGAGTATGTGTAGATTGGGTTCGTTTTCCCATATGCTTTGCTCCGGATCCGACGCATATATTTCGTCAGTGCCTCCCCTGTTGTTCTCCGGGTACACATCCTCTCTGTTTATTGCAGAGACATGTATCAGGAGAACAGCGGGGAGGTGCTGCCGAAATTTTGCGTCGGATCCGGAGCATAGCATGGGAAAATGAACCCAATCTACACATACACGGGTGGGATTAGGACCTATCATTACCTATTAGAGTGTAGGTTGCATGGACGTAATAAAATTGACAAAGTAGATCAACTGATGAATATATACATGGTGAATTACATATATAATTGTTGTGTGTCCAGTAGCTCTAAAAGTCAAGATGAGTGACCGTGCTTGGATGTATACCGGTCACACTGGTCAGAACAAATGGAGCGCTGAATGGTTCACAAAAACTAAGGGGTTTGTGCAAGTCGCATTTGCAAATGGCCAAAAGAAAACCTGGTGCCCCTGTTTCCGGTGCGGCAATTGGGAAAAGAAGACAGAGGCTGAAATGGGCAAACACCTGCAGAAGAGTGGTTTTATGCCCGATTATACGGTGTGGACATTTCATGGTGAGTCTGCCCAACGTGACCGAGCTGAGGTGGATCGTCGTCGCACCGGCGAGCATGGTACCGGGATGGAAAACATGGTGCAAGACTATGATGATGCTCGGGATTCGGACGAGGAGATGGAGGAATCTGCAAAGGCCTTCAATGAAATGTTGGAGTCTTCGAAACGTCCGCTCCACGAGCACACTGAGCTTTGTCAGTTGGATGCCATCTCACAAGTAATGGCTCTGAAGGCTCAGTTCAACTTGGGCAGAGAATGCTATGACGCAATTATGACAGTATTTGGACGCTTTCTACCCAAAGGCCATGTAATGCCTGCAAACCTGTACCAGTCGGACAAAATCCTCCGTGCACTGAAGATGCCCTATGAGAAGATACATGCCTGTGAGAAAGGATGTGCCTTATTTAGGCTTGACTATGCGGACTTGAACTATTGTCCCATTTGCAAGTCTTCCAGGTATATTGTGGTAGACAACGGTATGGGTGAGAAGACACAGACCAAAATCCCCGTTAGTGTTCTTCGGTATATGCCAATCGTACCAAGACTTCAACGTCTTTTCATGGTCGAAGAGACGGCCAGACAGATGACATGGCACAAAACAGGCAAAAGAACCGAACTAGATGCAGATGGGAATCTGATGATGGTACACACATCGGATGGTGTTGCGTGGAAAAAGTTTGATGAATTACATGCTGACAAAGCGGCAGATCCGAGGCATCCTCGAGTCGGCATCAGCACGGATGGGTTCAGTGTGTTTGGTATGACGGCAGCCCAATATAGTTGTTGGCCCGTATTTGTCTTTCCACTCAATCTCCCCCCCGGACAGATTATGCAAAGAAAGAACATTTTCCTGACGTTGATAATTCCAGGACCCAACTATCCGGGCAAAAATATGAATGTGTACATGCAACCGCTTAAGGACGAATTGCAAGAAGCCTGGGATAATGGGTTCAAGACATACGACGCCTTTAGCAAACGGAACTTCATAATGCGTGTCTGGTACATGTACTCGACGCATGACTTGCTGGCGTATGCGCTATTCGTTGGCTGGTGTGTGCATGGAAGGTTCCCGTGCCCCACATGCAAGGGAGCTCTTGAGTTTCGTTGGCTTCAGGCCGGTCGCAAGTTTTCTTGCTTCGACATGCATAGACAGTTCCTGGATCCTCGCCATAAGTTCAGGAAAGACAAGAAGAACTTCATCAGGGGTAGAGTTGTCAAAAACTCTGCACCACCTGCATTGACAGGCCAACAGACCCTGGATCAGTTAAACGCTCTCGAGCCAGATCCACAACGTCCAGGGTACTTCAAGGGGTATAATACTAAGCACGCGTGGACTCACAAAACATGCTTATGGGATCTGCCTTACTTCAAAGACCTCCTTTGCCCACACAACATCGACGTGATGCACACTGAGAAGAATATCGCCGAGGCACTTTTTGGTACATTGTTCGGCATAGATGGGAAGTCAAAGGATAATACTAAGGCTAGAGTCGATCTGGAGGCGCTATGTGATAGGCCGTTACAAAACATGAAAGAACCGAAAGGAAAGCAGAACTGGACGAAGCCAAAGGCATGGTTCAATCTTGGAAGGCCAGCTATGAGGGAAATTCTCTTGTGGGTGCAACATCAGTTGTTGTTTCCCGATGGGTATGCAGCGAATCTAAAGAGGGGAGCGAATGTTGATAAACTGAAGATATTTGGTCTCAAGATTCATGATTGGCACATATGGATTGAGCGGGTAATGCCGGTGATGTTGCGTGGCTTCATCCCTGAGGATGAATGGCTAGTACTGGCAGAACTCAGCTATTTCTTCCGTGTTCTTTGTGCGAAAGAACTATCGCCTGGCGTGCTAGAAGAAATGGAAGAGTTGGCGCCGGAGTTGATCTGCAAGTTAGAGAAGATCTTTCCACCGGGCTTCTTTAATCCAATGCAGCATTTGATTTTGCATCTCCCGACCGAGGCAAGATTGGGGGGGCCCGTGCAAAATCGTTGGTGCTACCCAACTGAGAGGATGCAGAAGACGCTTCGAGAAAAATGTAAAAATAAACGTAGAATTGAAGCATCGTTGGCTGAGGCATTCATTACAGAGGAGGCGGCAAACTTCGTAACAGCGCACTACGAAGCCAAAAATCGTCATTTGCATAATCCGAAGCCTCGGTACAATGCTGACGAGCCTAAAAAGGGTGGATCCAACCTCAGCCTATTCAAAGGGAATCTCGCACCAGCTAGTGTTTCACATCCAGTATCTTTGGATAACGAAGAATGGCGGACCATTTCGTTGTATATCTTCAACAACCTGATAGAAGTGCGGCCGTACATCGAGTAAGTTCTCGGTACATTGTTTCGCAACTTCTATTTCCTTTGAACTACTCTTATTCCTGGATATGTCATACAGTCGATACGTTACCATATTCTCGTATGGAGCGGAGATCCAAAAGGATTCCGTCGAAGAGTATGAGCTTCTCGCAAAGCAAGGAGGTGGCTATCCCGGTTTCATCTCTTGGTTCAAACAAACGGTAATTTCTATTAGACAATTTCATTTCATTCGCTAATTTGTGCATAATGCAACAATCCTTTCATATTAAACCTGTAGGCTAATTCAGAGTCTATGGACGCCGAATTGAGACAAGTCGCTAATGGTTTTGACTATAAGGTCCGTTCATTTGACAAGTACGACATCAACGGGTATCGCTTTCGTACCAATGGCAAAGAGCTATCGATGGCGGACCGAAAGTCAACAAATTGTTGTGTATCTGCTATCGGTGAAGGAGGTACCGAGTATTATGGGAGAGTTGAAGCAATTTATGAACTTCTGTTCTATGGTGAAAACCCACCGAATGTCGTAGTCTTCAAATGTTATTGGTTTCAGCCGAAGGAGACTAGAAGGACTCATGAACATGTAGGGCTAGTTGAAATCAACCAAAGCACTCATTTAGATGTTCCTGATGTCTATATTATGGCTCAACAGGCGACCCAAGTATTCTATCTACCGTGGGCCTGCCAAACTAATCCAAATCTGAAAGGTTGGGATGTCGTTTATGAAGTGCCGCCACGTGCTAGACTTTCTCCCCCAAAGGAAGAGGATTATGAACCTCACATTAACCCAGACACATATGAAGGAGAATTCTTCCAAGAGACACGTCTTTCCAAAAAGCGTTTCAAGAACCGCTATACTTCACCCCAAAACATTGAAGTAGACAGCGACAATGAATCCGACATCACCCCAGAGGAGGAACAAGAAGAGCCGGAACAAGAAGAGGTTACTGCTGCGGATGACCTGTCAATGCTTGACCGATTACGTCAAGGTGGCCTTGCACATGTTGATGCCAATGAATCCTATGAGCCCGTCATTGATTATAGTGATGATGATGATTATGCATTTATTGATGATACTGATCGAGATTATTAGTAGTGTCAGGTATTACATTTTTTTATGTTGTACTTGATGATGTTACACTTAAGTGATACACATATTATTATTCATGTCGGTCTTTTTTTATGTTGTACTAATTTCGTTTACTGTTTGTCATGGCAGGTGTTGAAAGATGGTGGGCGCTGGTCGGGAGCGTGGTCTGAGGTCTTCCATTCCAGACGCACCTCTCCGCCGAGCGTTGCTGGACAGTATGGCCACACCGCCTGGCCCTTCTTCGTCGACCGTGGTGCCCAGCAGGGGACGAGGTAGGAAGAGAGGAGGTGGGGCACGTGGTCGTGGGAGAGGAGGTAGGGTGACTGCTACGGTGCCTTCCTCGCCGCCACCCCCAGCCGTTTCACCCGAGCACGTGACTGCTAGGGTGGACTCGTCCGAGGAGGAGGCTACACGGACTCCGGTCCACGAGCCTCCGGTCCACGGGTCTTCGGCCCACGAGAGTTCGGCCCACGTGACCCCGGAGGAGCACACGTCCGGATGGGGTACCTGGCCGGATCAGCCCGAGGAGCCGAGTGGCCATGCTGATGATGGCGGGGAGCCGACTGATCTTGAGGAGGAGGGGGGCACCGTCTACCAGCGTGGTGCTACACGGCTCCCGTCCGTGCTGGTGACCCGCGAGCAGAGGTGGTTGATTTTCCCTGATGGGGAGAGGTACGTAAGTGCATTTAATATTTTTGTACCTTGTGCATTCACGTTTTTTCAAATAACTAATGCGTTGGCCTTGTCATGCTGCAGGGGTTGGGACCACCATCATAGTGTCCGCCGGCCCAACTCCGTCCTTGGAGTTCTTTGCCGGCAAAACTTCCCGGGGTTTGTCACGTTGCCTGGTGAGGGTCGGCTTCTAGAGCTTGGATTGAGCTGGGAGCACTACGTGGCTGCCCCGGCCCCGCCAAATGAGATTATCGACGGTGTCGTGTGTGACACGAGGGCAGACATGGTGATCAGAAAGTTCTGGGTAATTTCTCCTTTACACATTTAAAAATCTTCAACTAGCTAGTTATTAATTGTACTAATCAACATTGTCTCATTTGATTGCAGACATTCTACAGGTGTGAGGAGGGATACGAGGAGGACGCGGCACATGTTATCGAGAACGTCTGCAAGCGCCTACTCCAGAACTTACGGCACGAGGCTCGGGTGCAGGCTGTTCGAGACTACTACGCCTTGCGTGGTATCAAGAAGACCAAGCCGGCGTGCCGCGATAAGTTCCTGAGTAAGGAGCAGTACATGAAGGTAATTCTTAAGGCCTTCTCTACTTAAGTTCCTTCATTTAGTAATTCTTAGCCGTAGCGCTCAAGTTTCTATTTGCTAACTTAGGCGCCTCCGAGATGGTGTGCGGATCGGATGGATTGTTGGGAGGTGTTGGTCGATGAGTGGTGCTCACAACGATGGCTAGCCCTCCACAAGGAGGCCAAGGACAAACGTGCCCAAATGGAAGGTGTGCCACACCATCAAGGCAGCTCCAACTTATATCAGTTCGGGCGCAACTGGGTATGTGGTTTGCTTCATGATTCATGCAATTCATTCATCATGCTAGCTTGAGCCCTTTAATTACTAATTTTCATTGTTTCTCTCTTTCAGGCACGCTACAATAAGGCGGATAAGGTGCCAGAGGTGTACGACCTGTATGCCATGGCCCACACTGCCTCTTTCAAGAAAGTCAAGGCTTTCTCTCAGTCTGACCTCGATGATGCAAACAACTTCACCAACATCTCCTCCCACAACAAGCTCGTGAGATATAGAGATGAGGGGAAGGCGAGGAAAGGGGAGGACTTTAACCCGAGCCAGGGTCCCATTGATCCAGAGCTATTGATGATATCTGGTGGCGGGAGGTCCCATGGCTCCATAGCCATTGGAGATGGACTTATCCATTGTCCTAGCACTCTCCCGGAGATCAAGGCACGCCAGTCGAGCTCCGCTCCTGAGATAAGGCCTCGTGAACGGCCAGTGCAACTCGCCATCAAGGTTAGTGATACGTACTGAGTTATCTTTCTCCATTACATTGTGTGCGCTTCCATCAATGATTACAAATGGTCATGTGAGTGGTGTTGCAGGCTGCTATACAGAGTGAGAGAGATAGAACGGAGAAACTTCTGGCGGAGGCGGCGGAGAGGCAGCGGGAGTTGGAGGAGAGGACGACAAAGATGATGGAGGAGGAGAGGGCATGGAATGACATGCAGGCAAGGGCCATGTACGAGCTCCTTGTGGTAAGTTTCTTCTGCAGATTAGCCAAAACATTCATGTAGTGTTTGTCTCATTACTAACTAGTATGAAAGAGTCGTCAAAACCAAATGTGCAGTCTGTGTGCGAGAAGACAGGTCAGACCGCTCCGCCGATGCCAGTGATTGCTCCTGGGACCACGGTGAGTTTTATTTGAATGGACATTACTTGCTAGTCTTAACATTTGAGTGTCATCATGCTAACAAGACATTGGAAATGATCTTTGGTGCAGCGTAACTCCAGACAAGCATCGCACG
The DNA here is from genome assembly GCA_034509565.1 of Triticum monococcum. Classification (NCBI taxonomy): domain Eukaryota; kingdom Viridiplantae; phylum Streptophyta; class Magnoliopsida; order Poales; family Poaceae; genus Triticum; species Triticum monococcum. The sequence goes on from CM067842.1 coordinate 821,362,454, forward strand.
ATCCTTCTCCAGCTACCGACACGAGCCACCCCGCTCCTACACCTCCTGGATCTTGGTAAGTTTATCTAGTGTTTTGCTTAACACATGCATAAAGACCTAGACTTAGCTTTATTTCCTCCAATGCTTACCATAATGACGTAGACTTAGCTTCTTCTCCTCCAAAATGAATTAATAAGCTTACTGACCTCCAAAACCATCCATTTTACCTAAGTTAGCTCTAAAACGATCTATACTTAGCTTACTTATGTCAAAAATTGCATAATTAGCTTAGTTAGCTCATAGACGATCCATTTTACCTAAGTTAGCTCCAAAATGACCCATCTTACCTAGGTTAGCTTATAAATGATCCAGTTTATCCAAGTTAGCTCTAAAATGACCCAATTTACCTAGAGTAGCTCCTAAACGATCCATTTCACCTAAGTTAGCTAAAAACGATCCATTTCACCTAAATTAGCTGTGAAATGATCCATTTCACCTAAGTTTGCTCAAAAACGATCCATTTCACCTAAATTAGCTCTTAAATGATCCATTTCACCTAAGTTTGCTCAAAAACGATCCATTTCACCTAAATTAGCTCTTAAATGATCCATTTCACCTAAGTTTGCTCAAAAACGATCCATTTCACCTTAGTTAGCTCAAAAACGATCCATTTCACCTTAGTTAGCTCAAAAACAATCCATTTCACCTAAATTAGCTCTTAAATGATCCATTTCACCTAAGTTTGCTCAAAAACGATCCATTTCACCTAAGTTAGCTCAAAAACGATCCATTTTACCTTAGTTAGCTCAAAAACGATTCATTTCACCTAGTTAGCTCAAAAACGATCCATTTCACCTTAGTTAGCTCAAAAATGATGCCCTTCACCTTAGTTAGCTCAAAAACAATTCATTTCACCTTAGTTAGCTCAAAAACGATCCATTTTACCTAAGTTAGCTCATAAACAATCTATTTTACCTAAGTTAGTTCTAAAATGATCCATTTAACCTTACTTAGCTCATAAATGATCCATTCTACCGAAGTTAGCTCTAAAATGACCCATTTTACCTAGGTTAGCTCCAAAATGATCCATCTTACCTAGGTTACCTCTAAAATGATGCATTTTACCTAAGTTTGCTCATAAGCGATCCATTGCACCTAGGTTAGCTCATAAACGATCCATTTCACCTAAGTTAGCTCACAAATGATCAATTTCACCTAAATTAGCTCATAAATGTCATATATATTCTTCTTCTTCTTCATTTTCTTCTTCTTCTTCTTCTTCTTCTTCTTCTAATCTTCTTCTTCTAACTTTCTTATTTCCCATTTTGCAGAATTCATTCACTTCACGAAAGCTTGCATAGATGGAGTGCTTGTTTGGATGAACTATGTTTCCTTTGTATCTATGAACTATATATATGCATGTATGGTAGGATGACACTATTGTAATATGTATGGTTGGATGCATGTATGTCGAACTTGCTATGTATGGTTGATGGAACTATGCATGTATGATGAAATTATATGTGTTGGATATCTCATATATTTGCTGTGAACTTGCCATGTGAAAAATATATATGTATCATCTATTTGCTGTGAAAATGGTTGGGTATATGAAAAAACGGAAAAAAGAGCCAATATGCAGGCTCTTTGCCGTCTGCCACTGACGGCAACGGGCTCTTTGCCGTCTGCCGCAGACGGCAAAGAAGCCACATGGCGTCCACCTGTGCTTCCTGGGAGCTGACCCGTTTGGTCAGTTTGCCTACAGTGGCAGACGGCAAAGACTTTGCCGTCAGTGGCAGACGGCAAAGACTTTGCCGTCAGTGGCAGACGGCAAAGAACCTGCCACGTAGTGACGTGCAGATGACATCATACGGCGGACGGCAAATACCCTAGAAATTTTGCCGTCAGCGGCGGACGGCAAAGGCCTTCCGTTAGCCACTTAACGGACTGACAGCGCACCTATTGCCGTCCGCCGTCTTTGCCGTCTGCCGCTCTCTCTTTGCCGTCCGCCGCGGACGGCAAAGACTTTGCCGTCGGTAGCAGACGGCAAAGAACCTGTTTACCGAAGCCTACTTTGCCGGAGCCTTTTGCCGTCCGCCGCTGACGGCAAAGGCCTTTGCCGTCCGCCGTTCGTGCCTTTGCCGTCCGCCATGGCAGACGGCAAAGTAGCTGATTCCTGTAGTGAGTATTCCCTCAGTTAGGGCATAGCCTCAGGGTGATGCCTCATATGCCATGTAGGATCGGATGACAGAAAAAATAGGTTCGAATGGGGAAGCGGGATTCTTTTCAGGAGGTGGGTGCTTAGAGACAAAATGTATGGTTTGGTGCATCAAGTTGGAAAAATTGAAAAGAAGAGAAGAGATACATGTGAAGTGAGAGTCACTTTCTATTTTTTGATGAGGCCAACTAGTAGTAGCTTGCATTGAAGAGAAAAATCAACACATATTTATTAAAATAATTTTCCATTATACATGCCCTTAGGCCAACTTCACCGCGCGATCCCAAACAGACGTCCGGTTTGGCCGGATTTTGTCCCTTTGGATAAGGCAATGGGGACGTGTTCGGGCCTGTTCTAGGATGCGGTGGCCGTGCGCCCAGCGTGCGGCCGCATCATTTGGCTCCATCTTGTTCGCCTCCATATTAAAAAGAGATCAACGTTTCAAATACCAGCGGCCCTAGTTCAGGCCAGCGGCCTAGTTCATGCCAGCAGCCCTAGTCACGCTAGCAACAGAGCCAGCGGCCTACACGTCCTCACCGGCAACACAGCCAGCGGTCGGCAACACAGCTAGCCTCCAATATGAATAGTTTTGTTCGCCGGCAACATAGCCAGCAGCCGACAACACAGCCAGCCTCCAAAATGAATGTATTTCTCACCGGCACACAGCCAGCGGCCCAGCGAGTGGGCGGCACCCATGCCAGCCTCCAAAAAAATGGCCACAGCCGATCGGACGACCTAGTTCAGGCCGTCGGCGTCGAACATCTCCTTCTGCCTGGCCTCGAACCAGCTTCTTGTCTTCTCGCTCATCTTGGTTAAGTCCATGCTCATGATCGCAAGGGCCACCTCCTTTGCTTTGGTTGCGGCATTGGTGGCCTCGATGTCGAGTTGTCGCTGCCTGGCCGAGACATTCGTGGCCTCGATGTTGAGCTGCCTTTGCCGGGACGCCTCCTCCATGTCGATCTTCCTTCTCTTGGCCGCCTCCTCCATCTCAAGCTTCTTCCTTTGAAGCTCTAGGTATTGCTTCATTTGCTCGTCCTTGCTTTGCCACTTCTTCTCGTCCCTCACATCCTTTTGAGACATCATGCCATGCAAAGTCTCATGCAAGGCCATGGATGACGCATCACGTATGTCATCCACCTTGGAGTTGGTCTTGCCCCTCGGCCTCTTCAACGCCTCGCCATCTCCACCTCCGGTGAACTTGGCCGTCTTCTTGCCTCTCTTCCTTTGAAGTTCACGGTATTGATCCTTGAACTTGGGGCAATTGTTGATGATCGTCCAACAATGCGTAAGAGTGAATGGCTAGTCATTGTGTCGGGCCTTGAATGCTTTCAAAGATTGAAATGCCTACACCACATGATCAACAACAATTGAACATGCAAACATATACAAGGCCGAAGTCTCATGGTCGTAGCAAGGAAAGGACTAGGATATAAGGATAGCATACCATGTCCCCAATGCCGAGACCACTCACGGGCCGTGCTTCAACGCTCTCAAATGCGGCGCAATACTTGTTACACTCTTGTTGGATGAACAATCACCTCTTTTGAATGGAGGTGATTGTTGGGGATCGTTGCAGAAATTAAAAATTTTCTACGCATCACCAAGATCAATCTATGGAGTAACTAGCAACGAGAGGGGAGTGCATCTTCATACCCTTGAAGATCGCGAGTCGGAAGCGTTGCAAGAACGCGGTTGGAGGAGTCGTACACTGATAACCCACAAGTATAGGGGATCGCATCAGCTTTCGAGGGTAGAGTATTCAACCCAAATTTATTGATTCGACACAAGGGGAGCCAAAGAATATTCTCAAGTATTAGCAGCTGAGTTGTCAATTCAACCACACCTGGAAACTTAGTATCTACAGCAAAGTGTTTAGTAGCAAAGTAATATGATAGTGGTGGTAGCGGTAACAAAAGTAAAGACAACAAAAGTAATGTTTTTGGTATTTTGTAGTGATTGTAACAGTAGCAGCAGGAAAGTAAAATAAGCGTAAACCAGTATATGGAAAACTGGTAGGCACCGGATCAATGATGGATAATTATGCCGGATGCGGTTCATCATGTAACAGTCATAACATAGGGTGACACAGAACTAGCTCCAATTCATCAATGTAATGTAGACATGTATTCCGTATATAGTCATACGTGCTTATGGAAAAGAACTTGCATGACATCTTTTGTCCTACCCTCCCATGGCAGCGGGGTCCTATTGAAAACTAAGGGATATTAAGGCCTCCTTTTAATAGAGAACCGGAACAAAGCATTAGCACATAGTGAATACATGAACTCCTCAAACTATGGTCATCACCGGGAGTGGTCCCGATTATTGTCACTTCGGGGTTGCCGGATCATAACACATAGTAGGTGACTATAGACTTGCAAGATATGATCAAGAACTCACATATATTCATGAAAACATAATAGGTTCAGATCTGAAATCACGGCACTCGGGCCCTAGTGACAAGCATTAAGCATAGCAAAGTCATAGCAACATCAATCTCAGAACATAGTGGATACTAGGGATCAAACCCTAACAAAAACTAACTCGATTACATGATAAATCTCATCCAACCCATCACCGTCCAGCAAGCCTGCGATGGAATTACTCACGCACGGCGGTGAGCATCATGAAATTGGTGATGGAGGATGGTTGATGACGATGACGACGATGAATCCCCCTCTTCGGAGCCCCGAACGGAGTCCAGATCAGCCCTCCCGAGAGGTTTTAGGGCTTGGCGGCGGCTCCGTATCGTAAAACACGATGATTTCTTCTCTCCGAAAGCAAATATATAGAGTTGGAATTGGCGTCGGAGGGCATCCAGGGGGCCCATGAGGTAGGGGGCGCGCCCTAGGGGGGGGGGGCACCCTCGTGAGAAGGGTGTGGGCCCCCTGGTCTTCATCTTTGGCGAGGATTTATTATTATTTTTTCTAAGATGTTCCGTGGAGTTTCAGGTCATTTCGAGAATATTTGTTTTCTGCACATAAAACAACACCATGACAATTTTGCTGAGCGTCAGTCCGGGTTAGTTCCATTCAAATCATACAAGTTAGAATCCAAAACAAGGGCCAAAGTGTTTGGAAAAGTAGATACGACGGAGACGTATCAACTCCCCCAAGCTTAAACCCTTGCTTGTCCTCAAGCAATTCAGTTGACAAACTGAAAGAAAGAAAGAAAGAAAGAAAAACTTTTACAAACTCTGTTTGCTCTTGTTGTTGTAACTATGTCAAGCCAGCATTCATGTTTTTAGCATAGATCATAACTAACCACATTCGTAATAATTCCTAGGTCTCATAATTACTCATATCAATAGCATAATCAACTAGCAAGTCATAATAATAAATCTCAGATGACAACACTTTCTCAAAACAATCATAATATGATATAACAAGATGGTATCTCGCTAGCCCTTTCTGAGACCGCAAAACATAAATGCAGAGCACCTTTAAAGATCAAGGACTGACTAGACATTGTAATTCATGGTAAAAGAGATCCAATCATAGTCATACCCAGTATAAATTAACAGTGATGAATGCAAATGACAGCTGTGCTCTCCAGCTAGTGCTTTTTAATAAGAGGGTGATGACTCAACATAAAAGTAAATGGATAGGCCCATTCGCAGAGGGAAGCAGGGATTTGTAGAGGTGCCAGAGCTCGGTTTTGAAATAGAGATAAATTGTATTTTGAGCGATATACTTTCATTGTCAACGTAACAACTAAGAGATGACGATATCTTCCATGCTAAACACATTATAGGCGGTTCCCCAACAGAATGGTAAAGTTTATACTCCCCCTCCACCAACAAGCATCAATCCATGGCTTGCTCGAAACAACGAGTGCCTCCAACATACATCAGGTCCCAGGGGGAGTTTTGTTTGCAATTAATTTTGATTTGGTTTGCATAAAGCATGGGACTGGGCATCTCGGTGACCAGCCATTTTCTCGTGAGTGAGGAGCGGAGTCCACTCCTCTTGAGAATAACCCGCCTAACACGGAAGATAAGGACAGCCTTGGTTGATACATGAGCTATTCGAGCATACAAAACATAATGTTTATTTGAAGGTTTAGAGTTTGGCACATACAAATTTACTTGGAACAGCAGGTAGATACCGCATATAGGAAGGTATAGTGGACTCATCTGGAATAACTTTGGGGTTTAAGGGATTGGATGCACAAGCAGTATTCCCGCTTAGTACAGGTGAAGGCTAGCAAAAGACTGGGAAGCGACCAACTAGAGAGCGACAACAGCCATGTACATGCATTAAAATTAATAAACATTGGATGCAAGCATGAGTAGGATATAATCCACCATGAACATAAATATCGTGAAGGCTATGTTGATTTTGTTTCAACTACATGCGTGAACATGTGCCAAGTCAAGTCACTTAAATCATTCAAAGGAGGATACCACCCCATCATAATCATCTCAATAGCATGTTGGCACACAAGGTAAATCATTATAACTCATAGCTGATCAAGCATGGCACAAGCAACTGAAGGAAGTATGCCCTAGAGGCAATAATAAAGTTATTATTTATTTCCTTATATCATGATAAATGTTTATTATTCATGCTAGAATTGTATTAACCGGAAACATAATACATGTGTGAATACATAGACAAACAGAGTGTCACTAGTATGCCTCTACTTGACTAGCTCGTTAATCAAAGATGGTTATGTTTCCTAACCATGGACAAAAGAGTTGTTATTTGATTAATGAGGTCACATCATTAGTTGAATGATCTGATTGACATGACCCATTCCATTAGCTTAGCACCCGATCGTTTAGTATGTTGCTATTGCTTTCTTCATGACTTATACATGTTCCTATGACTATGAGATTATGCAACTCCCATTTGCCGGAGGAACACTTTGGGTGCTACCAAACGTCACAACGTAAATGGGTGATTATAAAGGAGCATTACAGGTGTCTCCAAAGGTAGATGTTGGGTTGGCGTATTTCGAGATTAGGATTTGTCACTCCGATTGTCGGAGAGGTATCTCTGGGCCCTCTCGGTAATGCACATCACCTAAGCCTTGCAAGCATTGCAACTAATATGTTAGTTGTGAGATGATGTATTACAGAACGAGTAAAGAGACTTGCCGGTAACAAGATTGAACTAGGTATTGGGATACCGACGATCGAATCTCGGGCAGGTAACATACCGATGACAAAGGGAACAACGTATGTTGTTATGCGGTCTGACCGATAAAGATCTTCGTAGAATATGTAGGAGCCAATATGGGCATCCAGGTCCCGCTATTGGTTATTGACTGGAGACGTGTCTCGGTCATGTCTACATTGTTCTCGAACCGTAGGGTCCGCACGCTTAAGGTTTCGATGACAGTTATATTATGAGTTTATGAGTTTTGATGTACCGAAGGAGTTCGGAGTCCCGGATGAGATCGGGGACATGACGAGGAGTCTCGAAATGGTCGAGACGTAAAGATCGATATATTGGACGACTATATTCGGACATCGGAAAGGTTCCGAGTGATTCGGGTATTTTTCGGAGTACCGGGTGGTTACGGGAGAAGTAATGGGCCTTGATGGGCTTTAGTGGGAAGAGGAAAAAAGGCTGCTGCGCCCCCCTCCCCTCTAGTCCGAATTGGACTAGGGAAAAGGGGGCCGGCCACCTTTCCTACTCCTCCACTTCCTTCTCCCTTCCTCCCCTCTTGGTGGACTCTTACTAGGACTTGGAGTCCTAGTAGGACTCCACACCTGGCGCGCCTCTTCTATGGCCGGCCTCCTCCCCCTTGCTCCTTTATATACGGGGGCAGGGGGCACCTCTAGACATACAAGTTGATCCACGTGATCGTTCCTTAGCCGTGTGCGGTGCCCCCTGCCACCATATTCCACCTCGATCATATCGTTGCAGTGCTTAGGCGAAGCCCTGCGTCGGTAGAACATCAAGATCGTCACCACGCCGTCGTGCTGGCGGAACTCCTCCCCGAAGCTTTGCTGGATCGGAGCCCGGGGATCGTCATCGAGCTGTACGTGTGCTAAGAACTCGGAGGTGCCGGAGTAACGGTGCTTGGATCGGTCGGATCGGGAAGACGTGCGACTACTTCCTCTACGTTGTGTCAACGCTTCCGCAATCGGTCTGCGTGGGTACGTAGACAACACTCTCCCCTCTCGTTGCTATGCATCACCATGATCTTGCGTGTGCATAGGAAATTTTTGAAATTACTACGTTCCCCAACAGTGGCATCCGAGCCTAGGTTTTATGGTTTGATGTTATATGCACGAGTAGAACACAAGTGAGTTGTGGGCGATATAAGTCATACTGCCTACCAGCATGTCATACTTTGGTTCGGCGGTATTGTTGGATGAAGCGGCCCGGACCGACATTACGCGTACGCTTACGCGAGACCGGTTCTCCCGGCGTGCTTTGCACAAAGGTGGCTTGCGGGTGACTGTTTCTCCAACTTTAGTTGAACCAAGTGTGGCTACGCCCGTTCCTTGCGAAGGTTAAAACGGAGTCTATTTGACAAACTATCGTTGTGGTTTTGATGCGTAGGTGAGATTGGTTCTTGCTTAAGCCCGTAGCACCCACGTAAAATTTGCAACAACAAAGTAGAGGGCGTCTAACTTGTTTTTGCAGGGCATGTTGTGATGTGATATGGTCAAAACGTGATGAGTTATAAGTTGTTATATAAGATGATCATGTTTTGTTGAACTTATCGGCAACTAGCAAAAGCCTTATGGTTGTCTGTCTATTGCATAAGATGCAAGCGCCCAATAATTGCTTTACTTTATCGCTATGCGATAGCAATAGTTGCAAGAGCAAGTGTTGGCGAGATGACCACGTGACGACACATTGATATAGATCAAGATGATGGAGATCATGGTGTCATGCCGGTGACGATATAGATCATGACAGTACTTTGGAGATGGAGATCAAAGAAGCAAGATGATGATGGCCATATCATGTCACATATTTTGATTGCATATGATGTTTATCTTTTATACATCTTATTTTGCTTAGTTTGACGGTAGCATTTTAAGATGATCTCTCACTAATTATCAAGAAGTGTTCTCCCTGAGTATGCACCGTTGCGAAAGTTCTTCGTGCTGAGACACCACGTGATGATCGGGTGTGATAGGCTCTACGTTCAAATACAACGGGTGCAAAACAGTTGCACACGCGGAATACTCAGGTTATACTTGACGAGCCAAGCATATACAGATATGGCCTCGAAACACGGAGACCGAAAGGTCGAGCGTGAATCATATAGTAGATATGATCAACATAGTGATGTTCACCAATGAAACTACTCCATCTCACGTGATGATCGGACATGGTTTAGTTGATTTGGATCACGTGATCACTTAGAGGATTAGAGGGATGTCCATCTAAGTGGGAGTTCTTAAGTAATATGATTAAATTGAACTTAAATTTATCATGAACTTAGTCCTGGTAGTATTTTGCAAATTATGTTGTAGATCAATAGCTCGCGTTGTTGCTTCCCTGTGTTTATTTTTGATATGTTCCTAGAGAAAATTGTGTCGAAAGATGTTAGTAGCAATGATGCGGATTGGATCCGTGATCTGAGGTTTATCCTCATTACTGCACAGAAGAATTATGTCCTTGATGCACCGCTAGGTGACAGACCTATTGCAGGAGCAGATGCAGACGTTATGAACGTTTGGCTAGCTCAATATGATGACTACTTGATAGTTTAGTGCACCATGCTTAATGTCTTAGAATCGGGACTTCAAAGACATTTTGAACGTCATGGACCATATGAGATGTTCCAGGAGTTGAAGTTAATATTTCAAGCAAATACCCGAGTTAAGAGATATGAAGTCTCCAACAAGTTCTATAGCTAAAAGATGGAGGAGAATCGCTCAACTAGTGAGCATGTGCTCAGATTGTCTGGGTACTACAATCGCTTGAATCAAGTGGGAGTTAATCTTCCAGATAAGATAGTGATTGACAGAATTCTCTAGTCACCATGACCAAGTTAGTAGAACTTCGTGATGAACTATAGTATGCAAGGGATGACGAAAACGACTCCCGAGTTTTTCATGATGATGAAATCGATGAAGGTAGAAATCAAGAAAAACATCAAGTGTTGATGGTAGACAAGACCACTAGTTTCAAGAAAAGGGCAGAGGGAAGAAGGGAAACTTCAAAAAGAACAGCAAGCAAGTTGTTGCTCAAGTGAAGAAGCCCAAGTCTGGACCTAAGCCTGAGACTGAGTGCTTCTACTGCAAAGGGACTGGTCACTGGAAGCGGAACTACCCCAAGTGATTGGCGGATAAGAAGGATGGCAAAGTGAACATAAGTATATTTGATATACATGTTATTGATGTGTACTTTACTAGTGTTTATAGCAAACCCTCAGTATTTGATACTGGTTCGGTTGCTAAGATTAGTAACTCGAAACGGGAGTTGCAGAATAAACAGAGACTAGTTAAGGGTGAAGTGACGATGTGTGTTGGAAGTGGTTCCAAGATTGATATGATCATCATCGCACACTCCCTATAATTTCGGGATTAGTGTTGAACCTAAATAAGTGTTATTTGGTGTTTGCGTTGAGCATGAATATGATTTGATCATGTTTATTGTAATACGGTTATTCATTTAAGTAAGAGAATAAATTGTTGTTCTGTTTACATGAATAAAACCTTATATGGTTACACACCCAATGAAAATAGTTCGTTGGATCTCGATCGTAGTGATACACATAATCATAGTATTGAAACCAAAAGATGCAAAGTTAATAATGATAGTGCAACTTATTTGTAGCACTGCCGTTTAGGTCATATTGGTGTAAAGCGCATGAAGAAACTCCATGCTGATGGGCTTTTGGAATCACTTGATTATGAATCAGTTGATGCTTGCGAACCATGCCTCATGGGCAAGATGACTAAGACTCTGTTCTTTGGAACAATGGAGCGAGCAACAGATTTGTTGGAAATCATACATACTGATGTATGTGGTCCGATGAATATTGAGGCTCGCGACAGGTATCATTATTTTCTGATCTTCACAGATGATTTGAGCAGCTATGAGTATATCTACTTGATGAAACATAAGTCTGAAACATTTGAAAAGTTCAAAGAATTTCAGAGTGAAGTGAAAAATCATCGTAACAAGAAAATAAAGTTTCTATGATCTGATCGTAGAGAAGAGTATTTGAGTTATGAGTTTGGCCTTCAGTTAAAAACAATGTGAAATAGTTTCACTACTCACGCCACAAGGAACACCATAGTGTAATGGTGTGTCCGAACGTCATAACCGTACTTTATTAGATATAGTGCGGTCTATGATGTCTCTTACTGATCTACCACTATCGTTTTGGGGTTATGCATTAGAGACAGCTGCATTCACGTTAAAAAGGGGCACCATCTAAGTCCGTTGAGACGACACAATCTGAACTGTGGTTTAGCAAGAAACCAAAGTAGTCGTTTCTTAAAGTTTGGGGTTGTGATGCTTATGTGAAAAAGTTTCATCCTGATAAGCTCAAAACCAAATCGGAGAAATATGTCTTCATAGGATACCCAAAAGGAGACTGTTGGGTACACCTTCTATCACAGATCCTAAGGCAAGACATTCGTTGCTTATAATGGATACTTTCTAGAGAAGAAGTTTCTCTCGAAAGAAGTGAGTGGGAGAAAAGTAGAACTTGATAAGGTAATTGTACCTTCTCCTTTATTGGAAAGTAGTTCATCACAGAAATCTGTTCTTGTGACTCCTACACCAATTAATGAGGAAGCTAATGATAATGATCATGAAACTTCGGATCAAGTTACTACCGAATCTCGTAGGTAAACCAGAGTGAAATCCGCACCAGAGTGGTACGGTAATCCTGTTCTGGAGGTCATGTTACTTGACCATGACGAACCTACGAACTATGAGGAAGCGATGATGAGCCCAAATTCCACGAAATGGTTTGAGGCCATGAAATCTGAGATATGATCCATGTATGAGAACAAAGTATGGACTTTGATGGATTTGCCCAATGATCGGCAAGCCATAGAAAATAAATGGATCTTCAAGAGGAAGACGGACGTTGATAGTAGTGTTACTATCTACAAAGCTAGAATTGTCGCAAAAGGTTTTCGACAAGTTCAAAGTGTTGACTACGATGAGAGTTTCTCACCCGTATCTATGCTTAAGTCTGTCCGAATCATGTTGGCAATTGCCGCATTTTATGAAATCTGGCAAATGGATAAACAAAACTGCATTTCTTAATGGATTTCTTAAAGAAGAGTTGTATATGATGCAACCAGTAGGTTTTGTCAATCCTAAAGGTGCTAACAAAATATGCAAGCTCCAGCGATTCATCTAAGGACTGGTGCAAGCATCTCAGAGTTGGAATACACGCTTTGATAAGTTGATCAAAGCATATAGTTTTATACAGACTTGCGGTGAAGCCTGTATTTACAAGAAAGTGAGTGGGAGCACTACAACATTTCTGATAAAGTATATGTGAATGACATATTGTTGATCAGAAATAATGTAGAATTATTCTGTAAAGCATAAAGGAGTGTTTGAAAGGAGTTTTTCAAAGAAAGACTTCGGTGAAGCTGCTTACATATTGAGCTTGAAGATCTATAGAGATAGATCAAGACGCTTGATAAGTTTTTTCAATGAGTACATACCTTGACAAGATTTTGAAGTAGTTCAAAATGGAGCAGTCAAAGAAAGAGTTCTTGCCTGTATTACAAGGTGTGAAGTTGAGTAAGACTCAAAGCCAGACCACGGCAGAAGATAGAAAGAGAATGAAAGTCATTCCCTATGCCTTGGCCATAGGTTCTATAAAGTATGTCATGCTGTATACCAGATCTATTGTATACCCTGCATTGATTTGGCAAGGGAGTACAATAGTGATCTAGGAGTAGATCACTGGACAGCGGTCAGAATTATCCTTAGTGAAATAAGGATATGTTTCTCGATTATGGACGTGACAAAAAGGTTCGTCGTAAAGGGTTACGTCGATGCAAGTTTTTGACACTGATCCAGATGAATCTAAAGTCTCAATCTGGATACATACTGAAAGTGGGAGCAATTAGCAAGAGTAGTTCCGTGTAGAGCATTGTAGACATAGAACTTGCAAAATACTTACGGATCTGAATGTGACAGACCCATTGACTAAAATTATCTCACAAGCAAAACATGATCACACCTTAGTACTCTTTGGGTGTTAATCACATAGATATGTGAACTAGATTACTGACTCTAGTAAACCCTTTGAGTGTTGGTCACATGACGATGTGAACTATGGGTGTTAATCACATGGTGATGTGAACTATTGCTGTTAAATCAGATGGCGATGTGAACTAGATTATTGACTCTAGTGCAAGTGGGAGACTGAAGGAAGTATGCCCTAGAGGCAATAATAAAGCTATTATTTATTTCCTTATATCATGATAAATGTTTATTATTCATGCTAGAATTGTATTAACCGGAAACATAATACATGTGTGAATACATAGACAAACAGAGTGTCACTAGTATGCCTCTACTTGACTAGCTCGTTAATCAAAGATGGTTATGTTTCCTAACCATGGACAAAAGAGTTGTTATTTGATTAACGAGGTCACATCATTAGTTGAATGATCTGATTGACATGACTCATTCCATTAGCTTAGCACCCGATCGTTTAGTATGTTGCTATTGCTTTCTTCATGACTTATACATGTTCCTATGACTATGAGATTATGCAACTCCCATTTGCCGGAGGAACACTTTGGGTGCTACCAAACGTCACAACGTAAATGGGTGATTATAAAGGAGCATTACAGGTGTCTCCAAAGGTAGATGTTGGGTTGGCGTATTTCGAGATTAGGATTTGTCACTCCGATTGTCGGAGAGGTATCTCTGGGCCCTCTCGGTAATGCACATCACCTAAGCCTTGCAAGCATTGCAACTAATATGTTAGTTGTGAGATGATGTATTACGGAACGAGTAAAGAGACTTGCCGGTAACAAGATTGAACTAGGTATTGGGATACCGACGATCGAATCTCGGGCAAGTAACATACCGATGACAAAGGGAACAACGTATGTTGTTATGCGGTCTGACCGATAAAGATCTTCGTAGAATATGTAGGAGCCAATATGGGCATCCAGGTCCCGCTATTGGTTATTGACTGGAGACGTGTCTCGATCATGTCTACATTATTCTCGAACCGTAGGGTCCGCACGCTTAAGGTTTCGATGACGGTTATATTATGAGTTTATGAGTTTTGATGTACCGAAGGAGTTCGGAGTCCCGGATGAGATCGGGGACATGACGAGGAGTCTCGGAATGGTCGAGACGTAAAGATCGATATATTGGACGACTATATTCAGACATCGGAAAGGTTCCGAGTGATTCGGGTATTTTTCGGAGTACCGGGTGGTTACGGGAGAAGTAATGGGCCTTGATGGGCTTTAGTGGGAAGAGGAAAAAAGGCTGCTGCGCCCCCCCTCCCCTCTAGTCCGAATTGGACTAGGGAAAAGGGGGCCGGCCACCTTTCCTACTCCTCCACTTCCTTCTCCCTTCCTCCCCTCTTGGTGGACTCTTACTAGGACTCCAAGTCCTAGTAGGACTCCACACCTGGCACGCCTCTCCTATGGCCGGCCTCCTCCCCTTTCCTCCTTTATATACGGGGGCAGGGGGGCACCTCTAGACACACAAGTTGATCCACGTGATCGTTCCTTAGCCGTGTGCGGTGCCTCCTGCCACCATATTCCACCTCGATCATATCGTTGCAGTGCTTAGGCGAAGCCCTGTGTCGGTAGAACATCAAGATCGTCACCACGCCGTCGTGCTGACGGAACTCCTCCCCGAAGCTTTGCTGGATCGGAGCCCGGGGATCGTCATCGAGCTGTACGTGTGCTAAGAACTCGGAGGTGCCGGAATAACGGTGCTTGGATCGGTCGGATCGGGAAGACGTGCGACTACTTCCTCTACGTTGTGTCAACGCTTCCGCAATCGGTCTGCGTGGGTACGTAGACAACACTCTCCCCTCTCGTTGCTATGCATCACCATGATCTTGCGTGTGCGTAGGAAATTTTTGAAATTACTACGTTCCCCAACAGCAACTACGATGTCTAATTGTCATTGCAAACATGTTTATTCATAATAATCTGAATCAAGAACGAGGGACTCATCATATTTACAAAAACAAAAGAGGTCGAGTTCATACCAGCTTTTCTCATCCCAGTCAGTCCATCATATATCATCATAATTGCCTTTCACTTGCACGACCGAACGGTGTGAATAATAATAAGAGTGTACGTGCATTGGACAAAGCTGGAATCTGCGAGCATTCAATAAAAAGGAGAAGACAAGGCAATATGGGCTCTTGGTTAAATCAACAATAATGCATATAAGAGCCACTTCAACAATTTAATTATGGTCTTCTCCTACTGACCCCCAAAGAAAAGAAAAGAAATAAAACTATTTACACGGGAAAGCTCCCAACAAGCAAAAGAAGAACGGAAAATATTTTTGGGTTTTCTTTTTAATTATTACTACTACGACAGAAAAATAAACTACTACTAAATTTTGTTTCTAAAGGTTTAACAAATACACAAGAAGAAAGCAGGAAAATGAGAATAAACTAGCATGGATATTACAGTGAAAGAGTATGAGCACCGACATCTAGTAATAAGTGTGTGTGTGAGCATAAATGTAATGTCGGTGAGAAATACGTACTCCCCCAAGCTTAGGCTTTTGGCCTAAGTTGGTCTATGGTCACGGCTGGCCTGGCGGATATCCATAATAATAGTTGTTGGGGTCGTACTGCGACGAAGAATAGTTGGGATCATACTGATGTGCAGCGGTTATCGCCTGTTGAGCTGCAGCGTGGAGTCGAGCTGCCTCCGCTCTCCTCTCGTACTCTTCTGCCTCCTCTCTGGTAATAACATATCTTCTTTTTGTCTGTGAATCAAAGAAGGCAGGAGCAGGGAGAGTAATACGGAAAACACGTCGTTTATCAAAAATTAAACGATATAAGAGAGGTGATTCAGGCCTCTCGACAAACTGATGAGAAGCCATAGATTCATAATCTAAATATGCAGGAGGCAACTCCGTATCACCCTCATGAATGTCTATCTCAAGAAAATGGGCTAAGCGGGTTGCATAAATTTCTCCAAAGAAATCTCCATTATGTCTATTATGATGCAACCTACGAGCTACAATGGCTCCCATATGATAAGATTGGTCTCCTAACACAGCACTCCCAAGAATGCTAAGATCAGGGACACACATGTGACATGCTTCATCCTTAGCATTTATGCATCTATCGATGAAGAGAGCAAAATAATGTATAGCAGGAAAGTGAATGCTCCCTATGGTAGCTGCGTTATATCTCTAGATTCCCCCACAGTTATACTAGCAAGAAAGTTTCTAAATTCAGATTTAGAGGGATCCCTAACACTACCCCATGATGGAAGTTTGCAAGCAGAAGTGAAATCCTCTAAGTCCATGGTATAAGATTTGTCATAGAGATCAAACATGACTGAAGGAGAATTACGCGAAGATGAATACTCAAACCTCCTCACAAACGAACTTGTGAGATCATGATATTGGGGGCATTTGTTAGCCTCAAAATCCTCAAGACCGGCATTGCGCAAATATGCTTTGAATTCTTCTTTAATTCCCGCACGGTCCATAAAATTTTCCGACGGCCATTCGCAAGGCCGAACTGGAGCGTCTCTTGGTGGATCCTCGTCAGCATCGCGAATAGCAATCCTGGGTCCTTGCTTCTTAGAGGAACCACCTTGGAACATCTTCCTAAGCATATTGTTTTTCTCTGAAAAATTCTGAAATTTTTAGTAACTTCAAAATAAAAGTAAACCAAACTCAATAATATTGATAGCAACTACTCCTACAAGTGCCTAGGGCCTATATCATGCATCAACACTACCTGGAACCATATAAATTTGACATGCAAGCTCAAGAACAGGGTCACCTAACCAGCAAAAATTTGCAAAGAATAAAACACTAGAACAAAAACTAATTGGACCAATGGAGGAGTCACATACCAAAGAACAATCTCCCTAAGTAGTTTTGCGAGAGGTTCTTTGAGCAAGCAGATCAAAAATCACAGCAAAAGTGGCTGGAACTCGTGCTTGAGTTGGTTTTTTGGGTTTGTGTGAGACAGAGGAAGAAGATGGGTGCTGGGATAAGTGGAGGAGGGCCACCGTGGGCCCACGAGGCAGGGGGGCGCCCTAGAGGGGGGGCGCGCCCACCACCCTCGTGGCCAGGTGGCAGCTCCTCCCGCGGTAATTTTTGCACAGTAAATCCTCAAATATTCCCGAAAAAATCATATTAAATTGGCATGTCATTCTGAGGACTTTTATTTTCGGGATATTTTTATATTGCACGGATAAGTCAGGAAACAGACGGAAAAATACTATTTTACTTTATCTCTACTAATTAATAGAAAATATAGAGAAGGTACAGAAGGTTGTGCTTCTAGTTTCATCCATCTCATGCTCATCAAAAAGAATCCACTAACAAGGTTGATCAAGTCTTGTTAACAAACTCATTCTGATAATCATGAAACCGGAGAAATTTCGAATAACACTAAGTTACCTCAACGGGGATATGCACATCCCCAATAATAAGAATATCATATTTCTTCTTGACAGTAGGAAGAGGAAATTCAAAACCTCCAAATATAATCGATGGAATTTTTCCAATAGAGTTGATACTATGAACTTGAGGTTGTTTCCTCGGAAAGTGTACCGTATGCTCATTACCATTAACATGAAAAGTGACATTGCCTTTGTTGCAATCAATAACAACCCCTGCAGTATTAAGAAAAGGTCTTCCAAGAATAATAGACATACTATCATCCTCGGGAATATCAAGTATAACAAAGTCCGTTAAAATAGTAACGTTTGCAACCCCAACGGGCACATCCTCACAAATACCGACAGGTATAGCAGTTGATTTATCAGCCATTTGCAAAGATGTTTCAGTAGGTGTCAGCTTATTCAAGTCAAGTCTACGATATAAAGAGAGAGGCATAACACTAACACCGACTCCAAGATCACATAAAGCAGTTTTAATATAATTTCTTTTAATGGAGCAAGGTATAGTAGGTACTCCGGGGTCTCCAAGTTTCTTTGGTATTCCACCCTTAAAAGTATAATTAGCAAGCATGGTGGAAATTTCAGCTTCCGGTATCTTTCTTTTATTAGTAATGATATCTTTCATATATTTAGCATAAGCATTTGTTTTGAGCACATCAGTTAATCTTATACGCAAAAAGATAGGCCTAATCATTTCAGCAAAGCGCTCAAAATCCTCATCATCCTTTTTCTTGGTTGGTTTCGGAGGAAAAGGCATGGGTTTCTGAACCCAACGTTCCCTTTCTTTACCATGTTTCCTAGCAACAAAGTCTCTTTTATCATAACGTTGATTCTTTGATTGTGGGTTATCAAGATCAACAGCAGGTTCAATTTCTACATCATTGTCATTACTAGGTTGAGCATCATCATGAACATCATCATTAATATTTTTATTAGGTTCATGTTCATTACCAGATTATGTTTCAGCATCACACATAGATATATCATTTGGAATATCAGGTGGTTCAGCAATAGGTTCACTAGAAGTTTGCACAGTTCTATCATTTTTCTTCTTCTTCTTTTTAGAAGAACTAGGAACATCAATATTATTTCTTTAAGAATCTTGCTCGATTCTCTTAGGGTGGCCTTCAGCATACAAAGGTTCCTGAGTCATTCTACCAGTTCTAGTAGCCACTCTAACAGCATAATCATTTTTCTTACTATTCATTTCATCAAGCACTTCCTTTTGAGCCTTAAGTACTTTTTCTACTTGAGTGGTAACCATAGAAGCATGTTTGCTAATAAGTTTAAGTTCACCTTTAATATCAGCCATATAATCACCCAAGCGTCTAATCATATAAGCATTTTGTTTTAATTGTCTACCAAAATAAGCATTGAAGTCGTCTTGCTTAAACATAAAGTTATCAAACTCATCCAAGCACTGACTAGCAATTTTAGTAGGAGGAACTTCAGCTTTATCATATCTATAGAGAGAATTTACCTTTACTACCTGTGTTAGGATATCGGGATCAGGAGGTTCTTCAGTGAATAAATAATTGAGATCATATGATTCTTCAACAGGCGGTGAATTAAGACCATGTATTTCTTCAATAGGAGGTAAATTCTTAACATCTTCAGCTTTAATACCTTTTTTTCATAGATTTCTTTGCCTCTTGCATATCTTCGGGACTGAGAAATAAAACACCTCTCTTCTTCGGAGTTGGTTTAGGAATAGGTTCAGTAATTGGAGCAGGGGATGGCTCAGGAGCTGGCTCAGGAGGTTCCCAATTATTTTCATTTGTCAACATATTATTCAATAGAATTTCAGCTTCATCTGGTGTTCTTTCCCTGAACAGAGAACCAACACAACTATCCAGGTAATCTCTCGAAGCATCGGTTAGTCCATTATAAAAGATATCAAGTATTTCAGGTTTCTTAAGAGGATGGTCAGGCAAAGCATTAAGTAACTTGAGAAGCCTCCCCCAAGCTTGTGGGAGACTCTCTTCTTTAATTTGCACGAAGTTGTATATTTCCCTCAAAGCAGCTTGTTTCTTATGAGCAGGGAAATATTTAGCAGAGAAGTAATAAATCATATCCTCGGGACTACGCACACAACCAGGATCAAGAGAATTAAACCATATCTTAGCATCACCCTTTAATGAGAACGGAAATATTTTGAGTAGTAACGCGATCTCTCATCATTAGTAAACAGGGCAGCTATATCATTTAACTTAGTAAGATGTGCCACAATAGTTTCAGATTCATAGCCATAAAATGGATCAGATTCAACCAAAGTAATTATATCAGGATCAACAGAGAATTC